>CM024517.1:17306899-17906899 GCA_014182375.1 Eucalyptus virginea | reverse complement strand
TTCCAGCAGAAGAAACCTGCAAATGAAGATCAGATTTGGTTATGCTTATGAGTGGCTTACTTTAGGAGATTACATCGATATGTATTGGTTTCATCACCAGTAAAAGCGGTCTTCTTCCGGCTTTATCTGTCAAGATTACACTAAGAGCATTTGCCGGGATCTGCGAAATAGGCGAGGAATCTTGAATATGTGATAAATAAAATTCATCTTCCTCAGTGCAATTCAAGGTAGTCTATTACCTGGACAATCGCCATGCTTCTGGTACCAATGCTGCTGGAAAAGTCTGTCAGCATTGTAAGTTAAAGTTACCAAGTCTTCATTCTTTATGATTAACTAACGAATTTATAGCATGATTTTTACCAGCTGATTCAAATATGGAGCTCGCATAACAGAGAATTACATCCAGGCCTCCAAACTGTTGAAGTATCACCAATCCCACTCCTATCTAAGCTTTGAAAATATTAGGACATGGAAAAAAAAAAACTGAGCAAAATATGGGAAGCAATTCGAATATTTTGGAGGAAAGGTTACAATGAGGGAATGAGCGTATCTTTGTTGAAACAAATCGAGAATTCTAGACTGCGATTGCCGCTCAAAGGTTTCTGTATAGTCCTGTAAGACAATACGAATCAAAATATTCAAACAGAAAAGGAAGAGGGACAACTTTCTCTTGTTGACATATGAAATGGAAAAATTACTTTGATATCTGCCACTTCCTGAGAAATGTCAACATTTTTGCCTCGGAGTCTTTGCAATGTGACTTCAAACTCCTTTTCTTGACCGACTTTTACCTGTCAATAACTACACTAATCATCTTCCTTGTAATGGAAAATGCATAGTCCTCACTCCAAAATTCCTACGACATCACCTTCATGTTATGATTTTAGATTTTTAAATAATTAGTGTATTCTCACAAAAATGATTTCCACGAATCGTATTTGAGAGGGAAATTATAACGCCTATACCTTTGGCCATTCTCATTTTTCCACTAAACTGCAATTTCAGTCATGAGGAAAGCTATTCTTGGTTAGATGCTGAATTCATTAATATTCTTCCCATTTTCAGTCTAAAATTTTATCAGAGTAATGTGCTTCGCGTAAGAGCAATTCAATGATTCCCATGCCTTTGATATGTTGCGGTGTGCTACAAAATACTCTTCAATGGGATGTAGCGTGCTACTTGTGCGATTTAAAATGCCCCATCAACTACTCATCCAAGTTTCATTATGTCATGGTTATTCAACCCTTAAATTGTCTCCATCGAATAACGAATTTGGACATCACACACATGAAATCGTTAGCATCGGATGAAGATGGATAGAGTGAAAGGTGATGTCCACAATTCAAATTAAAGTTTCAAATAAGAACGATAATGATCTATGTGGCTCCTCATGAGTACGTGATACACTCCACAAACAACTTACCAGCCATCTAGGAGATTCCGGGGTAAAAAACAAACCGAAAATTTGAAGTACGCAGGGGCTGCAAGCTGAAAATGAAATCATGGACAGTGATCTTTTGATGTTTCTCAAGATAAATCTAACAAAATAAAGCAGAAGAGAACGAAGACAGTACCTATTAAAGCCAAGATACGCCAGGAAACAATAGTTCCCACAAAGAAAATCAACGAAATGCCACAGCTTAACAATAACTGCAACAAGACCAAGCAAAGGTCAACGGGCAATGCATCAAGTTGACACGATTAACAATATACAGTGGCCCAAAATATTTCACCTGATTTAATGCTGTGAATGCTCCCCGGATACTTTTGGGTGTTATTTCGGCAATGTACACAGGTACCTGTTTGGCTGCAAAATTATCACCGACGTCTCCTACAAATTAATCAGGATAAGGGATCTGTATTTTTCTGCATTTACCACGTAACATGCAATCCCATAGCCAACTCCATTCAACAGTCTTCCGATATTGAGCCACCATGCATTCTGCAAGGTAAGATGCAATACAACATTAACTCCTTCACGGCCTTTTCAGAGAATACAGAACTCAGAAAAATAAATTATGATCGAATAATCTTCAAATTTTAGCAAGAAAATCTAGTTCTTTTCTTTTCAAGGGCGACCCCTTGACCAGATGGAGCAATAGTTTGAAACCCAATTTGTCCCGGGGAGCATGTGACACATCAGTATTTGAAATGAAGTGAAAGTCACAGAAATACTCCCAGGAGTTCACTGTTCAAACTCCTTGCCCGTCAAGATATTCCTCGGTGCGCTTATACATTATAAACGCGAGAGCAGGAAATGGAACTGAAGTTTTGTGAATCAAGGCTTTGACAATCTACGAGGCAGAATTTTGAAGCGGCAAATAGACAGAGCGCAAACCTTGGCAAATGCTATAGAAAGCCATCCTGCAGCTGAAATTGTTTGTGAAATCCCCATTGTCTGCGTCACAATCACATCAGTCAAGAATTCTGTAAGATCTTTTCGGGTTCTTCACTGAAGATGTATGACTTTCAAATTCAAGAATAGCGGGAAAGGCTAGAGAATGACTTACACATCTGCGACCCACCATATCTGTCATCCACCCATTAACCAGAGCTCCTATTAACGCTCCTACCGATAATATAGAACCAAAAAGTGAATACTGTAACATGAAAAATGGGGAATTTCAATATTGGAGAACCCGAAATCATGACGCGCAAATTCCCTGCTTTCAATGGTATTACGAATAAAGAAGTCACAGTTAGCTTTTGGGTATCAACCATGCTTTTAGGTAAAAGTTCGGATGAAATTTGCGATTACTGAACAAAATATATGACTGATACATTCTAGCAATGCACGGAGGACGTGTAGCATGTATGCATGATGGGACTCACCGCTGTGGTAGAAAGCCCGAGATCCTCCATTATTCCAGACTCAGCAGGTGATGAATAACCAGACTGCATTAGAAAAATATGCCACCGTTTATGGTGACTTCTACTTGGTGGAGAGCAACCTCATGAAAAACTACAGCCCCAACAGAGTAAGGCAAGACAAAATAACGGGACAAGTACAGCAGAATGTCATAATTTTCATGCGATAGTCATCTGAATGCCATAATTTATTTTATTTGCGCTCACTTAAAAAGCCACACCAAAGTAAAATCGATTATTTAAGTGTCATCTTTGGTAAATCGTCCTATGTAGATTTTTTGCATTAAAAAAATTAATTTTTTTATTATTTTTGAATTTTCTTTTTTTTTTTCTATTTTTTTTCTATGCGCCAGCCACAAAGTCCTCACCCTTGGCCGGCGGGGCTGTAAAGGCCATAGGCAAGGCCCTCGCTGCGAGGGCCTTCACGGCGAGGACGTGATGACCTCACCCAAAGCCATGGCCATAGGCAAGGCCATCGTCGTGTAGGCGAGGGCCTTCACGGTGAGGACATGACGACCTCACCCAAAGTCATGGTAGCTTCGCCAACCATGGGTGAGGGTGCGAAGGTGCTCACCAAATCTTTTCCAATGAGGTAAAATGTCAATGCTACTTAAGTAATCGATTTTTCAAATTTGTGATATTTAAATGAGCAAAAAAATTGCAAAAATTGTTTACATTGGTGTCTACCGTACCAACAAAGTAGATTGCCCATGACACTTAAATGATCAATTTTTAAATTTGTGAAACTTAAGTGCACCGAAAAATATAAAAAATTATGGCAAGTTGTATTTATCCCAAAATAAGATATTAAATAACCTGAAAACTGATTTTTAGAAGGATCTTTTCTTAAAAATGCAATCCGAGTAGTGGAATGTGATAATTTCATGTCTATTTGCCGTATTGAGTATCCATTAAATTAAATTAAAAAAAAAACGAATTCATCCTAGAGAAGCAGCTCGAGTCTTTGAATGTTGTCCAAATTATGACATTCTCAAATTCCAGGTCGTTTTCTGACCCCCAAAAAAAATCCAGGTGAGCATAATATCTAGGGTCTATTAAACCATGTGATCCACGACACGTGCCTCTGCAACAACAGTATTCACTTTCACTCCACACACGCCCCCACCACCCCCTGCAAAAAGAACAAAAAAGAAAGAAAGAGAGAAAGAAAGCAAGCAGACATTTAACGAGAATTGCGGACACAGATATTGTTGCAACATCATAGGAATGCCAGAACCACCATTTTGAAAAGAAAAGAAAGTCGTAAAAGGGCAAACATTGACCGAGAAATTCGTTTCTCGCTTTTCCTTTCTCTGACGAGACATTCACTTGAATTCGAAAGAACCTGCGACAGAAATGCAAGAAAGAAAGAAAGAAAGAAGAAAACGAAGAAAAGCAAGAATGCTCCACAGAAAACAGAGCTGGGTTCTTAGTGATCAAACTACGTGCAAGCAATCGACGAAAAAGTTGATGGAATGATACTCACAGCACACCCAGTGGCGAAAGACCCGCAAACGGCGACGAGAGTGCCGAAAACGACGAGAGGCGTGACCGGGGGATCACTCGAAGGCTTGGGGTTGCCGGAGTTGCCCAGAAGCGGAGAGCTTGTTAGCAACCCATCTTCTTCTGGGCTCTCTCTCTCCATTATAACGCCCTCGTGAAGAACAGGATTTGCTACAAATGGTGGAGGCAAGAATCAGCAGCCAATGCCTATAAAGGACCGAGGGTTGATACTTGATGGGGTGCACAGAGAGAGAGACGGGTAGATACGCATTTCGAAGAAATGGACTTTCACGTGGGCGAAGGTACCGCAGAGTCGCAGGCGTGGGATTCGCTTCTCTCTGTCCTTTCTTTATTTATTTTTTTTATTTCTACTATGTTGCAACTTCGGAATAAGGATGAGTAGGTTTGCTCTCCTCGAGAGATGGATGTATCCACCTCAAACGAACCTGACCCAAGGTTGAGCAGAGATTCGAGGCTCAAGCTCGAAATCAGCGAGACTTGTTGACTTCGCCACTGGCGCCGCTCAACGATAGTGATATAATGAGAAAATGCGCGGGAAACCTTTCACTTCCTTACTTTGAATGGCGGGTGAATAGCACAACCAATTACGGAGTTCATCAGAGATTATCCTTCTCTTTTTTAAGGTGCGACCCGCTGATTTTTTTTTTTTTTTTGGCCCATATCACTACCCGTCCAATGCTCAATTTTTTTATTTTATCTTCAATAAGGTCACGTGTTTTCTGAAGTGTCAGAAAATTTGAGATTCTCCGGTTGTGAACACATGTCTCGAAAACTAGTTATATTATGAGCATTCAAATGCAAGAAAAATCGAGCCGATCATATATTATATGAGGAAATTATCACATCAATCAAACTTTTCTAAAACTACAATAACGTCACGATGCCTCAGATCTCATAATCAAATGAGATTCTCCATGTCTCTTAATTTTGAAAAATAATGGTTTTTCATGGCTTTAAAATTGCCATGCTTATGTCTGCTTTTCAGACTTGAGCCTATAATATAACACCCCTGATCTCATATATATTTCACTTGACTTGCTTGTATTTCAAGAGTTGTAAAATAAATTTCAGTCAAGCTAAATCATAAGAAACCGAGCTACTCGGCTATATTTATCAAAAACTTTGTTTACGTACGCATCAGGAGATAAGGCTAAGGAGGGGCATTTCTACAAAAAAAAAAAAAAAAAAAAAAAAAACACTAGGAGCCACAAACACTAAATATCCCGCCTCTTGTCAAGTATGTACATAGATCGACAAAAACAAAACTCTCCCACATGTCGAGCGCTCCTCAATCACCTTCTAATCTGAATAAAAGACACAATAAACAAGCATGAGTTTTTAAAATAAAAACTCAGCAAGTGGACAGTTAGTTCTAACTTGGATTTGGCCAATAACAAGACAATTAGGTAACAAATCATCAATTTGCTTAATTCACATAAATCTAGCTGCAACAATCACCCAGGGAGAGACAACACTCCACCTTGAACCCCTCGCACCCAACTTGGCATCACGAGGTTCACGATCACCTAGGGGGAGATGACACTCCACCCTGTCCCCCTCGCACCCAACCTAGCATCACGAGGTCCCTTGAGAAGTTATTCAACCATTCTCAGACCTCTGGAGAGAATACCACTACTCTTCGTCACCCCTCTCCAGGCATCCCGACACCCGAGGTCTCACCTTGGCTCTTAGCCAACTTCACACATTCACAATTCCCTTGTTGCAGCACCAACAACCTCAGCATGTGAACAACCACAAACAGATTTAAACACACATCATTAAATACTTCAAAGTATATAGGAACTCTCATTAAGGGCAACATAGCAATTGCTGCACATTCTTGGATCAAAGCAGTTTATAGACTGAAATGAGTAGTTTCAATCACAGACACAGAAAGTATATCTAACCTTATCCGAATGTTATGAAATTTCAGTATGTTATAGAAGAGACATAGATTAACATTTTCTGTGAAGAAACCTAAACCTAAATCTCAGTGTATTAAGAGCAGTAATTTGTTGTCTTCTCCTCAAAATTTTGTAGCAACTCTCAGATTTAGTACTTACAGAAGAAATATTGTTTCACCACCTTAACCTTAACAATTTGCTCTCAAATTTTGATATGTCATTCCTAAGGATGTGACCTACAACTTTCATTAAAATTTTAAGATCAAATTCTTTCTAGAAAATTACAGAAAATTCGTGGGATCATCTAAAGTATTGTTGTTTCCTAAAGTACAGCTTACTAGTTCAAGGTAAATGCTATTACCAACACATTTTCTCATCAATCTTACTATAACTAAATGTCGAACCTAATCCAATGGATGTTCTCTCAAGTAAGCTTGTTCTTCTCCTGATCTACATCATCAGAATTTAAGGGGACACCAAAACAAAAGGTTTTCCATCTCTAATTCTCTAAAACAGAGAGTGTTGCACTGTTTTTCTTCATCTTAGCTCAACTAAACCGTGAGTTTCTCTACCAAACATTTTTGTAGTATCTCGGCACTCTTCTACGGCATCCAAGGTAACTACAGCGTGATAAGAACTGCACTTCATCATGCATGTGGGAAATAAAGAAGATAGATGGGCGAGCCGAGCTCACGGCCCCCTTCAATGTCGCGTTCTTGCCGACCTACACAGTGAAACGACCCAAAATAGGTTGCGACTCCCTTCCCCCTCAATCAACTGGATTGCCCACACAGCAAACCCACGGCCTCTCGCCACCGTGGCTTCATCATCCAAAGCAACCACATCTCAGCTCCGAACAGAGCTTTAGTTCCCAAATTTTCGTATTCAACCCTCAAACTCTACCCTAATTTTCACATGCAAAGCTAGGCACAATCATTACACAAACCCAGAACCTTAATCACCGCTCCACTTGCCTGGATTTTTCACCGGCGGAAGAGAGAAGAAGCGTCGGGTCTTCGCGACCGGCGGCGGGAGCTTCGAATGGGACGGGCCAGTGGCGACTCTGCTGCTGAACGGAGGCGTTGGGCTACGAGGGGCGGGGATTGGGTCGGTTTTGGTGGAACGAAACGAGAACAAGGGAGAAAAGGAGTGGGTGCTTCGGTAGAGAGAGAGAAAACGCAGGTAAGGGAAAAGGAAAATGGGTTCCTTCGACCGAACACCCCCAAAAGGAAAGAGAGAAAGTGAAAAAGAAAAAAAAAGAAAAAAGAAGCCTTTCTCAACTACACCTGGATGCTACATGAGGGAGATATAAAAAATTTTCTCTATAATTCTCTTTCCCCCCACGTATGAGGTGAATCATCAATGGAATTTAATTTAATTTAACAATTCTTTTAATTATTATTATTATTATTATTATTTTATTTTATTTTTACCTAAGAAATGACATTAGTCTCTAATATGCGTAATATAACTAGCAAGAAACAAAATGAATAATTTGGGGCGTCACATATAATCGACAAGGCCCTGGTGACCAACAAAGGGAAATAGGGCAAAAAGATTACAAAAAAAAAAAAAAAAAAAAAAGGACACGAAAAGGAAAAAAAATTTAAAATTTTTATAAAAATTATTCACTTTAATGTTGGCTGCGTCATGTCCTATGTCAGCAATTTTCGATCAAATTTAACTAAAATGACTACGTTGGAAAATCGTAAAAATGTCTAGGATTAAATAGGCATAAATGGTTCCTCATGCCACGTGGCCTGTGGGTGTAACAATCAAGTCGATCCAATGTCATACTTAAAATTTATCATTAGTCTAAATTTATTTATTTTCTAAAACTTTCGAACAAAGATAATGGCATTAGCTCACCATGACATGGTATTTCTTGCGTAGAGTTGGCTTGTTAGGGCACCGGCCTAGTATGGATCGTCTAGGGCCCGCGCATGATCCGCGATTAGCCCAGTCCTGCACTGGGCCTTGCGAGCATAGTGAGGCTTCGCGTGGCCCGTGCATGACTAGCGAGGCAATCAACGGGCCTGTGCTTTTTGTCTTTTGTTTAGGCCATCTCTGGGCTCGAATCGCTGGGGATTGGGCATTTAGGGATCTGATTTGGGTCAATTTCATGTCATTTCCCTTATTCTATGGCACCATTTCTCTTTTCAGGTAAGATTTGCTTATAAATGGCATCATTTTCTAATTTGAAGAATGGTAAGTTTATTCTGAATTTTCTCTCGTAATTTGTGTCTCTTAAATAGAAAATCTCTCTTACTTGTAGTTCTTTCCAATTGTGGTGATTGTTTTACTGGTGTTGAAGCTCTCTTGATTGTACTATGCATTTCAAGCACCAATTATGGATTGCATAAGCAAGGGTAATCAGTTTCAAGATGAGCTAATTCCCAACTTGCAACCGAAAACTAAATCAGAAGGCCTGGTTCCCAACTTGTAGAACCATGAAGCGGCCTTCTTGGTCTTGGACTCATTCGAAAACTGGATTGACCAATCTAGTTCAATTCCTTGATAGATCTAGGAATCAATTATAGATGATCTCCAAAGGCGGTGAGGGTGTCTCTTATTGTAGAGTTCAAGGACCGCCCAAATGTCATGGACCTTGCTGGATGAGAAGTTGAGGGAGGAGATCAAGTTGTCCACTTCAAGAAAGCTCGTGCTGGCATAGGGGTGGTTATGCCAGACGTGCTAAGGATTTGTGAGGAGCGACAACTTGGTAGAGAGGAAGGAAGCTCATGATGTTTTGGAGACCGCAAAGTGTTGGTGTACATGGAGGTCTCGAAGGAGGAAGATGAAGAAGTGTTGCTGATATGCTTCAGCACAAACGAGAACAAGAAGAAGAAAAGCGGAAGAAAACGAAAAAACAAATAAAAAAACAAAAACCTCGAGTGGGCGCACATTTGACTCCGTGGGATATAACATTGAAAGGAAGAAAAAGCAATGTGTAATATGGTCAATATACTATGGATGAGAGTGATTGAGCCACATGGTCAATATACTGTGAAAAATCGATAGATAATATTGATCTCGTTTGAGTGATCTAGTGGGTGGGTTCGCACTTGAAATCGATAATTGGACTAATTCTCACAAGAACCATCTAGATTTTGGTGGTTCCTAGTTGGGGCAATTCCTTTGCTCACCCCTAGGTTTTGTAGTAAAACATTTCAATCACCACTTATGGACTGCACAATGTTTAGATCAGTCTTGTTGGAGTACAACTCTTTGAAATGTTCCATAAAATTTACTCAATCCTAAAGTTAAATTAAATATGAATAATAAACTTTAGTCGGTAGAATTTACCCCATCTTAAAGAAAATTAAACGATATACTTTACTAGCTACTACCGAAGCTTGATTAGTGAGTATTATTAGAAGGTTTGGACAATATAATTGGTGGAATTTTAATTTTCATCGAATATATTATCAAATAACCACTCCAGTAAGTTCTTCTATCCTTATCTCAGTAATTGTTGTTAAACTTAAAAAAAGAAATTTTGTTTAGGAAAGAAATTCAAATATTCATAAAATGAGAGAATCTTATATTTTGAAAAGGAGTTTTTACATAATTAGTGGCAAATTATATTGACCATTTTAGATCACCGTTTATGCCAGTTTTGTTATACTGTCTCGTAGAAATACATTAAAAATAGACACAAACATTTATGAAGTGTAAAGACAGTAGTTAATATCAAAAAAATTCTCAAAGCGTTCGTACCACATTTGCTTCAGGCTTATTTTTATCGTAAAACTCTCACTGTTACAATTGTGTTGCATTTACTCTAAACTAATTTTTATGTTACAAAAAATCCCAAATTGGTATAACTATACCATATTTATCCCAAATTTTTTCTGATTTATCATAGTTGAGGTAAATGTGGTACGGATCAGTTTGGGGTAAATGTGATTGGTACACGGTGTACCAACCTAAGAATTTTTATGATATAAAGATTAGTTTGGAGTAATTGTACATAAGTATTGATGTGGATTTTTTGTGATATTAACCCTAAAATAATAAACAGGTATTTTGATCTGTTTTTTAATATAATTTTACTTGTTGCAAAAGTAAAGATAAGAGATTCATGGAATCTTGACACTTGTTTTAAAATCAAATTTAATAGATAAGAAATTCATAGACTACTTATTAAGTATCTTGATTATTGTCAAATAAGATAGTAATCAATGAATGTATCCCATTGACAAGTAATACAACCACCCTTAAGATCTTGAGGGTGGTTGAAAAGATTTTGATTATTTGTTAGGGTGGTTGTGTAGCATAGAATCTAAGAAATTAACTTATTAATTAATGCTCTTGTCCTTAAATAAGAGAGAAAAATTTACCAACTCTCGTTAATTAGAAAAGTATGAGCAACTTTTTTAAAGTTAACAATCTTCCATTTTCACTTCTGATTGATCTAATAATTGTCCAACTTTGAAATACAACGATTCACGTGGCAGAATCATTTTAGCAATTACATAATATTTAAAATTTTAAAAATACAGATTAGGCATAGGCATCGCTGGTTTTAGGGAAAAAAGAAACTTAGGTTCCTCCTGTACGGAAAAAGCCGTAGAATTGTGCCTATATATAGCGTCGTGAGGACGGCGTGCCTATATTCGAGCCTCTTTCGACAACATAAGAATAATGTATTAATTCTATGAGTTTAGACTTTATTTAAAAGGGTCATTACTATTGTGTCAAGTTTTCCCCATTATATATATAACTTTCTTCTAAAAAAAGAGTCAATTGCACATTCAACAAATTAACAATATGTTGGTGAGAAGGAATGAGACCAAAATGAAATCTTTATTCTATTTATCATCGCGTTAGGGTTCATCCAACCATACTGAAAAATAAGCGTTGAACGTTTAAGTATTGAATGTTAAGTGATGAGATCTTGAAGTGCCCAAAACAAAAATTAAAATTCGTTTGCATATATATGAAAATTGAATTGAAAATTTTATTAGTTATTACCCCAATCCTGAAAAGTGAGTATGATTCGAAGGTTTTGACAATAAAATCGATAAAATTTCAATTTCTATTAAGTAAACCCCTTCTTTACTTAACTCATTAAATGACGTTATATTTAAACTGACCAATTTTATTCAAGAAAGAATTTTAAATAATTACAAAATAAGAGTTTTACAACTTTGGAAAGTCAATTATTTGTAGCACTATTCGAAAATCATATTGACCATTTTCAAGCATGATTTTTGTCAGTTTTGTGATACCATCTCATTCAATCCATCTCAAAAACAGATATGGAAATATTATGAAGCGTAAAGAGAAATAGTGAAGAAGATAAGTTAGAAATAGAATAAGAATACGTAGAGATTTTAATCCACTTTTTAAATATAATTTAACTTGTTGTAAAATGATATGATGTAAATATTTTTGACTTTATTAATATAATCACCAAACAGTGAATAGAATATAGCAAAATCTCTGAATTTCATATCCTATTATGTCCATACCTATCTAGAATGGAAACCCGGAACCAAATGTAGCTAAAGGGGATTGAAATTAGCGTGTTAATGCTAGTAAATCTTGAAAATGGGCAGTGAGATAAATTTATCCGAGCAATTTCCAAATGAAGCCGTCTATATTCGTTCAAGGATGATCTGACGCATAATTTGATCATCTTACTTGGGATAGGCATGTAAGAAAAATAAATATAATTTTCATTCCACTTGGAAATTCAAAACGACATAACAACAGAACGAAAATCATTGTTTCCAAGAAATTTCTACAAGGAAATCTGAACCATATCAAAAGGCAACATAAGCCATAGAATAACTAAACTAGGAACTAGCTTGGGCTTCGAGGTAAGCAGGTTCCGGCAAGGGAAAACCGGCAGGGATAGGATGAGGCGGTGGTAAAATGGTCGGATAGAAGTACAGTGGACCAAACCAGTGCCGGTCCGGATATGCTTCCAATGTACTGGGCAAAATGCACTATTAAAGCAGTAAAGTCATGCGAAACCTTTGCCTCTTAGGCCATATTTTCCCAACTCATTCTCAACTCATAGGGGTAGTCAAATTGAGAGCACTATTTGCCACATATCTTCACATAGGAGTAATTGAATTGAGAGTACTATTTGTGGACCTTGGAAAGTCGCAGTTAAATAGAAACTCTTGCGCATGCAAAAGGGATCTCAAGCCCACCAAAGGTAGTCAAAACAGACGAGCATGAACAGAGAACCCATATAAGTTCATTCGGAAACATAAACGAAGGAACGGCAGAACATTGAGAATGATCATTTTTGCAACTAAGATCTGTACAGGATACTGCATAATGCTATCACCATACAAGGTGGAATCTATCCTAACAGGTGGCCTGTATAGAAATTCCACGGTGAGTCCCTGATTCTAATATCCAGCGAAAATGAAAAATGTAGGACTCGTCTCAAGCGGGGGATGGACTGAAGAGCACAATGTGGTTTAAGTGGGGAACTTCAGAATCTCAGATTAGCTCATGAATCCCCCGCCAGGAGTGTTGGGCAGCCCTAGTGATGAAACGGGTCCCTGTGGCATCAACTGTGAACGCCCTGGACCTTGGACATAGCCTTGTCCCATTCCAGACCCCATCAACTGCCGCGGTGCATGTTGTTGCAGCTGCTGAAGTTGCTGCTGCTGTGGGTGTTGCGGCTGCAGCTGTTGGAGATGTTGCTGCAGTGATTCCTGCTGCTGCATCTGCTGCTGTCGTTGGGGCATCATCTGCATCTGTTGGTGCTGGGGCTGCAACTGTTGAGGTCTCTGCCGCTGCTGCATCTGGGGAAGCTGTGTTGCTGCTGCATCTGTGGATGTGGTGGGACCTGCAGTTGCTGCTGCATCTGTCACTGTTGTTTGTTGCTGCATCTGTTGTTGTTGCTGGCTGGGAATTTGCGGCTTGAATATAACCATATCCTGAACACATCCAGAATCTATGATTCGACACTCCAGAATTTTTTTTTGGGGTGGGGGGGGGGTGGAACAGTAGTTGCTTAAAAGAAAAATCCCCCTTCTCCAGCCACTGTATGATTCAACAACTAAATCGAATCTGTAAATTTATCCCACATCTGACCTCTGGATTTTGCAGTAAGTTGTCATAAGGCTTTGCTTTGAAGAAAAATCACGAGTTAATTCTTTTAAGCACTTCAGTGCATTGACCTATTTTCTTTGTTTTTCTTCCTCTTCTTTCAAATACATGGGTAGGGCAGAGACTTTGTGTATTTATAGTAACAACACGTCCAATATATATCAGTTTGACAAATTTGTCTAAAGAAATTAAAAATGACACTTGAACTATATAACTCTAATGTTTATACAACAGTTTTATCCTACTGTCCTAGAAGTCAATAGTATGATTCTTAAAGTATTCACACACACACACACACACACACACACACACACACACACACACACATACTGATAGCACTATCCTAAGCCAACTTTTTTCTTTAACTCTGTCCTTTTGCTCTTTACAAAGTAAAGTCAAATGGCATTCTACAATAACAGGAAGTGAATTGTTATTTTGTGACAGATATGTAACTTTCATTCTCTCCTGTTGCAAATAATGCTCTTATCGATAAGTAAAAGTCTAACGATAAGCATATTCTTACTCATTGTAATGTTTTCTTGTTATAGTATCGTGACATAACTCTTGAGAATGAATATTTGGCATTAGAAAAAGAGTGTTTCCTATAATTTTGTCTTTTATTAACCATATAGTAGGACAGGTACAGAAATATGAGAATATAGGATAGCAAAAAAATGTAAACCATTTAATGAACTATTATCTTTTTTCTCCTATAAATTTTACACAGATGAATTTCATTTAAAAGTCATTCCTTAATTGTCCTTGCACTGCGGAAGCTATAAAACAAGTGAAGAACAAAAAAAGTTTGTCTGGTCCCATTGATTTGAACCTGTTGACAGAAGATGGTTTCAAGTTCAGACATGACACACCCCAGGGAAAAGCATTCCAATCAAGCACATGCCTTGTCTGACACAGAGGGCAGCAGCATCTGAGACGGTAATTGAATGACTGCACACTACAGAGAGAGAGAGAGAGAGAGAGAGAGAGAGAGAGAGAGGGGGAGAAGAGAGCCACAAGCTCAAGGTTAGAAGATTGGATCAGATTAACATTGGAGAGCCTGTTAGTAATGCTGCATTACACCATCAAGCAGTAGTCAAGCAATATCTTTCGGGCATGCGTACGTGTGTTGGAACTGGGAAGCCTGACCCGTTTTTACTTGTTTCTTAGAAGAACCGCCTCTTTAAGATGTAGCTTTGCATTTAAATATCTAAAGTAATGGCCCAAAATAACCTAATTACACAGAAGAGCATCATAAGACCATACGTATTTGCAAACAGTAAGGGCTCTGACACTGTCCATGTTCATGTAATTATACCACTTTGTAATTGTATCTATCCACTTTATGCAACTAAGATCTTTCGAAACTATTACATCAAAAGAATAAAATGAAGTCTTCTAGATTAATATTTCATTTTTGGCTCAAATTAGACACAGTCCGAGCTGCTGACCACTTGAGTCCGAATCTTCCTGCATATACCATGTAACATGTATTCCCAATGCCAAGTTCGTTCAGCAGTCTTCCTCCAAAATCCAGCCACCAAGTATTCTGTAGATTAAATGCAGTATAGCCTAAGCCATGGTTTGATCATTCACAAGAATAGGTGGTGAATATTTTCCCCGCATCTTAGCAGGAAGAAAGTCAAGTGAATCTTTTCTTTTCCTGACGGTGATCCCTTAACCAGCTAGACAGATTGTTTGTAAGTGCAAATTTCAGTACTGCATTGACACAAAAACATCCAACAGCACTAAATCTGAATGAACTCATCCATATGATAAGCCTGAAAGGTGGGAAATGCGATTTGGATCATTAAGCCTGTTAATCGAGTCATTGACAATTACGATGAATTCTGAAGACGCAGGAACAACCCAACATATTTGAAAAAACCACATTGCCTGCATCAAAAAATACGTCTTTGGAGAATCTGCATGAGATCTGTTGGGTTCTTCACTGAGATTCCAATAATGAAAGGGAAAGATAGAGGATCTCTTACTCGTTTACGACCAATCAAGTCCGTCACCCTCCCATTTACCGGAGCTGCAACTGTTGTAATGAACCAAAAAGCGAATACTGTAACACGAAAAGATTGGGGAGAATGCCAATACCAGTTGTGATCCACCTTCCACTTATCCGTTTGGTGTCACCAATAGAGATGTCACTTTTAGCTAGTCTTCTAAGTCTCATGCGTTGCTGTCACTCCAACAAAGCTTATTGGAAAATATTGCAAAATAAGCTTTGTTGGTGTCACTCCAACAAAGCTTATTTTGCAATATATTGACAGATGAACAGTTATAGATATATACAACACGAATGCATGATAGGCCTTGCTGCTGCTGTCGGTTATGCCTGATTCGGCTGGTTAAGAATAAACAGTCTGCAGTGTAAAAACATGCCACCAGTTAATGGTAACTTCTACTTGATGTGTACCAATCTTGTCAAGAAATGCAACAAGTAGCACAACTGCCAAGAAAACTCCGCAGCAGATGCAAAACAAAGAGGCGGCAAAGTTAGTATTCAAATGGCATCTTTTACAAATGTGATTGATGTAATAATGATCATGACATCTTTACAAATGTGATTGATGTAAAAATGATCATGACATCTTATTTTGCAAATGAGTTTCGTGCAGTGTACTTGAGTGATCTAAATCAGATACCTGCTTTCTCGAAGTTCAAGTGGATGTTATCGTATGAAAACATGGTAACAAGTATCAGACTGTCTGACACATCCTCTCCTTTGCCCTGGGTAAGTGGAATATATTTCGAAGTAGTAGTTGCGAAAAATTATTACATTCTTAGATAATCCGGGTCAACCTAATGTCTTGGTATAAGCCAAGCGATCAACAACATGACATACAGGTGCCTCTAAAAAATTTGCTGACTTTTAGGCACCAAAAATAGAAGCAGACACTTGTTCAGCCAGAGTTGCAGACACCGATCTTAGTTGCTTCATCCTACC
Organism: Eucalyptus virginea; assembly: GCA_014182375.1. Classification (NCBI taxonomy): domain Eukaryota; kingdom Viridiplantae; phylum Streptophyta; class Magnoliopsida; order Myrtales; family Myrtaceae; genus Eucalyptus; species Eucalyptus virginea. The sequence continues at coordinate 17,890,567 of CM024517.1, read as the reverse complement.
AATGCAGATTTAAACGCAGAGTAGAATTCATTGCAGAAAATGGGCAAGTGATGCTTGCAATTCTTCCAATGCTCGCCCCTTGGTCTCCGGCACTAGCTTCGCAGTGAATAAGATAGTTAAACCACAAATGCATGCGAAAATTAAAAAGGTTCCTGAAAGCAGCATAGTCAAGACAGAGATTTGTTAGTTCATGTGTATAGGCTCCAGAGAAGCATAGCTGGTGAAAACTATAGAACAAGATGGGGAAAATGGAGAATTAATTACCGGCTGCACTCCATTCAAACATGAAGTTGAAAGTGTAGCTAACGATCCAAGCACAGGACCACTTGGCGAATGTCACAAGGCTTCCAGCCGACCCTTTGACATTCAATGGGAATACCTATTGCGAATATGAGCATCGAAATAAGTGAGAGTCCTATATGTGATCTTGAAATGGAGATTATAGGGTGCAATGTTAGACTCAAAGTATCTATTTACCTCAGACATTATAACCCACGGTAGCCCTGCCATGCCAAGTGAGAAAGCTATAGAATACCCCTAACAGCAATAATCATCTGTCAGTAATGTCAATACAATTACTCCTGGAAAGACGGTTGAGGACTTGGAATCAGCACTACTGTAAAGAAAAATTATTAGACTGTTGCTGCCCTGCTAGAAATAAATTGCGGTCCAACTTTTTTTCTTTTTCTTCCCCATCTTGTCCTAGACAGATTGAGCAATGAGTGGACAAAGAAATTCATTTGCCATATATGTTCTAAAATTGAATAATAACTATTAGATGCAAAATCCTTTATTTTTTTGTCGAAGTATGCTCTCCAGTGTATTATTGCCTGGTAATGGATTAAGCCGCAACTCATTATGCGCTCAACCATAAGAGCTAGCCATATAAGTTTGAAAAACAAGTTACACAAACTTACCATAATGCATACATACACCAAAATGGGAGTGACTTCCTTCCAATACTGCAGGTCCTGGTTTCATAGGATGGTATTAAAACAAAAAAAAACAGGCCACTTTTTGAGATCAAGAAGAATGAGTAGGCATAGTTAGTGAAGAATGAGTAGGCATAGTTAGTGTTCAAGTACCTGCATGAAGAATGAGAATCCTAGAAGAAAGCAACTCAAGCCCATTCCAGCAGAAGAAACCTGCAAATGAAGGTCAGACTTGGTTTTGCTTATGAGTGGCTTACTTTAGGAGATTACGTTGATATGTATTGGTTTCATCACCAGTAAAAGCGGTCTTCTTCCGGCTTTATCTGTCAAGATTACACTGAGAGCAGTTGCTGGGATCTGCAAAATAGGCGAGGAATATTGAATATGTGATAAATAAAATTCATCTTCCTCAGCGCAATTCAAGATAGTCTATTACCTGGGCAATCGCCATGCTTCTGGTACCAATGCTGCTGGAAAAGTCTGTCAGGATAATAAGTTAAGGTTACCAAGTCTTCATTCTTTATGATTAACTAACGAATTTATAGCATGATTTTTACCAGCTGATTCAAATATAGAGCTCGCATAATAGAGAAATGCATCCGAGCCTCCAAATTGTTGAAGCATCACCAATCCCACTCCTATCTAAAATTTGAAAATATTAGGACATGGGAAAAAAAAAGAGCAAAATATGGGAAGCAATTCGAATATTCTGAAGGGAAGGTTTACTATGAGGGAATGAGCGTATCTTTGTTGAAACAAATCGAGAATTCTAGACTGCGTTTGCCGCTCAAAGGTTTCTGTATAGTCCTGTAAGACAATACAAATCGAAATATTCAAAAGGAAAAGGAAAAGGGACAACTTTTCTCTTGTTGATATATGAAATAAAAAAAATTACTCTGATATCTGCTGCTTCCTCGGAAACGTCGATACTTTTGCCTCGGAGTCTTTGCAATGTGACTTCAAACTCCCTTCCGTGACCGACTTTTACCTGTCAATAACTACACTAATCATCTTTCTTCTAATGGAAAGTGCAGAATCCTCACTCCGTAATTCCTACAACATCACCTTCCTATTATGATTTTAGATTTTTAAATAATTAGTACATTCTCACAAAAATGATTAACGTGAATTGTATTTGACTGGGAAGTCGTAACGCCTATACCTCCGGCCATTCTCCTTTTTCCACTAGACTTCAAGTTCAGTCAAGTGGAAACCTATTCTTGGTTAGATGTTGAATTCTTTAATACTCTTACCATTTTCAGTCTAAAATTTTATCAGGGTAATGTGCTTCGTGCAAGAGCAATTCAAAATGATTCCCGCCTTTGATACGTCGCGGTGTGCTACAAAGTATTCTTCAATGGCATGCAGCTTGCTACTTGTGCAATTTAGATTCCTCCATCAACTACTCATCCAAGTTTCATTATGTCATGGTTACTCAACCCTCAAATTGTCTCCATCGAATAACGAATTTGGACATCACACGCATGAAATCGTTACCATTGGATGAAGATGGATAGAGTAAAAATGATCTCCACAATTCAAATTAAATTTTCAAATAAGAACGATAATGATCTATGTGGCTCCTCATGAGCACGCGATACCTCCATAAACAACTTACCAGCCATCTAGGAGACTCCGGGATAAAAAACAAACCGAAGATTTGAAGTACGCAGGGGCTGCAAGCTGAAAATGAAATCGTGGACAGTGATCTTTTGATGTTTCTCAACAAAAATCTAACAAAATAAAGCAGAAGAGAACGGAGAAAGTACCTATTAAAGCCAAGATACGCCAGGAAACAATAGTTCCCACAAAGAAAATCAACGAAATGCCACAGCTTAACAAAAACTGCAACAAGACCAAGCAAAGGTGAACGGGCAATGCATCAAGTTGACACGATTAACATTCTACAGTGGCCCAAAATATTTCACCTGATTTAATGCTGTGAATGCTCCCCGGATACTTTTGGGTGTTATTTCGGCAATGTACACAGGTACCTGTTTGGCGGCAAAATTATCACCGACGCTTCTAGAAATTAATTGGGGTAAGGAATCTGTATTTTTTCTGCATTTACCACGTAACATGTAATCCCGAAGCCAACTCCATTCAACAGTCTTCCGATATTGAGCCACCATGCATTCTGCGAGGTAAGATGAAATACATCGAATACAGAACTGAGAAAAATAAATTATGATCGAATAATCTTCAAACTTCAGCAGGAAATTTTAGTTTTTTTTCCTTTTCAAGGGCGAACCCTTGACCAGATGGAGGGAGAGTTTGAAACCAAATTTGTCCCGGGGAGCATGTGATCCATCAGATATTAAAAATGAAGTGAAAATCACAGAAATACTCCCAGGAGTTCACTACCCCTTTCCTGTCAAGATATTCTTCGGCGCGCTTATACATTATCTGATAGAGTTGAGAGCAGGAAATGGAACTCAAGTTTTGTGGATCAAGGCATTGACGATCTACGAAACATAATTCTGAAGGGGAAAATAGACAGAGCACAAACCTTGGCAAATGCTATAAAAAGCCATCCTGCAGCTGAAATTGTTTGTGAAATCCCCATTGTCTGCGTCACAAACACATCAGTCAAGAATTCTGTAAGATCTTTTCAGGTTAATCACTTAAGATGTATGACTTTCAAATTCAAGAATAGCGGGAAAGGCTAGAGAATGACTTACACGTCTGCGACCCACCGTATCTGTCATCCACCCATTAACCAAAGCTCCTATTAACCCTCCTACCGTTAATATAGAACCAAAAAGCGAATACTGTAACATAAAAAATCGGGAATGTCAATATTAGAGACCCCGAATCATGACTAATGAATTCCCTTATCCCGATGGTATCACAAATAAAGTAGTCATTGTTCGAGTAATATTTGCAACAATAATTATAGAGGTTCCGGACGTAATCTCGTTGAACAAAGAAATGGCTGATACATTCTAGCAATACATTGAGGATGTAGCCTGTAAGCATGATGGGACTCACCGCTGCAGTAGAGAGCCCTAGATCCTCCATTATTCCAGACTCGGCGGGTGATGAATAACCGGACTGCATTAGAGAAATATGCCACTGGTTATGGTGACTTCTACTTGGTGGAGAGCAACCTCATGAAAAACTACAGCCCAAACAAAGTAGTGGCCTAGGAGATCACATTTTGAAGGCAAGACAAAATAAGAGGACAAGCACGGTAGAATGTCATAATTTTCACACGGCGCTCGCCTAAGTGTCATAACCTTTTTTATTTTCACTAACTTAAATGTCACACCAAAGTAAAATCGATCATTTAAGTACTACTTCTAGTAAATCGTCCTACATGGATTTTTTGCATTTAAAAATGATTTTTTTTCTATTTTTTTTCTATTTTTTTCTTTTTTGGTGCACTTGCCACAAAGGCCTCACCCTTGGCCGGCGGGGCCACAAAGGCCCTAGGCACCTTCATAATGAGGACGTGATGACATCGCCCAGAGCCATGGTAGCTTCACCAACCATGGGCGAGGGCACGAAGGCCTTGGCCAAATCTAAGCAAATCCTGTAATAGATTTTCCAACAAGGTAAATTGTCACTGGCACTTAAGTAATCGATTTTTCAAATTTGTAATACTTAAATGAGCTTAAAAATTACAAAAATTGTCGACATGGGCGTCATCTGTACCACGTAGGATTTTCTAGTAAGGTAAATCACCAATGACACTTAAATGATCAATTTTCAAATTTTTGAGACTCAAGTAAATGAAAAAAAAAATCAACAATTTTAAGAAGGATCTTTTATCAAAAATACGATCCAATAGTGGAATGTGAGAATTTCATGTCTCTTTGCCAAATTGAGTATCCATTAAAAAAAAAAAACCTGAACTCATCCTAGAGAAGCAACTCGGCTCTTTGAATGTTGTCCAAATTATGACATTCTCAAAATCCAGGCCAACATGATATCTTGGGTCTACTAAGCCATGTGATCCGCGACACGTGCTTCTGCAACAACAGGATTCACTTTCGCTCCTCAGTCCCACTCACACGCCCCCACCAACCCCCGCAAAAAGGACCAAAAAAAAAAAAAAAAAAAAACAAGCATCACCGGAATGCCAGAACCACCATTTTGAAAAAAACAAGAAAGTCGTAGAAAGACAAACATGGACCGAGCAATTCGTTTCTCGCTCTTTCTCTGACAAAACATTCACTCGAATTCGAAAGAACCTGCGACAGAAATGCAAGAAAGAAAGAAATAGAAGGAAAGCAAGACTGCTCGACAAAAAACAGAACCGGGTTCTTGGTGATCAAATCACACGCAAGCAATCAACGAAAAAGTTGATGCAATGACACTCACAGCAAAACCAGTGGCGAAAGACCCGCAAACGGCGACGAGAGTGCTGAAGACGAGCAGAGGCGTGATCGAGGGATCACTCGAAGGCTTGGAGTCGCCAGAGTTATCCAGAAGCGGAGAGCTTGTAGGCAACCCATCTTCTTCCGGGCTCTCTCTCTCCATTATAAAATGATGCAAGCCAAGGTTAGGATTTCTCAAATAGTAGGATGGGGAGAGTGACTCACACACGGGAAAACGGGATGAACAGAAATTTCAGCACTGCGCAAGCTCAGGAGAATAGTTGTATCTTTGTCGATACAGATCGGATCGACCTGATTCCAAAGCCAAATGAACAAAGACTTCTAGATCTACAATTTCTCTGTTTTGGGTTTTCTGAAATAAGCACTGTAGAATGGTTGAAATTGGGTTGGAAGTGGGTGAAAAATAACGAACAGTACAGGAAAAGATAGAAACTTCGTTGGTTGCTCTTCTAGGCCTCTAAGGAAGTTGAGGGGCACCAATTCTTCCACATCGATTATTGCAACTCTTGCAGATTTCAAAAGCTCCGACTTTTCAAGGACGGAGTGAAAGCTCTTCTAGATTTTCAAGGGTATGAGCTCTACAAGATTTTACTTCAAAGCAAAGTTTTCATTCATCAAAAGCCGTTCGTCTTCTACTATAAATTAGATGGCTTATATCGTCAAAGAAAATAAAAATAGAGCGTTGAAACTAGGAAAATAGTAAATAGCATAAAAACTAGAAACTAGTAAAAGTGTCTTCATGGCTCCAAGGTGTCTTTCAAACTTCCGGGATGGACTCAAGATATCGATATGGCTTCTCGGTTTTGTTGAGCTTGAATGCGGGCCAATCTTCTTGGTCGAGAGAGTTGGTCTTCAATGTGGGACAGGATTTGCAAAAAATGGTAAGAGGCAAGAATCGGCAGCCAATGCCTATAAAGGACCGGGGGTTGGTGGGGCGCACAGAGAGAGAGAGCGAGAGGTAGATACGTATTTCGAAGAAATGGACTTTCAGGTGGGCCAAGGTACCGCAGAGACGCAGGCGTGGGAAATTTTACCGGCCGATAGCCGCCCCCATGATTATTTCAATTTTACTGCTTGAGCATGGGATTCACTTCGCTCTGTCCTTTTTTTTTTTTTTTTTTTTTTTCTATTTCTACTATGTTGCGACTTGTGTATAATTTAATTTCTAGACTTGAATTAATTATCCCGTGATTTCGGAATAAGGATGATTTGGTTCACTCTCCTGGACTGATAGATATATCCCTCTCAAACGAACCTGACCCAAGGCTGGGCAGAGGTTCGAGGCTCAGGCTCAAATCGGCAAGCTTGTCGGCTTTGCCACTTGTCCCCCTCAACGATAGTGAAATAATGAGAAAATGCATCGGAAACCTTTCACTTCCTTACTTTTTTTTTTTTTTTTTGCTCCGAACTTCCTTACTTGAATAGCAGGTGAATAGCACAACCAATTTCGGAGTTCACCAGAGGTTGTCCTCTTTTTTTAGATGCAACCCACTGATTTTTTTTTTTGCCCGTATCACTATCCATCCAATGCTCAATTTTTTAATCTTCAATAAGCTCACGTGTTTTTCGCGGTGTCAGCAAATTCGGGATTCTCCTATTGTGAACACTTTTCTCAAAAACTAGCAATCACAAGCATTCCAATGCAAGAAAAATCGAGCCGATCAAATGTATATGAGGAAATAATCACATCGGTCAAACTTTTCTAAGACTACAATAAGGTCATGATGCCCACAATCAAATCTCAAAATTAAGTGAGATTCTCCACGTCTCTTCAAGCTAAAAATAGAGATTCTCCATATCTCTTAATTTTGAAAAATAATGTTTTTTTCATGGCTTTAAAATTGCCAAGCCCATGTCAGCTTTTCAAACTTGAGCCTATAATCGACAGGCCCCGGTGACCAGCAAAGGGAAATAGGGCAAAAAGAAAAAAAAAAGACATGAAAAGGAAAAAAAAAATTATACAAATTGTTCACATTAATGCTGGTCGTGTCGTGATGTTAGCAATTTTCAATCAAATTTAACTAAAATGACTACATTGGAAAATCGTAAAAGAGTTTAGAATTAAATAGGCATAAATGGTTCCTCATGCCACGTGGCTTGTGGGTGTGACAATTAAGTTCATCCAATGTCATGCGTAGAAGTCATCTTTAGGCAAAATTTATTTATTTTCTAAAAATTTCCAACAAAAATAATGGCGTTAGCTTGCCATCACAAGCTAAGTAGTACTGACACAGACACGACACACGACACGACACGACATGATACGCCGACACGTCATTTCTCAAAAAAAAAAAAAATTCGACATGTTAGGACACATTGTATATTAAATGAATATTTTTATATATACATGATAAATTATTATATTTAAATTAATTTATCCAAATTCATAAATAAATAGATAATAATAAAAAGCCTATAATGAATCTATACTAATAACATTAATAAATTTATTCATAAAAAATTGGAAAGACATTTTTTGACTTTAACAAAAGTTATCGATGAAATAAATAACTAACGAGAGATTAGAGTCAAAATAAATTTATATTTTTCTACAGTGATCAAAATTTATCATTATTTAATAACTAATGCTTTTATTTTTCGAAATAACTTTTTAACCCACTTATTTATTTATTTTTTAGCCTTACCATTTATTAATAAAGTTATTTAACATTCGATATTTTTTTTTGGAGCTAAATGGGTCCCACCCATTCATTTCACCATCTGCTTTCTTCCCCCACCCCACCCACTGCTTATGCCTGTCACTTCCCAAAATTGAAGTCATGCTGCACGAGGCTTTCGTTTCTTCCCCAGAAGCCGTCATCTCCTCTCCTTGCTCTTCTTCCTAAAACTGAAAAAGCAACCTCAGTAAACAGCCCAAAAACCCTAGCAATCACCTTCTCCTCTCCCTTGCTCGGTCTCTACGTCTTGATATTTTCTCCCTTTCGGGCGCCTCAACATAATTGCTCGCTGCTACCTTGCCTCTGTTCCCCCCTTTGCCATCGTAGCCTCGCGTCCAGCCCTCCATCGTGGCATTGCGGTTCTCCATCTCGGCATTACAGTCTTCGCCTCCATTCCCCCCATTGCCATCGTAGCCTCGCGTCCAGCCCTCCATCGCGGCGTTGTGGTTCTCCATCTCGACGTTGCAGTCGGCAGTCGCAGCCTTCTCGATGGTCTTGGTCTTTGCTCTTCCTCTACCCTCCCTCGTCGTCGCTCGCGGCGTCGCCTCTGCTCCCTCACCCTTGCCTCCACCCTCCATCGCCTTCTTCCCTTCGCACCTACAGACCCGCCCACATACCTCCGAACACGCACGTTGGAGCATGTCGGAAAGAGTTGACCACATGTCGGAAACTCCGACACGTGTTGATCGCGTGTCTAAGCATGTCCAACATGTGTCGAGGTGTCGCACACGACACGAAGGCCTTTTGAACGTGTCCGTGCTTCATAGATCATAGGTAGTTCTTGAGTAGGGTTAGTTTGTTAGGGCACCAGCCCAGTATGGGTCATTGAGGGCCCACGCATGATCCTCAATTAGCCTAGTCCTACAATGGGCCTTGCAAGCGTAGTGGGGCATAGCATGGCCCATACATGACTCATGAGGCAATCGTCAAGCCTATGGTTTTTGGCTGTTGTTTAGGTCATGTCTGGGCCCAAATCTTTGGGGATTAGGCATTTAGGGAGCCCGGTTTGGGTCAATTCGCTCATTTCCCTTTTCAAGTAAGATCTGCTTATAAATGACATCATTTTCTAATTTGGAGCATGGTAAGTTTAATATGAATTTTCTCTCTTGTAATTTTTGTCTCTCTTAAATAGAAAATCTCTTTATGGTTGTGGTGATTGTTTTGCTGGTGTTGAAACTCTTGATCTTACTACACATTTCAAGCACCAATTATGGATTGCACAAATAGAGATGATCAATTCCAAGATGGGCCGATTCCCAACCTACCACCGAAAACTAAATTAGAAGGCCTAGTTCCCAACTTGTAGAACATGAAGGAGTGTTCTTGGTCTTAGACTCACCCAGAAATTGGACCTACCAGTATGGTTGGTTACCCGGGTGGATCTAAGAATTGGTCATGGGACGATCTCTAAAGGCGGCGAGGGTGTTTCTTAACGTAAAGTTCAAGGACCTTGTCGGACGAGAAGTTGAGGGACGAGATCAAGCTGTCCACCTCAAGAAAGCTCATGCTAGCATAGGGGTGGTTCTGCCAGACATGCTAAGGATGTGTGAGGAGCAACGACTTGGTAGAGAGGAAGCTCGTGATGTTCTGGAGACCACTAGATGTTGGTGTAAATGGATGTCTCAGAGGAGGAAGATGAAGAAGTGTCATTGATATGCTTCACCACAAACGAGAGCAAGTAGAAGGAAAGTGGAAGAAAACGAAGAAACAAATAAAAAACAAAGACCCCAAATGGGCCCACATTGGACTCCATAGGATACAGCATTGAGAGGAGGAAAAAGCAATGAGTAATATGGTCAATATATTGTGGATGAGAGTGATTGGGCCACATGGTCAGTATACTGTGAAAAAGCGATAAGTGAGATTGGTCCGGTCTGGGTGATCCAGTGGGTGGGTCTGCACTTGAAACCGAGAACCGGACTCATTCTCACAAGAACCATCTAGATTTAGGTGGTTCCTGGTTGGGGCGATTCCTTTGCTCACCCGTAGGTTTTCTATTAAGGCATTTCAATCACCAATTACAGACCGCACAATGTTTGGATTAGTCTTTTGGAGTACAACTCTTTGAAATGCTCCATAAATTTTACCTAATCTTAAAGTAAATTTAACTATTAATAATAAAATTTAGTCAACAGAATTTACCTTGTCTTAAAAGAAAATCAAATGATAGACTTTATTAGCTACTACCGAAGCTTGATTAGTGATAGCTATATAAAAATAGAGTTATTTTACCTATTTTAGGCAACAAATAATGCAATATCTATGAGAAAATATTTGGATTTTTTTCTAATTATTCGAATTTTCATTGTTTATGCATAATAATGAGATATGGAGAAGATAAGGAAAAGAATGAAAAAAATTAGGAATTCAAATAAAAAAGTATTGGAAGATAGATATCAAATCAGAGAACCTTTGATTTTGTTCCCTAATTTTATCTACAAGCATTAGGAGATAGATATCAAATCAAAGATTTTGTGATTTATTGCCTAATTTTATGCAAAAAGTAAGCAATTGCTTAGAGATAAGGGTCATGGATGTATCTTATAAATAGGAGAGTGTTGAGAGTCTGAGGAGATAGCCAGGTTTTTTTTTTAGATCATTTTTTTTTTTGTTCTGAGAGTTTTTCAAGTATTCTGAAGAGAAAACAAAAGTGATGACAAAATTCTGATTCTTTGATTCAAGATGCTGGGTTTGATTTATATTTTTATTTCTTCTTTTACTATGTTCTAATTTTCTTTTGTTATGGCTATAATGTAACATGACCAATGATGTGAATTTCATGATTTTTATGTGTGCAAGTGATTCTATTCATGTGAGTTATATATTATTGTGCCTAATGGTTTTAAGTGGCTGGCCACTGCTTGAATGATTTAATGTGCATATTTGAGACTAAGAAATGATAATATGTAATTTCTCCTTATAATATATAACCATGGATTAAACGTGGATGGAAACATACCGTGTTATTTGTGTAGCTTTCGATGATAAGATAATCTAAAAGACTCATTGTAAGCCGGGAATAATTATAGATTTTAATGCACTTATGTTTATTTTAATTCACATAGAGATATAATGGATTAATAAACTGAGTATGATTGTTATACCTAGAGATAGGATAGTAAATAGATTAGGAAATTCCGATATCACATGTTTGATATCGTTCTCGTACACGTAACAATATGAAATTTATATATAGTGATTATGGTGAAATTGAATGCTCTAACACATTTATCCGATTGATTTAATGCATTTAGCTCCAAATTTTGCTTTTAAGATTTTTAGTTTTAATTTATTATCAATTCTATTTTGATTTGTTAGATAAATTTTAGAATTAATCTATTTTTAGTATTTAATTAGTTTATTAATCATCATTCCGTGGGACATATTCTTTCTCATATTATATTGTTTGTTCGATACGTTTACTTGCGTTTAGAATTTTACGAACAAGTTTTTGGCACCGTTGCCGGGGATCGTTTGTTTAATACTAATTAATATTGATACCAGATAATCCTAAGTTTAATCTAGCTTTCGTTTGATTTTGATTTTGATTTTGATTTTGATTTTGATTTTGATTTTTTTAGGGTGTACATCAATTTATGACACGTGGCCAACAAGGGAAACTTGTTGAGCTTGATCTAGAAATCGAACGTACATTCAAAAGGCAACTAAAAGAATAGAAAAATCACACTAAGAAGATGGCAGATGGTGAGAATGAAATTCCACATAGACTCTTGAGAGATTATATTGCGCCAACAGTTCAAGGCACCACATCAAGCATTAGAAGACCTGCAATTCAAGCAAAAAACTTTGAGATCAAGTCGTCACTCATTCAAATGTTTCAACAATCAGTGCAATTCAATGAGCTATCAAGCGATGATCCAAATGCTCACATCGATGCTTTTCTTGAAATCGATGACACAATTAAATATAATGGAGTTATAGATTATGTTATTAGATTGATCACTACATGGAATTATATGACTCAAAAATTTCTTGGTAAGTTCTCTTCCTACGGGATCGATCACTACATGGAATGATATGGCTTAGAAATTTCTTGGTAAGTTCTTTCCATCTGCAAAGTCTGCAAAGATGCGTAACAATATTACTAATTTTATATAGATTGATAATGAATCATTATATGAAGCATGGGAAAAATTCAAGGAATTTATTAGGAGATGCCTGCATCACGAACTACCCGTATGGATGTAGATACAAACTTTTTATAATGAGTCTAGTACAAATCTCCGTTCTATGATTGATGCAACTATAGGGGAAACTCTAAATAATAAAACACCAGAAGAAGTCTACAATCTATTAGAGGAGATGGCATCCAATAGTTATCAGTGGCCTATTGAGAAGCTACCAATGCAAAAAGTTAGCAGAGTTCATGAAGTGGATGCTTTCGTTGCAATTATTACACAATTTGAAGCACTCAACAAAAAGTTAGATAACATAAGTGTTTCGGCCATGAAAATTCAGAATTTGACATGTGATTTTTGTGGTGGATGACATATTAGCGCAAAGTGTCAGAATGTGACGAGACCACCGAGATTCAAACAGTCAGAAGAGACAAAGTCAAATTTGGAAGATATAATCACCAAACTTGCTAAAACCACTCATGACTTTATCAAGAGCACGAATGTGAGATTTCAAAACCAAGAGACTTCAATCAGAAATTTGGAAATGCAAGTAGGTCAATTAGTAAATATGATGTCAGGGAAACAATAGGGTTCTTTACCGAGCAACACAAAGAAAAATCCAATTGAAAACATAAAGGTTATAACCCTAAGAAGTGGTAAACAAGTGGGAGAAGAAGATATCAAACAAGAGATTTCAGAGACAAGGAATATGAGATCAATAAATAACCAAATGAGGCAAGTAAGAGCAAACTTTGTTCAAATAATCCCAAGCTATATGTGCCACCAATTCCATTTCCTCAGTGACTCTAGCAGCACAAAATAGATAAGCAATTTTCTAAATTTCTTAATGTATTTAAAAAATTGCACATTAACATTCCTTGTGCAAATGTCTTAGCGCAAATGCCTAGTTATGAAAAAAAAAATTAAGGAGATTTTGGCAAATAAAAGGAAACTAGAGGATGAAACTGTGAAGTTGAATGTGGAGTGTTCAACTATCCTACAAAACAAATCACCTCCGAAGTTAAAAGATCTAGGGAGTTTTACTATTTATTGCACTATTGGGGATTTTTTCTTTGAAAAAGCATTGTGTGATTTAGGTGTAAGTATTAATCTGATGCATTTTTTCAATTTTCAAGAAATTAGGATTGGGCAAGGTAAAAACAACCATAGTATCACTTCAATTGGCTAATCAATCAATTAAATATTCGAGAGGTATTATGGAAGATGTTTTGGTAAAAGTTGACAAATTTGTCTTTCCGGCAGATTTCATAATTCTTGACATGGAGGAAGATTTTAAGATACCACTTATCTTAGGTCAACATTTTCTAACAACAGGAAGAGCTCTTACTAATATATAATAAGGGAAGTTGATTTTTAGAGTTCAAGATGATCTTATTTCCTTTAATGTTTTTAAAGTAATGAAATATCCATCTAATGATAATTCTTGTTTTAGAATTTAGACAGTTGACAAGTTGGTGAATAAAGTTTTTCTAGAAAATATTTTTAGGGATCCACTTGAAGCATGTTTAGTTTGACCAAGGGACAAAGAAATTCAAAATGAGGAGATAAAGGAGTACATAAATTTCATGGAGGCTATTCCACCATATTCAAGACAAAAGGCAATTAAACTTGAGGAGTTGAGACAACACACAATAAAATCTAAACCATCAATTGAAGAGCCTCCAATTCTTGAACTCAAACCCTTACCTTCTCATTTGAAATATGCATATTTAGATGGAGTTTCTTCTTTTATATATTCTTTTTTGACAGATTTGATGGAGGAGAAACTGCTCAAAGTATTGAGAGAGCATAAGGGTGTAATTGGATGGAAAATAGCTGATATCAAAAGAATTAGTCCTTCAATTTATATGTACAAAATTTGATGGAGGAACAATATAAACCCATCATCCAACCTCAGAGGCATTTGAACCCAAAGATGCAAGAAATAGTTAAAGTTGAGGTAATTAATCGACTTAATGCAAGTATCATCTATCCTATCTCCGATAGTTCATGGGTAAGTCCTATGCAAGTTGTGCCAAGGAAATGCGGTATGACTGTTCAGAAAAACGATAACAATAAATTGATTCTAACTAGAACAGTTACTAGGTGACGTGTGTGTATGGATTACATAAAATTGAATGATGCCACTAGAAAATATCACTTTCCTTTACCATTTATTAATTAGATTTTGGAAAGACTTGCAGGACATGTGTTTTATTGCTTTCTTGATGAATATTCAAGGTACAATCAAATTCTTATTACACCACAAGATCAAGAGAAAACTACTTTCACTTGTCCCTATGGTACTTTTGCTTTTAGAAGAATGTCCTTTAGTCTTTATAATGCACTAGTTACTTTTCAAAATGCATGATAATTATTTTTTCTGATATAGTTGAAAAATATATTGAGATTTTCATGAATGATTTTTCAGTTTTTGGCTTATCATTTGATTCTTGTTTAAATAATTTTGCCTTGGTCTTACAAAGATGTGAGGAGACTAACATTGTTTTGAATTGGGAAAAGTGTCACTTTATGGTACAAGGAGGAATAGTGGAGCATAAAATTTCTCAAAATGGAATGGAAGTCAATCAAGCTAAAGTGGAGGTCATTGCAAAATTGTCTCCACCAACATCTATGAAACTTCTCAAAGGATTTTTGGCCCATGTTGGATTTTACAGGCGGTTTATAAAAGATTTTTTAAAAATTGCTAAACGTCTTTCTAATCTTTGGGAAAAAGATGCTCCTTTTAATTTTTCTATTGAATGCATGCAAGTTCTTAATACTTTAAATAAGAAGTTAATGTCAGCACCAATTATGGCAGCACTAGATTGGGATTTACCTTTTGAGCTGATATGTGATATTAGCGATTCTATAGTAGGAGTTATTTTGGGACAAAGGAAAAATAAAGTTTTTCAAACCATATACTATGCCAATTGAATCTTGTCAAGTGCACAATTGAATTATTTAATAACAAAAAATGAACTTTTGATAGTAGTTTTTTCTTTCGATAAATTTCGTTTTTATTTAATTGGCTCAAAAGTTATAATTGATTTGACCAGTATGCTCTTAAGTATTTGTTTGAAAAGAAAGAATCAAAACCTTGGTTGATACCACCCGCCGCGGTGGCTCCGCTGGATAAGGCCCCGTTGATCCTTTCCCTCAAGGTGAGGGGTTCGAAACCCAGTGGAGGCGCTTGGTGCCTTAACCGCTTGCACGGGGTGGTGGTTCCCTCGTGCAGCCCTAGAGTTTGCCCGCCGGCTGCCGGCTGTACAAATTTCCCTAGGTCATCAAAAAAAAAAAAAAAACCCCCCCGATTTATCAGGTAGATTCTATTGCTATAAGAGTTTGATTTGGAAATCAAATATAATAATGAGATTGAAAATCTAATTGCAGATCACTTATCAAAAATTCCAAATTCAAAGGAAGAAGTAAAACCAATTTCGAAAGAGTTCCCTGATGAGAAAATTTTTTTCATCAAATCCACAAAAATTCCCTAGGATGCTGACTTTGTGAATTACTTGGTAAGTAATGTTCCTCCTCTTGAATTATCATATCAATAGAAGAAAAAATTCGTTTCTAATATTAAAAATTATTTTTTAGAAGAACTTTTCTTGTATAAAGTATGTGCAGACCAGTCATAAGGAGATGTGCAAAAGAATGCTTCAAGTGCTAAAAGTTGGCACAAAGGTTGGCACAAAGGGATACTTAAGTGCCAAAACTTATGAAAATGATACTTAAGTGCCATTTTTTATGAAAAATGGGACACTTGCGTGCCACATTCGGCGAGCCTCACCGAAAATCCTAAGTGGCATTTTTTTTTATTAATTTTCTCGCCGACGTAACTCATCGAATGCCAAATAAGCAAAACACACACAAAAACGACGTCATTTTGGCATAATTTAAATTTTAATATAAAATAAAAATTAATTAAATTAAATTTAAAAAAAATTAAAAAAGGGGCCAGCGGCCTTGCCTAGGGCTCGCCTTCCCCCACCAACCCGTCCCCACCTTCTTGCAATGGCGGGAGGCGGCGGCGGCGAGGGCTCAGCCCTCAGCCACCGGTTGCCTCCCTCCTCCTCCTTCCCCTTCCTTTTAAAAAAAAAAAAAAAATTAATTAATTAATTAATTTTTAAAAATTTAATTTAATTAATTATTATATTAGAATTCGAATTATACCAAAACGACGTCGTTTTGCATGCAGCTCGCTGGAAAATTGTCACGTCAACATTTTGGCCAAATTTTCTCGTCGATGACACTTAAGCGATCCATTTTGCTCCAATTTTGGTACTTAAGTGTCATTTTCGTAACTTTTGACACTTAAGTGTCCTTTTATGCCAACTTTTGGCACTCCAAAGGTCCGGGTGTCGTTTCCTAATGAGAAATTTTTTTCATCAAATCCACAAAAATTCCCTAGGATGCTGACTTTGCGAATTACTTGGTAAGTAATGTTCCTCCTCTTGAATTATCATATCAATAGAAGAAAAAATTCTTTTCTGATATTAAAAATTATTTTTGAGAAGAACTTTTCTTGTATAAAGTATATGTAGACCAAGTCATAAGGAGATGTGTTCCAAATGAAGGGAGGACAAGCATTCTACATTATTGTTATGACGGAGAGGCAGGTGGCAATTTTGGTACCATCAAAACTGCAATTAAGATTTTATAATTTGGATTTTATTGGCCCATACTTTTTAAAGATGCATACTACTACGTAGATTCATGCGATGGATGTCAGAGAACTAGAAATATTTCAAGGAAAAATTAGATGCCTTTAAACAATATTATTGTGTGTAAATTATTTGATGTTTGAGGTATTGATTTCATGAGACCCTTTACACCGTATGGAAATTTATACATTTTAGTGCTTGTGGAGTGTGTGTCTGAGTGGTTGGAAGCTGTAACATTATCAACAAATAATGCTAAGGTTGTGGTCAAATTTTTGAAGAAAAATATTTTGATTCGATTTAGCACTCCTAAGGCAATCATAAGTGATATGGAGACACATTTTGACAACAAACAATTTGAAGCACCTTTGAGTAAGTATGAAGTCACGCATAAAGTTGCAAACCCTTATCATCCTTAGACTAGTGATCAAGTAGGGAAATTAAGAGAAAATGTAGAAAAAAACAGTAAATGCCTTTAAAAAAGATTGGTCAATGAAACTTAATGATGCACTTTGGGCCTATAGGATAGCATTCAAAACTCTAATTGGAATGTCTCTTTTTAGGCTAGTGTTTAAGAAAGTTTGTCACTTACCGGTGGAATTAGAGCATAAAACATAATGGGCATTAAAATTTCTAAATTTTGACATGTAATCTGCAGGTGAAGAAAGATCATTGCAACTAAATGAATTAGAGGAATTTCTCAATGAAGTCTATGGAAATTCTATGTTGTACAAGAAGCGCTCAAAAAGATGGCATGTCAAGCACATATTTATCAAAATTGATCAAAAAGTTTTACTTTATAACTCTCGTTTTAAAATTTTTCTAAGAAAGTTACGGTCTTGATGGTCTAGTACTTTCATAGTTACACAAGTATTCCTATACGGAACAGTTGAAGTTGCGCATGGCAACGAGGGCACATTCAAGGTGAATGGTCACCATTTGAAGCTCTACTTTGAAGGTGGTTACAACAAGCAAAAAACCACTATTGAATTTCATCTTCCAGAATAGCGACAAGATAGTTTAGCTGAAAACTATAAAACAAGCGCTTCTCGAGAGGCAACCCAATCATTTTTAACTATGTTTTTTCATTTATTTTTAAGTTTACTTTTGCAAAATAATAATAATAATAATAATTTTTCTCTGTTTCATCCAGATTAATTTTTTTTTAGGGATCATCTTTTAGGAGTTGAATGGTCATCCATGAACACATCCTACAACCAAGGGAGTTTTCTTATTCCTTATTTTATTTTTCGCATCGAGGACAATACTTCATTTAAGTTTTGGGGGGGGTGGGAGACAAAATTGTTATTATATCTATTTTTTGCTATTATGATTGTATTCTTTGTTGTGAATTTTTGTAATTCTTAGGAAAATTTAAATTTTATTTAAACTTGTAATTGATGTGTGAGTTAATTTTAATTCTGATTATATTGATCCACTTGCTGAGCACTAAAAGTCCTTAAATTTTTTAATTGTGTGTAAATCTAGAGAATAATCATGTGAAGTATGTGATTTTTTTAGATCTCATCCAAATCTTAGAATTTGTTTGATTTTCTCTTGAGGCAAAATCTTAATTTATATCTAATTGAGAAAATGATTTAGGCAATTTTTTGGATTGATTGGACATTTCAAGTTAACCATTGAGTCTTAATTATCATCCAATTTTCATTGACACCCCTATATCATTGTCCCACACCCCATGAACATGTTGATTTTTTTTTATATATATAAAATTTTATTTGAGCCTAATAGTAATTTGAGAGGAAGGATGGAGCATGAAAAAGAAAAAAAAATGATTGCTATGGTTGTTTGGGGTGTATCATAAAAAAAAAAATGCTTTTATGGTTCCTTATCCAACTTTCAATTGAGTGAGTCTTTTGGATACTCAATGAGTTGAAAATTTATTATGTGATATTAGGATGGACTTTGGGAGAAACTCCTCCATAAATTAATTCAAAAAAAAAAAAAAGAGCAATGAAAAAGAAGAAGAAAAGGGAATGATGACATGTTGTGGCAGAAAGATAATCTTAAATGAGTGAAATTGGGAACGGTAATATTGGCTCTAATTAGATCCTTGAATCAACATGTTGATGGATGATTTGAGTTTAAAATTACTATTATCTTACCTTTAGCTTAGCCTTACATTACAAACCGAGAAAAGTCCTATTGATTTTTGGTTGGATGATTAGCTTACATTAGTGGAGAGAGGAATGAAAAGCAAACCTATGAGAATTAATCTTAATTATAGAGAATTTTTTAGAGGTTGCATACAAATGTGAATTTATCTAGATTGTATATAATTCGAAAAAGATGAGGACTCACACACACGTGGATTGCATAATTAGAACTAATCTTAACTTATAAAAGAATTTCAATGTTTGGATGAAATTTGTGTTTTTCTTTGAATTGTGAATTATGGAAAGATGTCATGAAAGAGGTTGTTAGATTGAGTATGTGTTACATCTTACTTTTGCTTGAGAATTACCAAAATGTTAAGTTTGGGGGTTTGATAACTCTATAAAAATAAAGTTGTTTTATCTATTTTAAGCAACAAATAATGCAATATTTATGAGAAAATATTTGGATTTTTTTTCTAATTATTCAAATTTTCATTATTTATGTAGAATAATGAGTTATTGAGAAGATAAGGAAAAGAATAGCAAAAATCAAGAATTCAAATCAGAAAGCATCGGAAGATGGATATCAAATTAGGGAATTCCTAATTTTATCTGCAAGTATTGGGAGATAGATATCAAATCAAAGATTCTCTGATTTACTTCCTAATTTTATGTGAAAAATAAGCAATTACTTGGGGATAAGGGTCCTCAATGTATCTTATAAATAGGAGAGCATTGAGAGCCTGAGGGGACAACTAGGTTTTTATTTTTTAAATTCGTTTTTCATTATTCTGAGAGTTTTTCAAGTATTTTGAAGAGAAGATAAAAGTGATGATAGAATTATTGTTCCTTTGATTCAAGATATTGTGTTTGATTTTTATTTTTATTTTTTCTTCTACTATGTTTTAATTTTCTTTTGTTATGGCTATGATATAATAGCCTAACCATAATGATGTGAATTTCATAATTTTTATCTATGCAAGTGATTTCATTCATGCGACTTATATATTATTGTGCTCAATGCTTTTAAGTGACTAGTCACTACTTAAATGATTTGATGTGCATATTTAAAACTGAGAAGTGATAATATGTAATTACTCCTTATAATATATATAACCATGAATTAAATGTGGATGGAAACATACTGCGTTATTTATTTAACTTTCAGTGATAAGGTGATCCAAAAGACTTATTGTAAATCAGGAATATTCATAGATTTTAATATACTTATGCTTATTTTAGTTCACACAGAGATAATAAATTGAATAGGTTTGCTATACCTAGAAATATGATAATAAATAGATTAGAAAATTTCTCTATCACATGTTTGATATCGTTCGTGTACGTGTAACAATCTGAAATCCATATATAGTAGTTATGGTGAAATCGGATGCTCTAACATATTTATCTAATTGATTTACTACATTTAGTCTCCAAATTTTGCTTTTAAGATTTTTAGTTTTAATTTACTCTCAATTCTATTTTGATTTGTTATATAAATTTTAGAATTAATCAATTTTTAGTATTTAGTTAGTTTATTAATCATCAAACTCTGTGGGACGATACTGTTTCTCATCATTATATTACTTGGTCGACACGTTCATTTGCGTTTTGAATTTTCCTTATTTATGCAGAATAATAAGATATGGAGAAAATAAAGAAAAGAATAACAAAAATCAGGAATTCAAATTAGAAAGAATTGGAAGATGGATATCAAATCAAGGAATCCTTGATTTTGTTTTCTAATTTTATCTCAAGTTTTGAGAGATAGATATCAAATCAAAGATTCTCCGATTTACTGCCCAATTTTATGAAAAAAAAAATAATAATAAGCAATTGCTTGGGGATAAGGGTCATGGATGTATCCTATAAATAGGAAAGCATTGAGAGCCTAAGAGGAGAGCTAGTTTTTTTTTTTTTTAGATCGTTTTTCATTGTCCTCAAAGCTTTCAAGTATTTTGAAGAGAAATAAAAATGGTGACAGAATTAATGTTCTTTGATTTGAGATGCTGGGTTTAATTTATATTTTTATTTCTTCTTCTATTATTTTCTAATTTTCTTTGTTAGGGCTATGATGTAGCCTAACTATGATGATGTGAATTTCATGATTTTTATGTGTGCAAGTGATTCCATTCATGTGAATTATATTATTGTGCTTAATGCTTTAATTTGAAATTGAGAAGTGATAATATTTAATCGTTCCTTATAATATATAATCATAAATTAAAGTGGATAAAAACATACCGTATTATTTATGTAGCTTTCAATGATAAGATGATCTAAAAAGCTCATTGTAAGCAGGGAATATTTATAGATTTTAATGCACTTATGCATATTTTAATTCACATAGAGATATAGTGGATTGATAAATTGAGTAGGTTTGTCATACCTAGAGATAAGATAGTAAATAAAGTATGAAATTCCGCTATCACAAGAAATTCATATATAGTAGTCTCGGTGAAATCGGATGTTCAAACATATTTATCCGATTGATTTACTACATTTAGTCTCCAAATTTTGCTTTTAAGATTTTTAGTTTTAATTTATTCTCAATTCTATTTTGATTTGTTAGATAAATTTTAGAATTAATCTATTTTTAATATTTAATTAGTTTAGTAATCATCAATCTCCACAAGATGATACTTTTTTCATCATTATATTATTTGTTCAACACATTCATTTGCATTTAGAATTTTACGAACAATTAGTGATTATTATTAAAAGGTTTTGAATAATTTTAATTTTCATTGAATATATTATCAAATAAACACTTTAGTAAGCTCTTCTTTCCTTATCTCAGTAATTATTGTTAAACTTGAAAAAAAAATTGTTTAGGAAAGAAAATCAAATCTTCATAAAACGAGAGAATCTTATATTTTGGAAAGGAGTTTTTACAAAATTAGTGGCAAGTTATATTAACCATTTTAGATCATCATTTATGCCAGTTTTGTTATATCGTCTCCTAAAAATACATCAAAAACAGACACGGACATTTATGAAGTGCAAAGACAATGGTTAATATTGTCAAAAATTCTCAAACCACCCATGCCACATCCGCTTCAAACTTATTTTTATCATAAAAACTCTCAAAATATTACAATTGTGTTGCATTTACTCTAACTAATTTATATGTTACAAGAAATCCCAAACTGGATGTACTATATTTATCCCAATTTTTTCTTGATTTACCATAATTGGGGTAAATGTGCTACGACATATCAATTTGGAGTAAATGTGATATGGTGTACCAATCTAAGAATTTTTATAATATAAAAATTAGTTTGGAGTAATTGTACATATGCACTAGTGTGGATTTTTTGTGATATTAGCCCTAAAATAATATGCATGTCTTTTGATCCGTTTTTTTAATATACTTGGTGCAAAAGTGAATATAAGAGATTCTTTGAATCTCAACACTTTTCTTAAATTCAAATTTGGTAGATTAGAAATCCATCGACTACTTATCAATTATCTTGATTATTGTCAAATAAGATAGTAATCAATGAATCTATCCCATTGATAAGTAATACAACCACCCTTAAGAGCTTGAGGGTGGTTGTAAAGATTTTGATTATTTGTTAGGGTGGTTGTATGGCATAGAATCTAGCAAATTAACTTATTAATTAATGCCCATGTCCTTAAATAAGAGAGAAATTTACTGACTCTCGTTAATTAGAAAAGTATGAGCAACTTTTTAATGTTAACAATAGTCCATTTTCACTTCCGATTAATCTCATAAGAGTACATTTAGTAACCATTCTATTCCCGGAAACAATTTTCATTCAAAAATCATTATTTTTTATTTTGTTCTTGGGAATAATTTTTTAGCATTTGAAGGCGTTTGGTAATTGTCCAAAATTTTTATTTTCTGAATAAAAATGTATTTAGAAGGACTCTTAATTTTTTTTTGTTTCTTTTAATTTTTTATACTCTAATTTTATTTTTCTTATTTTCTCTTTTTTCTTTTTCCTTTTCTCTTCTTCTTCCTCCTTCTTTGTGGCCAATCGCTAGCCTCCGCCAGTAGTGGCGATAGCCCGCTGCCAATGACTGATAGTGGCCGGTGACTAGTTGGGGGAAAGAAGAAGAGAGAAGGAGAAAAGAAAGGAAAAAAAAAAAGAGAAAAAAGAAAATAGATTTGGGCTTGATTCTGGAATTGTTTTCAAGAGCAAAGAAGTAACTTTTTTTGTACTTTTTTATTCTATTCCAAATATATTCTCAAAAATAAAAATAAAAATGATTTTTGTTCCCAGAACAAAAAAATTATGAAATGAATTTATGTTCCAAATCTATTCTCGAGAATAAAAGAGTAGAATCAATTACTATTTGACCAGTTGTCAAACGCACCCTAATTGTGCAACTTTGAAATACAACGATTCACTTGGCAAAATCATTTTAGCAATTACATAAGAATTAAATTTAAAAAATACAAATTTGGCTTAAGCATCGCTGGATTTAGGGAAAAAGAAACTTAGGTTCCTCCTGTACGGAAAAAGCTCTAGAAGTGTGCCTGTCTATAGTGTCATTAGGAAAGAAATTCAAATCTTCATAAAATGAGAGAATCTTATATTTTGGAAAGGAGTTTTTACGGAATTAGTGGCAAATTATATTGACCATTTTAGATCGTCATTTATGCCAGTTTTGTTATACCATCTCCTAGAAATACATCAAAAACAGACACGGAAATTTATGAAGTGTGGTTGATATCGTCAAAAATTCTCGAACTGCTCGTACCACATTTGCTTCAAACTTATTTTTATCACAAAAATCTCAAACTGTTACAATTGTGTTACATTTATTCTAAACTAATTTTTATGTTACAAGAAATCCCAAACTGGTATAACCGCACCATATTTATTCCAAATTTTTCCTGATTTACCATAGTTGATATAAATGTGGTACGAACATATCAATTTAGGGTCAATGTGACACGGTGTACCAATTTAAGAATGTTTAAGATATTAATATTAGTTTGGAGTAATTGCACATATGTACCAGTGTGGATTTTTTGTGATATGTAGGTATTTCGATTTGTTTTTTAAATGTAATTTTACTTGTTGCAAAAGTAAAAATAAGAGATTCATGGAATCTTGACACTTGTTTTAAATTCAAATTTAGTAGATAAGAAATTCATGGACTACTTATCAATTATCTTGATTATTGTCAAATGAGATAGTAATCAATGAATCTATCCCATTGAGAAGTAATACAAACAACCACCCTCAAGAGCTTGAGGGTGGTTGTAAAGATTTTGATTATTTGTTAGGGTGGTTGTATGGCATAGAATCTTAGAAATTAACTTATTAACTAATGTTCTTGTCCTTAAATAAAGAGAAAATTTTACCAACTCTCGTTAATTAGAAAAGTATGAGCAACTTTCTTAATGTTAACAATTGCCCATTTTCACTTTTGATCGATCTAATAATTGTCCTACTTTCAAATACAACGATTCACTTGGCAGAATCATTTTAGCAATTACATAATATTTAAAATTTAAAAAGTACATATTAGGCTTAGGCATCACTGGTTTTAGGGCAAAAGAACGCTTCAAGTGCCATAACTTTGGCCAAAGGGACACTTAAGTGCCATAACTTACGAAAGGTACACTTAAGTGCCACATTCGAAGAAAAATGGATCACTTGAGTGCCACTCCGGCCAAAGTCCGGCCAAAATGCCGATGTGGCATTTTTCCGGCGAAGCGCGCCCAAAACGACGCTTTGTTTTGCGCGTTGACATGGCGAAATAATGCAAAAACGGCGTCGTTTTGGACCGACGTGGTAAAAAAATAAATAATTAAATAATTAAATTAATTTTAGTTAAAATATTAAAAAAAAAAAAAAAAAACTCTAAAAACTTTAAAAAAATTAAACAAAATTAAAAAAAAAAAAAAAAAAAAAAAAAAAAAAGGGAACGCGGGGAGGCGGGCGAGGATCGGCCCGCCGCCGCCGCCGCCGCCGCCGGAAGGGCTGGTGATGGCGGGGGAGGGTTGGCTGGGGTCGCCGGGCCCGGCCGGGGCCGCGACCCCGGCCGACCGTGTGACGAGGGCCGCGAGCCCCCCGATCCAGCGGCGAGGGCTCGCGGCTCGCCCGATCCGGCGGCGAGGGCTCACGGCCCTCGCCCAGATCCAGCCGAGGGCTCGCGAGCCCTCACCGCCGGCCGGCCGGCGAGGGTCGCGAGCCCCCCTGACCCGGGGCGAGGGCTCGCGAGCCCTCGGCGACCCTCCCCAGCCGGCGGGCTGGGCGGCGGGCGAGGGTTGATCCCTCGGCCCGCCTCCCCCGTTCCCTTTTTTTTTTTTTTAAAAATTTTTTAAAAATTTTTAAAGTTTTTTAGAGTTTTTTTAAATTTTTTAATTATTAATTTTTTAATATTTTAACTAAATTTAATTTTAAAATTATTATTTTTTAATATTTTAACTAAATTTAATTTTAAAATTATTATTTTTTAATATTTTAACTAAATTTAATTTTATTTATTTATTTATTTATTTTTTTACCACGTCAGCCAAAACAACGCCGTTTTTGCATTATTTCGCCACGTCAGCGTGCAAAACGGCGTCGTTTTGGGTGTGCTTCGCCGGAAAAATGTCACGTCGGCATTTTGGCCAAATTGGCACTCAAGTGATCCCTTTTACTCCGATTTTGGCACTTAAGTGTACATTTCGTAAGTTATGACACTTAAGTATCCCTTTGGCCAAAGTTATGGCACTTGAGAGGTTCGCACGTCCCGATTTTAGGTAAAATGAAAGTTGGGTTCCTCTTGTACGGAAAAAGCCGTAGAAGTGTGCCTAAATATAGTGTCGTGAGGACAGCGTGCCTACTGCCTAGATCTGAGACTCTTTCGACAATATAAGTATAACGTATTAATTCTATGAGTTTAGACTTTGTTTAAAAGGGTCATTACTATCGTGTCAAATTTTGTCCATTATATATATATATATATCATTCTTCTAAAAAAAGAGTCAATTGCACGTTCAAGAAATTAACAATACATTGGTGAGAAGGAATGAGACCAAAATGAAATCTTTATTCTATTTGTCATTGCCTTAGGGATCATCCAACCATACTGAAAAATAAGTGTTGAAAATTGAATGATAAATTTTATTAGTTATTACCCAATACCAAAAAGTGAGTATGATTCGAAGGTTTTGACAATAAAATCAATAAAATTTCTATTTCTATTGAATTTTTTATGACATGATCAACTAAGCAAACCCCTTCTTTACTTAACTCATTAAGACGTTATATTTAAAATGGCCAATTTTATTCAAGAAAGAATTTCAAATAATTACAAAGTGAGAGTTTTATAATTTTGGAAAGTATATTATTTGTAGCACTACTCGAAAATCATATTGACCATTTTCACGGATGATTTTTGTCAATTTTGTGATACCATCTCATTCAATACATCTCAAAAAAAAATATGGAAATTTTATGAAGTGTAAAGAGAATAGTGAAGAAGATAAGTTACAAATAGAATAAGAGTATATAGAGATTTTAATCCGCCTTTTTAAATATAAGTTCACTTGTTGTAAAAGTAAAGATAAAATATTTATAGAATATTTGATAAAAATTTTGGATTCAAATTTTTTGAGTAAGAGATCCTTTGAATACTTGTCAATCAAAATAATAATAGACCAAAAATATTGTCATCTTCCATAGAATTATTTATATATAAATTATTGTCAACGATGTAAATATTTTCTATTGATTAATTATTTCAAGCAATTATTTTTAAGAAAATAGTTTTCAAATCATTTATTTTTCGTGAAACATACAAAACTCAACTAATTCAAATAGTACGAGCAATTCTTCCTAGTAATAACAATAGCCTATATTTATGATGGAAAGGGAAAGTATCTAGCAAATTTGAAATGGGATTTATATTATACTTACTACCGACATAGGAAATCGAATTTTAAGGGCGTGCATGGTAACTCTTCTATTTTAAGGAACAATTTCTTTTCAGAAATAGTTCTTTTCTATTTCTATTCCGAAGAACAATTTCTGAATAAAATAATGCGTTTGGTAACTATATAAAACGTTTATTTTCTTAATAAAAAAAAAAATTATAATTTTTGTATTTATTCATTTTTTCTTCTTGTTCACGGACTGCCAATTACTGCCCACCACCGCACGACCGCTGCCCACATCACGACCGCCGCCCACAGCCCATCGGGAAAATATCATGCAGACCCTAAATGGACAGGTTAAGCTTAGGGCATCACTAGTTTTGGGGGAAAAAGGGGAGCTTGGGCTTCCTTCCTGTGCGCAAAAAGCCCTAGAAGCCACTGCCTCTATTCTATCTATATATATAGTCTCGTCAGGACGTCGAAGCTCCTCACTGCAAATTCATGGCCTAACCTCTAACGCCCGAGCGGCTTTGCCCTCAACAAACAACACCTCCATCGAAGCGGTCGAGACCACCCCCGTCGATCTCAAGCTCTCGTCATTTTGCTCAAAACGGAGAATCCCGGATCTACTTCCTCCATCCGCAAGCATCTGAGTATACAGCACAAAAGAAGACGCGAAGAGACGGGCACCTGTGGTGGTGGTAGTAGATCGGGGATTCTCGTTTTGGGCAGAATGTCGGAGCTTTTTTTCCCTCCATTCCGGATCCTGAGATCGATGGGGCGATCTTCGAACGCTTTGATGGATGGGTCGTTTCTTGGGGGCGAAACTGGTCGAGTGTGGAGGTTAGTCCATGGGTTGCAGCGAAGAGGGCCTCGGCGACCCGCATTAGAAATTTTAGCAAAAAGGGTTTTCGCATCCACCACGGTCGATTGTTCGCGTGCCGCCGCGGCGAAACCTGGGAAGCAGCCTGGTGATGTTCTCAAGAGAAGCCATTGTTCCGCCAGATTATAGTTCATCTTGCTGATATGCAAGTGTCTTGTGCGACCGCCGTTGGTGTTTTTTCCGTTTCGGCATTATGTCTCTGGTTCAAACCAAAGTTTCCGGGCCGGGCCGGGCCGGGTCGGGTCGGATGCTGTTGGGTTTGATTCGGCTTCGACAGCCCTGCTTATTGTGTAAAATTTGTAAGTGAGTACGAGGGACTGGCTGTTGCTCTGCAGGAACCTTTGTTGCACATGCTAAACTCGCCTTCTCATATTCAAGTTATTGTTTTTTTTCTTTTTTCTTTTTTTACTTTTAAATTTTGACTAGCTTCATTGTCAGTGTAAGAATTGATTTTTATATTTAATGTTGGATGATTTACATGTGAAGAATTCGAGTAAACTATTTTGAGTGGGCATGTCAATCATGTAAAAGTTGTGCTGGCACACTAACAACTACCCTTTTAACTTTTGGTGGAACCTAATTCAGAAGAAGCCCAATAATGAAAGGAGATTGAAATTGGTGTGTTAACAATAGCGAATCTAGAAAATGGGCAGTGAGCAAGAGTAATCCGAGTGATTTCCAAATGAAGCCGTCTATATTCGTTCAAGGATGATCTGACGCATAATTCCATCATCTTGCTTAGGATAGGCATGTAAGGAAAATAAACGTAATTCTCATTCCACTTGGAAATTCAGAACTACATAACAACAGAACGCAAATCATTGTTTCCAAGAAATTTGTACGAGGAAATCTGGTCAAAATGCTACATAAGCCATAGAATAACTAAACTAGGAACTAGCTTTGGCTTCGAGGTAAATAGGTTCCGGCGAGGGAAAACCGGCAGGGATAAGGTGAGGCGGTTATAAATCAGTCGGATAGAAGTACAGTGGACCAAACCAGCGTCGGTTGTGATTTGCTTCCAATGTACAGGGCAAAATGCATTATTAAAGCAGTAAACTAAACTCGTGCGATCACTTTGCCTCTTTAGGCCATATTTTCCCAACTCATTCTCAACTCATAGGGGTAGTCAAATTGAGAGGACCATTTGCCACATATCTTCATCCTTCACATAGGAGCAATTGAATTGAGAGCACTATTTTGTGGACCTTGGAAAGTCGCAGTTAAGTAGAAACTCTTGCGCATGCAAAATGGATCTCAAGCCCACCAAAGGTAGTCAAAACAGATGAGCATGAATAGAGAACCCGTATAAGATCATTTGGAAACATAAATAAGGAACGGCAGAATATTGAGGATGATCATTTTGGAAACTAAGATCTGTACAAGATACTGTATAATGCCATCACCATACAAGGTGGTATCCATCCTAACAGGTGGCCTGTGTAGAAATTCCAAGGCAAGTTCCCGATTCTAATATCCAGCGAAAATGAAAAATGTAGGACTCGTCTCAAGCAGGAGATGCACTGAAGAGCATAATGTGGTTTAAGTGGGGAACTTCAAAATCTCAGATTAGCTCATGAATCCCCCGCCAGGAATGTTGGGCAGCCCTTGTGATGAAACGGGTCCCTGTGGCATCAACTGTGAACGCCCTGGACCTTGGACATAGCCTTGTCCCATTCCGGACCCCATCAACTGCTGCGGTGCATGTTGTTGCAGCTGCTGAAGTTGCTGCTGTTGTGGGTGTTGCGGCTGCAGCTGTTGGAGATGTTGCTGTGGCTGCTGCTGCTGCTGCTGCAGTTGTGGCATCTGCGACTGGAGCTGCTGCATCTGCTGCTGTTGTTGGGGCATCATCTGCATCTGTTGGTGCTGGGGCTGCAGCTGTTGAGGCATCTGCTGCTGCTGCATCTGGGGAAGCTGTTGCTGCTGCATCTGCGGATGCGGTGGGGCCTGCAATTGCTGCTGCATCTGTTGCTGTTGTTGCTGCATCTGTTGTTGTTGTTGCTGGCTCGGAATTTGCGGCTTGAATACAACCATATCCTGAACACATCCAGAATCTATGATTCGACACTTCAGAATATTTTAGGGGGGAAAAAGGAGCTGTAGTTGCTTAAAAGCAGAATCCCCTTTCTCCAGCCACTGTATGATTCAACAACTAAATAAAATCTGTAAATTTGTCCCACATCTGACCCCTGTATTTTGCGGTAAGTCGTCATAAGGCTTTGCTTTGAAGAAAAATCACAAGTTAATTCTTTTAAGCACTTCAGTGCATTGAACTATTTTCCTTATTTTCTTCCTCTTCTTTCAAATACATGGGCAGGGCAGAGACTCTGTATTTATGGTAATAACACATCCAATGTAAATCAGTTTGACAAATTTGTCTAAAGAAATTAAAAATGACACTCGAACTATATGACTCTATGTTTATACAACAGTTTTATCCTACTGTCATAGAAAATAGTATGATTCTTCTTAAAGTATGCATATATATAATCTACCAAAGTGACTCTACTGATAGCACTATCCTAAGCTAACTGTTTTCTTTAACTCTTTGCTTTTGCTCTTTACAAAGTAAAGCCAACTGGCATTCTACAATAACTTGAAGTGAATTGTTATTTTGTGAAAGATATGTAACTTTCATTCTCTCCTGTTGCAAATAATACTCTTATCGATAAGTAGAAGTCTAATGATAAGCATATTCTTACTTATTGTAATGTTTTCTTGTTATAGTATGGTGACATAACTCTTGAGAATGAACATTTGGCATTAGAAAAAGAGTGTTACCTATAATTTTGTCTTTTATTAACCGTATAGTAGGACAAGTAGAACAAGTACAGAAATATGAAAATATAGGATGGCAAAAAAATGTAAACTATATAATGAACTATTACCTTTTTTCTTCCTATAAATTTTACACAGATAAATTTCATTTAAAAGTCATTCCTTAATTGTACTTGCACTGCAAAGGCTATAAAACAAGTGAAGAACAAAAAAAGTTTTGTTTGGTCCCCAAACCAACCCATATGCTCCCATTATTGATTTGAACCTCTTGACAGAAGACGGATTCAAGTTCAGACATGACTCACCCCAGGGAAAAGCATTCCAATCAAGCGGCATGCCTTGTCTGACACAGAGAGCAGCAGCGTCTGAGACGGTAATTGAATGACTGCACACTACACAGAGAGAGAGAGAGAGAGAGAGAGAGAGAGAGAGAGAGAAGCTCAAAGTCAGAAGATTGGATCAGATTAACATTGGAGAGCCTGTTAGTAATGCTGCATTACACAATCAAGCAGTAGTCAAACAATATCTTTCGGGCATGCGCGCATGTGCATTGGAACTGGGAAGCCTGACCCGTTTTTACTTGTTTCTTAGAAGAACCGCCTCTTTAAGATGTAGCTTTGCATTTACATATCTAAAGTAATGGCCCAAAATAACCTAATTACACAGAAGAGCATCATGAGGGCTCTGACACTGTCCGTGTTCATGTAATTATACCACTTTGTATCTATCCACTTTATGCAACTAAGATCTCTCAAAACTATTACATCAAAAGAATAAAATGAGATCTTCTAGATTACTATTTCATTTTTGGCTCAAAATAGCTGTGGTCTGGGCCGTTGGCCACTTGTTGGTTTGTCCCATTGTGTATTTGGGCATACAGCCGCATAATATTATTTTCCATATGAAAATAGCCTCAACGTAGTCAACTCTCTCCCATCTCTCCTCTCACAGTGAACCACTCAATCTGAGCAAGGCCTGGCACCTCCTCACCGATACCTCAGTCCCAGCCAACACTGCTCCAGCCAACATTACTCACAGCCACTCCCACTTGCCACCATCCTCAACATCCTCTCCTCTAACAGTTGTGTCACTAACAAACATGACCAGCACAGATTCATCGCTAACACAATGCCCCCAGCATGCAGCCATCACTGTGGCCTCAAATCGCCACAACTCACTCACCCACCATCAACGTCTCACATCTCTATGGTCTCCGGAGGTCCAACCACTCGTTTTCCTTTGCTAGTCCTGGTAGTGCGCCAGTCTGCAGCTCCTCATGGCCGAAATTTCCCCACTTGGATTGGCTCGAATCCTCACCAGCATCTTTCTGGCCTTTTCGTAACCATCTTTTCACTTCAACATTCTTCATTTCTTCTTTACGTCCCCAGCCATTCTTTCAGCCTCTCATATTCTTTGCCATCTCTGAGGTTATAGACCTCAAATCACTCGATTATAGGACTCAAAGAGGCAACCGTGGGCATGGTGACCAAGAGAGAGAGAGAGAGAGAGAGAGAAGGGTGGAGGGGGCTGAGAGCGATCATCTTGGTGGTTGAGGTGGCTGTGACACATTCCCTGGTGGCCGTGTCAAGCTGTCCACAGAGAAAATGAGAGACTGGCAGCTCTGCTCCTGCATGGGTGAAAGGGAGAGGTAGGGGAGAAAGAAGGAAGAGAAGGTTTTCTTGGTCTTTGTAATTTAAATCACATGTATGCAGGTTTAGGATAGTTCATTCCACCATGGGCAGCAGCCATGTCCGCAGCTAATTTGTGCCCAAATCCTCTGCAGTTTTCTGCTCTTTTACTCTCCTTATCTAGCTTGACCCTTCTTTATCATTTTCTTTATTAACACTAGGTGAAGTGGGAATGGGGTTGAGCATAGAAGTAGGCATGCAACAAATTGGAGCATTATATACTCCAATTATCACCATATACCCCAATAATGGAGCAGGACAAGCAAAACTATCTCATGCATTGCTACCTAGCACAATAATGCTCCATGGATCTAACCATATTAAAGTTGCAGCAGAAGAGCATCATACAGGACTCATAACCTGTATAATAAACTGGCTATGCTTCCCATCCAAGATCAATGTGTGCATGGTAGAAATAATATTGGCACTCTACTAATGACATAGTGGATAGATTAAAAATAGAAAGGACGTAGGGAATCGGTCGACTTACAAGTTTTTTCTCTTGGAGCTGCCCAAGAAAACCATGTTGATTCATTGCCCGAAAAACCAGGAAATCTGCTTTCCCAACGTATTGCCTGCATAAAGTTCTAATTCAGCAAAGTGCAGCAGTAACCTGCTGGATCGAGTATAAACAATGGCAATAAAAACTCCAGAGGACAAGGTTGGATTTCCATGAACGCAATTACTTGTTATTCATGTGGTCCTGAGATATTAGACGAACTATCTGCATGGTTGGTGGCCAGTTTGCTGCAAGCCTGAAAGAAGCAACAGAATGCTCACGCAGTGAAAGGTTAATCTTGAGACAAAATTAGTGCAAGACAAGATGCAGCTGACCAGATTGACTACATATCCAGATTCCATCTAAATGATTAAAAACTGGAAAGGCAGATGAAGTACAAAAGCAATTTCACAACCCTAGATTTTTCAAGAAACAAGAAAATGGATACAATCTTTATGAAAATGACAATAAGATCATGATCAGAATTTCAACAACTGATTCAACACTAAATAAGAGAATTTTATAAGTACTGTCAAATAAACAGTTATCTGGAAAAACAATAAAACAGCAAATCTTTTATTGGCATAGCTCCTATCAGTAATTAAGACATGAATTATTAAACGAGAAGATAACGAGGCTGGAAAACTTAAGAAAGGGCGTCAGATAGATAATGACAATGCAAAAAAAAGATTTCCACAAAAATTATGCTATATTTGGGAGACCCAAGGGAAAGGAGAATGCGAAGAAAAACACCCATAACTATAAATTGTCCCTCATTGTCCTACTCACAAAATTTTAAATTTTTAAAACTTTCCACTCAAATTTTGTCCTCCCCACTTTCCCCACTTCCACAAACATAGCCTTAGTGATCTTCACCGAACAACAAGCCCCTATTGCTAGTGCACGCACAATTTTTAGCCATAATTGCACTGCCCCTAATACGCATGTCATCCTCCACAACTGCCCCTAATGCACATGTCAACACATAAAAAGAAAAAAAAGCTATAACATATCCACACTTTTTCAGCGGAGAACTACAGAGGGCAGAAGAAATGTACATAATCTACAAAAAATTATACTGCACAAGGAACATGGAATTGTCCTTCTCTCTCCCTGACTTACCCTACTCAGACTAATAAGCATTTCCAGAGGTGATAACCATTCTTATCAGTGTTGGATTTGGAGTGGTCATTTACTCGCAATGCAAAGGGCACAGATGACAGGAGTAAGGCTTCTGGAGGTACATAATCTACTTTTCTGACCTTCACTCTGTGATCTTGTCTTGATTTATCATGAGATTAATTTGGCAAAAGATTCCTTTTAAGTATTCAACCTCCATCTCAATGGAGTTAATAACATCAGCTTAAGGCAGAGAAGTGACCTTCAGGGAATTCCAGTTTTCAACACATTTTCTTCAATCTTTAACTAGCACAGCCTTTAGATAAGTTCTATGCATAATTTAAGATACTTCTCCCCTTCAAAATAATGAAAAAAATATGTCCACTTTTTTTTAACGAAAAAAGAGCAAAAGATTATCTTTTCAAGGACTTACCAAAAAAAAAAAAAAAACAAGAGAGATTATCTTTTCAAGGGGTTTATCTTCTTGACCTCATAAGAATGCCATCCATGTCTAATTCTCAATAAGACCGTTTACGTAATTGATTTGGACCAGCTAAGAAAGTTAATACTAGACATCTGCGTTTTGCAGGAAGACAGTGCTTTAATTAATACAATTAAAAAAAAAAAAAATCATCTATCCATTTTCTATTATTGTCATAAGAAACTCATAAACTCAATGGAGCTCAATTATAGCAGATATGTTTATGGAAAAAGGAACAGAAATGCCAAAATCACCAAATGGAGCAGTATTATTTAGTTGTTCAAAAATGAAATGCCATATCAAAACGAATACTGTCCATATTTCCACTATAAAGGAAAAATAGTTCAACTTACGTCTCAGAAGCTGATGCACTCCTATACCCCTGGCACAAAAGAAGTACAGCATTAAGGATTGTGATAAATAAATAAATAAACTTAGTAACAAGTAACGGGCAGGAAAAATCATAACGCGGGTGCTCATTTCACACAAACTCATCAGAGATTGATTGAATACCTCCAATCTGGTGATTAAGACAGGCTGTCCTTGTCTTTGCCCAGATAAATTTCCCTGCTCGCATATTTTCAATGAAGATAAATCTCAGTCAGTGATCTACGACTTTATAATAGTCAGCAATTTGCAGGGCTAGAGAAATTATTATGGCAACCTGGTAAATAATCATTAAAAAAAAAAAACAAGAACAACGGACGACGACATTCTCTATTCGTACGCACATGTGACAGAGTATTAGTTTCATGGCAAAGTTCAAATTTTTGGCACATTATCAGTCAGGCTATTTAGTTGTCTTTTAATAATGTGCCGCAGTTATAAAAGAGAATGCTTGAAAAGTTCTGTAAATCTTACTCCACAACCTTTTCATGCACCCAAATGCCAGCAACCCAACCATTTTAGGAGACAAGACTTGGAAAAGAATTTGGCTAAGAGCCTCTGCAAGGTCACTAATCTACACTAGAGAGGCCAAAGATCTGTTTGGCTAGAGTCAGCCACCTTTTAAGAGCTAGTCAGTAGCAAGTATTAAGCTCAGAGCTCATCTTCTGGAGAGAGTAATATCTATCGCACTTATGAATGAAGCCCCCATAGAACTTCTTTTCACTCAATCTTA
Source organism: Eucalyptus virginea (assembly GCA_014182375.1). NCBI lineage: Eukaryota > Viridiplantae > Streptophyta > Magnoliopsida > Myrtales > Myrtaceae > Eucalyptus > Eucalyptus virginea. Next base: position 17,855,283 of record CM024517.1, on the reverse strand, counting down.
AAAGAAACCATCAACGGATGATACCCCACATAGAGGAACAAATCATCATACCTATATATTTAGACAACAAATGCAGAGGCAGACTTTGAATGGTTTTTCCCACTCGTATGTTAAAGTGCACGCTATGTGAAAAAAGATCATCATTTGAAACTACCAAAGAAGAGCCACTGTTGATTTGCAGTTCAGAATCACAGCAAACAAAAGGAAAGGTTAGGATCTTAACCGAATCACAGTCATTTTCTTTTCTAGAGGACTATTTTTGGGAAAAAGGCCTTGGCTATGGTATAAGCTCCAACCACATGTATTGCAAATTTACATGTGAACCATGGTACAAGCTCCAACCACATCGAACAGCAGAACACTAAAGTGAAACAGGGAACGAAAATAGAAAAGCCAAGAAGAGGACCAGTGCAAAACCAAGACCCAATGATTTATGGTGTTGTAAATAGATAGAAGACAAAAATTAAGAATTATAAAGAAGGAATCACATAAAATTGCAGATTAATGATCTTAAGAAAATTGCTAACATGACATACTCCATATCAGGGATAGCCATCACACATATCAAATGTACTGACAAAGAGAAAAAGAAAAATACTGATAAAGAAATGAAATGATGATAAAAGAAATTCTCAGCAACATGCAATGGAAGTTGACCACATGAAATCCACAAACTTATTGTGAACCAAACAAAATTAATCAAGAACCTGAGATCATCCAGCAACAATCAATGAAGAATGCAAAATGCAAAAGGTTTGTAATCCCGTTGTCCATATATATTTTCCTAGAAAGAATATATGCTTGAGTTCATACCTCCCAAACTTTCACATATTTGGACTGTGCACTCTGCAAAGCACTTGACGATTGCTGTGACAATGGCATACTTGCACCTGGACCTGGATTATTGTTACCATTAATTGATGTCATGCCAGATTGTCCTTGTGAAGGCATTCCTGGAGTGGGCATCATTGTGCCACTTCCGGAAGAGGGAGCTGTTGGACCCAGGGAACTCATCATATTAGGATTCATGCCAACTCCATTCTGCACCATTTGTGATCCTGATAGGCTTCCTTGGCTCATGCCTGGAGCTGTTTGACCCATACCAGGACCAACTTGAAGATTGCCAGTTGGTTGGGACATTCCAATGTTTGAATTTCCAGTAATGTTGCTAGCTGCTGAAGCAAATGAACCGAGGCCTGGATTTTGTGCAGATGGTATGGTCCCCGAGAGAGTGCCAGGACCCATCACAGAGGTGATGCCCGATTGGCCTGAAGAATACCCCGTTTGAGCTGCAGGCACAGTAGACTGCATCCCACTAGAAATCATATTTGACATATGCATGGCCATTGGATTTTGACCCATAGATTGAAGCCCTATTGAAGTCCCTCCAGTCAATGTTGCAGAATTGACCACTTGTCGTACTTGAGAGAGGTTGTTTAGTATGTTTGAATTAGCAGGAACTACTGGTCGCAATGTTTGTGGAATGCCGGCACTCACCACCGGCTTCAAATCCTGTACGCTTTCATTGTTTGTTACCATGTCTTGAGATACAGAAGAAGGTGAGGAAGTCTGCAAGGCAGAGACTCCTTGAGTAGTAGGACGCTGAACAGATGGAATGTGAGAAAAGGTGGGGCCAGCTGCCATAGAAGTCACTGTAGTTGGTTCCTGAAAAGCAATATCTAAGTCCATGCAGCAAAAGACAAAAAGCAACCTTCATTTTGTAGAGGCATTAGCCCCTAACATTTAACTGGAAAGAGATGGAAGACTCACAACTTTGACAATGGCAGGAGGGCCATTTCCCGCAGAAACTGCCTGTCTGCTCAGTAAGCTTACTGCAAACAAATTGTGAGGAAGAATCAAATTACCATTGCGACCTAATTGTCCTTCACTGATAACTCAAAACACAAGCTCATGCAGAGATAGACTGCATTCCTAACATGAAGACATACTACAGACATTGCCCATGGTGACATTGAGCTCCTTTCATCAATTGAAAATCAAGAGAGTTTCGGACTCACTCACTGACAGCGGCTCCTTCCTTGTAACTACATTTTGTGCAGGGACAAGTATCACCAGAATTACAGTCTAATTACTGAATAAGATGACTGAACAATCCCATAATCTGAGAGAGAGAGAGAGAGAGAGAGAGAGAGAGAGAGAGAGAGAGGGGAGGGAGGGAGGGATATATGTTTAGCAACTTCCGATCTCCAGAGGCATAGGCAAATTTTCAAGAGATTCAAGCTCCCTTATAGACCAATAGTACATCCACTACAGTTGCCATGATTCAATAGTTTGGTCCCAAAACATGCAAGCTCTATAAGTGGCTAGATGACACCTCAATTGGGTCAGATGGTAGTAACAAGCTACAGAAAGAAAACGCATAAAATAACTAAATCTATGGCTAACCCAGAAATAAGGCCTCCTAGATGCAAGATAGCATATTTATTCACGATTTACCATCTACTGAATAGACTGCAGTGAATTGTATTACCATAACTTTCATTTGTGCCACAAATTTAGTTAAATATTGTCCAAAGAAAGAATAACAGTTCGTAAAAGGATACTGGGGTGGCAACTAAGGTACATAAGATTATCAAAAACAAAGGGAAAAAATTAAGTAAGTAGTGCTAGTCCATAAAACACCTGGCGGAACAGATGTAGGAGGTTGTGCTGTGACTGAATTAACTGGAGGTGGAGCTGTGTCCATCTTGACAGGACTCTGATTTGAAGGCAAACTAGCTGTTCCAGGACGACTCAAAGCTGTCCGTGCCTCAAGGAAATTCTCCGCAATTAATACAAGGAAATGGGTATTCTTTCCATTATCAACAGGTGGATCTACTGCACGTGGATTGCGTTTTCCCTACGATTTTTAAAAACTCGTGAGCACCATGAACAAAGTCCAAGGGTGGTACAACCCTATAAAGTCAGTAAATTTTCGCAACTTCCATAGAGAATGCATGCATGCATTGTAGTGAACATACATGTTGTAACCTATGAGACATCACAATTTTCACAGTTGTATGTATTTGGAGTATCTAACTTAGTCACTATTCATTTCATGCTTAAAGGTGACCTAATTTTAAATCTATAGACTACACTAAAATCCAGGGTCCTCGTAACAGCAAAGTATGTCCTTCCTAGAGCTCAAGAGAGCACCGGTTGAACAAGAAAGAGCTCAGAACAAACAACTATAGCAAATCAAATAATAGAAGCAAAGCAACTTCCTTACAGCATTGTAGATTGCCCGAAGTTTTGGAAGCTGCTTTGGACAAATAACTGAGAGAGAAACACAGCACTGCATCACAGTAAAAGGCCAGTCATATGGGATTGTATATTGCTCAGAAGACAACACAAACCCAAGCATCGACTACTGAAACTAGAAAAGTACCTGAGGGAAAAACTTTGCAACACCCTCAGCATCACACAAAGGTTTTCCAGAGTAAGTTTCAACATGCTCATCTTCCAGTTGAAAAGTCGGTCGATAAACTGGAGTTGACAAGGCGTAAGGATTGGTTGCAGCAACAAGAACACAGTGCCTTTTGCCATCTAGACTTTGCGGAGGTAGGTTTCCATTCGGAGGAAGGGGGAACATCTGAAGAAGAAGAAGATCAGAGTCAAAATGAGTCCTCTGCAACCAACATAATTTACTCATTGCTCCAAGTGCAGCAGATTTTATGAATTGTCACTTGTAGTAAACCACAGTTACTAAATACACAACTAAAACATTTGAGGCACGCTAATTAAAGATGAACTAATTCATTTCAAGGTCACATGGGCAACAGTGGAACAAAAGTTCGCTAATTATTTTTGCCCCCATGTGCATGGCCACCCTAAAAAGGGATAGAGAGAGATAGTAAGAAGAAGATAATGATGAGAGCACACAGGGAAGAATGACTAAAAGCTAAAACACATAATAGCTTCGATCATATGTACATCTACAGGCATAAAGTTGAGAGGAGGCATTTTATCCAAACTATATTGCTGCCATAATGCTCAAAAACCTTCTTTTTCCAGAACACAATGTGGGTAGAATAATAAGAAGAACACCAACTACTAAAGGCACAGGTGATAAACAGGAGATAAGGAACCAACTCTATGGACAGATCTTACTGAGAAAGAACTGTATTCAACTTGCACGAGTAGTGCCATTTAGCAGCCAAATATAGATCCTGAAAAAAGTTGCCTTTGGCTTTATAAAGGATCAATGGCTAGTACAATGAGGCCTAAAAAGTTGTTTCATTCCAGTCAATGCAAAACTAGACCATTGCCAAGCTCTCTGAACACTACATCAGGCTAATATTCAGATTACCATGCTTAAACCAAACTGATAAGTTACATAACCAGCTTGGGCTCACATATCCAATGAGGTAGTTTACTAAACCATTCAAATAATGTGTACGCAAGTAGGGAAATATACCATCAAAGCTTCAGAAAGACCTTCTGCAATAGCAGCGTCATTAAAACCACCACCACTAAAAGACATTGCTGAGAGCCATTCTAGGAAACAGCTGACATCTTTTGTCCAAGCACTTCGCTGAACCATGCAAGCTGGAAAGGATCACAGACAGAAAAAGCACTTTCATTTAACTGTACAGAGGAAAAAAAACAACATCATAAATCACAATAGCAATCGCTGAAGTTACTACAAAAACTTTTCTAGAATTATAATAACTCTAAAATTACATTTAACCTTGACTTCACAGCCATACTCTACATTCTCTAAAGATTAACAGATGTTTTGTTGACAACCGAACGGTTGTCACAAGAATGCAATGCAATGATAAAACAAGCCATTTGAAATTATTGCTTTAACTCCGGCTTATTTTCTTCAATTTTACAGTCTGCAGCAGTATTGACATTAAACTTAATAGTTACAGCAGGTCCACCAAGCATATCTTTTCAGGGTAACGCAATGCTATTTGTTCAAGGCAGTGCGCGAAAGACATACCAGACAAACTTCCATGAGAATTGAACATGACCAGAGAGAGATCACAATTAGATCTCTGCAGGGAAACAAAGCCGAGAAAACAGCGTCAGAAATTCTGAAAAATTATGCGGCTGTGATCGGCAAGAAAACAGGACTTCAGCAGAAGCCACGGCGCCAATTCATCATCACATACAGTATCATTGTTTCAAACCAAACGCATACCTGTGCAGGAACCTCGCTCCCCACGAAAGCCCTGCGCAAAAACCCATCTGGTCAAATTAAAGCGCATTCCTTTTCAAGTAATGCGGACTCGATTCATCATATAACGAGGAGGATAGAGAAATTATCATCGTCAGCACAAAAAGAGAGCGCAAATGGACCTGACGATCTTCTCGAGGTAATCGGAAACGATGGTTTTCCAGTAAGGCCCCATGGCAGCGGTGCCGTCGACGGCCACGATCAGCGATCTCTCCGTCGTCGACATCGGGACGCTCGATCCCTTCGCGATGTCGCCGAGCGCCATATCGGGGCTCAACGATTGCATGACCATTTCTCAGGAGGAGGAAGAAGAGGGGAAGAAGGCTAAAAAACGAACTTATCCGCGGACGACGAGACGCGACGACCGAGAGGCGCGAGCCGACGGGCGAAGAAGCATCCGGATTGCGATCGGACAGGAGGAGCGAGGAGATCGCCGGCGATCGGTTCACCGGTCGGCCGGGGAATCAAGAGAAGAGCGCGCGGAGCTTCAGCGTCGAGCCCATCAATCTCGCCGGCGCCGGAATCGGAGGGAGCGGGTAAAACTCCCCTTTTGCTGAAGCAAGGAGTTTTGAAATGGGAAAACGAGAATATAAGATGGAAAAAGAAGGCCAAACTTGCAGCAGCCAAGTTGGTGCAACCCTAGGGAAAGACCCACGGCAATAAAATGGAACTAAGTAGGGGTGAACAATCGGACCGCTTCCACCTAGGAACCGGCACTAACCAAATTTAGCCTATCAGTTCACATGATGACCGATTCGGTTCCCAAAAATTATAAACCGGCCTTGATCGGTTCGGTTTCCCATGTTATACCTTATATCAATCGGTTATACCTGAATAAGACCGGTTCTGCGTAGAATTGAAAACCGAATTAGTGTTGAAACCGGTCCTAAGTTGAGGTATATCTAAGTCCATATTAAGCAGATCTCACCATTGACTTACCTCCCTTTTTTGTAAGGGAAAAACCAGTATCCTTATCTAATTGAATGTTTATGTAGTTCGCCTCAAAATTGGAAACTAGCCTTGATTGATTCGCTTACCGTTCTATACCCTGAATCAATTAATTCTATCCAAATATGGCTCATTCCGTGCAGAGCTGAGAATTGAAAGGATTTTGAAACCGGTCCTAATTTGATGTAAATCTAAATACATATTAACCAAATCTCTCAATTGGCTTCCCTCCCCTTTTGTAGGGGAAAGACTAATACCTAAGCTGTTCGAGCTCATTGTGGAGTAGATGTAGGATAGAAAGTTGGGTTAATACTCTAAAAAATTCTAAACTAGTACATCTGTAACAAATATACCAAAAACTATTTTTTTAATTATAAAAAACTCCAAACTGATACACATTTGACAAATTTACTCCAAATCAGTACACGTGTGATAAATTTATACTTCATTAGTTTCTGTTAAATTTTATTGTTAAATTACTAAATTAGATTAGACCTAACAGTTGACTAATATAGCAGTTTGAGATTTTACTTTCTGTTCATCCCAATTGTACCATTTTTGTGGTTTTTTGTGATATTAATCCAATTTAATGGAGAAAACATTTATCACAAATATATTAGTTTGGGATTTTTGACAATCAAATAAATTAGTTTGAAGTAAATTTGTCATAAACGTATCAATTTAGGGTTTTTTGCAGTCATTTTGGGTAAATTTATCACATATGTATCATTTTGGGATTTTTTATAATTAAAAAATTAGTTTGAAGTAAATTTATCACATGTGTACTAGTTTGAGATTTTTTTCAGAATATTATCCCTAGAAAGTTCAGTTTTTGTTTATCGAGCGTGGCTATGTACTCGGCAAATTTGTCAAAGTTCCTGCCCCCAGGGAATCATTTTGACTTTCGCCCTTGTCTAGGATGCTACGGCTAATGATTTATGGTCTAGGCAAAAGTCCAAATTATTGCATTTCAAAAGAAAGGTACTTAAGTGTGAAATTTCAGCATTTCACGTGTATGAGGATGTATTTCATGATAAAAATAAATAAATTTGAAGAAAATGTCTTCCTCTTTCAGATTAGGGAATTCATTCTCCAATTTCTTTTTGTCAAAACATTTTACTGATTTTAAATATACATATTTGATCATAAATTAGTTTTTCTCTTGACAGACTGTTTTTAGCAAAACAAACACACAAAAGTCTAAAAGCTAATTCGCAAAATATTTTTCACTAAAAAATAAAGTATTGCTTACCAATTGGTGCTCTCACTTTTAGCCTGTTCATTTCGCGGAAAATAATTTTCGGGAAAATGTTTTCCTGGATTTTCCGTTCGTTTCACGGAAAATGAAATTCCTTAAAGAAAATGTTTTCTATGAAAGGAAAAAAGTCTTCTAAATTAAGGGAAAATGTTTTCCACTTTTGAAAAATGAAAAACATTTTTCTCACTTGATCTCTTTTATCTCACACCTCTACAAATCTTCACTTCCTCCTTCCCTTTCTTTTTCTTCTTTTCTTTTTTGTTTGAATTATTTTTAAATTTTCTTTTTCTTTTTTAATTCAAATTATTTTTAATTTCCTTTTTCTTTTCTATATCTTTTCTATTTCTTTTCTTTTTTTCTTTTCTTTGTTTCCCATCTTCTTCTTTCTTGGCTAGTCGTCGTCATTTTACCAACCTCGAGCTCGTCGATCTCAAGCTTGCGCTCTACACTCTTACTTATCATTTTCTTTATTTATTCTACCTTGTAGTTATACATTGCACAAGCAAATGACTCTATATGCTTTGCTTCTTTTTTCTTTTGTTTATTAGAACACAAAAGATGCAGGGGAGAACAGGTCACTCAATTGGAAGATTTTCATTAGCGTTGTACATACTTCGCTTCTTTTCTCTTTTGCTTCTTTTTAAAATCCATATGAACATTTTTTTAGAGTAAATGAGCGTTTGGTGACAATGAGGAAACAAAGATATAAAGTAAGTTTGCCTAGTAAAAGCAAGTTCATATTTGATGGATTTATAGGTCGGTAAGTGATGCATGCCTAAGTAGTGAAGTCTTAGAAAATATTTTCCGAAACACTATTTTCAGGTTTTAGCTGAATACCAGAAAATATTGTCACTTTCCTAGAAAATGACTTTTAGGAAAATATTTTCCAAAAATGGCCAATTTTCCGCGAAACGAACGTGACCCTTAGTCATTAAAAGAACTTGACGTCATTACTTTTATATGGAGGTGAGTTCAAAAAATCACAATTGACTAATCAAGAACTTTCTCGTTCCCCCTTGCCCTTCCTCCCCATATCAGTCTGAATATGAGGCATCGACCTCGATCACAAGATTTCAAGAGTTTTTTGGTTCTATTCAAACTTTTGAAGTATGTTGAAACTAAGTATATTTGACACAGTATCCTCGAATAGAAAGAAATACATCCATGTTTAACACAATGCGTATTTTCTATGAAATAAAATAAAACAAAAAAAATGCTGTTCAACCGGTTCTTGAGTTGATCCTAGAATTGGCCAATCCAATTATAGGCCACTTCTGGAGTCGATGGGTTCAATTTTCGATTTCAAAAACTAGGAACTGACCCTAACAGGGTAGATTTCAGATTCCTAATTTGAAACTTAGCTTACTCTCATACATATGTTTGTGTTCTAGGGTATATTTAGAACGATAAAAAAGTTAGTGGGGAGCAAGATAGGAAGTTGAAAGCTTAATTAATATGACCACTAAGCATTAAGCCAAAGTTATTCTATATTTGTCTCTAACTTTAGTCTTTACCAGGGTAGCTTTTGGCTTAAAGTACTTTGTAAAAGATACATAAATTCGACTCAAAATCAATGCTACTTTGTAAAAATTTGTCAAAAGCACCCTAAGAGAAGACGTTGCAATTGAGAGAGACCACACAAAGTGAAATGAGAATCCGTTGCAACGGTGTCTGGGGACAAGTATGGCGGGAAAGATATATCCTCCTTTCATTATTAATTGGAAGATTCCGCATGATGTCACGAGAAGAATTGCATGTGTCGTTGAATACGTCTTCTTAATTGAATATCGTCAAAATGGGTTATAAATCAAGTTCTTAATCCATATTTGATGGGTTAGGTTATTATATGATCTAGTTATACTCAGTAAATGGGTCATAAATGGTTTTAGATTCAACTCCATATGTCAAAAATAGGTTTTATATGGGTATTAAATGGGTTTACAATTTACTTCGAATTAACTCACGTCTATAACTCTCTTTACTCTCTCTTGATCTCTCAGTCACTCACTTCATACTTTCACTTTAGGTTGGGTAATGTATAAGTGTTTTAACAATATGGGTAAGGTCATATTGGGTCGGATACCGGTTACTAGATTTGTATTGCATAAAATTGAGTCAAAATGGATTAAATAAGTCAATTTAGATTGAACCATTTTCAAGTCGTCGCAAATACCCCTTTAATAGGCCAAATTTTCAGTTGATTAAAGAATACCTTAGTTTTACGCTATATATTTTATGAAAGTAACATATATTTCTAGTGTCGTGCCATAAGTTATTATTGGATATCGACCTAATTTTCTAATAAAAAACCTTTTATCCATTACAAAAACCAACCTCTTTTTCTTTTCTTTTTTAACTTCTGGATGACACTAATGGTAACGCGCCAAAGCATTTATATTTATATTAATAACAGCAAAACAACACGCACTTTGATTATATTCCCTATATTCTCTAGGTAGGAACAAATATATTTTGCTATAGTTAATTAATAGTTTTCTTTTGAGCTATTAATTAAATATCACAAGCTAACGAACATTAATAGTAAAAAATATCTGTAACATTTTCTAATTTGAAAAGTTTAAAGTTTTATTTCATTCTTATACTAAAATTTGCAAAAGAGCTGAAAAGGTCTTTCTATTACGCAAAGAATAATGGAGTTAATTTGGAAAAAATTGGAGACTATTTACTCAATGTAAGTCTACTTATATACATATTTACATATATATGTACATTGGGAAATTATCAAAAAAAATCCCAAACTTATTGCATTTTTTCCAATTCAATTCTAAACTTTTTAATCATGCCTATTGAATTATAAACATGTTCATATTTTGTCAACTGATTTCATTTGGCTAATTTCAATCGAAAATTTATGATGAATGGACACCATATGTCCCATGCGTCATAGTTGGCATTAATGTGGACAAAATTTAATGATATTTTTTTTTCAAAATTGTTATTATTTGATTATTTTACTTTTCTTCCTTTTTTTAATATAACCGGTGATGGTCATCGTGGCCCTCGTCCGTGGCTGGCGAAAGTGCAGCCGCGAATGAAGGTAGCCTCGCCCATTGGATTTGACAAAGGCCTTGATGGAAGACAAATACGTCAACCTAGAGTTTCTCTCTAAGCAATTGAAAAGGTTATCTCTCTAAGCAATTCAACACTCCTCTTGCGAGACTCGTGTCCTTTTATCGGCAGTTGATTCATTGCGTCATCGATTGTGTCAAAAAGAGCACCGTCGGGTTTTGATAGCATGAGTTCTTCAGGGTTCAATTCGCGCGCCAGAGAACGACAACACGCAAGCGGGAGCACGAATTCACCGAGGCTTAATGCGAGGGCGAGCTTGCCCCTTCGCCGAGCAGCGGAGAGAGCGCATTGAGGTCGAGGACAGAGTTGCACGAGCCGCCAAGGAGTGGAGAGGAAATCGGCAGAAATAGATATACTCAATTGATAAAATATAAAATAGTTTATGATAAAACTGGTAAAAGTACAGTAGATTTCAGCCTCTTTTTTCTTTTTTTTGGTGGTAATTTTCCCATATTTATGTGTCATGGGCCAATTGCTTGGAATCGGAACGACTTAACCTTCCTTGATATGTTTCCTTGAAGGATACGTTTTTTTGGATTGGTGGAGCACCTAAGCTAAGCTTTTTTTCTCAAAGATTGATTGCTCGCTCTAGTGAGAAAAGTTTTGTGATAGAATACTTTTTATTACTCAAATGTTGGGTGGATACAAATGAAAAGAAAGACACCCCCATTTATACAAGAATCCCTTTCATTACCGCCAATGATTGCCTTTTAATCTAATGATAGAGATCGTATCTCCCCATTTATTAATTACAGGCATTTATACCAAGAATACTGTAGAACTCGATAAATTTGTCCTGTCCTTGGAAATGTTCCAAAAGCCCTAGGAGACTGACTCGAAATTCTTGGATCAAATATGATTCTTTGTGCATGGGAAACCTTGGGACTGTGACATATGTATGTATATATGCATGTGATATGTACGTGAAAATAAACTTAAAAAAATTAACTACATAAAGCAGCTAACGCGCACTGTTTACACTTAAAAAAAAATCTACTTTTTATTTTCCTCCAAAAATTTAAGAATGTGAAACTAATGTTTTAAGTTTTCGAAAATTGTCAAAAGACAATTTTACGTTTTTGTTTACAAAAGTTAAACCAGAAAAGCCAGAAGATCGAAGGAAAAAAATATGGCAGTGAAATAGTAAAAGTAACTCTAAATAGATCGTTACCATTTTTTATACGCCCTTAGTCATAACAATGATATGACGAAATGACTAAACTGCTGATAATATTCTAAAAGTGACTTTTGCATGTCAAATGCATTAGATTTGAGTGAAGTGAAGGGAGTTCTTTCTTTTCCAAATGAAAATGTAAGAGTTTTTTTGGGGAAAAAAGTGAAGGTTTAGAGGAAAATCTCATGATAATGAGTAGTAAAATTGACCTATGGCAATGAGAAAATAATGTTTTTTTAAATATTAAGAGTGGAAATATTAACATAGTTACAGATATTTCATCGATTTAGTAATATTTAAAGTTATAAGTAGTAAAATTATCTCTACAAGAATAAGACCGTAATTATATCTATAGTAAAACTTAAAATTGACTCTATTATGCATGATATGTGATGTGATATTGCTTATATATCTATAGAATAATATGGAGAGAAAAATGGACTTACAAGGCTTGCAATATAATTCAATACACCATAAGGAATAAGTTTATCATTCTATCTAATACAACATGCTGTGAAATAAACATTAGAGTTAAAATCTCATATATTCTAACGTTTACTCAAAAAGAAATGACCAAACGATCTAGTTGAATTCAACAGAAATGATTCCCAATAAACCCAATTTTTCTAGAATATGACATAGGAGGTGTGAGATTTTCTGGAAACACTTATTTTAGAAACTTAAGCTGGGTCTTTTTTCACTTAGTACTATGCATAAAAATATTTCATGTGAAGGTAAATACCCCTAAATTGATATTATATGAGATTTTGTGGGACTACTGCTAATTGTTCTAAAATTTTTAACTATTAGATAAATGTGTGATTTAATATTAAATATGGAGATGTTTGGTTAGTGTAAAGTAAATTTACATTTAGAGAGACGGTAAATCCTCCTTTCATTGCATTTGCAATTGACTTTTCTAATTTGTCCATTTATGTAGATTTTATTTGATGTATCTTCTATATATATTTCTAAATATGTGGATTCGAGTTTTTGCTTTTAGTGATACCGATGCATATGTCACGGTAACAAGGAAATCTAGCTTGTCTTTTACTCCATCTTCTTATATATATACATATATGTATGTATGTATGTATTCTTGTTTTCGGTCAGTTTCACATACACTTAGTAAAATATATTCACTGAAGTTCGTTCTGCAACCAAAACAAGTTGGAAAAAATGGAGAGACATTATCAATCAATCATAAATATATTGTACACAAATACATTTAATCATAATGTTTCAATTTTGTCAATTTGTCCTAAATTTTTGTGCGAAATTTCACTATAGTCCTTCGGGCTAATTTTAACTAAAGATTCATTAATGTGATGATATGTCATGTAAGACGGTCAATAATGACTAAATTGTCACATTAGTGATTTTCGATGAAAATTTACCGGAAATACTATATTAGAATTTAGTGCAAAGATTTAAGATTAAATTAGCAAAATTGGAAAGTTTCTATCTAAATTGGCATCCATATAATTAGTTTAGGACTGAGTGGGTAATTCTTTTTTTTTTTAAATAAAAAATAGAGAAATGAGGTTGAACACTATATAATTGGACATCCTCGATTTACACTTGTTTTACTCATCCATAGCAATCAAGGACGCCATCTACTCATATATTACAGCCTTTGCAGATTACTAATTTAAGTTTCTAATAATGTTTGTGGCATGCTATTGTGCAATGGCTGTTGTCTCTCAAAGGTTTATCAAAAGAATGGTTGCGGATAACATAATATGCTTCTTGATAAAATTGCCACCATAATTAGAGTAAGTTCTATATAAGCCTACTTTTATCAATTGGTAGAGTCATGCAATGCAGTTTTTGCATTCGTTTTGTCAAGACTCAAGAGAAGATCTATGATTAGATTTTCAATGTTGGGTCCTAATATCTGTCGGTGTTATATAATGTAATAGCATGATTTCGGTATTGCATATCACTAGTCCCACATGAAAGATGAACCTAATTCTCACTCATTTAATGATTTCTATTCCCAAGATGATCGCGAGACAAGATTACACTCTTATCTTTTTCCATTTTATTTTATTTTGTTTTTGTCTTGCTCTTTTTCTAACGGGAGATAATCCCAAATAAACGTAACGGCTATGGAAACTAGTTATAAAGCACGAGCGAATTTGTGGAAACACTGGTTTATACCTTCCTCTTAATCTTGACTATAGAACAGGAACCATAAAGAATATACAAACTTGTGCGTAGCACGGGCATGATGGTGGGTATAACTAAAATGTATGATCTTAAATCAACTCATATTATGGCAAAAAGTCTACTTATACCGTGGCAAAGCGTGGGATACTCGTATTAGCAATTTGATTTAGTAGAGCTAGGAAATGAATTTCTGTTTTTTAAAGAACTAATATAAACACCTTCATTGTTAAATTGATCAATTTTTTATCCCGAAGCATGGCGCGGGTAATGTGCTGTACATATAGAAATTAGTCTTTGAAATGAATTTAAAGTAAACCGATGCCCCCAACGTTTCAACATTCGCAATTTGCCTCAACGCACATCGATATAAAGTTTTGAAATATATTTCCGAATAGCCCTTGTATATTTTCTTGCATATATAGATGACATAAAATCGATTTGGCTTTCATAACTAATCATAACAGCCACGTGGTCATTTATGTGAAAAGAATTTGGCTAGAGTCAATATAAGGGTATAAATAATAATCATTCTGTTTCAGATTGTTTCTGAAATAGAAATAGATTTTTCAATTTCTATTCTCCAAACAAATTTTTGAGCAAAAATACGTGTTTAATAACGACACAAAATATTTGTTCTCGGAATAGAAACTCGTTCGATAATAACACAAAATTTCTCCCCATTGAGTTGCAATGGTGGACAACGATTGGCAAACGGTGGTCGATGGATGATGGGCGGTGGACAGCAGGCAGTGGCAACAGCCAATGGTGTGTGGTGAGCAATGGCGACTGGTGGCAGGTGGCAAATGGTGAGCGGTGCACAACAGGTGATGGCAGCGACCAGCAGTGTGTGGCGAACAGTGGACGATGGCTTTCGGTGACTGGCCGCAAGTGGCAGACAATAGATGGTAGCAAATGGTGGGTGGGCGGCCAACTAGTAGTGAGAACGAGTGATAAAAAGAGCATTTTTTTTTTATTTCTATTCCAGACTTAGAGAAGTAAAAATATTTATTTTTTATTTTTATTCCAAACTTAGAGTAAAAATTTGTTCCAAAAAAAAAAAAAAAAAAATTGCATTATCAAATAGATTTCTGTTCCAAACTTATTTTCGAGAACTAACAATAGTTCTTGTTAGAAATTAAATGATTATGATGCGTGCTCTAAGTGGTACTTTGCCAGGGGGAGACGGGCGAAATTGCAAAGATTGGAACGTAGGGGGGAGTTTCCACAATCCCAAAAGTTCGGGGGCCAAAATGTATATATTCTCCCTCGCTATCAACCACGCGTGGCAGGAAGGAAACGGAAAAAACGCAGCGACGCTGCTGCCACCCGAAACAGGTCGAACTGGGGGGGTCTCATGTCCTTGTCCGCCGCAGGATGCAGACTCCACGCCCGAGAAATTCTGTATTCTTCCATCTCCAAAGCCTTGTCTTCTTCAATCCGAAGCTCCACCGAACTGCGCAAAGCGCACGCGCTAGCCATCACCGCGGGGCTCGACCGATCCGCCTTCCTGACCGGCAAGCTCATAAGCAAGTACGCGCGTTTTCGAGAACCCGCCTCCTGTATCTCCGTCTTCGACCGCGTTGCGCCCACCAACAATGTCTACCCGTGGAATTCCGTCATCAGAGCACTTACCCAGAACGGCCTTTTCTCCGAAGCCCTTGGGTTCTACTCTAGGATGCGGGACGTCGGTGTTCGACCCGATGCGCATACGTTCCCTTCGGTCATCAATGCCTGTGCGGGCTTGGGCGATGCCGAGATGGGCAAGGTCGTTCACCGACGTGTTTCGGAAGCAGGGTTTGGCTCGGACCTGTACGTTGGTAATGCTCTGATTGATATGTACGCGAGGCTTGATAACATGGGCGAAGCCTGCCACGTGTTCGAGGAAATGCCTCATAGGGATGTCGTGTCTTGGAATAGTCTGATATCGGGGTACAGTTCAAATCAGTACTGGGAGGAGGCTTTGTGGTATTATAGTGAGTTGAAAATGGATGGGATTCTGCCGGACTTGTATACCGTGTCCAGCGTTTTACCTGCTTGTGGAGGTTTGGTAGCACTGAGAGAGGGTCGAATGCTTCACGGTTTGGTTGAGAAGATTGGGGTGGATGGAGATGGCATTGTGAGGAATGGGCTACTCTCCATGTACTTCAAGTTTGGCAATGTTACGGATGCTCGGAAAGTTTTTGATGAGATGGTATTTAGAGATATTGTCAGTTGGAACACCCTGGTCTGTGGGTATTGTCAACTGGGATTGTTTGAAGACTCGGTCAAATTGTTTAGGGAAATGGTCACCACATTCACACCTGATTTATTGACGTTCACCTCTGTTCTCCGTGCTTGTGGACACTTAGGTGACTTAGAATTAGGAACATTAATTCATGATTACTCAGTAAGGAAAGGAATGGAGTTTGATACTAGGGCTAACAATATTCTTCTAGATATGTATGCTAAAGGTGGCAATCTACTTGCCGCATGTCAAATATTTAATGAGATGAAAGATAGGGATTCTGTATCATGGAATTCCTTGTTAAATGGTTATATCCTACATGGGTCATATGGGGAAGCAATGCAGCTTTTTAAGATGATGAAGACGGAAGATGAACCTGATTCTATTACTCATGTGATGCTCCTATCTCTATCTACTCAGTTTGCAGATATTTACTTCGGGGGAGAAGTCCATTGTCACATAGTGAAGTCAGGATTTGCTATGGATTTGCGTGTTTGCAACGCCCTCATAGATATGTACGCCAAATGTAGTAAGTTGGAGGATTCTCTGAGAATTTTTGGGTTCATGGATGTGCGTGATATAGTCACTTGGAACACAATTATCTCTGCATGCATTCATCATCAGGATTGTTATTTAGGATTTCAAATGATCAATGCTATGAGAAATGAAGGACTGGTGCCAGATGAGGCCTCGTTGTTGGGCATATTGCCAATATGTTCCTTACTTGCCGCTAAACAGCAGGGGAAAGAGATACATGGATATATTTTCAGATTGGGGTTTGAGTCACATGTACCAGTGGGAAATGCGCTGATTGAGATGTATTCCAAATGTGGCAATCTAAAGAGTGCTGTTGGAGTATTTGAGCTTATGAAAGTAAAAGATGTGGTGACCTGGACTGCATTGATCTCTGCTTATGGGATGTATGGTGAGGGGCAGAAAGCATTGAAAGCTTTTGCACAGATGGAAGTTGCTGGCATCCTTCCTGATCATGTTGCTTTCATTGCTATAATTTTTGCTTGTAGCCATTCAGGTTTGGTGGAGGAGGGACTAAATCTATTTGACTGCATGAAGAATAAGTACAACATAGATCCTAGAATGGAACACTATGCTTGCACTGTGGATCTTCTTTCTAGATCAGGGCATTTAAATAAGGCAGAGGATTTTATCCTCTCAATGCCATTGAAGCCAGATGCAAGCATATGGGGAGCTCTACTTAGTGCTTGTCGTGCAAATGGTAACATGAGAATTGCTGAACGGATCTCAAAGAGGATTATTGAATTGGATACAGACATGACCGGGTATAATGTTTTAGTTTCAAATGTATATGCCTCAATGGGGAAGTGGGAACAAGTAAGATCAGTACGGAAATCAATAAGATCCAAAGGACTTAAAAAAAGTGCTGGCTGTAGCTGGATGGAGATAAAGAAAAGGGTTTATATTTTTGGTACAGGGGATAGATTCTTCGAACAATTTGAGGAGGTTTATCAGTTGCTCGATATTCTAGGCAGTCTGATGGCTAAACAAGGCTACGTTCCTGATTTGCAATGCGTCCTGCATGATGTTGACGATGATGAGAAGAGGGACATGCTTTGTGGGCACAGTGAAAGGCTCGCGATAGCATTTGGTTTGCTAAATACAAAACCTGGAAGCCCCTTACAGATAATGAAGAACCTTAGGGTTTGTGCTGATTGCCATACTGTCTCCAAGTATATATCTAATATTGTACAAAGAGAAATTTTAGTGAGAGATGCGAATCGCTTCCATCTCTTTAAAAATGGAGCTTGTAGCTGTGGTGATCGATGGTGAGAGATCCACTCATTTAGTAGGTTATTTTGCTTGTGTGAGTGAGGATCGATCTTTAGTGCCATGAATATTTTTACAGAAATCTTCCAGCTGGAGTTTGCCGCTAGGTTTTGCTTTATCCACCCATGTTGATAACCAACATAAGGGAACGCTCGTATAGTTGGAGAATTGGAGGCAGAGAAGAAGAAAAGGTTGGGAGGACTTCCTTTGGCAGATTGTTTATCAACGTTATCAAGGAGATTATATCCTTGGGAAAGACAGGTGGTGTAGGGAATGCTCACTGAAGAAGCAGTGCAGAGACTTCGGTTACAGTGTATGGCATCCAGGTGGGCATGAGAAACGTGCCAGGCTTTGAGTTGGAGATTCTCTTCAGGTTTTTTAGTCCGTATGAGATTCACACCATGACAGAGTCCGAAAGAGAGAAATATGG
Organism: Eucalyptus virginea; assembly: GCA_014182375.1. Classification (NCBI taxonomy): domain Eukaryota; kingdom Viridiplantae; phylum Streptophyta; class Magnoliopsida; order Myrtales; family Myrtaceae; genus Eucalyptus; species Eucalyptus virginea. The sequence goes on along the minus strand of CM024517.1, from coordinate 17,836,999 downwards.
ACAGGAGGGTGGCTCAAATGCTGGAATCTTTTAAGGTGAAATAGCTTGTAGCATTGCCAATGTCGATGAGTACTTGAGTAGTATAATTTGCAGCAAGCACTTCCCTTGGTAAGGAGTTCCGACTACTAGATCCTGTTCAAAGTACATGTAATTTAACTTGGATATCTTTTCATATAAATCATGATTTGCATTTGCAAAATTTTTCATGCTAAACCTTATATAATTGAATAAAAGGGGGTAAGTTAGGGATGAATGGATTTTGCTTCCAACTTTGAAGCAATAAACAGGTTGTGTGAGTGACTCCTGTTAAATACTTTTCTCATTAAGGAGAAAGCAGTTGTCTTTACCTTAGAGATAGTCAGTGTGCCTCTGGGATTACTAAACAAACAAAACAACTATCATGGGAGAATTTGGACGAATATTACAACCATCAAAGAGAAATGGCAAAAGAATATGTAAGAAAACAGACTATCTGTACTTTCTCTGTTACTGAAAATGATGTGTAAATTTACTGAGAGGTGCATTTTGCTTTATCTTCTCTGTGCATCCTATATGATTTCTTATGTATATTTGAAATAATCAGTCTTTTTTCACAAATCTTTTTTATCACTTCTGCAGCAATTCGATATACATGAGAAGCACTCGAGCAAAACTAGGCATGTGGATTCACACATTTGCGCCAATTGGGAAACGGTCCAATGACGTGGACTGCTCTAATTCAGTAACTGATGACAAAAGTTTGTTAGGCAATCTTTCAAGGACAGATGAGTCGGGTGATGTTAGAATCATGGTTATTCAATATTAATACACATTATGTTTGAATAGTATATGATGTTTGTGAAATCCGAATATGGATTGTAGACTCACTTTACGCTTAACTTGGAAAAGTTACTGGGACAGCTTGTTCGAGGCCAAAAATTCTGACTCTAAACGGGTATGGTTAAGCTGTATGTAAATGAACATCAACTCTGATTTTCAAGGACAGATGAGTCAGGTGATATTAGAATTGGTCATTCAATATTCGTACACATTATATTTGAATAGTATATGATGTTTGTACAATCTAAATATGGATTGTAGGTTCACTTTACACTTTACATGGAAAAGTTAATGGGACAGCTTGTTTGAGGCCAATAATTATGACTCCAAACAAGTACAGTTAAGCAGTAAGTGAACATTAACTCTGAATTGAAATCTATATCAAAATGATTAAATTGTAGTTTGTTTTCTGCTGCAGTAATAACTCAATTTTTCTCTGTAGTTTTAGTGAGGAGAAATCTGTGATGACTACTCAGTCTTCTGGTGCAAAATATCTGAGTAGAAACCTATCTTTCTATGCAAAAGACCTGAAGAGTCTGAACAGTAGACTCAGTTTTCAGCACTAGGTAGCGGAATTCTATGCTGCAGCAACTAAACTCGGTTTCTGGTACAGAAAACTGAGTCTGGTGCAGACTAAAGTTCCCTAAGTTTGAATTTTGCACCGGAAAACCTAGTCTTCTGTTGCAGATTACTGTGGAAAAGCCGAGCCTTTATAGTTGCAGAAACTGAGCTTTCTCAGTATAATTATTGAGGGGGATGTTTACAGCAGAATTCAGAAAACTTGTCAAGATAATGCATTTTAGTCCTAAAGCTTGTCACAGTCGTCCACTTTAATCATTCCTAAGTTCCATTAGGTTTCATGGAAGGAAAATCTATATGGCCCTTTTTATTACCAAAGGTATGCTTACCAAACTGGTTTGATGTTTATTCTGGAAAGCCTGTTTGGGGTCAGGTCTGAATAAGAAGATCAGCCCAATGAGATGAAGGAGGTCTACTTGGTAGTTTTGTAGCCTTTGCGAGAAAGGCTGAGTTAGCACCACTGAATTTTAGAAAATGGCATTAGATGCCTAAATTAATGAAAAAAAAAGGACATCAGGTGAATTATTTAGGTAATCTATCATTTTGAATATAAAGGTATTCATGTTTGATAATGAATGCTTATTATAAAAATGATGTTATGCGTTTTCTCTCTATAATCTTGGTTTGATTCTACCCATACACAAGCTATGAAGAAGAGGTTCGCATCATCCATAAATCCAAATGGAGAATTTACAAGTGATCTAAAAGCAGCACATTATGATCGCTCTTAATCACTGTCACATAATGGGCATGTTGCTCTTTGGAATGTAGAACGTTTCGGCTAGGTCCACTTACAGAGCAAAACAAATCTGCACCACCAGGAAAAAGAGCTGTGCAAGGATGGCTGCAGAGAAGGTATTCAGTTCATCTGCTTCTGAACTAGAGATTTATTGATTTAATCATGCTGCAGCTTAGTGCTGTTCCTAGCTGCAGTAGAAACTTAATTCTGCTGTTGAAAAAGAACTCATGTCTGTTTATTCTGCCATAACAGATTAAAGTCGTCTTGATTTTTGGCCGTCATTCCAAAGTCATTGGGTTTGACAATGAAAAGAAGAGATCACAAAAGAGTCGAGTTGGGTGGATCGGCAACATCTGTTCGATGCAGTCACCCTGATAAAGGACAAGATGCTGGTTATGAAGCTGCTGGAGAAGCAATTGTTTGCATTCTCATCTTTCTGAGAATGGCAAGATTGTGAAACTAGTGGTCTCAATGCTACGTTAAGTTCTTTGTGTTCTCAACCTATAAGATTTTGAAAAGATGCAAGATCAAATGAAAATCATGTCTGGCATGTTTGAGAAATCATCAGCTTTCAACCAGGATGAAAGTCACCACAAAGCACAGCAAAAGTAATGGCTTCAAGCTTATGTCGTTCTTGAAATTCTCAGAATGAGATGGAAGATAAGGTGTTTGACTTGTGAAAAGTAAATATAGGTCGGAGGAATCCGTGATCATAACCCCACTGGCTTCGTCGTCCCTTGTTCACTTGCTTGATATCATTCTTTGCTGGGATGAAGTTTGTTTGATGGATTTGTGTCTGGGTGGTTTAATAGGGAATCTCTGTGTGTTAATGTTATTAATAGAACTTAGCGGACTCATGGTGGTTTACTACCTCTCTTGACACATTTACGTTATAAAACTCTGCTTAATCTCAATAGGCTCTAATTGATGTTCCATGGTGTTCCATTATCTCCTGTCATTGAGTAATCACCTGACAACGTTTAACTATTCTTGCAAATTTTCGAGCATCTTGAGAAACACATGACCTTTTAGTTGTGCTGTAAATTTCATACGAACTCGTAATTGTCTCAAAGAAATACACAACTTTCATCATTGTTGCCAATTTAGCGTCCGTTAATATTCTATCCATCCTCATTTCTTCCTATGTGTTATTATAACGTGGTTGTTACTTTGCCGGTGTGCACATGTTTCCCGAGGTTGGGACACCTGGAGTGCCATAACTTGGCACGGAGGGACACTTAAGTGCCATAACTTTGAAATGGTACACTTAAGTGCCAATATCGGAGTAAAATGAAACACTTAAGTGCTACTCCGGCGAAAATCCGGCCAAATGGCTGACGTGGCAATTTTCCGGCGAGTTTGGTCTAAAACGGCATCGTTTTGCATGCTGACGTGGCGGAGAAAATGCAAAAACGACGTCGTTTCGTGTACGATATGTAAATAATAATATAAAAATTAATTAAATTAGATTTAAATTTTATTTTATTTAAAATATTCAAAAAATTAAGAAAAATTAAAAAAATTAAGAAAAAAAAAAGGGGGAGGTCGAATGGGGCGGGCGAGGGTGAGCCCTCGCCCGGCGACGGAGGGGGAGGGTCGGTCAGGGTCGCCGACCCCCGACCGACCAACGGCAAGGGCTGCGAGCCCTCGCCAGATCATGGCGAGGGCCGCGACCCTTGCGACCCTTGCCTCAGATCTGGGTGAGGGCTCGCGGGTCCTCGCCGCCCTTCTCGGCGGCGGCGGGGAGGCGGCGAGAGCCCGCGAGCCCTCACCGGATTTAGGCGAGGGTGGGGCGAGCGGCCGGAAAGGGCCGGCGACGGAGTGGGGAGGGTCGGCCGGGGTCAACGGGCCCGGCCGGGCCGGCGAGGCCGGCCGACCGGCGGCAGGGCCCGCGAGCCCTCGCCCGGATCTAGGGCGAGGTCGCGGCCCTCGCCGCGATCCGGCGAGGGCTCGCAGCCTCGTCGTCGTCGGTCGGCCGGGGGTCGACGACCCCGACCGACCCTCCCCCTCCGTCGCCGGCCCTTCCGGCGATGACGGGGAGGCGGTGGCAACGAGGGCTCAGTCCTTAGCCGCCCCGTTCGACCTCCCTCTTTTTTTTTTTTAATTTTAATTTTTAAAATTTTTAAAATTTTTTAATGTTTCTTAATTTTTTAAAATTTTTAATTTTTTCTTAATTTTTGAATATTTTAAATAAAATTAAGTTTAAATCTAATTAATTAATTTTTATATTATTATTTACACGAAACGACGGCGTCGTTTTTGCATTTTCTCCGCCACGTCGGCCGTGCAAAACGACGCCGTTTTGAACCAAACTCGCTGGAAAGTTGCCACGTCAGCCTTTTGGCCAGATTTTCGTCGAAGTGGCACTTAAGTGTTCTATTTAACTTCGAAACTGATACTTAGTACCATTTTGAAGTTATGGCACTTAAGTGTCCTCCGGTGCCAAGTTATGGCACTTGAGCTGTTCTTATGCCAATGTTTCCCCTTCAAAACGAAGCCTTGCAAACTCGTCAGCAAAGTTAAATTGAAATTAGCTAGAGCTGAAGAAGAAATTGGAGCTATTAGGATTGAGGCTATTGCGAGTTAAAGTTACTCCCTATGTTGGGCAGTGATGAAATTAGGGCCAATAATTCGTGTTCATGTGACATATTCAGATTTTAAAATTATGCCAAGTGGATCATTAAACACTCTTCTGTTAATTATGCTATGAAACTTATATATGTTAAATTTGCGTCAATTCATATTTAACCCAAGGAAGAGATGACGACAAGAATAGATGGAATGTTAACCGGATGCTAAATTTGCAACAATGGTAAAAGCTTTTGTATTTTTTTGGATGGTTCAAAATTTCTGCTTAATATGCAACAATGGTAGGAGGTTGTGTGTTTTTTCGAGACGGTTGAAAATTCGGGTTAATTTCACAGCAACGGCAAAAGGTTGCGAACCTTTTTGCTAATCAGCCTGAAAAACCGAATGAATATTATATATTGCCTCTCCAAATCAATGTGTATACTGTAATATGGATGATGTAGAGTAAATTGGAGACGATTGTTATTTTGTTGGTCCTTTTTGGGTGTATCGTAGATCACGTGCTTCTTGAATAAACGGACTTAACTTAGTGAATTTAGTCGTCATTTGTGGCAATGGTGAAAATCATCATCTCACTAATTCATCGTGTAAATTCTTCTCAAGCGACATGATGATAATTGATTCGACTTGGGTAAGTCCAGGGGTTGGATATTAGAAGGTGTAATTACTAGGACCGATCTCGCCGTCGTCGATAAATAGCGGCCGGCGTAAGTCTTCGAGAGATAGGGAGACATGAGTACTCACTCCTTCATTTCTTTCCTCTCTCAAGTTATTAACTTGGTCGCCGGAGCGCTTATCTCCAGACTTTCGCTGGACTTTTCCTCGTCCATTTTTCTCTTTTGGGTACCGGCGGAGGAAGCCACGGTCCGCAACGGTGGGCTCTCTCGTGGGCAGGCAAGAGAGCAAGTCAACATTATCTAAAGTGAGAATCCAGGAATTTAAAATTTGTCATTGGGCATGAACTAATAAATTGAACTCCAGCCCTTCTTAATAAATCTGTCAAAATAGGTTATAGACAAGTCTCTTTAACCCATATTTGATGGCAAAGTTATTATATGGATTAAATATATTCGGTAAATGGGTTATATATGACTTAAAAGGATAAAACCTAAAATAATATGAATGTAAAATGAGTTCACAATTTATTTAGACACAATTCATTTTATGACCCTCTCTCCCTCTTTCGGTCCCTCCCTTATTTGATTTTGCGCTTACTCATTCCGTGTTCTCAAAGTTTCTTTAGGTTTGGTTAAATATGGAAGTATCTTAACAATATGGATTGTGTCAGATCGTATATAAGTTGTGTATGGTTCAATAGATTTGTATTGTATAGAACAAGTTAAAACGAGTTAAACAGATTAATCACTCATTTGATGGATCTACTTTTGAGAAGCAGAAAATTACAATTTGATCCTTCAGCTGGTTGAGGAAGACATAAACCTTATTGCCTACCCCTTTCGAGCAAGACTGTTTCACCGTATGATAGAAATAAGGTACTGTTCCATGAGCTGAACCCATCTCATGTCTCCAATTTATCAATTGTTGGATTTGCTCCATGTGACGATGGAGTACCAATCAATGAACTAAAACCATAATCACTCATCTCTCTCTCTCTCTCTCTCTCTCTCTCTCTCTCTCTCAATCGCCATCATAGGTAAATTCTCGAAACTTAGCCGTTCTTCTAGTTTTCCGGCCCATTCGCTTTGAGATTGTCATGATCATAGTAACATGTCGTAATTGGGTTGACTTTGTCATAACTCAATCAAATATGTCAAAACGCCTTTCGACTATATGGGTCATAACAAGTTGTAACACATCTAACTTTATTGTACCACATTATATTATGCTAATATGACTAATAAAATTCATGATCAAAGATCAGACAAACAATTCATATATAATTATGGCCCACTTGCTTTGGAATCATCACGGTTCATGAGAGTTAGGGTTGGAAAACACTCAGCATGTTATTTGATGTTGTAACACGTCGTAAATAAGTTCAATTTTAACAACATATCGGTCTCTATCACGACTGGTGATAAGTTATTTTGTAATTAAGCAACTTTTATTAATAGTAAGAATATGCAGTGCTTAAACATTTATTAAACTTCTCGATCTCATCAGTAGTTCTAGTATTAAAATTTGGGATTTATGCACTAGAACAACTAGAATAACTAAAACTTGTTACAAAAGTACAATTAAGTCCTAAAATTTACAAAAAGTGAAATTTAGTTTTAAAACTTGTTAAATTAGTACAATCGAGTCCTTCTATTGACTTCGTCCATTTAGACTACCAAAAATGCCGACTTTACATGGCAAAAACATAGAACACAAGGCTAAAACGACGTCGTTTTGGATTAAATTCTAATTTTTAAAACTAAAATAATTAAATGACAATAAAAAAGTATTTAAAAAAATAAAAAGGAAAAAGAAAATCCAAGGCAAGGGCCTACCCTTGCCACCGTTGTGCCCATCACTAGAAAGGGTTGGCGAGGATTGTGGGGGCCTCAGCTAAGGCTGGTGACACTTACCCAAATCTAAGTGGAGGGTCGCGACCATTTCCCAAATCTTAGTGAGGGTCACTAGCCCTAGCCCAATTGTGGTGGCCCTCGACTAGACCGCACCGAGTGTTGGCGAGTCCCTCCACTCGGATCTAGGCAAGGATTGTTGAGCCCTCGCCTATAGACTGTAGTTGGCAAGGATTGCCGGCCCTCATTGAGGCCCCATCGACCTATATTGGTCCTTTTCAGCGATGGGGCCGGTGGTGGCAAGGGCCTACTACCCTTGCCTTGGATTTTCTTCTTTTACCTTTTTTGTTTTTAAATTTTTTAAATTTTATTTTATTTAATTGAGATTTTGGTTAAAAAAATTGGAATTTAATCCACGTCATTGCTACATTGGGGAAGAAAATATTTTAAAAAATCACCAACATTTTCCGTTAGTCTAAATGAACGGAGTTAACGAAATGATTTGATTATACTAATTTAATAAATTTTATGATTTAATTGGACTTTTTGCAAGTTTAAGAATCTCGATACGTGTATCCCATTAAAATTTGATGTTACTTGTATCTACTTTTTAACTATTCAATCTTATCTTTTATATATTATGCCAAAACCAAAGTTTGTCTAGAAATCCAAAGTTCCCTTGAAAAAATAATTCTAAATTAGTAAGAGGTTTTATCTTTAAGACAGATTATGTGTTTTAGGGAAAATTATCTAAAAAATCCTTATATGGTGGCGAATTTTAATCATAAACTTTTTTAGTTATACCAATTTAATTGTAAATATTTTGACATTTTATCAATCTGGTATTAAATCTTTGGCAAGTAGTCTTTTCGGGCTAAGTTTAGTCGAAAATTGTTGACATGACACGATCATGCCATGTAGGATGCTATAATGCTACGATTGGTGTGAACAATGCTTTTCAATTTTTAAAAGATTTTCTGAAATTTTTAATGCTTTTTTTGAATTTCTTCGTTTTATTTTCCTTTTTTTTCTTTTTCTTTTTTCTTTTCGGCCAATCGCATGGTCCTCAGTCATGGCTGACAACTGACCATAGGGGAGGGTTGGCGAGAGTTTCCCTCCTTGAGTTCAGTGAGAACTACGAGGTTGACCGTTGTGTGTAGCTAGTCACTCGTCATCATCCAGGTTTGGTGATTGATGGAGGAAGAAGGGTAAAAAAAAAAAGACAAGAAAAATAAAAGTTCAAAAAGATTATAAATAAATTAGAATAGTAAAAAAAAGCTGTCAAAGTCAATGACATTTCACGTTGGATGACCAACGTCTACGTCAGCAACTTCCGACCTAAAGTAATCAGAAGGACTAAGTTGGTAAATCGTCTAAATGTTTATAATTCAATTGGTAAATTGTGAAAATATTTATGATTAAATTGAGATAATTGAAATGTTTAAAACTGAATTGACAAATAGTTAAAGTATTTAAGATTAAATCGCTCCATTTAAAAGGTGTAAAATTATTCGCCATACAATAAATTCATACTTTTTTGGATAATTTTTCCAAGTGCTTTAAGTTCTTATATATAGCCAACTTTCAAATTTTAGTTTCCACCTCTTAAATTACCATCATACCCTTGTGATAAAATCTCGTGCAATTTAGTGAAGCAGTGGATAGCCTAATGGTGACTTTTGCGATTTCACAATCGCAATCCTATTTTTTTAGATAATTGAAGTTGAGAAAAACTAGAACATGGAGGAAGTGAAATTTTAAAAGGTATAGTCAATTACAATTATTCAAAAATCATGCGTGCGCCTAGTATGTGCATGAAGGCTGATAAATTTAAGCCAACACACCCTCTTGTCTTGTTCTTTAAATCTTCCAAAATATCCTATATGAAATAATGAAAAAAACTTAACAATGATATTCCGGCCACCACTACTTGGCCATCATTTTCCTTTTTTGGGTAACTTTCAATCTATTATCTTTTTACGCACACACACATATATATTCACTTTTGTACAAACGCCTAATGCGGGTTTAACCCTAGTCCTAATAACCACAATTTTCTTTTATCTTTCTTGCTTTTACTTAAGTAATAAAAGAATTCTTTTTAGTCCGTGTATATTGTTTATAATAAAATCATTTATAATACGGAAATTATCTTTGATTATATTTATTCCATAGATTATTAGTTTCTAATAAATTATATAATTTCAATTGAAACAGTTCATCCAAAAATTATTGCAGAGAGGCCGGGCACCGGCATATCAAGCTAGATGAAAAACTCACAAGTTGATCTATGTACTTTCTAAAAGATTTTGGGGTGTTTCACGATAAAATATATAGCATGGTGTTTGTAGGATCCAAAAAAGCTTAAGGTACATGAACATTTGAAATAAGAAATAATGACGAGTATTTAGTTTAGAAAGACATTCCCCAATCAATAAATGGATCTACAATTGATAGATTTTGAGTGGTCGGATCAGTATTATAAAAATGCGAAAGGATCGGTGACCGATCAAGAAGATCCAAAATGTCTAATTGCTTGTTCAGATGAACTTTTATTTCGTTGAAATCCTGCGAGCACTTGACTTTTCCTCGACTCGAAACTTTTACAACTGCAAATGATGACGACGGGTACGTCAATAATATTGAGCTCTTTTCATAATTTCGAAATTATTCCAAATTTTGGTGGACTGGAAAGTTGTATTTTACTTTTCTCAAAAAGATAAACAAAAAGAAAAAAAAAAAAAGAAGAATTGCGAGATTCTCTGTCTCCTCCTTTTTTCTTGCCCGAACCCCGCCTCCCGCTCCGCCGTCGCCGGACCAAAAAACCAAGACTAGCTCAACCATCTTTCTTCACGGGTCGCCGTCGCTCTCTCTCTCTCTCTCTCTAGGCAATGCTCCTGCTGGAAAAAGACGAGATTTTTTTTATTTTTTATTTGCTTCTCTCGACGGTCCGTCTCGCTACTGACCGCGCTCGTTCGCCATGAACGTAGCAGCAGCGGACCTGTAAGGCGAAGAAGGCGACGTCTCCGCTCCCTCTGCAAGAGGGTTCGCCTTCTTCTTCTTCTGCTGCTTCTGCTTCTTTCTCCCGCTCCTCCTCTCTCGCCGGGTGGGGGGACCTTGAAGTCGCTTTCATGGCCCCCTCGACGTTCGAAAGGCTCGCTCGTTTACCGACCGCCATTAAATGCGAGGGAGGAGACCGGCCGTTAACCGGTTCTCCAGGTTACGGGGGGTGAAAGAAAAAGGGACGGACGGACGAGATCGATTGGGTCGAGATCCGACGGCTAGCTGGGGCGGTGGGCCCCAGCGAGGGGGAACCCAATCCCTCGAGGGGAGGGGGGTCGTGGAAAGCCTGCTGGCGATTCTCTCTGCGTCATCCCTTAGCACTCGCTCGGTCAGCTCTGACTCCCCCTCTCTCTCCTCTCTCTCTCTCTCTCTCTCCGTCGCCATCGCAGGTAAAGCTCTCTCTCTCTTCTCTCTCTCTCTCTAACCCGGCCGTTCTTCTCCGATCGCGGTTAGGGTTTTCTCCCCCGCTCCCGTTTCCGCGTCGGCTTCGGCTGGTAATCTCGGAGACCTTCCGATTCCTCCCCGCTGCTGCTGCTGCTGCTTCTGCTTCCGCTGCTGCTGCTGCTTCTTCCGCTTCTGCTCTTGCGCCTGCGGCAATCGCGCGGGATTCCGCGACTCGCATCTACCGCGCGTTTCGTTGTCTCTATCGAGTGTTAGTATCGGATTGGAGTTAGTAGCTTCGGTAGAGTTTGCGTTCTTCGGAGTGCTTTTCTTTTCGTCTGGCTTTTTGCTGCTGAGCTATTTTCTGCTTCGTCGTAGATTTGATTCTCGTGTTCTCGGCCTTTTTTTCTCCGCTTCCTGTTCTTCTCTGCTTTGGTCGAGCTTTTTGTCTTCGGTCGAGTGCGGGAGTATGAATTTTTGCAATGGGCCGAGATTTCTTTACATTGATTCTTTGCCGGTTTCGAGTGGGGGGGAGCTGTTTTGCTACTTTCCAGACTCACTTTGAATAGCTTTTGACTACGCTAGAGAACCTTTGGCGACCGGGTAGTTTTGTGCGTGTTCTTATGGCTTAACGTGGAGTGTATTGCCGTGATTTAACACGGTACTTTGTTTGAATGTGGCTGCTGTGAAGGCTTGAATGAAATTTGAGGGATGCTTTGGAGGAGAGAGGGGGTGTATTCCTAAATAGGAAATAGTTAGTCTGGTGACGGCGGCCGGCAGCCGGCAGCCCTACAAAAGGCAGGTTCCCAGTTTTCAACAGCGCCTTAATTTACGGAAAACCACCCGCAGGTAAAGCCTTTACCAACGGCTGAAACTGCAATATAGGCAAATGAAACCACGGTTATATGAAATGTTGTACTAGAGTTAAAAGTCACCATGGGTCACTCCAGGATGATCTAATTTTTGTTTCTGTATCGTTAGTTAGGGCAACCTTGTTCACCTCAGTGTGTTGTAGAAATCAAAGTGAAAAGAGGTGGCGGGGATGAAACATTGCAAATCATACTTTTGAAAATTCTCGGATATTTTTTCCTTTTGTTTTTCCTCTGCTTTGTCCTTCTCTCTCTCTCTTATGGTGATCTGTTCTTGAACCAAGATACTGATGCTGATTATAAGTTGTGTATTATATTTAATGAGTATAAAGATTCTTAAGCACTAAAGAAACAAGATGAGAGATCACATTGGATATATAACAAGGGATGTAAAATTATATTGTGCTTATATATTCTGAGCTTACATATATCTGTTTGTATGCACACAAATAATGTCTTTAATGTTCAGTTATTTTAAGTGGTCAATGTCCTTTTGTTTAGGCTTGTATCTAACTTTTTATATTAATAGTCGAACTCACATGTTTGGATTTATTTGTGTGATATGCGCAATAACTTATAAATTTTATGGAAAGAACTATTTGTCTTCCCATTTTAAATATGGATTACATGAATTTTAAATATGCTCTGAAGTTAATATTAGGTCTCAATTCTGAAAAAGCTTCTGACAGTTAGTTTAAGGACACAAACTTTGTGTAGTATGAGGACACACACTTACCATATTCATTGTAATTTAAGATGGTGTTAGGAGAATTTGATGCTCGATGGCTTGTCTAATGCAAGTTCAGTCGTTTTCTTGTGGTGTTACTCTTATTTTGTGCTGATATTACTGATGGCGTGATGCTAAGCTATCTTTTTAAGAATGCGTGATGATATTGAACTCTGATATGGTAATAATTAGGTTAGTTCAGTGGCTTTTTTGTGTCTGTTTGGCCTCTTAGCCAGTAACTCTCCTTGTTCTTGGTCGGTGAGGATAAATGATGGACTGTGGCTTGCGTAAGGAGTTGTACTTGAGATTGTGTCTCCAGAAATCAAGGCTGAGAATTCATGTGGAGCAATCGATGTATGGAGATGACACGTGTAAATCTAGATGTGTGCTTTATCGTAATCAGTTGATTTGGTTGGATACTCATTAGCCTTCTGTCCAGATAGGGAAGTATTTTGTTAAGATGTACATGTTAAATCTCAATTTTGGTTGAAAACTAGAAGGAATCTAGTAGGTTCAATGACAATTAACGACTAAAGCTTAATTTCAGGGTACCGAAATGAATATCTCTTGCAACTTAGGACTTTGTACATGTGTGGATTGATGTGAAATAATGACCGATGTTCTAATAAGTACCTTTTAAATGAGAGGATTAGGTGGCAAAATTTTGACACAGTACTATGCAGACATGTATTTAGGCCGTGGTTATTTTCGATGTCGGAATTGTATGTGCCTCCTCCATTCTAGACCCTTACATTAGAACTCAGAAATCCTTTCTCAAAGATGGTTGGAGTCTGTTGAAATTGTTTTTTGATGTATTTATGTCATCTATTTCTCTTGCTCCTGGCTGTAGTAGGTACTCTGTACATCTGAAGTGAAACTTTCATTTGCGTCATATTTGCTTCAAAGCTCTCTGCATTAAGTTTGTGTGTGTGGGGAAAAAGGGAGATAGGAAAAAACTTTAAGGGAGAAGAAGAAGAGAGTGCCTCCTGGAACTTTCTGTTTCCCTGATAGTGTTAGTGTTTTTGAATGACTTTCTCTGTAGAACTTCCTCTTGTCTTATTGGTGACATGCCTTTATGCGAGTGTACTAGTTATCAATGCATAGAGGGTGCGTTAGTTCTTCTGCTGATCTCCAGGTGATGTGATGGAGATCTGTCTCATGTGAGCCAAGTTTGGAATTTATTTCTGAATTCTGTTTGTTCAATGTTGATGATTAACCATGTTCTTAGCTCAGTCTACTTCTGAGTCTCTCTTTGTTCTAGTTTTTGGTTCAAGTACTGATACTTTGACAGTGTTTCTTACCAGAAGAAATTAGCAGGATTTTCTATGGCTGCCTTTGAGAACTTATAAGCTTGGTTTTTCATCAGGTACTGTTGACTGATGTAGCTCAGTTTACCGTTGGAACCACTGTTTGGCATGAACTGCAGTGTAACTGCAGTGTTTGCGTGGGGCATCATCGTCATCCCCTTGTGAAATGGGAATGGAAGAAACAGTGGAAGGTACAAATTTCAGAAGGCAATCCAGGGCAAATCATATTTTCACATAGGGTCAGCTGGTTTTAGTAATTAGTGAAAGTGTATATCTGTTATGATACAGGAAATATAGGTGCTGTTGATTCGGGGTTCCTTTTTCTTTAGACCTCCTATAATGCTTTCCCTACTTCTTACAGTAATAATCTCTCAGACAGGGTTTGCAAATTTGGATCATGTCTGTTTTCATATATTGTGTTGCCCATGCGAGTGGTGTCAATGCTGTTAATCTTTTATTAGATTCTTGTTCTTTCCAGTTGTGCAACACATTAACAGTTTCTGCTTTCCCTTTTGAGATAGGAAGCCTGCAGCCTCTGAAGCTATTTAAAGTAGATTGATTGACCCAATTTGACTTGGGGCTGGGCTGCTGGAGTATTATTTTAACCTGAGTCTGACATGGATGATGGTGGGCATCGCGAAAATGGAAGACACAAAGCTGATCAGTATAAAAATGCTCAGAGCCAGGTATTGAAAGCAAACCTTCATGATGCCTCTTTTATAATGAATTGGGCTCTTCTACCGAAAAAAAGGGCTTTGCAAGCTTGGTGCTTCTACTCAGTCATCTGCTTTACATTGCAGTGGTTGATGCAACATCAGCCTTCAATGAAGCAGATAATGGGTATTATGGCGGAGAGAGATGCAGCTCTTCAAGAAAGGAATTTAGCCCTTTCTGAGAAAAAGGCAGCAATTGCAGAGCGGGACATAGCGTTTCATCAAAGAGATATGGCTATTGCTGAAAGAAATAATGCTTATTTAGAACGAGACAATGCCATTGCAACTCTTCAGTATCGAGAAAACTCCTTGACTAGTGGTAACATTTCCTCGTGTCCCCCAGGATGTCAGATTTCTCGAGGCGTGAAGCACATGCACCATCCACAGCAGCAAGTGCATCACGTGTCCAGCATGAGTGAAGCTGCTTATGGCACCAGAGATATGCACACGAGTGATGCCCTGCCGATGTCCCCAGTTGCATCTGAGGCAACAAGATCACGGCAGACAAAACGGACGAAAGAGGCCAAGGCAATGTCAACTAGTAAGAAAGCTCCAAAAACTCCTAAGAAGGTCAAAAGGGAAACTGATGACCTGAATAAGCTCTTGAACGGAGATGATGGTTATAACAAGCCATTTGGAGTGCCAAAGTCTGATTGGAAGGGTCAGGACCTAGGGCTAAACCAGGTAGCTTTTGATGATTCGACCATGCCTTCCCCTGTGTGCTCATGCACTGGAATTGCAAGGCAATGCTATAAATGGGGCAATGGGGGTTGGCAGTCTTCATGTTGCACGACCACCATCTCTATGTATCCCCTACCAGCTGTGCCAAACAAGCGCCACGCTCGAGTTGGTGGCCGGAAAATGAGTGGAAGTGCTTTTGGCAAGCTGCTGAGCCGCCTTGCAGCAGAAGGCTATGACCTCTCAAGTCCAGTGGATCTAAAGGACCACTGGGCCAAGCACGGAACCAACCGTTACATCACAATCAAGTAGCTGTTAGTAAAGTCTCCAATTGGCAGGAGGAATAAAAGGGTGGCACAACTGGTGAATAGGAGGTGCATTTCCTTGGTCTTTCTCGTAAAGATATGTGAGCATTCAGTGATTAGTGATAGCCACTAGCGTGAAGCACAACAATGGTTAGGCGACGCACAGATAGGAAAGAGTTGATTGTGTAACATGTTAGACGGAGTCTTTGTGGGGGCACTTCATGATTGTAAAGCTTCTCTTCACCTCTCTTACCCTTCATGGGACACTTCTTGTACTGACGCCTGAAGAGGTTGTATGTCCCCTTGCCCCCAAATATTTCTTAGGCATGCAAAATTTGCTGTAGTCGTCTGGGCTGTAGTTGTAACGTAACTGTAAAGAGTTGAATCCTATGGTTTTGCCGTAACTTCGGAGAAGTGTTGGACTACCATCTGTCGAACCATCTGACGAATTTGGTTGTCGGTTTTGGTTGGGGGTGCAGTTCTGATTTCTTTTGTTGAGATATGAGCGGTGACGAAGCTCTCTGCGCGATCAAACAATGGAATTATCTGCGACTTCAACATCGGAAAAGGCGATTATGTCGTTACAAATTGGCTCAGCTCATGTGCTTTCCACGAGACCGGATGTAGTCATCTGTGTAGGAGCTCTTCTTAAGCCAGAGACACCTTTGGATGCCTCTTTTTCTGACGTAATAATTCAGAAATCTTACGGTTTGTCTTGCGGGACAAATTAAACTTTCCAGACGGACAACTTTCGCGATGAATAGAGAATACAGGAGTGATGCCTTTAGGTGCCACTGTCCTAGTGGATCCAGAATTATCTTTTTCGTAGATTGATGGTATATCGCATCTATCTTGCGTACACGGAAGGAGGTTGTTTGGACTAGTGGGTCGCGTTGACTAAATAACCCTTCTCCTATTAGCTCATTGAATCTTACCTTGTATAGACAATATTACTATTAATAATGTTTGTTAATTGTCGTAAGCAATCAACTATAACAAGGTTAACTTAAAGGGCAAATACCATAAAAAAAAATCCTAAATTATATCCATTGTGATACAAGTACTTCAATTTTTTTTTTTTTTTTTTTGTCATAAAGAACCATAACATGAAAAAGCCCAAATATATACTGTCTGTTTTAGTTTTATCCATGTGTATATTTGCCATATTGGTTTAAGATTAGGTTTTTTTATGACAAAATGAAAAAGTTATAGATATTTATGTTGTAATGGGCAAGTTTAAGATTTTTTAGTAATAAAAAAAAAATAAATTCGAAGTGTTTGTGTCACATGAGATGCAGTTTGTTTTTTTTTTCTTTTGGGTAACATTAACCCTAACTTAAATGGTGAACATTACATTATTCAACTTTTCAAGATTCTCCTAACTTAAATGGTGAGCATGATCCTACTCTTCAAGATGCTTATGTCTCTTTGTTTTGCTAGATGTCTTTTGTATTTCTTGCATGTGAACCTCTTAACCCTCCTGTCGCTTTTACTTCCTCACTTCATTTGCCTCTTGGAATTCTCTCACCAATGAATAGATTTTCTGCAAGAATGGTAATGATCTGCATTGCTTTCCTTGATTTTAACTTGTTTTGACAATATAATTTCACAAGAAATCTTCTTTATGGCATTATGCGTTCTCTCATCAGTTGTACTCCTCTAATTGCTAAATCTTGGTAAGGGTGTGGAGGCTAGTGTTGACACCTGAATTTTGCTTATCAATCAAGTGTTTATATATATACACGCACGCGCGTATTTATAGATCAATTCACACGTCCCGGGCTTATTAATTGACTGGACAATCCACAAAAGGAGATGGGCCCAAATTCGCTTTCAACCTAAGTAGTCAGTTCACGCAACCCTTGCCCAAACTTTATATTTTCTGCCCAAAGAATCCAGAAGTAATTAACCCTTGAACCCAGTACTAAGAATGGGTTAAAGGGGATGATGATGAAGGCCCGCCTCTCTTCCTGGCCTTTTTCTTTTCTTTCTTGGCCGTCTGGTCTTTCTTCCTCTTCACTGACTGTCTGGGAAATCTTCTAACGCAAAGACGCAAGCGCGCGCGAGAGTGAGGAGGGAGGCTTGGCTTCTAGAAAAGGTCGAGTCAGGCGAATTCGACGTGGGTACACTGGGTAGGCATGGGGAAAAGGAAAGATTCGTTCGTTGAGATGTGAGGGGCATTCTTGAGTAGGGGGCTGAGGAACGCCACAAAGAGCCAAAAAAGTGAAGAGAGGAGAAAAATTGGAAGGATCGGCTCTTCGTACCAATTTCTATTTCATTAAGGGAGCGCATGACAAAATTTCTGTAAAAGTTAAAAATTTTAGCTTCTAATTTCTTCTTCAAATCTATTTCTGGAATATTAATCTATTTCAGAAATAAAAAAACTAAATTATATTATCGAACGGATTTTTGTTACAAATTTGTTCCTTGGAACAGATAAACAGAATAATAAAAAAATTGAGAAATATAAATTTTATCATGCGCGTCGTAAAATGCCGTGTCCACACCTTCAATCATCATTGTATTTCAACTCCACTCCTGAAAATTTTATCACCATTCTTGGATTTCATTCTCGGAGGAGTTGGAGTAAAGGCCTTCCTTCCCTCTTCCGGCGATTGAAACCCCCGCCATTGCTTCAGAGAAATTCTCCAACACTATCCTCCGATGCCGTTAGTCGCCGTAGCCGCCTGTCCTCGCCATTCTCAAGCCACGCATTCCCGGTTCTGCTCTGCCCTGTTTTGTGGCCGAGGAACTCGAAGAACAACGACCTCATCCAGAACTCCACTACACGCTCCGATTTCGATCAGTAAAGCACAGGGTAGCCATTTTATCTTTTCAAATCGCCAAGCCGTTTGCTCTATCGGATTTCATTTGTAAGGTAATGTCCTATCCCGGTTGTCCCCTGTTTTAAGTGAAGCGGAAGCTGAGACTCGGTTTCTCCAGTTCTTGCTCGCATCGGATCTGAATAAGTAGATTTTGTTAATTTCAAACATTTCTGAGTGATTTCCTTCGAGTCTGTATGCGAGTTCAAGTCCTAAGGTGGTCGATACCTTCCTCTCAATCCACGCCCATAACTTATTTGACGAAATGCCTATAAGAATAACGCAGGTCCTGCCATTTTGAAGCCACGCATTCCCAGTTCTGCTCTGCCCTGGTTCGTGGCCGAGGAACTCGAAGAACGACGACCTCATTTAGAACTCTGCTACATACTCCGATCCCAATCAGTAAAGCACACAGAAGCCATTTTATCTTTTCAAATCGCCAAGCCGTTGTTCCATCGGATTTCATTATTTATAAATATATTTATATATGTATTTGTAAATATAAGTCACTTAATCAGTGATAAAGTGCCTTTTTTATTTTAAATTTTTTTTGACAATTTTTTAATTTTCACTCACATCACTTCTAAACTCTCTTACTCTCTAAAATCATTTGTCAATGTTCTTTTCTTCTTACAATGATGTAACTGTGTTCTAACTATTACCATAGAGAATAACAACAACGACCGTGTCTAGTCAACCCAACTCAGTTCGGACTCTTCACCATCAAATTAACACGGGACTCGTTCATTGAGTTTCGTGTCGACAATGTGTAAGTGCCACCTCTACGCCCACAAAAGCCAAATTTGACAGCAACGAGACACGACTTGCCAATTGGGAGAAATTGTAGGGGCAAACGCTAAAAGCCACTACTTGCCAAGACGCTTCCTCGGACGATACCCCAACCCTGAACAAAACCCCCAAGCAACTATGGTTTTGCCTAAGCAAAGAAGAACATCCGGTGTCTGGAGTGTGTTCCGGCTTGAGATCAATAGTGGTATCAAGAAGGGCGTTTGAACAATACGTAGTAGGGTGTATTAAAAGGCGAATGTTCAAGTCGGGGTGTGCCATTTGTGGAGGCATCCGTGTTGACTTGAGGAAGAGACATCTAGAGCAGGGTTTGAGTTCTTCAAGTACAATGGCACAAAAAAGAAGCCCATTCAAGTGGTCAAGACACAGTGAAATCCAGTAGAGAACCGATCATGCTTTTGTATATCTTCTGGTCCACCTCCTTACCACCTTCATCTTTATCAAGTTTGGATGAGCTTGACATAAGAGTTTTGGTCTTCTTGCAATTTTCCATTTCAAACTTCTTTATGATTTCCTTTGCACATTTTTCTTGATAGATAAAGATCCATTCTTTGAATTGTCTGCTTGTAGAACCTAGGAAGAATGTCATTTCTCCCATTATACTCATTTTGAATAGATTTAGAAAATTTCTTGCACAAAGAATCGAAGATTATATCGTCTACATAAATCTGGACAAGTAAGAGGTCTTTACATTCTTTCTTAATAAAAAAAAAAAAAGTAGTATTGATCATATCTTTCTTGAAACCATTGCTTACTAAAAACTTGCTCAATCTCTCATATCAGGCATGAGGTGCTTACTTTAGGCCGTACAAGGCTTTCTTCAATTTGTAGACATAATTTGTTTTTCTAGAATCTTCAAATCTTAGTGGTTGATCTATATAAATTTATTCTTGGATGAATCCGTTAAGGAAAGCGCATTTGACATCCATTTGAAATAGTTTGAAGTTTTGAAAACAAGCACAAGCAAGTAAGAGTCTTTTGGCTTCTAACCTAGCCACAAGTGCATAAAGCTATTCCTTCCGCTTGAGTGTACCTTTTTGCCATGAGCCTTACTTTGTTTCTAGTCACATTTCTTTTATCATCCAACTTGTTTCTGAACACCCATTTGGTTCCTATCATAGACTTTTCTTTTGGTTTGGCCACCAATTGCCATACGTCATTGATCTTGAATTGATAAAATTCTTCTTGCATTGCTTCTATCCAACTTTTATCGGTCACGGCTTCTTCTACTTCATTTGGTTCAACTTCAAAAATAAGTGCTAGAGTATTTGTATCTTTTGTGTCCTTAGATATGGTTCGTATTTCTTCAATTTATTTGCCACCCTCTTCATGAACATTACATATCTGAGTTGATTCTTCTCGGTTTTCTTCAGTTGAATCTTCTTTCTCAAGTGGCAGGTTCTGTTTGAGAGACTCAAGCTTTACTAAGTTTGCGACCGATTTAGATTCTTCAAGTTAAGTCTGATTTTGTAGAATATGATTGACTTCTTGGAATTTGACATTCATAGATTCTTCAACAGTCTGAGTATTTTGTTGAAGACTTTGTATGCCTTGCTTGTAGTAGAGTATCCAAGGAATATTCTTCCATCTAATTTTTCTTCAAACTTTCTAGGTCAATCATTTGCATTTTTCAAAATAAAACATTTGCAACCAAATATATAAAAACAAAAAGCATTTGGTTTTATAACTTTGAAAATCTCATAAGGGATTTTCTCTAGAATAGATCTCAAAAAGACTATTAATTATGTAGCAAGTAATTGAGACTACTTTTGTTTAAAAGTAAGAAGAGACTTTGCTCTCATTAACAGAGTTTTGGTCATTTTCTGTAGAAACTGATTTTTCCTTTCTACAACTTCATTTTATTCTGGATTGTAGGGAGAGGAGAAAATATGTTGAAAATCATTTTCATCATAGAAATTTATAAAACCTTGATTTTCAAATTCTCCCTCATAGTCTGTATTGATACTAGAAATGTAACACCCTCAATTCCAAGCCCATAAGGATTGGCCATAAGGTCCAAAAATGATCAATCATGGGCCATTGGCCATGGATCGATCGGTTCGATCGACGAGGAATCACAGATCAATTATGGTTCGATCAACCGACAAGTTGCGAATTGGTCGAGGTGTCGGCCGTGAATTTCTATTGACCATACCGATGGGATAGGATCATCAACTCATAAAATGACTTTTTAATAATGAGAATTGGTCATGGGATGATTTTGGATTAGCAGATAGTCATGATCGGTCATAGTGCACGGCCGCGAGTGATTCCACATAGCTATGTACCGATACACGGACGATTCGACTTGATCAAATGCGATCGTCTTCCGACCGAAAATGAATCATTCCCTATTTAATTCTTAGTGATTAGAAAGGAATCTCGAATTGGTAATGTCCAATCGTGGATCGGTAATGTACTGACCATGAGCCATACGGATGGATCATGTGCCAATCGGAATGAGCTCAGGGATAAACTCGGCTAGTCCGTTACAATTACAAGGTCCATGAGTGCCTTAACTTAGTGTTAGGCCATGAGTAGCCTTAGAATTGGCCTTAAACCGACCGAAGGACAACCGACCATTTTGGCCAACTAACTGTCCAAAGGAACGGTTCAAGTAAGCATGGGACTTGATGGCCAAATCTTGGGTGTACGTGATTCGATTTTGCGAGGTGTACCTAATGATCCATTTCCCGGCCTTGGAATCAACTTAGACGATAGAATTCTCTAGACCACATTCTTAATGAAGAAAAGAATAAAATAGAGAAAATTCTAGAATACATTCATTAAATGAAGGAGGATGAGATGTCCCTTGACTTTTCAAAGGTTACGATGGAGGTCAAAAATATCTTGGAAGTTCTAGAAAATGTGGCACACATGTGAACCAATCGGAGAACGATACACGGACCCCTCATTAATGACCGAAGAATCTAGATGCCGAGTTGGCAACTAGAATGCTATCATCATTAAACTTCATTAACTGCCTCATTAAATGTGGGGTATAGGTGGTCCAATGAAAATGAGAAAAGCGGGCCATCGTCGATGATGTCTAAAGGGCTAGATTGCCAACTAAGATCTTTTAGTTGGCCAACTCATTATTTAGGCACAATTATTGGACAAGTAGGCTTGCCAACTAAGGATCTTAGGCGGGACACTTGGATAATTTGAAATGGACTGCTTAGCTTGATAATGATGACACCAAGTAGTATAAATAAGAGGAGCACCCATTCATTTCAACCACTTTAGCCCATTTTGCCATTCATGCCTACCCTCCTCCTGCTTCTCCTTTCTCTCGGCCTTGCATCCTCAATCCATCAAGCTATATAAGTTGGTCCTCAAGATTTGCCAAGGTAAGTAAGATTCCTATATCTCCTCTAGGGCGGTAGTCTCCATTGTTGAGTATAGTTAAGTGCTCACCCGTCAAACCATGGATAGGATGTTGGATCTTTTGTATGATTTTGCTCATGTTTGTACTTGAACATGTGCTTGAGTTGTTCACGTCTGGAATGGAGATGAGGTTTGTTCGGATTGAGTTCATCACAAGACAGAATCGCCCAAAACATAAAGTCTTGGTTTTGGCATAAATAGGATGCCGGGTCTAAATCTTGCTTGGTGCGGGAATCGCGTAAGGTTATAAGGTATTAAATTGACATTGAGGTGTGTCGATCTTGCACCCCCCCCCCCCTTTTTACATGCCTAAGTGGAATGGGCTTGAAAGATAATTAAACCTATCCTTAGAATTTTGAAGGTTAGTCCATCAATGCATTGGAAAAAAGCCGGTATAGTGACCATGCAAAGTCACCCACGTTCGATATATACTCAAGTTGAATCGATTTATATTCGTCTATTAATCGACTCATGATGATATGTGATTGTCCACATTGATCCTTATGGTCGAATGGTTTTTTCATGGTCGAACACTCTAGTCTAACATAACCCTGATCTCGAGTCGTTTTGTCCCTAATCAGCTAGTTATCTCATGAACAATCCCTAGAATTGACTTACAACCTATTCTCGCCATTGACGTACCGTTCCTTAGTTTCTTCCTTGTGCTCGAGATAGCAGTTTAAATTGAGAATATCACACGGATTTTATAATGGTTCAGTTTAAATTAAGCTTGCGTCCACTATATGATTGACAAGATATTACAATTTTGAGTGTAAACACTTAGTGGTAGATCACACTCTCTCACTGAGTCATTCTTTATGTATTTCTCTCACGATCACAACTTTTTTAAGCTCACAGAAGAAGACAAGTGATATTGAGATTAGCTTCAAACTTTGAAATTTCATATCTGCGTCTCTGTCTCCTTTAGACTGATCAATCTCCTTAAATACTCTTCCATGCCGCACTAACCTTAGTCAATCATTTGGAGGATTTTCTTCCACTTTACCCATTAGACAAAATGATCCAAAGAGATTTTGTGGTCGTTGAAGATAAAGATACAATCTCTACTTGATTCCGGGTGCCTATACAATCAGAATTTTAATTTCCACAAGTATAGCTTTCTCATTTGAAACTCGTCTCTAGGATTGATTTCGTCAATCAGTTTGATTGACTCAATCAATATATTTCGGGAAAGTGAAATCTTTAACCAGATCATTAGCCGTTGTAGATTACATTTTGAATATGTCTTCGTTTCCGTCCTGTGTTATATTCCGGATAAGTCACGTTTGGACTTACTTCATTATGAATTTGTCACGTTCTGGACCCACCAAAGTGGAATATTCATCTTGTTTGTGTAAATGATTCTAGAATAGAACGGACTTTGCTAAGGGCACAATTGATAATGATTATGTTCCTAAGAACAATTTCTGATCAGAAATGATTCTTTTTTATTTTGTTCTCGAGAACAATTTCAAAGCATTTTAAGCCGTTTGGTAAATGTTCAAAATTTATAATTCTAGAATAGAATTGCGTTTGGTACCGTGCTCAAAATTTCTACTCCAAATCATTTTCTTTTAATTTTTACGTAATTTTTCTACTTTTTTCCTTTTTCTTCATTTTTCTCTCTTATTCTTTTTCTTCACATGGCCGATCGTCGGCCCTTGGCAAGGCTGGCCCTCGTCAGTCGAGCCTCACCGATGGCCAAGTGGCCTTGTCGGGGCTGGGTGAGGCCCACCTAGCCACTGGCAAGGCTCAGCCTCGTCGGATCGCGAGGCTTGCCCAGCCCCGTCGAGCCTCGTTGGTGGCCAAGTAGGCCTCGCCGGTGACTAGGCTTGCCTCCAGCGAGCTCACCGGACCTCACCCTAGCATGGCGAGCCTCCGGCGAGCTCGCCAGATCAGTTGTCGACGACCGGCGGCGGTGGGCAGTGGACGGCGGTGAACGGCAACCGCGGCGGTGGCAATATATGAAGAAGAAAAAAGGAAAGAAGAAAAGGAAAATTCTTGATTCTTAGATTTATTCCCGGGAACAAGAATCAAATTTTTTTTTTTTTTTTTTTGTATTCTTGATTCTGTTTCAAATCTACTTCCGGGAATAAAAAATTAGAAATTTGTTTCCAGGAACAAAAATTTTACCAAACATGATTATTTTCCAAAACCATTTCTAGGAAAAAAATATTAGAATCTGACACTGTTTGGAAAATTACCAAACAGGCCCTAAAAGTCTTTGACTGTTGTTCATAATAACATATTGTTCCAAAACCTATTCTGACATAATCATTAGAATTATAAAGTTTTGTCAACTTCAAAATGTTTCTTAACAGATATCACTTAAGAGACTCTCTTGGATTAGAGTAAAGGATCGGTATGTACGTACTTACAATAATTGCACTGTGAATTCATTAGACAGGACGCAGCCCATCCCCAAAAGAACCTCCTTTAATTCCAAAAAATTATTCAGGGCAAAAGTTTAAACAATACCAACACATGACCCAAGTACGTAATGAGGCACAAACTTCACAAGCTTTTTATAGTATTAGCATTGCTGAGTTGAGTTTTTGACGGAGCTTGGAGAACGCTGCTTTATTTCGAAGAAGTCCAAAGCCTGACCGAGAACATGTCGCAGGCCTCTCAAAGCAAAGATCAGCTGGAAGCTGAAACAGTTAGAAACTCAAAACTAGTGCTTTTACGGTTTCTGCGTGTTCAACTTCACATTAAAAAGGATAAATTTCCATCTTAATGATTTTTTTTTAACACGACTGAAGATTCACACCCTAAAAGAAAAACTAAAATTTCCCATTTACATGTAATGGCACCGACCCGGATGAATGTATGGCCACTGATGAATCAAGACATTCAGAGCCACTTCATTGTACTAATCCATCATCTGCTCTTCACAACTACTTTCGTCACTATATCGTTTGTCATCTCTTACTGCTGCATCAGCTCTAAATTACATCAATGAAACAAACTCATCCTCTAGAACCAGAAGCACATTAATGTTGCAAATTCCCAATCAAGAGTATTGATATTTGCCATAACGCGCTCAGAAGAGAATGCACGGAGAAAAATATGATTCAATGATTTTCCATTGCCTCAATAAGATAAATATTTTTTCTTTCCCCTTTTTCTCAGTCTATCTACTCCGACAGAGAATGATACGACTCCAAGGAAAAGCACCTATTTTTCCATGCCAGTGTGAATAAGGTGGAACAGAGTGAGGAACTCTTTACCCACCTAGCTAAGACCCTTTTTAGCTGTGTGAAACTTATTGCCTAAAGGCTTGCTATTGTTACAGATCTTATTGCATATAATCTTCATAGTAATCATCACTTATCACGGAGACAAACCTCTCCAGCCAAGGAAGCTGATGCAAATCTTTAATAGCATCTACGTATGAGTCTGTACAGCGAGGAGGGGATTGATATGGATGGTGATCACTGAGACTGAAGCCACCAGCAAGAAATCTTTGAATGAGTGCCAGTTGTGACCTCTCTTGGTCCGAGTATGCATCCATTATCATGGGGAGTGAATTGAAAGTTTCCCAGGCCCATTGTTCTGATTCTTGAGCTGAATGTGAAACTAAATCCCCAGAATTGTCTTCGTCCCAGAATGCACATTGACAAGTCTGTTGGCCTTCTCGGTATTCAGCACCACAAGAATAACAGAACTCGTGGCCACACCTGCAAGACAAAGTAAACAGAATTCAGGTTAAACTGATCAGGCAGTCCTATGAGAAGCAATATATTACAACTAATGAGTTCCATATTTAAAGTAGAGCAATGCCAGTACTCTAAAACTAGCTTAAGAAATAACGTGCAAGTTTTACTTTGGCGTTTAAACCAGTGAGATCATCAGCAAAGTGATCGGCAAGCACCTAATTGGCATAGTATTGAGTAAACATATTTTATAAAAGCTATTGATGTGTTCGGCATTCATCATCTTGGGAAGTATGACAGCACTCTTCACTGCATGATTACGTGCAGGGACACTGCACCAGGTACATGCCTTGCATAAAGGATGCAAGAGCCTTCTAACTAATTCATGGAAAACCTCAGAGTGGCCCAATGATTGGAACGGACAAACCTGTCCTTCCCATCTGTAACATCTAGCTAGAATATAAATAATTCAAGTTCCATTAACGGTGAGGCACTTGCTAAAGTGCCAAGTTCTATTTCTAGAATATCTACTCCATACTTCCAAGTGCAAACTGCCATGCTGGTCAAAGTACCCTAGTATTCCAGAAAACAGAATGAAGCCTTACATCTAGCCTGCACATACGAATTATCATTGCTCATAAATAAACAAATCCTCTTACCAGCATGTCATATGGTAGCAACCCTGAGTGAGTTCAATCATTCTACGACACTGCTGGCAACGCCTCCATCTCTTGTTTGCTGCTAGACGATGCAAAGTGATGTCTTCAGCATCTCTTTCCTCTGCTGGAAGATCTTGGTACTCCTCACAGGTCAATGAAGAGTGCCAGGGGACACCACACTCCAAACAGATAAACCTCTGACAAGCCGGACATTCAACGCAGCTGTTTTCTGACTGACTCGAGGAACTTGCCCTGGCTGACAAGCATTCTTGAGGATCAAGTAGGACAGAACAATTCGGAAAGGGGCAATATATTTTATCATAGTGAATATTTGCTTCCCCAAGGACTCTTTCCAGAGATTCATATGAAGCAAGTGGAAGGAAAAACTTGCACTCTACAGGGGATACATAGTATCTGCATTTCAACTGGGGACATCTGATAGGAACTTGAGAAGTTTGTACTTTTCCATCAACATAAGTTCTCATACATTGGGAACAGAACTTGTGTGAACATTTCATGGTGATCATCATGGGTGTTGGTCTATCCTCACGACAAATAGAACAGTTGTCAAGAGACTTCTCTCCATTGATGGGATATGAAACGATCCCAATAGCCACGCAGGCCAGTCGGCATGCCCTATCCAGCTCATTACCGGACACAACTTCCAAATTGAAGGTGTCAAAATTAACTGCATGTTCCAGTATTCTCTGCCTCAATGCAACCAGAAGCGGAATCTCAAGCTTATCTTCATTCATTATCTGTCAAAAGCACCCATGTCACCCGACCATTTATTATAATTGCACTGCATATACAACATGTGACCAACAAAATAATTTCTACTACTCACAAATATTATATCAAATAATAACAGATACATCCTTCTTTAGACAAGCTTACCTGATCATATAACATCTTCGAATCAGTAAAGGCATAAACGTGACGGATATTGTTCTGTGAAGCCTCCACTAGACCGTCCATCAGAGCTAAATAATCAGCCACAGATTCCTCCACAAAGAAATCCAACTTTTTCTGCACCTGGATAATAGGAAGATCAGCTAACCGTTCCATAAACACCCCAATTCCGGAAAGCTCGACAGCAGATTCCCCGAACTCGTTGATTGAAATGCCCTTGAAGAACAATTTCACTGAAAATTCACCTACAAGATACTTGGGCTCCTCCTTAACTGAATCTTCAGTCTCCGTCCACACTTCATCATCTTCGCAACAACTGCGAAATTCTTCCTCATCTTCCTCCAGCTTAACTTCCCTAGCCATTTTCAGGGAAGAGCCATCACAAGAAACTGCTCGTTCATCCATCTTAGACACCTTAGCTCAGAAGAACACTATCTCCAAATAATTTTGCTTGAAAAGTCTGAATTTATCAGCATTTACACACAGTTCCAATTAACTGAGGAATCCATCTTCAACCATAAAATGGAAAATCAATGTTAGCGGCAAATCAAAATATTTAAAACAATTATATACGTGCATCTTAGAATTTTAGTTTTCTAACCATTTACAAAGAAAGAATCTAATCAAAGTTAATCACTCATCTGACGTCTGTGAATATTCAACCAAGAAATATTTAAAAACACAACTTTTTGATTTTCAAGGTGTTTCCACAAATCAGAAATGATCCCCAAGATTGCAAGTCCATGTAGCAAAACAAAATGGGTAAAGTAATGTTCTTCTAGGTTATATTCTTAAAAGTGAGAATCAACCAACTGACTTATAAAGACATCCAACTACTCATCTATTATACACAAAAATCATATGAAATGAACCAAATAAAGCACACACGTGGAGACATCATAAATCCATGTGCACCGACCACTGAACTTGAACCCAATTGCATGAGTGTTTCAGTTTGACACAGTATAACTAGAAAATCCTAATGCAATTGGGTAATGAAAACCAGAACATGTGACAAACTATATGAGATGCTCTCACGTGACATGGATTTTGTACTCTTCAATAGCCTCTTGCTTTCATTTTGCAAGAGGAAGCAATGAAAACCAGAAAGAAATAGCAATTTCATTTTGCATCCTCCAAAAATCCTAGATCTTTTGATTGCAAAGAGTACAAACACGGGAATCGAACTCTTTCACACTTTTGTGGGAGGAAGCAATGAAAAGCGGAGAGAAATAGCAATTTCGCAACCTCTATATGCATCACAATTTCTCAGGAAAGCAACTGAGAAGGGAAAAAGCTAACCCAGAAAACAAGGAATACCAAGATCAGAACAATTATCAAACCACTCAGCAACGGAAGGTAAAAAAGAAAAAAAAAGGATCTCCAATTTGGAACAACAAAGCAAAGTCAAATTCGTTAGAAGACATCACAAAGCCGCAATCCCGCAAAACCACAGAGCGAAGCATCAAGCTTAATCCCAAACTACCGCATGAACAGCCCCCGTCAAATACATACTCACCCAACCACAGCAACATACACAGCAGAACACCACAACCCAAAATCGCAACAAAAAAGGAAAACGGGAATACAGCGCAAGCACAAGAACCGCTCGCGTCCAATCCAATCATTCATGGGTCAGGCACAAAACACAGCCTTTTTCCTTCTTCTCCAAAGATACCAGCCGATCTATTAGATTTTCTTTGCAAAAAAAAAAAAAAAATGCCGAAACTTCAGCAGCGCTAAGCCCAAACCGAATGGCCCAAGGCTTCGGGAATTCGATTCTCGCAAAGCTACAGAAAACAAGGGGGGGTGTAAAGATTGAGATTGCTTCGCATGAATACCTAAGCAGCGTAGCGTTCCTTCCCGATCTCCGCCTCGGATCTCACCGTCGATTCGCCTCTCCGTCGTTGCATTACTTGGGCGCGTCCCAAGCCAAGACCTCAGCAGAGGAAGCTGCCAAACGCCACGGCGGGGTTGACTGCGAAGGAATTCTTCATCGTCAGGCTTTGCAGGGAGAGAGAGAGAGAGAGAGAGAGAGGAAGAGGAGGGAGAAATGGTAGGGAGGGAGGAGGCTTCGTCAAGATTCCATCAGCAACTTGGCCTTTTTTCAATTTCGCGGAACTTGAGACGAAAACGATGGAGGAGCAAAAACACCGTATCTTTCCACACGCAACCTGGACGACCTCAGTGAGATGATACGGTGTCGTTGGAGTCTGACGATATGAACCCGCCCCTAGTTCAGGGCACATTACTGCTCTTACTGCTCCACGCGCTGCGATTGCATTCCCATCCCTACTCTGGGCAAGAAAGAGGATTCTAAAAAAATTATATTTTTTAGAAGAGTTAATATTACGAAAAATCTTAAATTAATATATCTTTAATAAATTTACACTAATTTAGTATACTTATGATTAATTTCAGTATATTAGTTTCTATTAAATTTTTCTATCAAATTGTTGAGTTAGATAATACATAACAGTTGATTGATATATCAATTTAGACAATTATATTAGTTTTGTGGTTTTTTCATGGTATTAGTCCATTTTAATGGAGAATATATTTATCACAAATATAGTTTGAGGTTTTTGGAAGTTAAAAAATTTATTTATGATAAATTTGTCGAAAATGTACTAATGTAGAGGTTTTCTATAGTCATTTGGAGTAAAATTATCATAGATATATCAATTTTTGGTTTTTCGTGATCAAAATATTAATTTGGGCTAAAATTATTATAGGTGTATCAGTTTTGAATTTTTCTTGATCAAAATATTAATTTGGGGGTAAATATATCATATGTGTATCAATTTGGAATTTTTTGTGATGTTAATCATTTTTAAAAAGTTCGCTTGCATCACTTGACATAATTAATCAATGAAAAATATTTTTATTATCAATAATAATTTATGTTCAAATATTTCCATGAATGATAAAATTGTTTGCCATTCGATCATTTTAGAAAAATAAGTTCTAAATCATTCATTTTTGTGAAATAAACACACCTTAATTCTCAAAATGAGCTATACTTTCAAGAAAAATAGCTCTACAAAGATTGTAGAATTATTTCCAAATGAACATGTATTTTATTTTTCTAATGATATCTAGAACTCACCAATTGACTTTTCTTTTTAGAAATTGTTTCCTTTACACACCATGCTATAATACTTTAGATCATTCTCATCATAATCCTTTCAATGGAGCTATTTCCACTTTGAATATGAATGAATCCATCCAATTCTCTTTAAAGAGTTGAATTCATTTTTTAGTCTTCCAATTGACATAAACTAGTAAACCCCCAATTCATTTCCTTCCCCCTTTTTAAAATATGTGTTTTCATTTTATTGATAAGATGCACATTATTCTTTTGAGATCATCTATATATATTTATCGCCTGTGGCGGAATTCTATTTTAAGTACGTAAATTCTGAGCTTCTAAATTACATGGCTGACCTGATGAAAACGTATTAAAGTTATATGCACCAGAAGTGATGAATTTTAGTTATTTAAGACAAGGAATTAAGGAAAAGAGAGACAGAGAGAATCGTGGGTTACCGTCGCTAGTGGCCACAGACAAAAAGTGAGGTTGGCTTTTCTGGCATCAGTTCTTCCTCGACTTTCGTATAGTGACCACGGCGTGCAATATTGCTCCCGACTGCTTGCATTGAACCCGCCAACCTTATTCTTTTTTCTTTCTGGGCTTGTTTTTTTCCATTTCTTCCTAAATTTCTATTATAAAGAGATACCGGGGCAAAGATCCAACTACCCAAAGGTCATGATACATCTTATAGGTTTCATGAGCCAGTTAAGTTTAAACTTTTCATGTATAAAAGTGGTATTTTACACAAAATAATTTACATAATTTTTTTTGAAGCATTTCGAACAAATTACCTTCAATTTCCAAGTTGAAAAATTCCATATCGTCCTTACCAATCACTCCAAGTCTAGAAATCAAGGAGACAAGCCATTTTTCATGTTCATGTTTGATTCCTTTTCTATGATGTTAAGCATGTGAGGAACGTAAGTGAAAGGATAAAATGTAGAAAGTGAGATTTGAATGTCGCAATCATCAAGAGTGGGAGGGAGAAGAGATAGTGATAAGTGCCAAGTGTTAAACCAATGGAAAATACCTTTCGTCAAATTGATTTGGGGAAACCATTAGTATAATAACTCATTCTATCAACATCACTATGATGCCTTACATTGATGCTAATGGTATCATTGAGTAATTCATTATTATCTCATCATAAATAACTATGTTTCATATAATATGGATCAGACACTCTTGGTATATCAATTCCTCACTTTGCTAAAGGCAAATGATTTCATATTAACTTTGGCATCTTGCACCATTCACAAGATTAATGTTGCATTTTATGAGTGTGAAAATTATCCTAAATTATGTTTTTTCATAAGGAATAAAAAAAAAAAAGCAGTTCTTAATTGATTGATGAGGTAAATTTAGCATGGAATAGGAAAATTGATCAACAAAACGAAACCTATAGTTTCATCCGGGGTTCATACCCTCTCAGGAGCTTCCCTCATCTCAACCATTTTCTTAATCAACTTACCGACTGGATCATATGACTTTCAAATATTTCATGATATCATTTTCATTATCAAACCACTTTGTCAGCCCCAAACAAGGAGGGGTTCAATTAGCAAGCCCAGGCACGTGGGTTTTTGTCCTTTCCACGCGGAAAAATGTGCATTTGCTTTGACTTTTCCAAAGCCCTAATCGTTTTTGCAAATGGATGACAGTTCTGTAAAAGAGCCTGTTGCCCCCACTTAATAATAAGACATAATGATTAGTCACTTTCCCCGAGGAGAAATACTAATATTCTACTGCGGATTTTAAGGCCGTGAGGACTGTTAGCTTGCTGGATCAGATTTTGACCAGACTTGTCGAGACGTGCTGTAGACTATCGAATTCATTGTCTATTGTAACATCATGCATTCTGACAGAGTCGATTTAGATAAGCTTGTAGAATTGGAATCAGACCGGCCATCGATTTGAATATTGATTGACGGTCTTAATCGTATAAAAATCTATGTCCACCCATCGTCTGGACAGAATATGTGAGACCAATAAAATAATAATCTCAAGCATAAAATATTTTTCAGATAGGAACGGCATTTGAATCATCTGCGCACCGAGCATAAGTAGCTATTTAAGCTCTGTGCGTTGCACAAGCTCATTTCTTCTATATTTATTTACTCTTAAGGTGACTTACAGTCGCACCACCTAATATAAAGTAATATTCAAATAGTTTTAACAACTTTTTGGCCAAAGACATAATTTATAGTTCGGTATTACCGCATTTAATTTGTTAATTCAACATTTTTGGTTTACTTCTGAGTAAACAATTTAAGATTTCATATTAATGTATCAATATTTTTCCACATATGTGATCTCAAATTTTAAATTTATTTACATTTATAATCATTTTAATACACTACTAATAAGATGAATAAAAGAATTTAAAATAGAAGTATTATCATCAGTCGAGTTGAAGGTTTAAATGCTTCTTATTATTAAAAAAAAAAATTCATAATGTATTCTCTTTTTTTTTTTTTGGCTTGATAGAGTGTATTTTTTTTTGTCAGAAATATAGTGTGTGAGTTAATCAGTTTTAGAATCACTAAACCTTATTATACTGTTTACAGCATAAATTTGTTAGCCAACATAGTCCCCGATATTTTATTTCACTTTTTATTTCTCTTGTAGTTTCTCATTTTTGTTGTTGTTACTTTTGCAATTTTAAGAATAGATTATAATGGTGTTAATGCTTTTTTAAGTAATCGGCTAACAGTACAATTACAAATGTATATAGTATTTTTAAAAATAAAAGATTCTTGGCCAACATGGTACCCAATATTTCTATTTGATAGGCTTTTTATCAAATTTTATATTTGATATTGAGTATCTCATTATTAGTGCTTTATGTGATTTCGCGAGGAGCATGTGACATTAAATTATCAACAAGGGTTCAACCACCCCTCGTCGGAGCATTGTCGCCCAACACAAAAAAGATGTCATTTCATGTTAAAATAATTGGGATTTTTTTTTAAAAGAACTAAAATTAGAAATGGGAAGGGGCGCCTCACAGTCTCACACTCCTCTCTCTCTCTCTCTCTCTCTCTCTCTCTCTCTCTCTCTATTTATTTTTTATTTTTAATTTTTGTTTGTCTTTTTAAATCTTTCTCTTTGAATATTATTATATGACCGCCACTCTGGTACTGCTGTGCGAAAAAAAAAAATTACTAAAGAATGGAATATAAATGTTTATTCATTAAAAAGCTAACTAATTAGGAGAACCGCAAGTTTTAAGATTTAAACACATAGAAATGAAAATTATATGTGACAAACTCAAGTACCGAATAGATACAAGTTTTTAAGATTCCCAATTTAATTGTCCAATAAAATTTGCAAGAGAAAATTATTTAAGTCCTAAAATTATTACATGAATATCAATTCATTCATGGTCTTTCCAATTTTTCCAATTTAGTCCAAAGCCTTTTCAAGAAATTCCAATATAATATTTTTATTCAATTTTTCCAAAAATAATACGATTGTCCAATCATTATAGGCCGTCCTACAAGGTATACTGTTACGTCAACGATTTTCGGCAAAAAATTATGTATAATGACCACGTTGGACGGAATGCATAATTTCCCCATGTTTTGCCCGAACATCAAAAGAAGATGGAGGAGGTTGATGAGCCGCTCGCAATGCACACTAATGAGGCTAAGAATTCGCACAAGTAACAATTATTAAATCAAAAGCCATTTTCGGAACAAAAGGCAAAAAAAAAAAAATAATAATAATAATACAAAAATCCAAAGCCAGTTGTTACACGGTAGCTAGGGTGGGTGGAAAGCAGGTGATCTTGTTGGAACATTGCATCCACACCCAATGAAAGAGGACGACCGACCTTGAGTCATCCAAATCATTGGCGTGCCCACATTCCACCAGTCAAACCATTTAAATTAGATCAAGCCAATCATATCAAACACACCTGAGCTTTGAGTTGGACAACATGGGAGGCAATGTCGGATCCCATGTGCCTGTCCTAATGTTCAAGGTTGCCAAGAGAAACGGAGAATATGACATTGGCTTGCCTGCTTGAAAGCTAACCAAATAATGCTGATGGTGTTCTAGGCGCTCTGGATAATTTGTATTGTACGGTGTCTCAATTTAATTTGTCCCTCACTTCTTGTCAATGTTGGACATGAGATGCTAGGTACACTTTTCTTATCGAAAAATTATCTAATCAGTCTTAAATTCATTGTACAAATATCAATTCAATTTTAAACTTTTCGGTTTTATCTGTTAGAATGTCCAACTTAAAAACTTAAATCGTTAAATGAATGATCGATTTAATTTTTAAATATTCCAACACTCCCTTCTCACACGTAGGCTACAATTTGGTCTTATTCTAAAACATTGTAATATTGAATCAGGGAATCAAATATAGGCCTAGAAGATTTGAACTTAAGATATCATGCTTTGATACTATATTAGAAAGTTCAACACACAAGGTTAAGTTTTTAGAACAACTATGCGGTGATTTTACAAAATCTCACATTCCTTTATCTAATAGGTTGGATTTTTTAATATTGCAAATTTAGCGTCAAGCCTTTTAATGATTTGTCAATAATCCATTCGATCGATTTTGACTAAGGTTCACTGACATGACTAATCTTTCCGGCCAATTTTTAGAATTAAATTGGTTGCTTTACAATAAATTAGGGATATTTTAAACAATTATCCCGTAATATTTAGGATATCAAATAGTCAATTTTCTGCTGGAAATTTATACAAAGACCGACTAAAATATTTCAACTCTTGAAAAATGATTTATATTTCTTTGAAAAATGACATGATTAGTAGTCTTTACCAAAAAAAAAAGAAAAAGTCTCTAAAAATAATAGATGTCTGGAAGCTTGCAAGGCTTTCGGGCAAAGTGCATCTCATGAAACGACAAAATCATGAAAAAAAGAAAAAGAAAAATCGACATGGAGTATGCCAAAGGAACAACGGAGAACAGCCACACAAAAAGTATAGTGCCAAAGTGGGTTGCGTCCCGCAATGAAAAACAAAAGCCAAATCACACGGTATTCGCAATTTTATTACATTGCAAAAACAGATAGAAACTCAGGTCCTGGAATAGCAGCAAATTAGTCTCTGATATGACTGTGGGTGTCAATTGTTCGGATTGGGTCCACTAATACCCGACCCGACCCGACCCAAACATGAATGTTCACCTGTGGCCGCCCGAGATTACTGGCCCGAGGCTGGAAAAAAGAGAAAATAAAAAGAAAAGAAGAAAAAAATAATTAAAAAATGCAGAAAAATTGTGCATGTCAACACATGGTTGGTGCTGACCGCTATATTAGTAATTTTCAGCTAAAATTTATCATAACGACTAAATTGACAAATAGTCAAAATATTTAAGAATAAATTGATATAATTGAAATGTTTATAATTGAATTGACAACTTGTCAAAAGGTTTATGATTAAATTGACAAAACTGAAATGTTTATGACAAAAATGGCATAAATACAATAGGCTTAAGATTATTTTAGTAATTTTCCCCACGCTTTGGACTCGCTCATGATCTTGAATGCAATTACAAAGCAGAAGAAACATCCTTGTTTTGATGACATAGACTACCTTGGTTTGAGAAGTTCCTGAGTGATGTCTGATTTTATTTTGGTGGGCTTGATGAGCAGTTTTAAGACAGAGCTAGAGCTTGCTCGCAATTTGTGAGTAGCGATTAAATTAATTAAATGTGACGCCCTTACAGAAAATGTGGGTTCATTAATTCCTTCGATAGTTTATTGCATCGTTTAACGACGGCCAATTTGCAAACTATGCCTTGAGATGTGACCATTTCATGTGCTACATAAGGCTTTGTATTACCATGGGAGTATTGAAGCAGAAAATCAGAAGGGAAAAATTCAGATTATTTGTAATGCAGAATCTTCTATTAATCAATATGAAGATAACAAATCAAATAGAGTATTAATGAGTTGATCATTTTGAGATTTTTTGTGATTTGTTTTCCTTATAAACAAAATTGTTATCTTTCACCATAATTATAGGTATTGATGTATATATATTGTACAACATATCAATGAAAATTAACACTTCATTGACTCAAATTTTGAATTTCTTTAGGGAGGATTCGAATTCGTGCCCTTTAATTCTTAAGATTGAAAATTTTCATGTACTTAAGGTTTAGACTTGCACAGGGCAAAAGTCTGGACTTAACTGGTTTATAGATATTTAAGATCTTCAATAGATGATGCCCTTGGATTAAAAATCAGAAAAAATACTCGATCACATTTTTTATGTGACATATTCATGCTCCTTATCGAATTGACTAGGTATTACTAATACTTCAAATTTTCAACTGAATAATACATGTCAGAAGAACAGCACTCCTTGTGCATGGATTTCGTTTATTAATGCAAAAATGCCATCTAATTTAAGGTTCCTGGAATAGGCTCTTTTTGCTAGTTAGATAGCCAGAATCACAAATCACCCTCTCAATTTAACTGAAAAATTGCTTCATCTCTTCTTCCCATTATGTGCACATTCTGAATCACTCAGTTGATAATTCTTTCTTTTGCTCATCATTGTTGAACATTCTACGAATAAGGTCGGAACTAGTCCATAATATATGCAACCATCAAATACGAACATTCTACTATTCTAGAAATTGGAGTTGTGATTTTCATTTTTGGCCTGGAATGTGTAATGAGGTTGGGACACAGTAGGCAGAATTCATAAGAAGCACAGATGCTAAACTGGATCACTGCCCAGATTACGCGGCAGATGAGTTTTTGACTTTCGAATTTTCTCATAGATGTAGCGGCCAGATTTTCTTTCATCATAAGAAGAGGCCTTTAAATGTACCTTTTCATGGAAAATAATAGGGCGCGACTGGCCCAAAGTATAAGCCCGACTTCACGGGCTTGGACAAGGCCGGCAACGATCATTCCCAGGCTGGGTCTGGCCTGAACTTGCCCAGTGATCAGGTTTAGTAGCGAATGCTCACCTTGTGCAATCCGAAACTCACCCTTCGCTCATGCTGAATGATCATTTTTATGCGTTTAGGGCTGGTTGTATAAAGTTCGGGCACAAAGATGGAGGACATTTCCAATCAATCGGCAAGATATCATCAAAAGAGAGAAGAGAAGAGAAGAATATTCAAAGCGTGGCATCGGGGAGTATGTTTGGAGATGGTTCTTATCCAATCGATCCTATACCGTGAAGAACGAGGGACGTTGGATGGACAGAGCGGGAAAATTACAAATTTAGTTTTAAACATATTATGTGAATGTCAGTTTAGTCCTAAACTTTTTAAATTCCTATCCTGACCAGGGGCACCCATAAAATATCTGCAAGTAAAGGACGTATTTTGAAATCGAAGTACCTCCATTCTCCCCAACAGTATTTGGAAAATCCTTCAATGAACCAACTTCCATTTTGAAACTGAGGATAGGAAAATTGCTACAAAAGTGATGTCAAAATCATCTGTTTGGTCACTACTTCATCATCCCCTCAAGCTATTCAATGGTTGTGATATTAGTACCATCAACTGATGCTGTGGGACGGAAACCTCAAAGTGGGACTTCTTATACAAGTCACCATTCAAGAACTGTTTCTGCCAAGTAGGCATAGGAGATGTGTTCTGTCAGGAAATTGAAGAACTCTCCATAACCAAGTGACTCAAATTCATGAACGAAAAATAGCTTTCCCACCAAGAATCACAATCAACAAGCTTTCTCAACAAATTATCTCTCATTTCCAGAGCTGACATGTTGCCAATCGTTTTTCATGATCAAGCTGATAATAAGCACCACTTTCTCATCCATCGGTGGGCAGCGCAGTTGGTTGAACTCTACTACCTTACCACATGAGGGAACGAGTTCGAATTTCTGCGTTGTCAACACATCTTAAGTGGGGGGCCATGATGGTGGGGTCCTGTGCTAACTTCCCTTAGGTATTGATGCTTGGTCAGGGGTGCACCGCGCACTCTACGGGCCGTGGGCTGCCCGGCGGATCCTGGGCATAAAAAAAAGAAAAAGAAAAAAAGAAGCACCACTTTCTCTGGCAATGTCTTTAACAGTGACAACTATCGATTGATAAATGAGTAAGATGATATCACAAGACTCGTCCATGAGCATACACCTCAGTATTAGCAAGGCAAGTGCATGAATTCAGTCCTACAGTTTTGTTCGAATTTGTAGTGTACTCCATAGCTTCAGCTCAACTCATGGGTGTTGTACGTCCAACTTTCTTCCATAATCATGCACATACTCTAACTCAAACATTTATGTAGATCAAACGTATATTTCAAGAGACGAGATTAACGGATGTCATTCCAGTCAAGGCAAAGCTCACCCAAATATACCACATCAATTACACATCATCGGCTACCGGATGAGGTGACCAAATATAATCAGCGAAGCCAACATCTTGATTCAACTATAAATACTTCAAGTAACCCACCAATTCAATCTTATAAGTAAAACCTTGAAAGGTAAGGTTCCTCAGATACCCCAAATAAAATAAAAGCTTGCTAACTAGAAGTATTTCAAGCGCCACTATTTCAATTTTACATGTTACTCAAGAAAGAACAAAATGGAAGGTGAAATCATTTGAATTCATCGGAACATAATGCATATATAATTGCTCCAGTTGATGGTGGAAGCAACATTACCAAATGCAAGCAAAAGGCAATACCAGACTTTTGGAGTTCAAGATTTAGGGAATAGAAGGAAACAAAAAAGAAGGAAAAATTTACCAATTCCAAGACCGACCTTGGAATCAGACCGGACCAGTTAAACTAATTCCCAATTCCACAAATTAGGAACCCTGTCGGTTCGGTTGGTGGAAACTGACCAACCCTAACACCAATTACCCCTAATTCCTTCTTGGCAATTATAACTATCAATAGTAATTAAAAGATGCAGTAGACCCTTTTATAGTTGACATGTTTTTTTGTGGTACGACATACGACATATTCAACAGTCGCAAATAATAAGAGTTAAAAATTTTCTAACTATCTTTGTGAAAACTTACCATTTATAATATTGACATAACGATTTAATTATACCTTTGTGGTCTCTTAAAAGCGATTTAAGCCTTGATCACAACTCAAGAATGGCATATACCAACGGATTGGCGATGGGTATCAACTTGGCATTGTTATGCTTTCATGCGATTCAGTTGCTTAAATTCTGAAGATCCGACCAATGAGCTCTTAAGTTGCCTACCAAATAAATGGCGACGGGGCATCGGTTTATCTGCCATAAAGGACCTTCTGACTCTGGACTTCCTGCACAATCAAGTCTGAGTTTTTTTCCCCGGAAAAATCCATCATTTGTTTGTAAACCGACATTCAGATCATCCATTCATACAAGTATAACCACCTACTTACGTTATTACATCACCTTCCAGCATTGCTAAAGTCATTCTCAAATCATTACAAGCCAAATAGCAGACAAACGAATGCTCCTTCCAGTAGAGAGGTCCAGAGCCAAGATACAGGCAATGCATGCACCGAAAGCTAATTGCAGATTGTTCACAAGAAAAAGAATCAACTGATGCAAGCCATCCTGCCCGATCCAAGAGCATGACTCATAGTAAAAGCTTTCTGTACTCCTCAGCTTCCTGGGCCCTCTCTTCAAAGCTCCGATCTTTCCTTTCCTTATCTACGTCGAGCTTCTTCAGTTCCTTCTCCTTCTGGTCGATCTGTGCGATTAGAGGTATATTCCATCATAAAAAGATATTTCAGACTGAAAGAAACCAGTAGGGTAGATGAGATTTGCACTTCTTACTGTTGGATATTTCAATAATATTTTGAAATATTAACAATAATAACTTCGATAATAATTATGACCGCATTGAAGACCATTATTATTTTAAACGGTCACATAACGGTTTCTTAACGGTCATACAACGGCTTTCCAATCGTTTTGTAACGTTTAATTTATTTCTCAAATAAATCCTTCATTATTTTACAACGGCTCTTTTAACGGCTCTATTTTGTCTGAATATAAAATCTCACAAGACAATCTTAAAAATACATACCGAATGAAACAGAGAATATTCTTTCTTTTTGAAATCTTTCATTTCCTTTTTCTTGCTGGGTTATACACAGACGTTGTTTCTGTCCTTCTAATATTCAGTGCGGAATATAGAAGAAGGTCTGTTGTATCTT
Source organism: Eucalyptus virginea (assembly GCA_014182375.1). Classification (NCBI taxonomy): domain Eukaryota; kingdom Viridiplantae; phylum Streptophyta; class Magnoliopsida; order Myrtales; family Myrtaceae; genus Eucalyptus; species Eucalyptus virginea. The sequence goes on along the minus strand of CM024517.1, from coordinate 17,796,287 downwards.
GGGAGGATAGCCGTCAGAAGCCTATCGCACCGAGTTTCGCACTCCGAGGGGCGGAATTATCCTTAAGGACAGTGCTTACGTTTGCACGCCTCAGACAAATTTATTTGTTCTTATCAGCCTTTTTCCTACAATCTTAAGGATAATTCCCATGGAGCATCAAGTCGATACTGCTGCTGATGCCTCAATCTCCACTAGTCCAGTTGCACTACCATCACTACCACATATGTCCTATGCCAAACCATTCCCCGACATATCAAAGATCGAAGTTTTCAACGGCAACAATTTCAGAAGGTGGCAAGAAAGGGTTTTCTCTATCCTAGATGTGCACGGCGTGGCTTTCGCACTTACGAAGGCCGAACCAACTGATAACAAGCTTCGAGATCAATGGATACATGCTAATAAGGTATGTAGGTACACAATTATTAGTACTCTTTCTAATGAATTGTTTGATGTCTACTGTCCGTACAAGGAAACAAAACAAATATAGGACTCCATGACTGCAAAGTACACTGCCGAAGATGTGGGCAGACAAAAATTTGTAATCGGAAATTATTATCGATGGGAAATGTCCGATGATAAGGAGATCAAGACACAAATCAATGAATATCACAAGTTAGTGGACGACTTGAAGGCAGAAAACATCAACTTACAAGAAGAATTTCTTGCGGGCCTGCTAATTGAAAAGTTGCCTGAGTCTTGGAATAACTACAAGCAACAACTCAAGCACAAGGACAAGCAATTGTCACTAGCCGATCTGATCGTGTATATCATCATTGAGGATACAACTCGCAAGGAGATCAAAGCTGCCAAAGCTAAGGAAATTGCTACCAGGGCAAATTTGGTGCAAGGCAAATTTCAACATCGCCAAAACAGGTATTATAACAAAAAACCTGATTACAAACCCAAAGTTGCTCACCCCACCTTCAAAAAGAAAGGCTCTTGCTTTGTTTGTGGAAAACCAGGTCATCATGCAGCCCTCTGCAGAAAGAGAATGATGGGAAATAACAATCCTGCTAAACCAAAAGTCAATTTGGTTAAAGCAGATGACTTTAATGATATAATTGTTGCGGTTATTTCCCAGGCCAACATTGTAGCCAATGTGAAAGAGTGGGCGGTAGACTCAGGTGCTACCAGGCATATTTGTGCAAACAAAAATGCCTTTTCCTCCTACACGCCAGTAGGGGAAGGAGAAGAAGTTATTTATCTTGATGATTCAAGAACAACTCAAGTTCTTGGGAAAGGAAACGTTCTTCTCAAGTTCACATCTGGCAAGACTTTGGCCCTGAATGATGTATTACATGTCCCTAATATAAGGGCAAACCTGGTCTCAGTAGCGCTTTTGGGAAATGTTGGAGTGAAGGTGTCATTCGAATCTGATAAGATTGTAATGACAAAAAATAATGTCTTTGTGGGAAAGGGTTATTGTAATCAAGGACTTTTTGTTCTTAACGTTTCTAATGTTATCAATGAAAATGCAACTGCTTTCGCTTACTTGACTGAATCTGTTGATTTATGGCATGGTAGATTAGGTCATGTTAGTATTTCTTATATTAAGAAAATGCAAAAACAAGGTTTAATTTCTAGAATTAAAAACCCATGTTTTAATAAATGTATAATATGTGCCGAAACAAAATTAACAAAAAAGCCTTGTACTTCTGTAAATAGAGAATCTGATTTGTTGAGTTTAATTCATACTAATCTAGGAGATTTAAAACAAACTATGACTAGAGGAGGTAAAAAATATTACGTGACCTTCATTAATAATTATTCTAGATTTACTAAAGTTTATTTGCTTAGGCATAAAGATGAAGCTTTTGATATGTTCCTTTTGTATAAAGCTGAAGTAGAAAACCAATTGAATAAAAGGATAAAAAGAATTAGATCAGATAGAGGTGGAGAATATGTATTGCTTAATAAATTTTGTGAAAAGGAATGAATAATTCATGAAACTACGCCTCCTTATTCCCCTGAATCTAATGGCATAGCTGAAAGAAAAAATAGGACTTTAAAAGAGATGATGAATTCTATGCTTGTTAGTTCTAATGCTCCAAATAATTTATGGGGTGAAGCTATTTTATCTGCATGCCATATCCAAAATAGAATACCTCATAAGAAAACTAGTAAAACACCCTATGAATTTTGTAAAGGTTATCGTCCAAATTTAAACTATTTGAAAGTGTGGGGGTGTCTTGCTAAGGTTATGCTTCCTAATTCTAAGAAAAGGAAAATAAGCTCTAAATCATCTGACTGCATGTTTATTGGTTATGCTGAACATAGTGCTGCATATAGATTTCTTGTATTAAAAAGTGACGTGCTTGATAATAATACTATAGTTGAGACAAAAAATGCAGAATTTTTTGAGCATATTTTTCCATTAAGTGTTGATAATATTTCTCCTTCGCCTATTCATAAAAATGTTCTCGAAAATTCAAATGATGAATTGAGAAGGAGCAAAAGAATAAGGAAAGAAACTTCTTTTGGGAATGATTTTTATACTTATCTTATTGATAATGATCCTTTGACTTATTCTGAAGCGATATCTTCCTTAGAAAGCAATTTTTAGAAAGAAGCTATAAAAATCGAGATTGATTCTATCTTACAAAATCAAACTTGGAAATTAGTTGATTTACCACCCGGTGCAAAACCGATCGGTTGTAAATGGATTTTTAAAAGAAATATAATCATGATGGTTCTATTGATAAATATAAAGTAAGATTAGTTGCAAAAGGTTTTACTCAAAAACAAAATGTTGATTATTTTGACACTTTTGCTCCAGTTACAAGAATTTCATCAATTCGTGTTTTAATTGCTTTGGCTTCTATTTACAAACTTATTATTCACCAAATGGATGTTAAAACAGCTTTTTTAAATGGTGATTTGGAAGAGGAAATTTACATGGTGCAACCTGAGGGCTGTATTTTTCCTGGTCAAGAAAATAAAGTTTGTAAACTTGTTAAATCTTTATACGGCTTTAAGCAAGCGCCAAAGCAATGGTATGAGAAATTTAATGATGTTCTAGTTAATAATGGATTTTTCTCTATTGGAGTAGATAAATGTGTATATACAAAAACTGTTGATGGTGAATTTATAATTATTAGCTTATATGTTAATGACATGCTTATTTTTGGTACATGTATTGATGTAGTGAATGAAACAAAATGTTTTTTGACTTCTAAATTCGATATGAAGGACATGGGGGAAGCTAATATTATTTTGGGTGTTAGAATCGTAAAGAGTGATAGTGGCCTAATGCTTACTCAAGCGCATTATGTGGAGAGGCTACTTAAAAAATTTGATCACTTTGATGTTAAACCTGTGAATACTCCTTATGATTCTAATATCCAATTAGTGAAAAATAAAGGAGATGGTGTGGCTCAGTCTAAGTATGCTCAAATTATTGGGAGTTTGATGCATTTGATGAATTATACTCGACCTGATATAGTTTATGCTGTATGTAGACTGAGCAGATATACACAAAATCCCAATGATGATCACTGGACTGCTTTGAGCAGATTAATGAAATATTTGAGAGGAACCATGAATTATGGTATTTTATATAGTGGATTTCCCGCTGTATTAGAAGGATACAATAATGCTAATTGGATTTCAGATTCAGATGAGACAAAATCCACTAGTGAATATGTGTTTACCCTTGGTGGAGGTGCTGTAACTTGGAAGTCAGCCAAACAAACAATAATTGCTAAATCCACCATGGAGTTAGAGTTTGTGGCTCTAGAATTGGCTGGCAATGAGGCTGAGTGGTTAAGGAACCTCTTAGCGGATATTCCTTTGGGAATGAAACCGACACCTTCTGTGTCTATGCACTGTGATTGCCAAGCGGCAATAGCCATTGCAAAGAATAAAACTTTCAATGGTAAAAATAGACACATTCGATTGAGACATGATGTAGTAAAGCAGCTGCTTAAAGATGGAATTATATCCATTGATTTTGTAAAGTCAGAAGTGAATTTGGCCGATCCTCTGACTAAACCTGTGGGAAGAAAATTAATTTATGACACATCGAGAGGAATGGGACTTAAGCCAATTGAGGAAAAGCAACAGTGATGGTAACCCAACCTATGTGATTGGCGATCCCATGAATTAGGTTCATATGGGTAATAACAAGTCACTTGTTGTTCTAGTGATGCACTATTAAAAATTATTGTCCATCCTAAGATGAGAATGGTGCAAAACTGCAAGGAAAAAAGAGATTGAGCTAAGCTCTTAATGAAATTCCATAGTCATTGTTGGTGGTGTATTAAGCTGCAGAATACACTTGATGGAATCACCTATATAAGTGTGGAGTGGGGCCGCTCCTATGAGAATTTTTGGCGAAAATCTCTAAAACACTTATGAATAAACCAAGCACGCGCATGGCCTATTAGCGCAAAACCGCGTTGAACAACAAAGTTTGTGGGAGTGCAATGTGATTGATGAAAATTATAATTCACAAAAGAAATTTTTGGTTCATAGAAGTTTCAAACTTCACCAATAATTTCGTGAATTATATTTCATTTTTTCTAGGGCTGGTTCATAGCCTAACAAGCACCAGTTCCGATGCATTACACTCCAATAACCCAGCATCATATTAATTTATTTTCAAAATCTTTTGAAATATGTGGGGGATTGTTGGATATTTTAATAATATTTTGAAATATTAACAATAATAACTTCGATAATAGTTATGACCGCATTGAAGACCATTATTATTTTAAACGGTCACATAACGGTTTCTTAACGGTCATACAACGGCTTTCCAATCGTTTTGTAACGTTTAATTTATTTATCAAATAAATCCTTCATTATTTTACAACGGCTCTTTTAACGGCTCTATTTTGTCTGAATATAAAATCTCACAAGACAATCTTAAAAATACACACCGAATGAAACAGAGAATATTCTTTCTTTTTGAAATCTTTCCTTTCCTTTTTCTTGCTGGGTTATACACAGACATTGTTTCAGTGCGGAATATAGAAGAAGGTCTGTTGTATCTTGGGAGGATAGCCGTCAGAAGCCTATCGCACCGAGTTTCGCACTCCGAGGGGCGGAATTATCCTTAAGGACAGTGTTTACGTTTGCACGCCTCAGACAAATTTATTTGTTCTTATCAGCCTTTTTCCTACACTTACTGCATCATAGATCTCATCATTCTCCTTAAAATCACCAGCCTTGCGGGGGATAATGTGAATGTGAACATGTGGCACGGTCTGTCCAGCTTGCGGCCCATCCTAGCATAATCAACAATTACCACACAGAACAAAAGAACAAGGAAAAAAGAACAGACAATTTCTTACACGTGAAAACATTCCTTTACAGCATGCATTTGAACCCTGGATCCTAGATTACCGCCACTCATCATTAGTCTGATTTCTAATAAGGCTAGATATTCAATTTCAATGAGAATTAGACTTGCCCAACCATTCAAAAAGTCCTTAAGACCTTACTGCCATGTCTTATGCTAATGTTGACGATATCCGGTAAAATTGCATTGATGTAATAAAAAATTAATGATTTTACAATTAGATTGCTGAATTTTTGTTCTAGTCACTCAATAAATGAAACTTCTAAATTTAAGGTAATTGACACACTCTAACCACAATCCCGCAAATTTGCCAGTGAAATGCTGACATGGTGCCCATGTAAGCATGACAATGACATGTCCAGAAAACCGACCACATGTCCACCACGTTAGCAATTCACTGGGTAATTGGCTAGATTACTGATAAAGTGCATCAATTGCAAAAATATTGTAACTTCATTGTGTTGGATGATTAAAGCTGGAGTTGAGTGACCTAATAGCAAAATTCACTAAATTTCAATGACCATGGAAGAAATGTACGAAAAAAATTGCAAGAGATAGCTCTTATCAATCCGGAATTCCCCTTCAATGTAATTGCAATAGGAAAGGATTAATATGGGTTCGTAAGTACAAGGAATAAATGTGGAAGTGATATAAATTGGAATTTTTTATTGAATCAGCTAAGAGATTCAACCGAAACCACAGAGCTATATTTCTTATCAGCATATACTTGTATTGAACCATTATTTACGGCTAATTCGCTAATTCATATCATGTGACAATCAGATGCCAGAGAAATGGAATCAATTTGGTGAGTAACATGTACAGCATCTAAGATGGCATGTTAAGGGTGGCTGTGTACATACAAGGAAAAAAGAGTTTAGTCCAAAAGTTACTACTGCCTTACTTGAATTGTAAAAGTCAGAGATGATACTTTGTGGTAGTGTTCCAACTGACCAGCAACTTTCTTTGCAGTAAGCCATAGATCAATAGTCTCGTCAGCACTAAGATCAACAAAGCGCTTTACTTCTCGCCTTGGGCAGATGAGCACATGTACATGATGTCAAGTGAAACATTTTATGCATCGTAAATGCTTTATCTCATTCAAAACCAAACTGAGGTATGCGCCTTTCTAGATGGCTAAGGAAGATTGACATGGGGAATACTAATTAACACACGGCTTACTTACACGATTTTGTTTTCCAACAGAGACAGATACACATAAAAACACGCCTCCAAAAGCTATGCCAAGCTTTGCAGTGAAATCTATAACAGAGTTCATCATGCAACAAGGCGTGACTCTGACAGCTGAACATATGAGATCTGAAGATACTTTCAGAAAACCGTGTCAAAGTAATGCCACTCTAATGCATTGCTGTTTGACGTCTGAAGGTGCTCTCAGAAAACAGTGTCACGCTAATGCATTTGTGGATTGTGTACTGACTATCCAAACTAGGGCAGCTGTCCATACCAGATGTAAGAAATTCCGGGAGTACACCACTATATGATATATCCAATTGGAAATTGGACATGCTGAACGGTGTTTTCTTTTGGGTTAACATAAAAGAGAGCAGCTTCAATGTGGCTGAAGCAATGCTGAAAGCACTAAAGAGGATTACTCTCACGGGATCCTCATGATTTGCAGATCCAACACCTCATGAGAATAGGTACAGGGAGATATGAATCCTTGTGAGTTGGGTTGCTTTCTCGGTGATAGGTCTGGTGGCACATTTGACTTCAGAGTTTCCCTTAGCTGAGGAGGCATGACCAGTAGCCACAACCGCCTATCCAGCCTTACCGTTAGGGGTGTCAACGGTTCGGTTCAGTTTTTCGGTTTTTGGTTTTTAACCTTTGGTTTTTGGCTTTTGTTTTTGTTTTTGTTTTTGTTTTTGTTTTTTTTTTCTGTTAAACTTAGATTTCTCCACTTTTATTTGTTGGTTCGGTTCGGTTAACCGATAAAAACCGAACCGAACCGAAAAATTTCGGTTTTTAATGAAAATCGAACCGAAAAAACCGAATTTTTCGATTCGGTTCGGTTCGGTTTTCGGTTTGGTTACTGACACCCCTACTTACCGTTCCTCGTTCGTAGCTTGTTGAGCCCAGATTTGGGTGTGAGTGGCTTTTTAGCCCTTAATTATGGTTGTTGCACTTAGGACTTAGAGTAGGACTAAATTAAGGCCAAATGATATTTTGATGATGTGATAAGTGGCTTTAAGCGATGAGCTATCGTAGGTTCACGATAAGTGATTGCGATAAGTTATTGGTTAGTTTCCGATAAGTTATCATAGGTTCTCGATAGGTTATTATAGTAGGTTATCATAGGATTCCAATAGGTTATCGTCATATGTTATTGTTGGTTCCTGATAGGTTATCGCAATAAACATTTATAATATTTGATAAGTTAGTAATATGTGATATGCGATAGGTGATTATGTTGTGATAAGAGTGTTGCATGATAAGTTATTATGACATGTTATGTTAATGTGATAAGTTATTATGTGGTGATATGTGACACATGCGTTAAATTAATGAAATAAGTAGGTTATATTAATGAAAGAAGTTGTCGGGTAGGTAAGCATAACAACTTAGATTTACTACAGTAACTTAACGGTATCTTTAGTAAGTAATTTATGCTTTGAGTTCCAATGTTAAGATGCACTGTTAGTTGCTCAATTTGATCGTAGTGCTCATAAGGAAAATGGTAAGTGGTTGTGGTACTTGAGGAGCTTAATTATTCATTATGCATGTAAGGTTATATAAATTGATAAAATGTGGTATGTTTAAATGATGCATTGGTATGATGATATGAGGTGCAAGTATGACATGGTTGTATGTGACACACATTATGGCATATTGCATGAACGTACACAGTATTGCATTGATTAATATGAAAGATAAGAAATGGACCTGAGTCTGAGTATGCTTGTGTGATTACTTAAATACCCTGATGCGTTTACATGGGGTAATAGTTTTGTCCTGATGCGTTTGTGCGAGACAATACTCGATTAACTTCGGATGCCCCAAAGTCAACAGGATACCATTCATGGATGAATTTCAAAATTCTCCTTAATGGAATGTCGTCTTGATGTGTTTATGCAAAATGTTGCTGTGCTCAATGGGGCGAGACAATATCTAGTTATGCTGGAAGACCACCGACCTTTGGGTTGGCTGTGGCCCTGAGTGGTCGTAATAATTTGGACTTATATGTATGCCACATATATGAGAATGATATGTGATTATGTCTGGATTGTTGCATGGCATAAGTGCATGACTATAAGATGTTGCGCATCCTTATGTTAGGTTCATGAGTATGTGAATTGTTCAAAGAATTGCTTACGTACTTTTACTGATGGCTTTAAGGAGTTGAGATAACCGTTCATGTTAATGGTTAGGGCAAAGCAAGGGCTTTGCTATTGATCTGCCATCAATAGATAACTTGCATGTTTAAACCGATTCCGAGATGAACCACCTCCCTACGCGAGGATTAGAAAGTTCAATCATTGAGTTTTATCTCTTTGTTGTTTTTTTAAATGTTTATAGTACCTAAGAATGTTTGAACCCTTCCATCAAGTCAGGTTCGGGCTCCCGTCAAACATAGCTAAGAGGTCATTGATTTTCCAATTGAGGCGACCAACACTTGATATGAGCGCTACGTTACCACGATATGGGTAGATGAGGGACTTTCGAACTTGGTGCCTCACCACTTTATTGCATGGTATTTTTGAGTTGGGGACAACATCCATGGTCCCATTCATGGTTTCAATGGACTTCTAGGTGTAGGATCTAAAGGTATTAACTAGTATGCCATGGATTTGGAAGTGCCTAACGGGGTTATGTCTAATCTAGAGATCGACCTTAACACGATTGTCGAGTCGAAGTTCTGGTTCATGGAGCCCATAGGGAGCTAGGTGATAGTGGGGTCAGTATCACTTTTTGGAGCCGCTCTCATAGTACTAGAGGTGTTAGGTTTATCCCAAGACCCTTTTCGAAGAAGGTCGTAGTCGCGCTTTTGGGTTGATTTGATGTGGCGAATTGAGTGATGTTTGAGCTTGTGTGTTGAGCTATGTGAATATGGTTTATATGATGTGATGACTTTATGATGCATATGTATAAATGTGTGTGTGTGTGTGTGTGTGTGATTTAAACTATCCCTGTTTGTTGGTTGGGTGATTTGTTTATGCTTCTACTTGTGTATTTAATTGATGACATGAATAGGTCAACAATGTCTCTTGAGACATCACAAACAAATGGCCTAAGTGAAAGACGATAGTAAGGGATGGTGCGCGTCCGAAGCAGTCGTTGGTTGCAAACAACGTATTCTAGCGAGATCCTCAACTAATCATTTTGCTATTGTCGTTCACGGGATTTGTCTAAATTAGATCAGGCATATTTCTCCCATTAGGTAAAAAACAGTTTTGTAAGTCTAGGTCATGCCAAGAGCCTAACTTCTTTGGAAGGACGTCGAAATATTGTTATCATTAGCACCTACGGGTCCACAAGTCTAGATCGTTGTGACGACTTCCCCCCTTTGCAAGATCTTGAATGGCGCCAAGGTTGATGTACCTTTGTCTAGGGTACCAAAAGTTATGTGAATATCTGTTAATAGAGGATGTAACAACCAGTGCAATTTGGAGCTGAGTTGATATGTTTAATACTCCGTGTTGCCCTTGTGCACACTCATGATAGGTGTTGATGATTAATAGTTTAACCATATCAACTATGCGTAGCATAATCAACAAACTCATTTTCATTTTCTTCCAGCATTCTTCTTATGGATAACAACATTACAAGGTTGGCTCCAACTATCTCCTTTGCTCATCTATGAGTTCTCTAGGAAGATCACTATCTTCGTCTTGAACTTGATTTTGGGAGGGAGGTTGTACTAATGATGATTTAACGTGTCCAATATCTTCACATATGAGTGGTAATAATTCATCAGCAATGTTGTCGAAATTGGACCAACTTCTAGTCTGTGGCATAGCATCATCTCAAATTAACACAACAGGTCCTAGCGGGCATGCCAGAAAGGTATTTTACTGATTTTATTCCCGCAATGAAATATTTTTTACCAAAAATTATTTTTTTGGCTTTTATTTAGGAGGGACAAAGATTCTGTGCTAACTTCGAACAAAGGATATCAAATACAATGTGAATACTAAATTTCCAACTTCAAACAACACTGTGCAATACTAGGCCAAATCAAAACCCAATTTGATGATGGACCTACTAACTTTGAGGCCAAATTCAAATTATGTCGAAATTTTATCAACGACACAGTTTAATGATAATTAGATGTAATGTCGGAATCTAATTAATAACAATGCACAAGGATAAAGGACATAATGCTGGGATCTAATTAACAACGCTGCACTAGGGTAAAAGACACAACCTTGGAATCCGATCAACAATGCTACACCAAGGTATAAATACTCACCAAAATCTAATCAACAATTGGTATATGAGAACCACAGCTATGAATATTAAAGTGCAATGCAGATAAGATAGAGGAATATTATTTTAATTGATTTGTTGGGGGGAGGGGTGGGTTTTTGTTGGATGACTAGTGGTATTTATAGAGGAGCTTGGTAACCACTAGGTAGTTATATGTCTTTTAGTGACCCTTTTTGACCTTATCCACATTCCCTTTTCTTCGCGAGTCGCTTGCCCATTTTCCTTTATAACCACCTTGATAATGCTATGATGATTCCTTGTTTATTAACAACGGTTTCATGGTTGGGTCTCCAAATGACAACTGCTTCTTAATTGCATGTACCATTGGTGCTCTTTTGAATCAATACTTCAAACATTTTCATTTAAAAATTTGCTACTGAAGCCACTTAAGTGGCCACTAGATATTTGTCATTGTATTTCAACAACTGAACATGCGATGGTCTCCTCCCTTGCCACCAATTATCGAATTTTCATCCTCATGCTTGTCGATAATCAATCAAATGTAAATATTTCTCACATGACATACATGTGACTTCGCCTAACCTATTATTACATCCTTCTCTCCTGTGACGAGCACATGACAATAGGAACAATTTTGAGTGTCAACATAAGGCTACATGAAGAAAGAAAAAGAAAAAGTTTGGGAAATGTTCACTTTGTATTTATGAGCCTCTGTCTTTATTGACACACTATTTTGAGGAAGTAGGCAAAGGAAAAATCGAATGTTGATTTAAATAACAAACTATTTATTTGATTTATTTATTGATATTTGTTAAGTATTTATTGATATTGAAAAATCCTATAGAAGCGTTTTAGAGCGACGGGGCCCATTTATGAAGAGAAGTGAAGCCAAGGATGAGAGAATTTGGCATTTGAAAAAATACATAATCAGTTAGGCATACAGGCCCAATCCATATGAGTTAATTTGAGTTAACCCCATCATGACCCATTTTATCATGCCTTATTTTTCCAATAACCCATTTCGACCCGCTTTTTTGCTAAATGGGTTACCCATTCTAGTAAGGGCCTGTTATATATGAGTTGCAAAATAAATTTGTAACAAATCTTGCCAGCTCTACCTGCGTGGCGTTTGAATGGGAGTTTTCTGTTTCGTATTATGCTTTTTCCCTTATTAAACGTACTTAGTATGCGTTGACATTAAATTTCCTATACTTATTATGCTTTTCCAACGTGTGCTTTTCACTGCGTTGTGGCTCTGCAACGAAGTGTTGTAACCAGTGTATCTGGAAAAAAGGAGTGGCATTGCGATTAAATTGGCCGTCTATTATTAATAGATTGTGAAATTCCAATATTTATGATTAAGAGAAATAAAGTTGACCCCAGTCCAGCAGCAGTGTTTCTTAAAAAGCGATTTTAAACTTTGATCACATCACAACTGTAGCATATTGGCACCGGCATCAACATGGCATAGCCACCTGTCATGCTGTTCGGTTGCTTAAATTCTGAAGAACTGACCGAAGAGCTCTCAAGTCGTCCGATATATGACGTGCGTCGGTTATCAATTTTATCTGCGATAAGGATTTTCAAGCGCTGGACTTCTTGCTCAATATCAAGTCCAAGTCCTTAACCCGGAAAAATCCATCAATGGTTTCATAAATAAGATTAAGAACATCTGTTCATACAAGTATAATCAGCTTATTTCATAATTGCTGCGACTAGTTACATCACCTTCCAACATTGCTACACTTATTCCTGGAAACAAATGTTCCTTCCAGTTGAGACCCAACAAAGCATGCACCCAAAGCAAATGGCAATCGTTCCCAAGGAAAAGAATCGACTGAGACAACAACCATCCTTGCCCAATCCAAGAGCCTGTCTCATAAGAAAAGCTTTCTGAATTCCTCTGCTTCCTGGGCCATCTCCTCAAAGCTCCTGTCTGAATCGACTGAGACAGCAACCATCCTGCCCAATCCAAGAGCCTGTCTCATAGGAAAAGCTTTCTGTACTCCCCTGCTTCCTGGGCCATCTCCTCAAAGCTCCGATCTTTCCTTTCCTCATCTAAGTTAAGATTTTGCTTCAGTTCCTTCTCCTTCTCATCTATCTGTGCGATTAAAGGTTCAATCATATATAATTATGTTTGGAACCGAAAGAAACCAACCAGGTAGATGAGATTTGCAATACTTACGGCATCATAAATCTCATCATTCTCCTTAAAATCACCACCCTTGCGAGGGAGAATATGAATGTGAACATGCGGCACAGTCTGTCCAGCTTGCGGCCCATCCTAGAACAATCAACAATTACCACACAGAACAAAAGAACAAAATGTAGAAAAGAACAGAAGGAATTTTAACACAAGAAGACATTCCTTCACAGCATGAGTTTGAGCCCTGGACCCTAGACCGCATCCACTCATTAACAGTCTAACTTCTGATAAGGCTGGATATACAATTTCAAGGAGAAATAGAACTTACAAACCATTCAAAATTCTTTAAGAACCTTTACTGCCACATCGTAAGCTAATGTTAACAGAATTGGGTAAGATTGCATTGATGTCATCAAATTTAATGATTTGTCAATCAGGTGACAAAATTTTTGTTCTAGTCTCTCAATACACAAAACTTCCATTTTATTGATGAATGCACTTTGACCAGAATCCCGCAAATTTGCCAGTAAAATGCTGACATGGTGCCCATGTAACTGTCACAATGACGTGCCCACAAAACTGACCACATGTCCACCAAGTTAGCAATTTACTGGTAATTGGCTAGATTCCTATTGAAGTGCCTCAATTGCAAAAATATTGCAACTTTTGAAACCGTAGTTTAGTGACATTATAGCAAAATCCACTAAACTTCAATGACCACAGATGAAATTTTTACTAACAAATTGCAAGATATAACTCTTATCATTTCAAATATCCCCCTTCATGTTATCGCAATAGGAAACTGTTATGGTTCTTTAGTACAAGAAATGAAAGTGGAAGTAATATATACCAGAATCTCATATTGATCAGCCAAAAGATTCAACTGAGACACAAAGCTATATTTCTTATCAACATATTTTCATTGAACTATTTATTACTACTAATTCATTAAATTCACTAATTCATATCATAAGACATTCAGATGCCATAGAAATGGAATCAATTTGGCAAGTCTTACAAAACACCTAAGGCGGCATAACTAAGGTGGCTGAGGCTTTTACTATTCAATCGATTTAACAAGTCAACTTTGACCAATTCAATTTCATGGAGAAGATGAATTACATGCAAGGAAAAAAGAGTTGAGTTCAAAAGTTACAACTATCTTACCTGAATTGTAAAAGTCAGAGATGATGCTTTGTGATAGTGTTCCAACTGACCACCAACTTTCTTTGCAGTAAGCCATAGATCAATAGTCTCGTCAGCACTAAGATCAACAAAGCGCTTTACTTCACGCCTTGGGCAGATGAGCACATGTACATGATGTCAAGGGTAACATTTATGCATCATAAATGCCTTAACTCATGTAAAACCAAATTCGAGTTTGAGCCTTTCTAGATGGCCAAGGAAGATTGATTTGGAGATAACTAATTACCGTGTGGCTCAATACTTTATTTTGGTCACCAACAGAGATAGATATACATAAAAGCATGCCTCCAATAGCTGGACAGAAATTTGCCATGAAATTTATAACAAAGTTCATTGTGCAATAGGGCACGACTATGACAGCTGAACACATGAGATCTGAAGGTGCTCTCAGAAAGCAGTGTCAAACTAATGCCACTCTAATGCATTGCAGTTTGAGGTCTGAAGGTGCTCTCAAAAAACAGTGTGAAACTAATGTTATCGTCATTCTTAACTACCACTAATGGATCCAACAACTACACAAAGGATAGTACAGGGAGATGTAAATCCCTTCTGAGGTGGGTTGCTTTCTCAGTGATAGGCCAGGTGGCACATTTGACTTCATGGTTTCGCATGAAATATCTAACCACTACCTTCATCTAAGATGAAGCAACAAATGTTTTGGCATTCTCTCACAATTTATGCACAAAGAAGGTCTTCAGCCCCATCGTGCTGTCCTAAACACTTACCCCATCAATGAAAACAAAAATACTATCATCGAATTTAATTACGCGCAAAGGATATGACCTGCAAGGTAATAAACCCAAATCAAAACCAAACACATTAAGCATAGTATCCAGAAGCAGAACAGAGAACTACAGATGAAGAGATTAAACCAGCACGACAAATAAATTTCTAGACTTTGTAAATGCAGTCGTGGAGGATAATGCTTGTTCAGTTAACCACACAACAACATTTCTTACAGTCCATTCGATATAAAGCTTGCACTGCTGGCTGGGGGTTCCGTCGAAAAAATTTTCTGATTCAAGCTAAATGCATCGCGTGCTTCCTACTTTAACTACCATCCGATGCACAGGATCGCCTTTTTCATGCCAACTGAAACTGAGAGGACAATTTCCTTTCCTACCAACTAAAATCTACCACACTCGCCAATTATGTCAAACACATTCGCGCTTTTCAGGCATTTTCAATATTGTCCAGTCAAAATTGCGTGCACAGAGAGAGAGAGAGAGAGAGAGAGAGAGAGAGAGAGGACCGGGAATGACGGGACGCAAATTGACCATGGCATAGGATAGAGAGGTGGCGTAGAACACTTCCGCAGGGTCGATCTTGTAAGGTCCAAAAGCGAAAGGCTGCTCCGATGCCATCTACATCAATTCAGAGCACGTCAAAGGGGGACTGATTTCCAACAGATTTCGATCTCGGACTTCGATTAACAAAGACAGTTTCATCAAACGAGAGAGCGAACGGAACAGCGCGAAAGATCACGCGCCGTACCTTCGACTTGAACGTGGCGAATCCCCGAAGCCCCGCCGATCGACGGCCGGGGATGAGCAGCAACCTGGAACCGGAAGAGAGCAGAGACTGGGCTGGCTTCATCAAACGAGAACAAGCGCAAACAATCAAACCGTCAAACCCCCCGAATTCGAAAGGTTTTGGCGACCCCCAGAAGAGGGGAGGAAGATGACCAGACCAAAGACCAGAGAGTGTGGAAGAGAAGAACTTACAGGCGAATCGAGAAGATGATTAGGGTTTTGACATAAATGGGACGATGCCTATGACACCAGGACGACAAGCGGTGGAGTAGAGGATGCTCATGAAGGACGGTTAGGCTAGAGAGAGAGCTCTAAGACCTTGACTTAAAAGATGGAGTCATTAAGGGTTCGGTAAACAAAGTCCATATGGTCCACCAATCAACTACGAATTTTAGTGTTTTTATTAAGTGATTGTTTTAATTGCAATCATCAAATTAGAATTCAACTTCCGATCGATATTTTGATAAAAAAAAGTTGATGACCTTCAACACTGAGGGAGTATTGGGTCGTGTGTTTTGTTGTGTTTGTCTCGTGATAAGATTCATGTCATAATCTTGCGACCACACCCAAAAAGCTTAATGTTCATTGATTGTCATCTCACATTTTGATTACTTTTTATTGAGTTTAAATTTCATAGCTTATCCAATTAAGCTAAAACTGATTAATTAAATTTAAAATAAGATAGATTGATTACAAAATCAAAGTTTTCGTAAGAAAAATGATTTTAATTAATTTCATTCAAACATTTTTAATTCATTGAATGAAAAAATATCATTAGATGAAAATTCCAATTAATGTAAAACTAGACAAATTGCTATCACAAAGCCAAAGAAATTATTCAAATGTGTTTTAAATGATTGGTAGAGAGAAATCATCTTGAATTCCGCTCTGCCAAAAGTACTTACATTTAATTAAGCAATGAGTAAAGACGTAAGCGTATGTCTCGGCTTTCTTCAGTGAACTTCAATGACTACAACCACATACAAGGAAGACAAAATTATGTCGTTAGAAAAGCATTTATTTACAATGAATACAAAAACAAATATTATCAAATGAATGAGGCACACTTCACTCATTCAAATGTTTCTTTTTTGAAGTTTCACTCGCACATGTTACAAAATAAGATAATTGATAGGAAACTGTTGCCCCAAATATGTAAATTATGCAACAAATGAATCAAATATTTTCGTCTAATATGAGTTAAGCAAATTTATCAAATACGTGATATGCATAAAAATGAAAGAGTATGGATAGTTAAATGCCGAGCAAAATGAAAAATAGCCGTTTGCCCTAATAATCCTCCGAGATAGGAAATTATTGTTTCCATCCATGTTATTTCCTTTTATCTCTGAATTCTTAGAATTAGGAAGTAGATCACTAAAATTAAAAAGTAGGAAATCTGTTCCTATTTTCTAGCTGTCCTAGCCCTATTTATATGTTATGTTCTTTATAAGTATGATAAGCAATAAAAAAACAGAAGAAACCACTTTTATTCTTTGAAGTCTGCAGATACAACAGTCAATACCCGTTAGGTGGGACACTTGATGCGACTCTTATAACTATTGCTCTATATCTTTGGACCTGAGCAGGTCCTTAAATTGCTCCCTCCATCGGAGCCAACCCAAGGAGGTTAAAAGACGGGTAATGGCAAACCGTCGGAAGTCCCCCAGGGTTTGAACCACCCAACCCCCGGGCCTAACCAAGCTCTACTTCCCTACGTAGGTAGGGCGTGCATTTTGGAATGATGGCAACTGGTTCAAACCCTGGGGACCCCCGGCAGTTTGATCTTTATAAGTATGATAAGCAATAAAAAAGCAGAAGAATCCACTTTTATTATTTGAAGTCTGCAGATACAGCGGTCAATACCCGTTGGGTGGGACACCTGATGCGACTCTTATAACTATTGCTCTATATCTTATTTTTGCTTTAACTTTCGGGGCTCTGGCAACTAGAGAAAATCTACTGACTGACAGGTAGCTTTTGGTTGTTTTTTTTTTTTTTTTCTTTTGGCCATAAATAGTTTCGATTAGATTGGAGAGTGAACCGTTAGTTATTTTTTTATGCTAATTCCTAAACTTTTGAACCATCTTGAATTTCCGCTTCTCTCCTTTTCCAATAAGTACCTTGCAGAATTTTCTTTTCAGCAGCCATGATTTGTTATAATGCCTTTGGATTACCTTAGCCTTGGATTTTGGACAGTCTATCATCTTTAGTTAGATATATGTAGCACATTTGCAGTTGTTTAAGCTCTTATATAATTTGTTTACTCAGGCTGCTTACAACTACAATTACTTCGCCTCTCCCTGCAATCTTGTAAATAGGAATTATCCTTTCGACTGTAGGTGCAGCTCTCCGGAGCCTCACAGGTGCACCTTGCCTTCTCGCAGCAATAGCAAACGATAATATACTGCCTATTCTCAATTACTTCAAGGTTGCAGAAGGGAGTGAACCTCACATTGCTACACTTTTTACCGCATTCCTCTTTATAGGATGTGCCAGAATGGGAATCTGGATCTGATCACACCAACTATAACCATGGTTTTCCTACTATGCTATGCGGCGGTGAACCTATTTTGCTTCCTCCTTGATCTTCTAGGTGCAGCAAGTGGGCATCCACGGTGGAAGTTTTCACCTTTGGAGCCTCTCTTTGCTTGGAGGGAGCTTTACTCTTCATTGGCATGCCTCAGTTCTGTTGGATATTTCAATAATATTTTGAAATATTTACAATAATAACTTCGATAATAATTATGACCGCATTGAAGACCATCATTATTTTTAACGGTCGGTTTTTTAACGGTTATACAACGGTTTTTCAATCGTTTTGTAACGTTTAATTTATTTCTCAAATAAATCCTTCATTATTTTACAACGGCTCTTTTAACGGCTCTATTTTGTCTGAATATAAAATCTCATAAGACAATCTTAAAGATACACACTAAATGAAACGGAGAATATTCCTTCTTTTGAAATCTTTCCTTTCCTTTTCTTTGCTGGATTATACACAACGTTGTTTCTGTTTTTCTAATACTCAGTGCGAAATATAGAAGAAGGTCTGTTGTATCTTGGGAAGATAGCCGTCAGAAACCTATCGCACCGAGTTTCGTACTCCGAGGGGTGGAATTATCCTTAAGGACAGTGCTTATGCTTGCACGCCTTAGAAAAATTTATTTGTTCTCATCAGTTTTTTCCTACAAGTTCCACTAAGGAGTTATTGGTTATTCAAATCCATTCAATTTGACTATTGGGCCGGAGGCCAGTAATCCTCGATGTCCTTTTAGATGTTTGTATAATATGGCTCTTGAAGCGGGAATCATTAAATGTTTCTTAATGACCCCAATTAAAGGCGTTTCAGAATTTATGAAAGTTGACACTATGGTTGGGAACGATGCCCTCCTCTTGTTTCTTTTTTCGTCTTTAGGTTTTGCATTTGAAATGTCTGATCTTACTGATCACACGGGGGATCACTACTTTATAGTGGTGCATTAGTGTGAACTACCGTGATAATTCACATACTTGTTTATCTGTTCTTTGGTGCCTGTGTTTGTTTGTGGGTCTTCCCACATTGTATTATTTTTGTTCTTTTGTTATCTGCGCAGTGATCATGTTCTTGATGTCATGGTCATTTACCGTTAGTTCTCTGGCCCTTGCAAGCCTCAGATATTGCTATGTGAGCATTAAAGGAATTGCTGGGGACTGGGGCGATGGTTTCAAAAGCACCTATTTCCGACTTGCTTTTCGCAGTCTTCGATCATTAGGAGGTATGTACCATTATGCTAATAGAGAACTGGGCTTACAGCAATTCCTTCATCAGTTTTGTCATTGTCAGACTTGACCTTAAGCAACTGTGTCATGCTTCATCATTATAGCCTGGAATGATTTGCTCATCATCTCTTTTGATTTGTTGTGGCATTTGTCAATGATCAAGATGTCTGATTGACATCATTGACAGAGTTCCTCTTAGAGCGTGACTCGGGTTTCACTTCTTCTAGGAGTCGGTGGAGTTAATTTGCACTTGGTAGTCTTGTATGTTTGTCAGTATCTTGAAAAGGTAGGTGGTTTTAATAAGTTTTCTGAAATATATTCTAGTATAGTTGAAAGGTGCGATCGGTTGGACTTTTGGAGAAAGTTTTTGAGAAAATGCAAAAGATTTAAGTTAAAGGAGTTTTCTAAAATGCAAAGTACTTTTGGTAAATTATAGTTTGTAAGTCTATTGGAAAGTACCTTTAAGCAAAATAGTATTTGGAGAAATTTATATTTACAAAGGACTTTTGCGATTTAAAAAAAATTAATTGGTTGGCAAAGGATAGGCAGCGTTGGTGGCCCTCGAAATCTGTCGTTGGCGGTCGACGTATTAAATTGCAAGATTCTAGGCAACTGCTAGGACAACATATTTTCCTCTTCTTCATCTTAACCTCCATCTCAATCTCTCTTCTCTAGGACCATGAAGAAGCAGAAGCTCGACGGTCCCGATGCCGGAGGCTCCGCCCTCTTCAACCTCCTGTCTGAGGAGATTGTCCTCCTTATCCTCAACTTCCTTGACCGAGACCTACTCGATCGCAAATCCTCCCTCATTCGCTGCTTCTTCCACGCCGATGAGTTCAGCCACTGCAAGTTCCTCCACCCCCTCCGCACTGAGCACCTCCTTACCACCCTCACTCTCTACCCCAATGTTGCTGCCCTCAACGTGTCCCTCTGCCCTCACGTCACTGACACCTCCCTCATCGTCATCGTCATCGCCCGCGAGTAGGGGTGTCAATGGTTTGGTTTGGTTCTGTTTTTTGGAAAAATCAAACCGAACCAAACCTTTAGGAAAAACTTCCGAACCGAACCGAATGAGACCCGAACCCAACCAAAATTTCGGTTTGATTCAGTTTTTCAGTTTTGTTTTTCAATTTTCAGTTTTCAATTTTTGCATTTTTTTTTCATTTTTTTTCTATTGTATATATTTTTTGTTTTCAAGAAATAAGCTCTTATCGGTTTGTTGGTTCGATTTGCTTCGATTAACCGATAAAAAAAAATTCGGTTTTTAATGAGAACCGCACCGAAAAAATTGAATTTTTGCGGTTCGATTCGTTTAGTTCAATTTTCGGTTGGGTTTTTAACACCCCTACCTGCAAGGATGCCCTCTGCTCCCTCACCCTCTGTGTCACCAATTCTTCATTGCCGCCAAGCTAATCTGAGTCACGACAAACCTAGATTTGGTCATCGCAAATCCAAATTTGGGTCGCTGCGACTCATATTTGGGCCGTCGCGACTTGTGAGGGTCGCATGACCCAGATTGGCAAGGATCTGGGTCACAACCACTTAGATCTAAGTCGCGGCGACCTAGATCAGTGGCCTCTTGCCATGGTTGCATGACGACTTAGATCTGGCTTGCCGCGACTCATGACTCGCGAAAACATGTTAAGGATTTGTGAAATTACTTTAAAGGTAATTGGGACGAGAAGTTACATGTGCGTTTGGTTCAGCATTCCTAATGGACTTTTAGCCTCCAAAACCCCTTGAGAAAATACTGGACTGTTTGGTAGCCATTTTGAAGTAGTTTTCAAGTGAAAGTTAGCATTGGGAAACCTAAAAGCCCAATACTAGTAGAGACTAGCTTTGAGGTTTCAACATTTGGCTAAATGCTGAAACTTATTTTTTTCTTCCAAAATTATCCTCACTCATTTTTCAAATTTCTGATTTTGTCCTCGTTATCATTTTTTAAAATACCAAAATAATGCTAAAAAAATCAAATATATATAAATCTTTAAAAAATTAAATATATTTGGTCTTTAAAAAATTATTTATATATTTGATTTTTTTAGCATATATATTTGATTTTTTTAGTATTATTGTCAAAATTTATATTTAAAAAGTTGCATACATTTTTTTTCAATTTTAATCAAATAAAAACTAAAAAATTCCGACGAAGGGTTTGGTTTTTTTTTTAAATTATATATATATGTATTTGACTTTTTAGCATTATTTTCAAATTTGTATTTAAAAAGTTGCATATGTTATTTTTTTAATTTTAAAAAAATAAAAATTAAAAAAAATTTGAACAAGGATTTAGTCTTTTTTTAAAAAAAAATTATATATATGTAATTGATTTTTTTAGCATTATTATGAAAATTTATATTTAAAAAGTTACATACATCATTTTTTTCAATTTTAAGCAAATAAAAATTAAAAAATTCCAATGAAGGGTTTGATCCTTTTTTTTTTAAATTATATATGTGTTCAATTTTTTAGCATTATTATGAAAATTTATATTTAAAAAGTTGCTAACATTATTTTTTTCAATTTTAAAAATAAAATAAAATAAAAACTAATATTAATAACCCAAAGAGCTTTTCAATTTTGTTTTATATCAAATGGCATTTTTCTCAAAGTTGCTTCTCCAAACATAGTTTACCAAATGGCATTTGCATTTGCCTAAAGTCCTTTACGCTAAATTACTTTGCATTTTCCAAATGAGCGTCCGAAAAGGCCCTAGCGAGGCCCGCCTAGCCACCGGCAAGGCTCAACCTAGCCCAATCTGGCAAGGGTTGCCTGGCCACCGGCAAGCTCACCGAACCTCGCCTTGGCCAGGCGAGCCTCCGACAAGCTCGTTGGACCGGTCGTCGGCGACTAGTGGCAGTGGGCAACGAACGGCGGATGGCAATGGATGGCGACGGCGACGACGGTTAAAGAAGAAGAAAGAGGGAAGAAGAATAAGAAAAAGAAAAGAAAAGAGAGAAAATAGGTGCTTGATTCTAGAATTGTTTTTCGAACAAAAATCAACTTTTTTTACTTTTCCATTCTATTTCAAATCTACTTTCGGGAACAAAAAAATAGAATTTTGTTTCCAGAACAAAATTTTTACGAAACACATTTTTGTTCCAAATCTACTCCCGAGAACAAAAGAATAGAAATTTTCACCGTTTGGCAAGTTAACAAACAAACCCTTAAAATATTTAGAAATTGTTCCCAAGAATAGAATAAAAAAGAATCATTTTTAATCATTGTTTCCGGGAACAAAAGCGTTATCAAATGCGACCTTAATGTATAAAAAGATGTTTATTAGATGGCTATCTAAAAAAACGTATCAATCAAAGATATTCACAATTAAATGGTAATATACATGTAATTTTGAGAGGTAGCTACAAATTTTGTTAATTAATGAGGACAGATTGACACTTTCAATTAGTTTGAACTGTTACGAGAGCAATAGCTACCTTGAAGAAGCATTTTGTTACTGGTGCAATTTCTAATGAATCCGTTCAGAATTAAACTGAAATTTTGTATTGGTAGAGAAAGTTAAGTCATTATAGGTTCTGTGTCGTACACCAAGTTTTTGCCCTTTTTTCTTTTATTTAGCTTTCCAACTTTTTATTTTTATTTTTATATTTTTTGCTTCTATCTACTGATACAGCCTTATTCACTCTATTAAAATTTTCACACGACCTTACTTAATGTGTTGTCGAAAATTTGTAGTTCAGTCCAGCAATTTGCAAGGCCGGTCCCATAAGTAATGGAGATTGATGGTTCAAAAGAAAAAAAAATTCCTACCATTGGATGAATTTAAAAAAGAAATAAACCACATAAGGAAAATTATGGACTATAGGATTACCAATATTACTGATCGTCAAGGAAAATTACGATATACGAGAAAAATTACTAATTGATGGGGTTTTTAAGTTCCCAAATTACGAAAAATTGTAGAGGCACCTAAAAAAGGGATATAAAAGGATTTTACCATAAATTCAGATTGTTTACGATTTATGGAAAGTTATGATTGTTTGAACGGTCGACCTTGCGAGACATTGAAAGTAAATGACAAAAAAGGGGTGATTTGGACACATGACATGCATATGTGTTCACGAGAGAAAGGAAGTGAGAAAAATAAATGTGTCCTCAATACGGAATCATGAACTCTAATACACACGTATTGTTGCTCAAATTTCATATGTAATGACAAGTGTGTCTACAAGTTATTAACACGGTGATGCTTTGATACTTTAATTCCAATAGCGTTGTAGAAAAATTCATGCATATAGAGTTTATATCAATTATCCTTTTGATAATTTCATTACCAGGGGAGCAGTTTTAAGACCCGCTTAGGTCTAATCTTTTTCTACTCTGAAGTTTGAAAATTAAGTTTGTAAAAGAGGAACATGAACTAGCAATACATAGCTCTTATTGCTCTGATACATTCAGAGCGAACTGTACTTACAAGTTACAATGGAATAGCACATGCTTGCATTACATGTCTTTTGTCCAAGACAAGTCATCTATAGGCTTATTTCCATTTTTCTTCAAAAGAAGAATATTTACATTGACTCATCATTTATACTCTGACCATTATTGCTTTATTACTTGCTATAATTCTTGAGAGAACATAAATTATTGTTGATGGCTGATTTTTAACCGAGTTAATAGGTAAAAGCTTGAAATTAGAGTTTTTGATTGCAACGGAGCCCATTTCTCAAACAAAAAGAGTCATTTAATATATTTTCTTGCATTGGCATCTCATTTTCACTTCATTGCAATCTTGATCTCAAAGTGTTAAAGCGTTGACTTGTAAGTTAACTTTTCTATCAACCTTTGACCAAAAAGTCAATGTCGAGTCATGAATAGCCCCAAAACAATCTCAATTTCAATTATGCATTGTTAATCTTCAAAAAGAAAAATCAAAGTTTAAACACTTATTTGACATTTTAGTTACTAACCATTAAAATGTTGACTTTTGGTCAACACTTCAACTAAAAAATTGAAAAAATTGAAAACCCTCAAAACATCTTCTTTTTACCTTAATTTGACTTTAGCATAAAAAATTTCATATAAATCTATCAAGAACATATCTTTATGAATTTTCGGATTTTGATTCAAAATCGTCCAAAAACAAAATTACTTAGGGCCTATTTGTTAATGTTCTTTGTTTTACGTTTATGAACAAAATTTCTGTTTTTTTGTTCTAGGGAACAAAAAAAGAACAGAAAAGTGTTTGTTTGCGTTTTTGTTTCAAATCTATTTTTTTTGTTCCTAGAACACATTTGGAATAAAAAAAAAAACAAGAAAAACGTGTTTCTTGTTTCTAGAACAAATTTTAAGAACAAATTTTCTCTCTCCTCTCTCTCTCCTCTCTTTTTTTCTTCTTTTCTTTTTCTTTTTTTCTTTGGCCGGTCGCCGGCCTCGGCCATGGCCAGCGACGCCGTCGAGGGCCGACGACCTTGCCGGAGCGTCACCGGCTCCCGGAGAGGCCGAGCTCGCCTAGCCACCGGCGAGGCCGCTGGTCGATGGCCGACGACGGCGACCGGCCAAAAGAAGAAAAAAAAAAAAAAAAAAAAGAAAAAAATTAAAAATTAAAAGAAACAAAAAAAGAACACAAATTTACCAAATGTGTTTCTATTCATTTTTATTCTCGGAACAAGTTTACCAAACGCGTTTTTTTATTGAAAAATTATTTTCCGGAACAGAAACACTTTTTTCTATTTCTGTTCCCTGGAACAATTTTTAAATAAAAATGTTACCAAATGCGCCCTTAGTTTCTAGTTGTTTTTTTGTAGAAATTTTTTTACTATATTTGATCTAAAGGTCATTCCACATCCAATTTTCAAACCAATTTCAAAATTCCGATCCTAAGAAGAAAAACCTTCAATTTTGACCATGATTAGTGGTCCCGACCAAAAGTGAGTCCAATCCATTAAAGGCAACTTCAATCTAAAATCAATTTTGACAAAATCACCCCCAATTGGATTTGATTTGGTCACTTTAGCCAATGGATGATCAACAAAATCTTCAAGGATTGATATGATTAGTGTAATTCGATTTGGCCCATTTTAGACTAAAATCCAATTTAAATAATTGAGCTTCAATTTGTGGCCAATTGAACTTCAATTATAAATGTGGGTTTGGTTTTGAGTACATGTCTTTAATGAGGTACATATTTATGTTATCAAGTAATATAGTGAGTTGAAAGGGTCCTTACAAGACCATGTTGTCTTGTTTTCGACTAGAGTAGAGTACACGGCGCTAATATTTGTAGCAAAAGAATGAGGGGATATGGCTAAGAGATTTTCTTTTTGAGTTTGGTTGGAGTAAAAAAGTGTTGATGTATACTGTGACAACCAAGGTGCGCTCCCTTGTAGTCTAGTTTATCATGAACAAATAAACATATGGATATCAAGTAGCAACTCATCCAAGATGTCTTGTCATAAGGTATGATCATAGTGAAGTAGATCACAGTAACAGAGAATCCGACAAACATGATAACTAGGCTTGTTCCTTTGGCAAGGTTGAGCTTTAGTTGACATCTATAGAGAATAAGGGCATGTTTGTTAAAAAGTGTTTCTGTTTCCCGGAACAAAAATTTCCATTCTTTTGTTTCGGGAAACAAAAAAAGAATAGAAATGTGTTTGGTAAAAATTTTGTTCATGAGAACAAAAAATCTATTTTTTTTTGTTCCTGAGAACAGATTTGGAATATAAACAAGAAGTAGAAAAAAGTAATTTCTTGTTCCCGGGAACAATTCCGAAAAACAATTTTTCTCTCTCTTCTTTTTTCTTCTATTTTTTCTTTTTCTCTTTTCTTTCCTTCTTCTTCCTTTTGGTCGGCGGCCTCACCAGAGCATTGCCAACCCCCGGTGAGGCCAAGCTTGCCCAGTCACAGGTGAGGCTTGGCCTCGCCAAGCCACCGCCAGGTCGGCGTCGCCCAATAGTGACCCGATGAGGCCGAGCCTCGCCGATGGCTGTGCAAGCTCGGCCTCGCCAGATCTAGGCAAGCTCGAGCATAGCTGGCCGACGCGAGGCTGGGCCTCGCTGGGTCAA
This sequence comes from Eucalyptus virginea, assembly GCA_014182375.1. Classification (NCBI taxonomy): domain Eukaryota; kingdom Viridiplantae; phylum Streptophyta; class Magnoliopsida; order Myrtales; family Myrtaceae; genus Eucalyptus; species Eucalyptus virginea. The sequence goes on along the minus strand of CM024517.1, from coordinate 17,769,902 downwards.
GGGAAGGTCGACCTCACGCCGCCTGGGCGAGGTCGAGCCTTGTCGGTGGCTTGGCTAGGCTCCGGCGAGCTTGCCAGACCTCGCCCAACCAGTTGCCGACTGCCACCGTGGCTAATGATCGGCCACAAAGGAGGAATAAGGAAAAAAAAAATTAAGAAGAAAAAAAGGAAACATATAATAAAAATATTGAAAAATTAAAAGAAACAATAAAATTATACAAGTTTACCAAACGCATTTCTAATCCTGGAATAATTTTTTTTTGCAATTACCAAACGTGTTATTATACTCAAAAATTGTTGCCAGGAATAGAAATAGAAAAAAAACTATTTATGTTCAAAAATTGTTCTCCGGAACAGAATGGTTACCAAACGCGCTCTAAGCGTTTGCCAAAGTATTGAGAGGGCCAGCATGGATGATGAATACTATAACTTGGCTACAAATATCAAGTCAAGATAGAGAATTATGTCTCAAGTTTGAATTGTGGACGAAAACCGACCTTTTTGGAGAATTTTGATTTGTTCAAAATTCGGTGCTCCTTTACCATAATCAAATTTGGATTGCGTTTTTGGGCAATGAAACTATCCCATATGCATATTAAGGGATTGTTTCACTATCTTGAGAAATCCACTCTTGGCCCACTTTTGTTGTCAAAGAGTGGATTTCTCAAAGGATGTTGCTAAGAGAACGGAGTAAAGGTGCCTTGTGGACCATAAATTCTCATTCAATGGAAATGGGCGACCAGTAAAATAAATTTAGAAAATGAATTTTGATTGGAAAATTCTCAAATATTGAACAATAATTATTTTTTCCATAAAGAAAATGAAAATCTGTGTTAGGCCCATTTAATACTTTGAATAACTACTTAAATATAAAACTCAATTATTTTGCAAAGTACTCTTAAACATTTTCATCAATTCTAGATACAATAAAAGTCAAATTCGCAGCCCACACATGTATTTTAATCTAATTTCACGAGATTTAAAAGAAGTACCGAACAAGTGAAAATTTTAAAGTTGGCTAGCATGTGTAAAAGTGGAGTAGTTCAAAAGGAAAAAAAGCATTGAGGTAAAAAAATTTAATCAAACAAATCCAATATACTTAAAATTTAAATAAAATTAACTTTTTGTTAGTAACGAGATGATCATAATTTTGATTTTTGAGTTAAATTACACCATCATGACTCCAGCAGAATTTATTAATGCTTTAAATTATGTAAATTAGGTATTCGACTCCTTATTTTGATGATTATATTCATTTTCTTCATTGATAAATAATTTCATTCACGATTACAAGTGTGAAAAATACTTAATCATAAAGGTGTTAATAAAAATCTAACATTTATTTTGTCTTATAATAAAGACGATTAAACCGTTCTCTTTATGAACAATGCAAATATATTTTATGTCCGTGATGTTTTTAATAAGTATCTTTTCTAGTTTCTTTTTTTTTCCTTTTTTTTTTTTTTTTTTTTTGGGTCGATGCCTTTTTATTTATGTCCAACGATAGTAAAAGCAGAAGCGAGAAGAATTCGTCGATTCAGTCGCAAGCGTGAATCCAGCCGGTGAAGGGTTCGACTAAAGGTCCTCTCCAGTGACATCATCTTCTCTCTGACCAATCCTTAATCTGGAAAAAGTCGTAAAGTTAATGCTGATTAATTATCTCCCAAAGGGCGTTCTAGAGTCTTCACCTGACCTTTGCCCCAACAGTGTGTTGGCTACTGGGTGCTCAAGTTGTATCTCTTTGGCGGGCAAAGGCCAAAATTTCTTCTTCTTCTTCTTCTTCTTCTTTTTTGGGTTGTTAAATGCCTAAATTTGTCTGAAACATTCGTTTGAAAATTTCTGTTCTTTGTGGGATTTCATGGTCTTCTTTTTTTTTATATTTTATTTATTAAATCCCACTTGGTGGGACCCATCAAATGGGATCCAAAGCTTTTTTTTTTTTTTTCGAGGAATCCGTTTTCCTTGAAAACACTTGTGGTGGGGGCAACACCGTTACTCTCCAAGCCACAAGTGGATTTCTTTGGATTTTCAAGCCGCGAGTGAATATATTCGAAAATAAATCGTATAGAGAAGCCTTTTCTTTAATGGGTTAATATCATGAAAATTTTCAAATTAGTATACTTGTAATAAATTTATTCTAAATTAATTTTTTGACCATAAAAAATCCTAAATCGGTACATTTAAGATAAATTTACCCTCCATTAATTTCTATTAAATTACTACATCTATGACAAATAGAGGATAAAACCCTAAATCGATACACCAGTCAATTATTACGCGTTATTCAATTCAATAATATGATAATAAAATTTAATGAAAACTAATGAATGATAAATTTATCACAAAATATACTACTTTAGAGTGTTTCCGTTGTATTAATCCTTTTGTAATAGATGCCATACATAGAAGAAAAGGAGCGTACATTCTTAGTTTCAACCATACGAGGAGATCTGTTACTGTGGTTGTGGGTAGGAGCTTGAACATCCGATGATTTATGTTGTGAGCTTTATATCCAATTAAGTTGTTTGTTGGTAAACACTGTGGATTTGAACTTAATATAGATGTAGAAAACACTCAAACATGTGAGCAATTGTAACATTGATTATCCGTTTGTGGTATTTTGCGTTAATTTAATTGCAAGATTCGATATTTTGTGCATTAATTTTACAACAAACTACACTCAATAATTGTTTGGGTTATGCCTTAGATTAAAAACAAAAAAACAAAAACTTGCGTATTTTTTTTGAGCTAAAGAAAAAAAAAACTTGCGTATTTAGGAAATGGGATAATGAATGACATAAATGGTTTATAAACTTTAGCCCAATGTATAATATGGTCCCTAAATTTTACCTCAATGTGCAATATGCTCCCTGAATTTTTAATTTGTTCAATGTAATCCATAACTTTTGGCACTCATTCAGTTTAGCTCCTAAACTATATGAAAAATGTTCATTGTTGTCTTTCCATTAATTCAAGTTTAGAAACAATGTTGAATATTTTCATATAATATAGGACTTAATTAAACATGTATCAAAAGTTCAGGGATTACATTGAATAATTTAAAAGTTCAGATACCACATTACACATTAGTCAAAGTTTGGGAAACCACTTTAATCAAATTAAAAATTAAGGGACCATATTGCATATTTAGTCAAACTTCAAAGACTATTTGTATCATTTTCTTTTAGGAATCACTTATTGACTAATTTAGGACTTAACACTTAAATAAGATTACTGTGCCCTTAGGATGCTAATCTATCCTAAGTATTTAAATCCCCATACCAAAAATCTATAGGGTTTCACTTGACTGATTCGTTTACACGTGCACATTAGTAGTAAATGGTCTCCCCATCATTACCTAAAGGTTTAGGAGTTCAATCAAATTTAGGTTTCCTAAATTGATTAACACTACTCTGATAAGTGTTTGATAATTTGTAATAGTTGATTAACCGAACCTTGTGTACTTAGGTAGTAAATGACTTCCCTATCACTACCTAAGACTTAAGGTGTTTAGTTGGTTTAGGTTTTCTACATTAATTGGTAGCGACTTTAGTATGGCTTTAAGTTGTTGATCATTTGTATACTTGGTTACCTGAACTTAGAATTTGGAAAATTAATAAAAGTCGAGGTGCAACTCAGTTTGCAAGATTCAATGTGAGACACACATAGATCAGGAAATAGACAAGGATTCAACTATAAGATCGTTAAATTTTTTAATCGATCACTCATAACTTTGGCAATTTCGACTAACGTTTCTTAAAGGATATGGAGAGGTAATCCAAAAATTTGAAAGAACTGGTTCTATTTGAAATACATTTTCTCCAAGGAAACTCAAATCTTGGATTTAGATCCGAAGGACATATCGAAAGGAGAAATTTGTCGTACCGGATCAAGAGAATATGACTTGCTTGATTCGTTGTCTGAGAATTGAGAGGCTTACGTGGCAGTTCGACCACTGGGAAGTACATCCGATGGCGATGTGGGCCGACTGGCCTTGCTTGCTCGGCTTTGAAACCGGCGATGCACACGGCACGCATTAAACTAAGCAACGCATATGCTTTATTCGGTTGGCATCGCTTGTTCAAATTCGAAAGGACGGCCGATGACTAGGACTAGTGCTTTCCTTTAGGCATTCTCAGCTCTTGGGATTGGCCCAACAACTAGTTTGATATCGTGCGAACGCGCTTCAAGCAAGCAAAGCAGGGATCACATGTACCGCATTAAATTAACCACGTTTACGTTGGACAGGACTTCACTCATTACAAATTCCTCGTAATTGGTGTTGCAGCTTTTATTTGGTATTTTGTGAATTGTCAATAATTACAATAACATTCACTTTTGGATCCCACATCAACCAGTATGGAAGCCATAGTTTTGAAATTGGTATATATCGCTCTAATATAAGAATATTTCGTTTGGTGATGGAATAAAGATAGACAAAATTTCTCATATCCATAATATAAAAAGCTATTTTCCAAACATTTAATAATCAGTACATCCTATTATCATATATGTACAAGAATATCAAAACTTTGATTCAATTGATTTTCAAGAGTGCAGGTAGCACATTTTCCCGCCCATTTTTAATTAATTTGATTAAAATGTATCGAATACGGATTGCGAAAATGGAGTATGTAAAATGTCACTTCTCGTTCATATATGAGGGCTATTCCATGGAAACACTGTCCTACTTTCACACTCATTTGTTTTTCCTTTCTATAGGTTGCCTACCATTTACTTCTAAGAGACCAATTGGACAAGCTAGGTGATTGAAAATGCAAGCATACTTGATAGAGTAAGCCTTACGTTCAATAGCCGCTCCATCGTTAATACCACGTATAATGCGGAAAAAAAATGCCTCTCATGATTATCAAATTAGAAAACTTGATCGGTATTGCGTTAGCAGAAATGGGGAAACACAATAGTTTTGGTGATGCACGGTACACGGTTTGGATGATGTGAATTCATGAAAGATAATTTCTTGAAATTCATGCTCTTCAGATTGTGACGCCAATTGTTTTCGTGATCTAGTAATGATTCCCGAACGACTTAAACTCCTAAAATAATATTAAAATCTTAGTATAATATTAAAACCCCCAGTTCCTTCGTTAGCTTCCTTATATAAAACGCCAGTAAGGTACAATCTTCACATCATTCCCGTTACACAAAGAAGAGAGACACCGATAGAGCAACCGAAGCACGCGACAATGGCTTCCGGCTCTAACCCCTCCTCGTACCCCATCAAAACGGTGGTCGTTTTGGTTCAGGAGAACCGCTCCTTCGACCACATGCTTGGGTGGATGAAGTCCCTGAACCCCGAGATCGACGGCGTCACGGGCAAAGAGTCCAACCCCTTGTCCACGACGGACCCAAAAGCCGGCAGCGTCTCCTTCAGCGACGGAGCCGCCTACGTGGACCCCGACCCGGGCCACTCAATCCAGGCCATCTACGAGCAGGTCTTCGGCGAGCCGTGGAGTGAGGAATCCGCCTCCAAGAAGCACCCCCCGAAGATGGACGGTTTCGCCCAGAACGCGGAGCGGACCGAGAAGGGGATGGCGCAGACGGTGATGAGCGGGTTCACGCCGGACTCGGTCCCGGTCTACAAGGAGCTGGTGAGTGAGTTCGCAGTGTGCGACCGGTGGTTCGCATCGGTGCCCGCGTCGACGCAGCCGAACCGGCTGTTTGTGCACTCAGCAACGTCGCACGGCGCGACGAGCAACGATACCAAGAAGCTCATCGAAGGGTTTCCACAGAAGACCATATTCGAGTCGATGGACGAGGCCGGATTCACGTTCGGGATCTACTACCAGTATCCTCCGGCCACTCTCTTCTATAGGTACGTCCTAAGAAGCCCTTTTCCAGATATATTTTTCGTGTATCGAGCAAGCCAATCGCAATTTAATTTTATAACTATGAGGCTTCATATATAATCACTATATAACATCCACAGAAATAATAAAAATAAAACCCTGAAAGTATTTAAAATCTTTTTTTCCCGAAATGTCATTAGTACTTCTTCTCACCTACCATGTGGCGTCTAGGGGCGGAATTGCTGCGTTTTATTCACGCAAGGATAAAATCAAGTGACATTTTCAGAATGACCAAATTTCCCTTTCATGTATGTGTGAAAAGAATATAAACATGAAAGCTTTCGGGCATAGGGTGATGCGCACGTACGCATTTAGAAGGAACCCATGAATCGATGACGGACCATTTCGCACCTTCTCCAACGTGCAAGTCGAAATGTGTCTATATGCCTTGATACATGTACGCATCGTCCTGGGACGATGTCTATATGCCTTCGATACAAATCTATTCTGAGTCACAAAAGAAGAGCTGACATTCTTTAGGTTATTGAGAAAATAATAACTTGATGTGAGTCACAAATTTTTAAAGAAGTAAACTCTACTATAAATTATACTTATTTTTTATTTGGTTTTTTGTGGCTCGAAATATATTATTATTCTTACAATTAATTAAAGATTGTTACTCCCAATCATTTCTTATCAAAAAAATAATTTGAGGTAAATTTGTTAAAAGTGTATTGGCTTGGTTTTTTTCGTAGTATTAATCCAAAAAACAAAGACATCGATTAGGATAATGATAAGTTAGATGAGTTAGAATCCACATGCAAGGGGATCGATCAAACAGAGCGTGAAAACTGCAAAAATCTTCCGTATTAAACACCAATGAGGTAACATTATGCTATGTTTGATTAATCGTTTTAATTGCTCGTGTTGTCGATTCCATTTCCAAGGGTTTCTTCCTCCATGAGCACGCTAATCGTGTGAGAAATTTCTTCACCTAATTTCAGGAACCTCAGAAAGCTGAAATACCTGAAGAACTTCCATCAGTTTGACCTTCACTTCAAGACGCATTGCAGAGAAGGGAAGCTACCAAATTATGTGGTGGTGGAGCAGAGGTACCTCGACCTGGCGATATTACCTGGGAACGATGATCACCCTTCTCACGACGTCTCTCAAGGTCAGAAATTCGTCAAGGAAGTGTACGAAGCATTGAGATCCAGCCCTCAGTGGAATGAGATGTTGTTCGTGATCACGTATGATGAACATGGTGGCTTTTACGATCATGTCCCGACCCCGGTGCATGGCGTCCCGAGCCCCGACGGCATCGTCGGTCCCGATCCATACAAGTTTCAGTTCGACCGTCTCGGGGTCAGAGTCCCGGCCATCTTCATTTCCCCGTGGATTGAGCGCGGAACAGGTTTGCACGAGCTCTCGTTCGTGGATTTTCGTCTTCATAGATAATGATCTGAAACAGCTAAATTATTTTAGACTCTACTTAAATCGATCCATAGCACAGTTTCCGACATGAAAATTCACTGACAGGATATGTTCTGTACATTTTCTTAGAAAGAGCATGACTTAATTGATCAAAATTGAACGTCCAGAACTTAGTTGCGTTGTAACCCAGAAAGTGTAGGAGCTGCACTAAGTTCTTTATCCCCATTTTGACGATCGAACAAGATTGGGGAAAGCAATATACCTACAAAGATAACTACAGTACTCTTCTAATGATCAACTTTTTTTTGCTTCGATCTGCAAATTTGAGTTCTAACTCGCTATCTTTGCTTGGAAAATCGCATAGTTTTGCATAAGCCGAAGGGACCACATCATACGTCGCAGTACGAGCACTCCTCAATAGCAGCAACGGTGAAAAAGATCTTTAACTTGAGGCATTTCCTGACAAAACGCGATGAATGGGCGGGCACCTTTGAGGTGGTCTTGAACAGAAGTAGTCCAAGAACAGATTGTCCAGGTAATTTCCGAATCATACAAGAACTTCTCTTCCCAATTTTTCTGAGTACTGTCACCTCAACTCGAGTGCTAAAAGCCTATACATTTGCAGTCACATTATCTGATGCTGCGAAATTGAGAGAAGCCGGAGCTAAAGAAGATGCGAAGCTCAATGATTTTCAAGAAATCCTGGTGCAAATGGCCGCGACATTGAACGGGGATCACAAGAAGGACATCTACCCGGACAAGCTAGTCGAGACCATGACCGTTGGCGAAGCTGCTAAGTACGTGAAGGATGCACACGAGGCATTTTGTGATCACTGCCATAAAGCCATAGAAGGTGGTGCGGACGAAGATGAGATTGTTGTTCTAGCGAAGACATCGACCAGAGGAACGCCCAAAAACTTTGCTCAAAAGTTATTTTCCTGCATAATCTGCGATAATTGACGAATCCATTATTTGGCAATGTTGTGCTTTTTTTACTTATTTGATTCATGTGTCTCATATGGAGCATATTACGGGCAAATCCATTATTTGGTAATAGATTATTTCACAGATGATTTGTAATTGTCGTTAAGATTGTTCACATCTCAAATTTCGTCCTCAATCCTATACACTTTTTAAGTTCGACATACGGTTGACCAATGATGGGCCTATCATATGCAAGACAAAACAAACACCTTTGGAATCCATATTACAACCCGGATCCGACAGTCGATAATTTACCCTATGGGCATTATCGCTTGTTTTTCGCGGTGTTGGGAAATTTGTGATTATTGGGTTTTGATTGCGCAAAATGAAACCATAGAGATCACAAGCGTTCCAACGCAACGTAAGTCTAGTCAATTAGGTAAGGAAGTTAACGGCGGCCAAATCTTGGTCAAATTTTCTAGTGCTCGAAAAAGGCCCTGGAGCCTAAACTCAAACCTTGAGGTTTTGGAATTGAACACAATTTTTTTGACCTCTAAAAGGTGGTAAATAATGATTTTTAAAAAATGTAAAGTCGCTAAAACAACATTCGGTTTTAGAAACTCGAGTCTTAGGTCTCAATATAAGCCAAAACCTTGGATCCATGAATTCCCAATTTTACCTATAAATATTGGGCTCATTGAAAATCTCTTGTGATGACTATCCCATGCTACAAATATCACGTGAATCAAACATCCAACATAAAATTTAAAGGATCGGAAATTTGCATGTTTCAGGCTAACGTGTGGAACCAAGGTTCTTGACTCTTGAGGTAAGAATGGGCTCTAATAAGCCATCAGGGAATATATAAAGGTTGTGTGGGAGGAGGTGGTAACAGTGGAGGTAGAGGAGACCAAGGAGAACTTCATTAATACCGTATATAAGGAACTTACTAGCAAAAAAAAGAATGCAAATGTCCTTTCTCCATGCATCAACTGACTTTTAGGAAAGACTTAGCCTTTGACAAAAGTTGTGCTCCGTGCATAATGAAAACAGGTTTCCGTGGATTTGTATGGGTGACTTTAATGAGGTTCTCTTCCAATGGGAAAAGATTGGCAAATGAGAGGCTGAATATTATAGAATGGTGGCATTTCGAGAGATGCTAAACGACCGTGAATTCATGGATATTGAGAGTAAATGATGTGCTTATATGTGGGCTAATAATAGAGATGGAGAGAAGTTGGTTAGAAAGAGATTAGACAGAGTGGTATGTAATATGGAATGAAGAGTATTATTCCCTAAGGTGAAAGCCTTTGCATTACCGACTGTGGGCTCAGACCATAGTCCAATTTTACTTAGTTTCGGTTTGAGGCATATTGGCTAGATGATTATGAATTTAAAGACATTGTGGAGGGGGCTTGGAATTATCAGGCTAATATTCACATAGATTTTGTGAGTAAGGCCAGAAAGATGGTAGGAGCTTTGAAAAGGTGGACCAGGCTAATATTTTCAAAGGCACACAAACAAATAGAATATTGAATTAGGAGATTAATGGAACTTACCAATGGTCCAGTTGAGGGTGGACGGAGAGATGACATCCAAGAAATCAAGGAGAAAATCGAGAGGTTATGGAGGCAAGAAGAGATGTAAGGGAGTATCAGATCCAGAATTAATTGGTTGAAATGAGGAGACAGAAACACTAAATACTTCCATGTCACAATGATTCAAAGGAGACAAAGAAATAGAACATATATGCTGAAAGTGGAGGATAATAGATAGAGTAGGGAGCCATCAAAACTTGGGTTACACATTGGATCCTTCTTTCAGTCATTATATGCATTCATAGGATCAAGAAACTTCAACTAGTGATTGATCAATGCCCATATACTCCTAAAGAGGGAATGGATGAGGTATTAATGAAATAGTGTCTATAAAAGAGGTGAAAAAAGCGGTTTTTCAAATAGGCGCAACCAAGGCTCCCGGGTCAGACAAGCTTAATGGACAATTCTTTTAACTTTATTGGGAAAGGATACAACATGATATCCATCGCTGAACAATTAAAATATTATCTTGAATTTGCCGGCCTTTGATAAAGGCACTTTGTTCTGTAGCTATTAACTAGGGTAGCCATTGTTTCAGCCTGTTAGCTAACACCTTTGATATGATTTTGGAGCTAAATTTACACGAGCTAATAGGTTTTAATTGGCTTTATGCACTGTGGATTTTTAACTTTAAGGATGAGAGAAATGTGTGTATTGTTGAGAAAAGGGTCGAGAGAACTTGACTCAAAGAAGTTCTAAACCAACCAAAATAAATCTATCTTGATTTCCTCAGACTAATGCTAATAAAATTGGGCATTAAGTCCATTTGGCCCTGGGGCTTTTAAAGCACGTAACTAGAAAACATCTTTCACTTCCTCTAAGGTGACAGTAGCCATCAAACTGTCATTTATTTCATCATCGACTGGGCTAGGGTATTGGTCTAGAATGAGTTGAAAATCCCTCGATCCTATCAATTCATAGAGAGAATGGGAAAAGTCCCTTACACGTTCTTTAAGGGTATTAAGTTCCTTGCTCCAATTGTTTTCATCAATTTTTAGCATCGTAATCCTTAAGGGTGATTGGTTTCCGGTTTGATTCAGTTCTACTTAGGAATTGAGAATTGACCGGGAGGATCAGTTTTCATTTTTTGGGACTGGGGATTGGATCAAATAGTCCTAGGATTAGGAATCGGACCGAATCTGAATCGGACCAGACCGACCGATTCGGTCCGATTCAATGAGACTGACCACTTAGCAAAAAAATTCAAAAATTAAAAAAATACTAGAGTTATTACAATTTTAGAATTTATTGCTTTTCTAAAAAATTAATATATATATATGTATATATATATATATTAAAAAGTGTTGGTATGGTCTATTAGTTCAATTTTCCCGGGAGCTGGACCAAAAATCACCAATTCTATTTTTATAGAACCGGGAACTAGATTGATGCCCCTGGCAACTAAACCAAATTGGCCGGTTAGGTCTAGTTCAAGTGGTTCCCGATCCAAGCGATCTGATATACTCACCCCTAGTAATCCTATTCTACTGTCTCCTTTGTATCGTTGTGGCATGGAAATATTTTGTGTTTCTATCATCACCCAATTTGAGCCAATTAATTTGAGACTTCAAACCCCAATACATCTCCTCCCGTCTCCATAATTATTCTCTATGTTCCACAATTTCCTAGGTCTCCTCTTTGCATAAAGTTCTAGACGCTCTATTGATAATCTTAGTTAATTTCTTCTTAAGACCCCTGATTTGATATGATACATTGGAGAATTTTCCTTTACTCCATAATGAGTTCCTTAGAAATTTCTTGGATTTTCTTTGAGAAGCTTTTGTGATGCAATAGGTTTTCCTTCCAGGTTCTTTTGATGAAATCCCCACATTCTTAGTCTTCTAGCCAAAAGGATTCAAACTTAAAATCTTTCTTTCTTTTTTTATAAGTTTGATGTAGGGAGAGTAGGAGTGGGTTATGATCCAATCCCACAACGAGTAAAACCAGAACCTCTACATTGGGAAAAGCGATCCTCCACTCCATTGTGCATAAGACTCTGTCCAACTTTTTCTTGACCAGGGCCTCCCCTTATCTGTTGTTAGCCCACATATATGTGCATCCTTTACTATCTATGTAGTAGTCTACCTCTCTTTTGCCTACCTTCTCTTAATTGTACAAGATTTCGGTAAAATCTCCCATACACATCCAGGGAAGTTGGCTATTTATTTGGAGGCTTCGTACTTGTTGCCATAGAATAAGTCTCTCTCGGAAATTCGTTGGAGCATGAAGGAAAGAAATCCTCATTTGACCAAAACTGGTAGGATCCTTGCATTTTAGGTCGATGAGTTCCTTAAAACTAGAGATCACCTTTAATACAATATCTTTACTTCACATGATTGCTGAACCCCCCACAGTTCCTTCTGGTTACTCTAAAAATGAGTTTAGGAAAAAGAGACACGGTTTGACCTGGTCCACCAGCATCTCCTTATTTTTTGTTTCCATCAAGAACACCGAGTTAGGTTTTTCAAGAGTCACTAAGGCTCTTAGGTTGCGTTTGGTTCAGCATTTGCAAGGGGCTTTGAGTCCAATGCAAATGCTAAAAGCCCAAAACTACTGGGGGAAATGCAATTGTGTTTGGTAAAAAAATTTTGCAAATGGACTTTGAGTTGAATCTGCGTTTGGTAAAAAAAATTTTCACAATGGGCTTTGATGGGTATAATATATGTATATGTATATATATATATATATACCTTTTTTTGTTTTTTGAAAATTAAACTAAACCCTTCGCCGGACCGGCGAAGGGCTACGGCCGCCGGCGAGCCGGATTTGGTGTTGGCGGCCGTTAGCCGAGGTTGCCCAAGGTCGGGCGACCCTCGGCGAGGGTCGCTCGACCCGGGGCCACGCGACCCAGCGGCCGTCGCCCGGGTCGGGCGATCTTCGGCGACCCTCGGCTGGGTCGCGCGACCCTTGCTGGAGGTCGCCCGACCTCAGACAACCTCAACCGACAGCCACTTGCGCTAGATCTGGCTCGCTGACGGCCGTAGCCTTTTGCCGGTCCGGCAAAGGTCTGCCTCCTTTTTCAATTAAAAAAAAATAATTAGGGGCAAAATCAGAAATATAAAAAATTAGTGATGGTAGTTTTAGAAGAGAAAAAATAATTTTAGCATTCGGCGGAATGCTGAAAGCCCAAAGCTAGTAGGGATTAGCTTTGGGTTTTCAGCATTTTAAATGCAAGTTGAAAGCTGAAAGCTGGCTTCAAAGTTGAACCAAATGGTCCAGCATTTCCCCAAGGGGTTTCAGGCTTGAAAGCCCCTTGAAAATGCTTAACCAAACGTAGCCTTAGCTTTTGAAACGTGAATGGATTGCCCAACTCTTGACACTTCCAGCTCATAATCTTCATATCGTTTTCAATGACTTATTAAGGCTCGCCAGCAAAGCCCATTCTTTACCTTCTCTCACCACCTAGATAGGGGTTTCCAATAACTCCTTATCATCAAGAATTGAGGAACTAGAGTCTTTTATATTATTCTATTCTATATCCACAATGTTTTAATGCTACAGTGTTTTGGGGTTCTAGATACATTACTAGTTTCCCATTACCTTCCTTAATTGCTGACGTTGTAGCCAATTTACCCATTGCATCCTTAAGAGAGGGACTTTTTGCCTTTTTTTTTTTTTTTTTGCGAAGAGAGGTTACATTCACTACTACTTCATCTCTCACCACAATGTCCATGTTGGATGATGGGATTAGTGTGTCGAGAACAATCTCTTCCTCCTCAAAGTTTAGGTTTAACTTTCCATAAAATGCTTCCCAATGAGGGTTACGTTCATGCACTTCCGCCTTGAGCCAAGGGCCATATTTCCTTGTCTTGTTTTTGCCTGACGTGTTTGTTCATACGGAATTTCTTCACAATACGATGCATGATGAGCAATTTTCCCACATGAATAGCAGAAATGCAAGAGGCGTTCATACTTGAATTCCACCCATAGCTTCTTGTCCCCTAAGTTGACTATAGCTCCAACTTTCAGAGGAGCTAGCAAATCCAACTCAACCTTCACCTTTCTTGCTCTATAGGGACCATTTCCTTTGGATTCTAGCCGAACAGCTAGAACTCTACCCAACTTTCTAGCCAAATTTGAATAAACCTCCTCTAAGATCCACCCTGGGGATATTCGTACTATTTGAACCTAGAAAGCATATTGAAAGAAATCATAACAGTGTTCTGGGATATCGGGCTTGCATTATTTTAGAACTAGTAAATTGCTAGCAATAGATCAAGGTCCCACTTGTAATAGTTTTTCTTTTCATCTCCTAACTTGAATACAAAAAAGAAAAAAACCCAACTCTTTTCGGGTATAGATCACCGAATCAGATTTCCAAGTCTTCTTCATTATGCCTAGAAAAGCTTGAAAATTTATATTGGGTTTTGAGTAGAGCTTACCATATACATTGAGGCTGCATTCCAATCGCTTTTCAATAGGGATCTCCCTTCTCACATTCACGACATCATCCTCCAACCACAAGTGACCCAAACCTTTACATAAAGCAGCTAGACGAAGTTCGTTCTCAACCTCACTCTCCATTTTAATATTTTGCAGGGACTCTATTTGAAGCTAACTGAAGTCCAGAATAGGGTAATATGACGCCCAACTTTCAACCTCAACAGACTGACATGTGTACCCACGGGTGTTTTAGGAGCCAACTTCCGCAAGTCTGAAGGACTAAGATTTTTTGGAAGGGATAGGGTAAATGTTGATTGAAGGGAGCTTTGTAGTGACAAGAATAGAAAGTGACTTGACATTGTGAAAAATTGGAGAGAAAGGCGAGGTGGAGAGAGTGTAAGGAGTTACTATTTGAGGAAAAGGTTATTTGAGGGCTGACCAAAGTTCGAGATGGTATATTGGGTAAGGGATGGATGGGGTGAATGGAACAACCATAATGATCTTGGTGGAGATTTTAGGGTTTGGATCGGTGGTAGAGTAGAGAGAACCAGAGTTTGTGAATTAGAAAACTTATTGCATCATGGAATTAGAGGAGGCAAGGATCCATTTGGGATGAAGAAGACTAAGATTTTAGAGGGTTTTAGGGTTTTAACTTCACCATCGCCTATAAAAGGGATAAAGCGGAGCTCTGCCCATGAGAGAGAGGATCTCTACCGGTGAGAGAGAAACAAGTGGACGATGGCTATGTTTATATTTCCTAAAGTTACATGAAGAATTCAAAAACACAAACTCAAAACATGACTCCACATGGATTCTCAAAATTGCATTTGGAAATTCAATTTTGACTTCTAAGTCTTTATCATGTCTCATTCTGTGCCTTTTCCATATCACCCAACATGCATAACATGTTTACGAAATATACCTTCATGTCTAAAGGGATCACCTGATATGCAAAATGATGTGATCTTTCCACCTAATTATATATCGGTCAAAACTCCACTCGCAATCTCTTTTAAGGAAAATGCACAATAAATACAAATTAGGTTTGAATCTAAAAGTTGCAGTACTAAAAAGGCGCTGTGGGATGCTAATTTGTCTCTCATTTAATTGAAACCCTTGACCTTAATTTCTAATTATCGCACTTAGACCAATCACCTTGTAGTTGTCTCCTAGTTAGTGTTTTCCCTAAATTGTACATTTCATGAAAATTAATGAAAAAATAAATTTATCACATATATATACCAACTTAAATTAAGGTAGTTTGGCGTTTTTAGTAGTATTTACTATTTAGTCCATTTTTCTCGCTCAGTCCTAAATCCCGCTCAGCTTCAGCGAGAGCAGCGGAGATGAACACGAATCGTTCGCTTCGCGTGCTCGAGCTCGAGTCGCTTGGCTACGAGGTGCAATCCGGAAACAGCATATAAAACTCGAGGAACTAGAGTTCCCCATTCAGCGGAAGCAATGAGCGAGGCGGAGCAGCAGCAGCAGCCCCGCCACTGCTGCTTGTCGCACGCGTTCTCCGTCGCCGCCTCCAAAGCCCCTAGCAAAATCGCCGTCGTACACGCGTCGGGCGGCGCCGTCGTCTCCAGCGAGCTGCGGCGGAGGATCGCGGCCGACCCCGTCTCCTCCGCCGCCGCCGTCGATCGGTTCTGCGATGAGCGCGCGCGGTCCCTGTCCCCTCCGCTCTACCCCGGGGACCGGTGCTTTACTTATTCCGACGTGTCGCTGGCCGTTGATTGTCTCAGCTCTCGTCTCTGCAACATCCTCAACGGCGGAGACGACCCCGACCTCATCAAACCTTCAGGTGTGGAATTTCCTTCCATGCTAACGCTGTATCATGCTGGCATTTGGTTGCACTAGAACTTTGGTTTAAATGGCTATCGATTGATTTGAGTGATGAGTGTTGCACACTGCGTCTTCAACTTTGGAAGGTTGCTTCTGTCTATGATCCTTGGTGAAGGTCGAATATTGTGACGATCATTTCTTTAGTGGCGGTGATTTCTGACATAGATGGCCTTGTTATGGAAGCGGATGAAATGATACTTCAAATTTTTTCTAGGTAAAAGTTATCATAGTGGCGATGAAGCAGCGTATACATTTAAACCAGGTACAGCTCAATTGATGGAGTCGGGGGATGCCTATGTGCCAAAAGTAATTGCAATCTATGCACCTCCTTCAGTGGAGTACATTGTCTCTGTTCTCTCTGTTTTGAGGTGTGGGGAAGCTTTCTTATCTATTGACCCAATGTGGCCAAAGGAAAGGATGTTGTCGATTGTCTCTCGTTCAAATGTTGAGCTCATTATTGCATCCAAGTCATCATTTGGTAAAAGCCACAGCCGGCAAACAGATTGGATAGTGGAATCTGGGAGTTGTCCTGTGGTGCTGTTCTCCATGGAAGAAAATACCACAAAAATTAGTAGGTATGAAAATATCCTTTGTCCTTGTGCGCAGGAGAAAAGAAGGTTGTTTTGTTATTTGATGTACACCTCAGGATCAACTGGAAAGCCTAAAGGAGTTTGTGGCACTGAAGAAGGTGTGCAGTTTGCTTTTTCCGTTTGCTTGCATTTTCACATTGTGAATTGTAGTATTTCATTTATTTGCCCCCTAAGTGAAATTATATTATTTAGCATTATCTTTGGTGCTAGTGAGAGTCAATTTAAAGAAGCCTTATGCTTCCATCTGTGTCTTTTGGCTTCTGTTGTATAATATATATCGTGTTGTTTGCCTTTCATCTTCATACTATCAAACACTAGTCACTATAAGCATGTCCCAGTGACATTGTAATAGATGACAGCAATTCTGGTGAGGTAAATGATGAGATGGCTTCCCTTTGAGTAATACTGTCTGGCTTTGAGAATTTCCAGTGCTAGCCAAACATAAGAGACTGCTCTCTCTGGAGCAAAATTTTTGTCTTAGCTTTGGTAATGCAATTTGGGTGAATGAGGTAATTATAAAAAAATTTGTTCGTGAACATTTTTCATTTTCCTTGGACCACTTGACAACATCTTCTTTTGTAGAACTATCAGATGTGTCTCTTAGCATATCTCGTTTTGATTGCCAGCCTTGCAACAGTTCTTTGGCACCCAAGATAGTTCAGTTAGATCCATTACAACTAATCTGAAGAAAGAAGTTTACCCTTCCCATTTGTTCTTTTCTCACAAGCTGAAATCTTAAGAATTTGGTGCATCAAAGTCATCTGCTTGCTATTGCTCCAGAGATCTGCAAACTTTTATAGGTTCCTTCATAGACCTAATTTTCAATAATGGCACTATGCAACCATTTGAGGGAGGTGCCTCTGGAGAAACCTGATGCGCCCCCAACAAAACTACCTTTCCTGATTTTGGTGGTTTCCCAATTCGGTAAACTAGTATCTAACAATCAGAAGGTTTGCCTTGATTGATCAAACCATCAGCTTGCCACCTTGATAAATGGGCCCTTCCTCTTCCTCCCCTCTAAATTTTTTACTCACGAGTGCTCCCCACAAAATTTGAAAGCAATCACTACATGACCCACTGGAAGTGTGGAAATTTCAAAGATCAACATTTACTTGCTAATTGAAATTGGGTTGTGCGCAATTTTTCCACTGGAGAATTTGGTTACAGATGTGAATTTTGAACTAGCACACCAACAATATTACCTGAACAGAGAACAGTTTTTTGTCCTCATGTTAATTATATGTACGTAAGGTTAATTACTTTCGCTTCCTCAATAAGTCTTTGTTGTCTGCTTGGGTTGGTTATCTAATTACCTATGCTGCAGCTGTTACCCCCTTTTTTCTGGATGAGATTTTTCAATTATAAAGCACTATAGCCATTTCAAAAGCTTTGGTGAAATGGTGGGGCCAAATATGTATACATAATTGTACCATTCCACAGCAATACTGTGTCAGAGGAACTACGAGTAGAAAGACAGTATTCTCTCTTCTACTTAAATCACTATATTGCGTAAGAGAGAGCACGGCACTTCCTATAGTCTTCGAGAGCTCGAAAGTGCTGCATCTGAAGGCACTTAATGACCTTAAACACTTAGGCACGAGTTTCCCAAGCATACAAGAAAAAAGTCAAGAGAAGGCTGATTTGGAGTTCCCTTTTCATACACCGTTCTCTTCCCTACATATAGAGGAATGGATAGGGGAACAAGTACAGTAGGCACTCTGAGTTTATCAACCTCAGTGACCGGCTCCTAAAAGTTCCCACCCTGGCGTTGGGGTTGGGCTACTGCGCCATGCAGGCCTTGTGGGCTGCCTTAGCTCAGTAGGCTCACTAACACAAACTAGGAACAACAATGCTGCCCTCACCTGCTAACCAGACATAGAGCCTTTTGAAGCGAATCCTCAAGCAGCTCCAAGTCTTTACTCTTCCTTCAAACTAGGGGAATTGGGAATTGAAAATATCTAGGTACCAAAGGCCGATGAAAGCCTTTCCAAAGGAATTAGGCACTTCTCAAAATGTCTTGTCATTTTCTAGATTGAAACTGAAAATGACTTTCCAGGCAAGACTGCTGTTTTTGATGGAACTTTAGCTTTCTAGAGTTGTTGCCAAGTAGAAAAATTGGAAGAAGAGCATCAAAGAGCAGTATACTAGGATTCTGTCTTGCAATTGCTTTCTCTTTGTGAGATTTGATTATAGTTTATATGCCTCATTGACTTGGCTAGACTAAGCTCCAATGTGAATGGGAACAAAGTATTCATCCTGGTTGGGTGGGCAATAAGAATTGTAATTCTGTGATTCTTCCACTACAATGCCTTTTTAGCTCCAGCTGTATGTCCTTTAAATTCTTTGTCATCATATTTGAGCTTCCCATAACTTTTGATCTACCTCTACCATGCACAAGAACATCAAGTGCACTCTCTAAGTTCTGTCCATGTATCCTAAGGGTGACATATCTTTCAATGTCTTCACCTTCTTGCAATGCGGACTTAAAATCCCTAAAGGGTTCAGTTTTGGCATAAGTTTGGCTACATTATTCAGGTTTCATAGTCCACTTATCGTATT
Source organism: Eucalyptus virginea (assembly GCA_014182375.1). Classification (NCBI taxonomy): domain Eukaryota; kingdom Viridiplantae; phylum Streptophyta; class Magnoliopsida; order Myrtales; family Myrtaceae; genus Eucalyptus; species Eucalyptus virginea. Next base: position 17,750,760 of record CM024517.1, on the reverse strand, counting down.
ATTGTTGGCAGTATACTGTCTACCAGCCACATTCAACTAAACGGATTTGAACTCATTGAGTATGCTGCTTCAAAGAAGTGATTGTTGAAGGCTTGGAACTAATATATAATATGTTATATGTGTGTAATTGACTTCTTGTAATTGACTTCTTCCCTACCGGCTTAAGTTTTTAGAATAATTGGTAGTGATCCCACAGAAATTCTTCTTGATTTCAGAGCAGTGAAATCTGAGTTTAAACCTTTCTAGGCCATTTATTTGTCTCCTCAATCATATATTTTGTGAATCAAGAGCCTTAGGCCAAACCCAACCTATGCACAAGGGAGATTATTACGACAGTTAAATATTGAATTATGCATTCATTTAATAGCTTAAGCTTTTTGGTCGAACTTTTTAACCACTCATGATTTTCGTGCATGGTGATGGAATAGGAATAAGGGAAGACACCATATTGGTAGAGCAGCACAAGGTTAGAGATTCTCCATGGGAGAAAGAGACTTTTCCCTTTGTGTGATATTATTTTTATTCTTCTTTGTGGGCGTATGTCCTCCAATCATTAAAATTTTCTACTGAGGAGGAAGGCCAAAGTATCGCAATTCCAGCAGCAGCAAGCCACCTACTTTTTGTGCCCCAGACCACCAGCCTTTCACCATAAAACAGAGGCTAGGAAAGCTCTAATAGAATGAAAAGCAAGTCTAAAGGTACTAACAGTACCTATTAACAGTGATTGGATACTTGGGTTGCAAGATGATGGAAGACTATTGGAAAATCTGATGAAGCATCATGAGAAAAGTTTGATTAAAGTTTCTTGACAGAACATCACACCTGTAGTTTCTTAAATACCACACCACACAATTGGAAAGCAAACAACTGCTTAAAACTCAATGGTTTACATACTTTCAGTCCTTCAAACTTCTCAATAGGGAGAGAACATCATGGCTATAGACTTTGCTAAAATCTTACTCCATGAAGAAACTGAAAAACGTGGAATCTACAAGGAGTAGATGGCCTTCACATCAACCTTGGAGAAGTAATTATCCACTTCACGGTTGAATTGTGTGTACAAGGCTTCTTTTCTCTTACCTTTTATTTGTTGTTTTTATATGTAGGCGATGTTTTTGCAAGTAATATTGTGGCTTCCATCTAGTAAGAGAACCATTCTTTGTGGTACTTGTAAAGGAATTATCATGCTGACCACTTTTTCATTTTTGAAGTTGTTCTGCTATTGGATTACTCTGTGAAGAGTGATCATGCCTTTTCTCTCTCTTGTAGGTCTCTTAAATCGTTTTTCTTGGATGCAAAGACTGTATCCGTTGCATGGAAAAGAACTTCTGCTGTTCAAGACATCAATAAGCTTTGTTGACCACCTGCAGGAATTTTTAGCTTCTATTCTTTGTGCTTGTACATTGGTTGTTCCTCCACTCGACAAGCTAAAGCACGATGCTCTAGTTGTTGCTGATTTTCTTGAGGTATGAGATACTTATTTAGTATCTCCTTTCTATTTAATATGGTGCTTTGCCTTGGGATTTTTCTTCTATCCTTTCCTCATTACCAAACATGTCAGTCACAACCTATGGCTGTAAAATATTTCTTTCTGGTTTTTTTGTTCTACATGGTTATGAATTGCATGAATTGATTACTAAACCAAGCGTGGCATTTCTGATCTAATTTATTAAGTTTGTACATGACATTCTACTTATTTTTTCTTTTGTTTTTGTGACATATTACTTACTGGCATCTCAAATAGTTTGTGAGTTTCCATTGTATCTTTAAAATACTTTCAGTCAGGAAATCCTTTTAGGCTAAGTCAGAAAGAAATCAGATTTTCTACCCAATTTACTACAGTGGCAAAGAATGGATTGTTCTACACACGTGCACACATACACATACATGCATGCATACATGTATGTAATTCCTTTTCAACTTCTTCCAAGTGTGGGATTACCCCAATGGCAGGGATGGATCCAGAAATACAACAATAGGGGGCCAAATTGTAAAAGGAAAAGTCCAATGTGCTGAAAATAATATAACTTTCATTGATCTAATTGAACTTCACTGAATCTCACTAGGATTTTCAAAATTAAATAATGTGAAACTCATGGGTAATAGCTTGATTGTGAATGTAATGTTCATTTTAGTTAAACTAAGACGTATTACTGACTAAGTTACAAGAAATGTATTACTGACTTTGGATAACTTCCTTTGCAAGTATTCTCATATTTAGTGACTAATATTTAGTTCTCTTGTAGGTTTTTTTATTTGTGTACAATTTTAATAACACTGATGGATATTTTTTTTTTGATAATATTAACCTTTCTTTCTGGAGGGAGTACAGAATTTATTTCACTATATCAGGACAATATATGGCAGTGAGCATGCCCAAGTTTCTTATCTTTTGATGTATTCTTAATAAGTATGGTATATTGTCAGAATGGTCCAATCCTGTATTCTTTCACCGTTTAGTAAGATTTAATCGCCATTTTTGTGAATGATTCTGCAGGCATATCACATCAGCAGGCTAACTGCTGTTCCATCATTGATGAAGGCAATTGTTCCTGCCATGCTAAGTCGACAGAACACGCGAGTCCCCCACTCATTGGAGTTATTGGTGCTCAGTGGTGAAGAATTTTCTGTATCATTGTGGAAGGAACTTACTAGATTATTACCCAAGACCACTATATTGAATTTGTATGGAAGTACTGAGGTCTGGAATCAATGTTCACGCTTTCTCTTTTTGCTCAAAATCAATCTTAACAGCTTTAAACTACCTGTGGGTTAAGTTCTTTGGTGCTTCCATATGGTGTCTGGAAATGGAAATTTATAATTGGTTTGTGGAGTACGTTAAGAAGATGAGATTGGTTTTGCAAAAGAATTACAGTGTATACCTCCTACGAATCTCACCTCATGATTTTCATATCATGGTATTTTCACAATTTGTGCTTTTTTACATCTCTACTTTCTTAATAGAATGATTTAATGATTACCTTTTCTCTTTTCCTTTTTCCCAGTGGAAGCCTAAAAATGTCAATGCTACTTTCGCACTGCTTTTTGTTATGCATTTTCCATTTTGTTCTCCCATCAGAAGCAGCACTATCCTGTGACATGACACTAGAGAAGCAAGATAGCTCTTTTCATACTGTTCACTGTGAAAGGATCTTGATGCGCTGCATGTGCAGTTTTGAACCATAGTTAAATTTAAAAGGAAAAAAGAAAAGAAAAAGGGTTGCTCCAAGAAGTTTGTCTTCTATACCACTTTGCTTCATAAATTTTATTTGTCTCGCTTTGCCAGCTAAAACTTTGACAGTCTGCGTCAGCTTGCGGCACCGCTATTTTCTCAAAACCAATTACCTCAATATTTTAGTAAATGCATTTGACTTTTCTTGAAGGTGGCTGGTGATTGTACATATTTTGATTGCAAAAGATTGCCGATGATGTTGGAAGCAGAGAAATTATCCAATGTTCCAATTGGCCTTCCTATTTCTAATTGTGAAGTTGTGCTTGTTGGTGAACATGATGAATTGAATCACGGAGAGATATATGTTGGTGGTGTCTGCATTTTAAGTGGATACATGTCAGAACCATCTGCAGACTGTTTAGATTATGTGGAATTACCCCACAACTCATCCCATTACCGATCTGATGAAGAACGTCAAAGACAATTATTCATCCGGACTGGTGATTTTGCAAAGCAGCTAGCAAGTGGCGACTATGTTTTTCTTGGGCGGAAAGATCATATTGTGAAGATTAATGGTCAGCGAATAGCTCTGGGGGAAATTGAAAGTATGCTTAGACAACATGAAGCTGTTCTTGATGCTGCTGTGGTTTGTCATATAGGTCCAGAGGAACTTGTGCAGCTTGAAGCATTTCTATTGTTGAATGAAAAGAAAAGACCCAGTGAAGTATCCAGATTGATTAGACATTGGATGGTTGAGAAGCTTCCCTATGCAATGGTTCCACACCATTTCATCTTTCTAGAATCATTTCCCAGGACTTCGAGTGGAAAAGTGGATTATGAGTTTCTGTCTGCTTCAGTTTTGATGCATTCCAAAGATAATATTGACACTGACGGCAGTAGCAATGTCTTGGAAGTTATAAAAAAGGTTCTCTTTGACCTCTCCTACAGAAAATTTCTTTGACTGATATAATTGCTCAATGCAGAAACATAACCTGCACCATATTTTTGTCAGGCCTTTTGTGATGCTCTGATGATTGAAGAGGTCTCTGATGATGACAATTTCTTTTCCTTAGGCGGTAATTCTATTGCTGCAGCTCATGTTTCTCATAATCTTGGGATTAACATGAAGTCACTTTACGATTTCCCTACTCCATCTAAGTTACAGATTGTCCTACTAGAAAAGCAAGGATTAAGAAGCATGAATCTCAATGTAAGCGATGCTTTGGGAATGAATTCTGAAGCTAGTGAGAGGAAAAGCTCCCATGTAGATAAGGTAAATTCATTCCAGCTTGATGGCCTTGGGCGGGAGAGGAGATCGACGAGGACCATCTCACGGGACTCCAAGAATGACGAGCTTACATCAAAGCGGTTGAAGTTCAGCTCTGAAGTTTATCTTACTTCTGAGGGTCTCTGGAAATCTGTGTCATTGTTAGGGCCATGTTCCTTAAGCCGGTGCAATAGGGTTATGTATGAAGACAAAAACAGTGTGAAAGATGTGGATCAACAGAGTTTGCAATTGGATTTCTCAAGAGACTTAAAAGGTATGATGCATGAATTATGGAAAGCTCCCATGGAGTCCTGCGTTGATGCATCACCACTGCTTGTGGTCCATGACCAAGAGATCTGTGTGTTTATTGGCTCTCATTCACAAAGATTTGTCCGTGTTGATGCGAAAAGGTATGCACATATTTCATTTTTCAGCTACTTTTGAATTATCCAAACACTTTAATTGAAGTTACTTCATTCTCCTTTTCAATCTTTAATAATATACTAATACAATGTCAAAACTGTTATTTTTAACTAAAAAGTGATGTCAATTAGTTAATGTAGAAATATCTGGTACCGTGATGAAGTGATCTATCTCAGCTACTCTTTCCTATGTTCCAATTGTGCCAACATCAAAGAAATGATATTCAATTATATAATCTTGTGTTTGTTTCCTTTTCATAATTGATATTGTAGCCATGATGTATGGGATGAATAGCCAGTTGATCTTGTGTCCATTTTTATGGGAAGTGATAACCCGAAGCCCAATCAAAAACTGCTTTAGGCTGGCCAGTTAGAAGATTAGGAGAGAAGAAGATAAACGATTAGATGGCCTCAAGTCCTCTTCAAACATGCATTATCATAATGATGTGTGATTTAATTCTTATGATCCATTGTTAATGGACTGTTAATTTTCTGAGTATTGATTCTAACATGAATCATTTAGTGGTCATGTTCTGTGGGAGATTAAACTAGATGGAAGAATTGAATGTTCAGCCGCTGTCACAAGTGACTTTTCTCAGGTCTGTCCTTAGTTTTGCATGCATAATCTGCCTTCGTGTCCTGTGAAGACCTGATTTATAGACACAACAATTGATTCTATTTTGTCATTTCAGGTTGTAGTTGGATGTTATGATGGGAAAATTTATTTCATTGATTTCTCAAATGGTAAAATCTGCTGGACTTTTCAAACTGGTGGTGAGGTATGGCAGTTTTATACTTGTATCATTTTTCATTGATTTACTAATTGATGGATAGCAGTCACCATCAAAGTCTCACGTGAGTGCCAATTTTGATGAAGCACAACACTGTGAATCCTTTTTAGGATTAGCAGATCTTTTGTAATTGGCATTACCTATAACTGCTTTAAGTGGCTTCAAAATAGTTGCCTGCATATGCAATCTGTGGAAGAGGTACAATCAGTTTCTCCTTCCCTGATTAATAAGAAAGCTTCACTAGAAGGCACCAAGGGGATAACTCTCAGAGAAGATACAAGCTGCAGATACAAGCTATCATATCTACAATGTCTAGTAGGACATGTTAAGAGAATTAATTTCTCTCAATATACGAAAGAGAGATCTAAACTTCATGCATCTGTCAAACAGACCGACTCTTTTTAAGTCTTTCAAAAGCTATAATTTTTCTTTGCATGGGAGCCAAAAGATGGTGAGAGAATCCTGGTAAATAACTTTCTTCTTCAGCTTCCAAGTTCCAATTCTTGCCATCTACAGTAAATTCCACAACATTTTCTGTAAATCCAGTTGGTCCCCAACAAAGAAAAGAAGTAAAATGGTGACTACCAGACCAGCTATATGACAGGAGCAGATGATTTACTGTTTGTCCTTCTCTTTACAAAGAAAGCATCAGTAGTATACTGCATGAGCATTCTTAGATTCTCATATTCTCCTAACTAGATTGCATTGCCTCCATTAGTGATCTTTATCCTTGATGAAGTGCCACAATTACTTGCTTTAGGGAGAGAGTCACCCTTGGTAAAGTGAACTTAATCACTTGCTTCAGAGAGAGAGAGTACCTCATCTTTTTTGCTAAAACATAAATGTAAATTGGCTGCTTACGTTTTTGCTAGATTAAATTCACTTCATGACATGCATCAAATCTCTTCCTTAGTCTACAATTCCAGCATGGCTGCTAACATATGTCCATGGTAAATGTCTTCATTGTCCAAAATTGGGACATCGAATGACTTTCTAATGGACCTACATAAGGGGAAAATGATGCTGACCTGGAAGGGTAACATGCCTAGAAAGTTCCCACTAAAATGGTTGCATAATTTTGGCTATTACAAGCACATCGATTTCTTGAGGAGGAGATGGTTACAGATATACGCTGAAGGAGACAGTTATAGATTTACCTGAAGTAGTCCAAGTTTCTCATTTCGAGCTTGAGTCTTTCCAAATGGGAGAATGATTCTATTGTAGCCCTCTTTTTGGTTCTTTTGCTGCACTTTACTTTTCCCACTTTGTCAAAATGGTATCAGGGTCCTTTGTTAGGGTTTTCCCTGCATCAATTTTAATACCGAGCAAAAGAACAGAGAGTAGACAACCAAAAAAAGAAAATAATGATGGCTAGAATCGAGATGAATTGAATCTGGAATAGAGAAATGATATTTTGGGGTGGTCTCTGGATTTTTATTGAATCAGAAAAACTAATGGCAAAGTGACATAAAGGCCTATCTATACTAGGGTTACAGATGTAAGACAATGTTAACCCTTGATCTAACATAATAATTTCTAATCTCAACCAGTGGAGCTCATTAAAAGCTGCAGGACTTCCACATGACCACTCATGAACCCTAAAAGCCTAGGTAAAGGCTTATTAAAAGAAGAAAATTCTTAAATTCTAAAATTAAAATTACGCTTCTAATCAGAAAAATTAGCTACAGGTCTTTCCTCCTTTTCCTTTTATTATTTTTTTATCAGTATTCACTCCAATCAGTTTTCAGCATAAATAAAGAAAAAGCTACACTTAGTTTGATACTGACAATGGGATGCACTGGTTCGACATTGTCATGACGAAGGATGAGAACATGCCACAAAACTCTTGTGAACAAAATTGCATCACAGGCATGCGTATAGTGCATGAAAAACTCTCATACAAATGACAAATGTGTCTTGTCAAAACAGATTATATGTATGGTTTTATGTTTTGATTGAGGTCCAATGTTGGATACCCCTGTTATCTTGTAATTCAAGTATCATGCAATGTCTGTCTGTGATATTGATGAATTTTTATTGATTCAGGAGGCATTTTATTATGTTGGTTGTACTGGTCTTTTACTTAAGTTAAACAAGACACCTAGCCTTACTCCATTAACTGGGCAATTGCACACAATTTCCATCAAGCATTTGCTCTATTTTCTTTTCTTTTTTTTCCTTTTTTTTTGGAGATTTCCTTTCTGCTGAATGTTCACTCTATATGCTTCTTATAATATTTATTTTGACTTATGTTTGTTCACCAGATCCCTTTTCCTTGCTTCATAGGTAAAATCACAGCCAGTTGCAGATGGGCAACGGCAATTGATATGGTAATTCCAGTTCTTTCTGTTAATGAATTTTTTCTTTTAGTTGTATTTTGGCATGTTTATTCCTTGAACACAGGGAGAGTGACCAATATGAGATTCTGCCCATGAATTATTGCCAGGCTGTGATACTGTACCACTTTCTTTTTTCTGTAAGCAAAAACAATTATTACAAGAAACATTGTTCTAGTACAAAAATATAAAACAGAACACAATAAACGAGTCTGGGACATCTGGAGTGCTAAAATTTGGCACAGGGGACATTTAAGTATCAAAAGTTAGGGAAGTGACACTTAAGTGCTAAAATCGGAGTAAAATGGATTAATTAAGTACTAATGGCAAGAGAATTCGGCCAAATGTTGACGTGGCGATTTTCCGGCAAGACAAGTGCAAAACAACATCATTTTGCACGCTGACATGGCTACATAATTAATTTAAATATTAATTAAATTAAATTTATAACTAAATTTAAAAAAGAAGAACAAGAACAAGAAGAAGGAAGATAGAGATTGCAGGTGGCGAGGAGGCTGAGCCCTCACCGCCGCCCCCCACCGTCGTTGGGAAGGGCTGGTGACGGTGGGGGGAAGGGTTGGTTGGGGTCATCGGGCCTTGGCCAAGGGCTGGCAACCCCAGCTGACCAGCGGCGAAGGCTCGCAGCCAGGATTGGGGCCCTCCCCTAGATCCAGCGACCCTCCACCATCGTCACCGGCACTTCCTAGCGACGGCAAGGAGGCAGCAACGAGGGCTAAGCCCTCGTCGTTATGCAACTGGTTTTTCTTTTTAATTTGGTTTTAAATTTAATTTAATAATATTTATAATATAGTCCACGTCAGTAGCAAAACGATGTCGTTTTGGCATTTCTTTGTTGAATCAACTCTCCGGCGAGCCACGTATACGGGCAATATTAATAAAAAATTCTGACGTAGGATTTCTGACAGAGTCTGTCGGACTTGACACTCAGGTGGGCTCATTTTAAAAAAAAAAAATGGCACTTAAGTATCACTTTCCTAACTTTTTGGCATTAAGTGTTCTCTCGTGCCAAGTTTTGGCATTTTGGCTGTTCTTTTCCCCACAAGAAACAAAAAACTTAAAACTCAAATAATAGAGTTATAGCAAAGAAGAGTCACAACATGAAACCAAAGAAGACTAAAAACCATAAAGATGAAAGTAGCTGTGGATTCTTCTTATATTCCTTCCAAAATGCACCATATTAGATAAAATGGAGGATTTCCTACATTTGCATGGCCCAAAGCAATGATTCAACGATTGAAATTATTGTAGAACAGTTGTTAGCATCACCTGATAAAGGAATTGATGGTGCGTATGTTCTCTATTTTGAGTATATATATGTATTTTTGGTTGTAGTTATTAAATGGTTATAAATAAGGAAATAGAGCCATCTTATGTTCTCTACCTGTCAATCTTTTAGTAAAGATGTGGTCTTTATTAATTCTCTCTACTCCTCTCTTGAAAATTCTAAAATATTTATATAGTAATAGAGCCACCAAGAGAGTGGGATCTAAGTCAACCAAAGGTGATAATAAAACCTTGAACTCCAAAATTTCTTACTTTGTCTATTTTCTAGCTGGCAATCTTATTAAAGAAAAAAAAAAAATCATCTCTGCCATCATGTTTTCTACCTTGTCAACCTCGAGAGCAGCCACACTTCAAGAGCGGCATCATTTTTTCATGTTTGTTGCAGTCTCTTTAGTTGTCCCTGAGATTTAGAGCTCTCTCATGAGCCGGTGGTTTCTCCATCTCCATCGTAGTCAAGGGGGAGCTGTGGTCGTTCACTGCAGCCTCATCCATTTTATGCCAAGATCCTTATCGCTGGTGAAGACTGGAGCCTCTCTGTTCTCTAGTCCTTCCGTTGTGTATTCATTCTCAGTCGTGGTTATTGGTTCTACTTCTCCGTCACAAGCAAGCTACTGTTCTCATCCATTTGCTGTTTTTGGTCTTAGGTTTGTTATTTTGTTGTCTTTCCCAATTTCCAGAAAAGAAAAAAGCATTCTGGGGTGTGTTGGTTCTCTAATCTGCAGCGCCTTATCTTAAAAAAGTTCCCCAAGTCAACTCTCAACATGCCTAATAATGTGGATGATAGTCATTGTGAGACTCTTATCAATTGCGGGCGTCATTGACTAGTGAAGCCTCCATCAAGTTTCCAGGCAGCTGTGAGCTCAAGAGTGAAGCACACATTTGTTGAGTAGCCAGAGTCGAGAGTTGTGGGGTGATGAGGTTCAGTTTGCCTCAATTCATGAGTCGGGTTATCTTGATGTTAATTTTGTCATTCTAGGTAGAGAAAGGTGTCAACTTTCCCATCTTGACTTGTCTCCTCAACTATTTTGTCAAATCTGGTGTTGATATGGGTTACATTCAGTTTGTCGTGTAAGTTTCCGTCTTGCACCATTGTCGTTGTCTCAGATCCGTTTTATTTATCTACATCCCTTTATCTAGTGTAAGGTCTGGCTTGCACAGCGCTTTAGTCACAGACTATGGAAGCAAATTCTTCTTGTCATATGCAACCTGATGCTCTAGCTTGAGGGGGAGTGTTAATATATATCTAAGTAGGTGATCATAAAGGACATTAGGGTTTTGTTAGTGTCTCTCTTTCTCTATAAGCAAAGGCATCTTATGTACCTTTTCATTAAGGGTCCGTTTGGTTCAACTTTAGGGAAATGGCTTTGTATTTCCTCAAGTATCTTTGAATGAATGGGCATTTGGTGAAGGCAAGAGTGTTTGGATACTCATTTTGGTATATATTTTGTAAAGCATCCTTGAGGTGAAAAGAAAAAGGAAAAAAAAAAATGATAAGGAAAACAGAGGAGGAGATGCAGATGCATCGGGGAGGGCGAAATTGTGGGGGAGGCGGCTCAAGCTGCTGGTGGTGGTGGGGAGGTTGAGCTGCCCGGGTCGCTCAACCTCAGGCAGCGTTACCTGTGTTGCTCAACCTTCGGCAGTGGCACCTGGGTCGCGACGCCTGAGGTCCCACAACCTCAAGTGAGGCTTCCCGATGGCCAGATCTTGCCACCAGTTGCTGAGTTCCGCTGGCTGAACTTCACTGGTTGACCAGCAAGTCCAAGGAAGTAGACAATGAATGGTGTTTTTTGAGATCAAAAAAGGAAAACATGATTATCAGTGAGGGCAATATTAGAAAGAAATAAAAAGTCATTAAACCCTCACAATAGCATTTCGAAAATGTTGAAAGCTCAAAGCTTTGGGCTTTCGGCATTCCAAATGCTAGCATTTGGCCAATGAGGCCTCAAAAAACTGAACCAAACGCCTTTTATTTTTCCCACGGGGCTTTGGGGGCTTAAAGGCCATTGGGAAAGCTGAACCAAACAGTGCCTAAGTTATCTAGTAAAGATGTAGTTTCATTGTTTCCCTCTCCCTCTCTCTTGAAGATCCTACAATATTTCTATTCTCCATGTGCATTCAGTTGATTAATTGTTCATCTATCGGAGATTCTCGAAAATGAGAACTCTATTCCAAGTAGCTGCCCAGCACAAAAAGGATGTCTTCAGGGGCACATTAGGAAGCCAAATGGCTTTAGCACGAATTGTCTGAAGGTGTCAATAGAGAGACTTCTGATGGCTAAATTATAAGATTTAATAGAGAAGGCTCTGCATTTAACAAAATTCTAGATGAGTCTGTCCTTCTCCAATACCTTTAACCTTGGGTTATAAAGAAAGAGATGAATGTGCAGACCTCATCAACCTCCCTTAAAATATAAATTGAGGTGGAAATTCTGAGTACAGTGCTGGTGTTGATGCACAAGACGTTAGAAACCAGAGCATCCTGGTCAGTAGAGTGAGATAAGAGAGTGGGGAAGCAATGTTTAAGATGAATGTCTGTGCACCAGTTTTTTTTGTCAGAAAGGAGCCCCACATCCATTATTGAATTCAAATCTAATCCAACAACTAAAAGAATTTTATCCTTCTCTATTATATTTCGAGATTCCAACAAATGTGGGGAAGATAAATCCTTGGAGCACCTGTGCCTGTGATGGCACCACAACTAAGCAGAAGCAGGTCAGATTAGAATGGGGCTAGATGATGCCAGAAGCTACCGAATTTGTGCCTCTTACTGAGGATTTGACGCAAGATAAGGAAAATAGTGTGTATGGTTCTCTGGGGGCTATTGCAAGAAAGCTCACTTTTCATTGATAATGAGAAATTCACTATAGGGTGCTAGATGGGGAAAGCCTCGTACAAAAGGAGGTAAAGATTCAAAAGAGCTTAATTACGAGAGAAAGCATATATTAGCAACCAATGCATTTGCATCTGCTAGTAATTCCATTATGCTAAAATCATAAGTTTTGCACCTGTCATGAAAAATTACAGGTTGAAGACTTCTGTACTTCAAAGGCTCGCTTTCTTTGCTTTTTCCAAAACAGCCAGAAAATAGAGAGGATACTCACAAGATAGCGATCTCCAACCCATATTTTCTTGCGCTCAAAACCCACCGTTTGACATGTTTCTATCAAATAAAATATTTAGACTTTAGATTTCCCTTTCCCTTTCTAGGCCATGTTGTTTTGCTGGCACTTATTCTCCCTTTTTGTTGCTTCTTCACTGCATTATATGCTCTTTTTCTACGATGTCTGTTCCGCTATCCTAGGTAGCCTAAATTTTCAACTGTCCTATTCTCTTTTATCAATTTTGATGCTCTATATGTTGCTTCAAGACAAATGACACAAAAAGGATTTGTGCAGGTGTGGATCTCACGATCATAACCTCTATGCTCTTGACTACAAGAATCGTCAATGTCTTTTCAATATTAGCTGTGGTGGGAGTATCTTTGGTTCACCTGCAATTGATGAGGTGAATCTGGCATTTCCTGATGTTATACTTTTATTGGTTTGAGAAACATCTACAATATTTGAGTATGAGAATGGGAAGGAATGGAGGAAGAAATGAAATAAAACTCAGAAGGGAATCAAATTATATTTTCAATCCCTACATTTGGTTGTGACAAAAGAACAATATGGGCATCGAAAGGGGATACTGTAGAATCTCAGATGTTCCTTTAAAAAAAAAATGAGAATGGATATGCTGGAAAATTGATTATGTGTGTGTTTGTGTCTGCCGTGAGGCAAATTAGAGAGGAAGTCACTTTCCTTCTTTGCCAATTCCTGATATAGAGAGAATGGGCCTTCCATTGGGAATACCCCACCCCATTCAATTCTACAATACAACTGAACAAGAGAAAAAGCCGGGAGGAGATAATCATGATTCCATTCCATTCCTTGTACCAAATATGGCCTAAGGACTTGTGTGATTTATTTACAATTGGTACAATTGATGGGAATACCCTGTTCAATTCTACAATACTACTGAACAAGAGAAAAAGCCTGGAGGAGGTAATCATGATTCCATTCCATTCCTTGTACCAAATATGGCCTAAGGACTTGTGTGATTTAATTTACAATTGGTGCTATTGATTTAAACTGACATATTTGACATGTTCGATGCTTGAGATTTTTCTTGAATTTTCAGGTGAAAAGTTTTTATGTGTATTTGATAGGTCAATTTTCAGTATCATAAGTTTTCCTCGATTACCGTGTAGTTGCTCAAAAACCATCCTTGAGAAAATTAAAATTCAATTGATTCATTGCAGGTGCGCGACACTCTTTATGTAGGATCCACTAGTGGTCGTGTAACAGCTCTTTGTATTAAGGTACATATGAACTTTTTATCCATATTACTTCCTTGGAGATTGAATACCTTGATGGCAGATGCTGAATTGTCCACTTTTTACGTCCAAATACCATTGAAGACCACCTCCAATCGTAAATATCCCAACCTGCTTATGTCAGAACAAATATAGATAAAACTTTGACCCAAAAAAAAAAAAAAAATCGTAGATGTTTGCTTGCTAGGATAATTATTGTGGATTGGTTGGCTAGTTTTATACAGTGAAAGGACCAATCTTGGAATCTTTAATAGCTAGATTTACACCACCCCAGTATGCAGAGTCCTAATTGAAACTTGAGTTGTTTTTGCATCCATCTTTCAAGGCAAGAATGTTAAATTTCTAGAATACGAAATATGACTGTCTTTTGTAAGAGGACCGCATTATAAGTCAACTTCATTCAAGTTAAGAAGAACCTTCGTTAGAGTTCTGATCTTTTTCTATCCACCTAATAAAGTTGTTCAACCTCTGCAGCTAGTTAATTATCCCATTATGGATTATACCATCTTTTTCGTTTTAAGTTTCACTCAATTTAGGTATTTCTCTTAATCCAAATAATTGAATTGGTTTTTTTTTTTGGCATTCTTTTATTATTCCTTTTAAAAATAGAATGTTTTTCATGACCATTTCTTTTTCTTTCCTTTGAAAGGTTTATAAAGAATTTATTCTTTCTTTTAAAACCTGTATGACTAGAAAAGAATTCTTTGGCAATTTTTAAATTTTTTTTATGAGTTCCTTAAAAATGGGTTCAATAGTGTCCTGAATGCTTAAAAAAGTGCAATCAAGTCCTAAACCTTCTGAAATTAATGCATTTGATTCATACCTTTTGAAATTAATGCAATCAACAAATGTCCCCATTTTGGCATCTAGCCATGGGAAAACCAACTGCTTCACCAAGTTAAGCATGGTTTCTACCATTATTGTGTAATAGAAAAACTGGGGTTTTTTGTTGTCTAGTCAGATTATGGCTTGATTATGAGTGTTAATTGAAAATAAAGCTCAATTTTAAATCAAGATTGATCTAAAAAGTAAAACTAGAATCAGTGCTTAAATCTAAAATTCAACCACAAATGATTAATGAATGTTTAACCATTCTTAGATACCGCAGCTGAATAGACTAATATGACTTACTAGTTTAATTTCAGTAAAACAATCCAAATCAATAAATTTGAAGTAATAATTCAAGTCACCAAATGTTAAAATCAAGATTCTAATTCAAATCAATGAAATCAGGATGAAATAACTAAAATGAATAGTCAAGAACTGATGCATGATTTTAGGCACCTATAGTTGGTCAGTAGAAATTTTGTTTGAGTTTGTTATTCAATTTTCGAAATTTCATGACCAAATTTAGATTGTTACTCAAACCTTGGTTTCCTCAATTTCATGTAATATCTAAATCTTATCTTCCTTCCATAGTCAAGGCCTATAACCAATGGGCAACAAAAACCCTGGGTGCTTGGATAGGATTGAAATTATGCTAAATTTGGTGAAAGGTCCAATTTTCTAACGATTTGACATCACCAATGGCCATGTTAGAATTTGATTGCACAAAATTCAAAAGGTTTAGGAGTTGGTTGCACGTTTTGAAGTGTTTGGAAATTGATTGCACTCCATACGGAAAGTCTAGGACTTCTAAAATATTTTTCCCATGGTGGAAATTAGTGGCAACAGGGACAGAATGAGTTTAGGTAGCCATTGTCTTTCAATAGCTCTTCCTTTGTAAGAGAAGGTAAGCTAGTAGCCAGTGTTGTTATTTATGCAATGATCCTGTGGTGGCTTGGAATTTTTTTTTTTACCCTGCTACAATGGCCAGTTTGTAGTAGCTATGCCTTCTGTTGTGGGTGCAGTGCTTGCAATTTTTGCTATTTGATATAGTGTTCTCTATACTATAAACATGCCTAATCATACGATTGTTGGCCCTAGCATGTTTAAGAGATTCTGATCCAGAAGTTAACGTGAAATGTGCAGGCTGTACCATTTTATGTTCTCTGCCTACATGAATTTGAAGTGCCAGTATTCGGATCTCTCTCTGTGTGTTCTCCTTCTGCTCTAGGTAGTCCACGAAATGTCTTCACTTGATTGTTAGTCTACTTTTTTCTTAATTTATGTGGTATTTTTCTAAACTATCATCTTCTGCAACAGTTATTTGCTGCTTGGTTGATGGATCTGTTGTGGCTTTAGATACCACTGGATCAATTATTTGGAAGGTACAACATAATTTTGTTACTTAATGTTTTTGGATTTTTCTTTTTTAAGTTTTTCACTTGATCTAAGTCAGCAGTCCAAATGATTTTAGGCCATCCAGAATTTCTGGAAAGTTCAATTTTGATGATCATTTCCACATTTGAGTTATTGGTATTGGGTTTCTAATGAGCTAGAATCTATTGAGCGAGAGAATGATCAGTGCAACGTTTCAGAGATTTTTCAATTTGAGTTATTGGTATTGTGATTTTAATGAACTAGAATCTAGGAAGTGAGAGAATGATTAGTGCAAAGTGTGAGAGACTATACATCTGCATTTTATGGTCTCATAAGTTTGGCATATCTTATTAATGCAACATGGCTGCAGATCTGTGCTCTCGATACCAAGTTTCTTACCTATTATTGTTATCCGTTAGAAAACATTTGCTATCCATGAAATGTGAACTTTCATGGAAGCAGACAAATGTCGCATCAGTGAAAACAAATTCTTCAACTGAGAGAGTATTACTAGGATGGGTGACCTCCTGGGAAGTCCTCGTGTTGCACCCCCCTTTACCTTACCAAAAAAAAAAAAAATTCTTCAACTGATTTTCTTCTCACAGTTAGAGCATTGATAGTTCAGCTTATAACTTCGCAATTGGGTTGTCCTGTGACACGTCCATGTTATTGTTCCATGGAGTTTCATCTGTAGATGAAGTGCCAGAGATGCAGAAGTCTGCATTTATATACACAAGCAGTAAGCACAGACATAAATATAGCTTGGCATATGAGTGGACACTGATACAGATGGTCTTATCATTTCTTTTCGAGTAACTGGCAATCTATGTTGTGTGTTGTTTCCTTGCATCGTGGACCTACCCCAATGTGCAATAGAAATGCCTACTCCACTGGGTCCAGTGTTACTCTAGTCTTGCAGTTTAATGAACAGTGCATCATAGCTTCTCCTCCTCATATATTGTCTCAGTAAGTTTTACCTCTGTTATATTGGTCATGTTGTCAGTCCCCTTGTCTAGGCCGAATGTAGCTATGGTGATAGTTTTGAGTTAAAGGCGTAAATTGAAAGGCTTATTTTTTAACATGCAGAATCTCTTGTGAGTTGGTAAACAGTTGTAGGATAGCTGGAAAACGAAGCAAAATTCAATGAAAACAGGTGTTAAATTGAAATATCTAGAAAAATAATTTACATTTGACATATTTGACGACTTTCATTTTAGTAACTTATTGCTAGCTTGTACATAAATGTTCATTGTCAAATTGTCACTATCTCTGGGTGAAATGGCAGTGTTTCTACAGTGTCCCTCTTGAGCAAAGGCTTAATAATGTAACTGTATGACGGCTTTCATCCATAATTGGGCAGTATTGTAACTAAGTATTACCAATGAGAAGATGAAGTAGAGTATCCTTCCATATATTAGCAAGATGGGAATGTCTCATAAGTTTTCATGGGTTGATCTCTCTGAAATGGATTTTTAAAACCACCAATATCTATTCTAAGGGTTGATTAACTGGTTAGCATGTTTGTCTTCTCACTCAGAGCCTGGTTCCAATCACCCCACTTAAGCATTTTCTGTGACCGCCCCAGGAGCACAGGTTTGTAAATCCTCGGTAATTGCCAGGTGTATGTATGATGGGGTGGATAGACTTTCACACCCGGTGGAAATTAACTGGGTGCCCAAGAAGGCCCGAGGACCACCCTCATAGTTGTGTTGGCAATGTGGTTAGAGTCCAGTCTAGAATCGTGTCCATCTTAGATCTTAAGTCTCCTTTACTCACTGCATTGAGAAAAACCATGACACTTAGCTTGTAATTCTATGGTGACGTTTTAGCAAGCTGCATTTATTGGTGTTTCACTAGAAAGTTGTTGATCCTATCAAATTATGAATTGATTTCTGTTGAATTACATGATTCTTGCTCATATTCTCCTCTTCTTTGAATACTGAATTGGATCACATGGTTACAATACTGAGCTTCTACAATTTCTACAACCATCATGGTGTGCATCTCTAAATATTAAAAGGAAGTTTGACTTGCTGGATGTGTAATTCAGAGAATGAGGAATGATGATTTTCGCATAGCTGTCAGATGGACACCCACCATTTAGCAATCATTTGAACCATATCTACAGACATATGTGATGTAGGTAAGAAAACCCCAAGAAGGTGTATAACACCAAGAATGGAATTGAAGGAGCAAATAGGAATCATTCACAAGGAAATGCACAATCTAAAAGATTCTCTTCTGGACGTCAAAACCAGAGAAAGGATAGAACAACTTCCCAAAAGAAACTTTATTCTATAATGGAGAAATACTTTAATATTAAAAAAAGTCTTCAAGACTAATAAATAGGGATAAAAACCATTATTCATAGGACTCTCTGAACATAATTGAAGAAGTTCTGACTTTTCTAGAAGGTGTAGGCCTTCAAAGTAGTACTGCTTTGGAGTTTTAATCTCACAAAAGCCTCATAGTCAATTTTGCAAAAGATCATTTATATTTTACTTGATCATTTTTGAACTTTGAAAGATTTGGTGGTATCACTGGCGATTGTTTTAAAAACTTAAGCTGTTAGACAAAAACGTAGTTTAATATTTAATTATTCTAATATTTCCCCCTCATGCTTAATTTGGTTTTTTTGCCTGATACTAAGTGTGGACATATTTAATTGGGGAGGCAAATAGGGCTTGGAAAGATTTGAACTTAGAATCTCCTGCTCTGATATCGTGAAAGATTTGGTGGAACCAGTGTCGACTGTTCTAAAAGCTTAAGTTATTAGACGAAGGCGTGGTTTAATATTTAATTATTCCAATAAACTTCTAGGATCTTGCGATCCTTGATTCAATTCCAATCCTTAGACGCCATTGATCCTTAGTAGGGTGCTGATTTACCATTGTGGATGACATTTTATTTACTAAATGGATGCAAGTTATCTTGCTTCACTTTGTAATGCCTTTCCAACTTATCAAATGCATTCTGCTCTGTATCTTATTCTAATTATTAACTTTGAACAGCGGAGAACTGGTGGTCCTATTTTTGCTGGAGCCAGCATAACTTCTGTTCTCCCTACTCAGGTAAAACACTTCTGTAGAGAATTTGTTTTGCGAAGTCCATTCTATGTGCAAGATGTGTCCCGCGTAGCATGTTAAAGAAAATTTTGGACAAGTTTCCAGTAAGGGCGTGATGAGGCAAATAAAGTAACGTGAGCTAAAGAATCCATGTAAAACCAAACTGCAGAAAATATCTTAAACAAAAAGAAGACCAGCATTGCCAATTTTGGATGCAGTATGATAACATATTGAAAATAACCCAAAATGGAAGAGATTACTTGGTAGAAACAAGCGTGGTAAAATGTGAACAAAAAGTGATCCAAATTTTAGACTTCGTCTCATCCATCTTCGTGCTCTATTTGCTAGATGAATTACTTTACTATCATATTGCTTTGATATGAGATATCTTTGAAAAAGCATGAAATAAACTGAAAGGAACAGGATAATCAATAAGGAACCACCTTCGCTCTTGATCTAAGTGAGGATTTCTCTTGTATGCAGGTGCTTATTTGCTCCAGAAGTGGAAGTATTCTTTCACTAGAACCAGTATGGTCCAACTCTTATCATATTCACTTTGACTTGACTTGTCCAAGAATTTGTATCGATCTAGTTTGACCATTTTTTTTTAAGTCTATTAACCATATCTCTGGGGCTAGCTGGTAAGTTTATGCATTAGTTGCTACGGTTTTACTGCAATCTTCTGAAAACTTCTGCAGGTAGTTTTGCATATAGATGGCATTGCTACCTAGTACCTGTCTCTTCTCTAGTTCCTACCAAAATCTTTTGCTTTTTGATTGGCATCGAGGGAAAAATCTTTCCCTACATTTTAAATAAGTTTTTGTGTCATTTAACCATACAAAACAATTCTTGTGATCATTTTTTTCTCTATTCACTTCATTGCTGTTTCTTGGCGTAATCACTGCTTGTAGACAAACTCCTGCAATCTGCATGTCACCCATTATCAAACTTCCCAGGGCCACAACTATCTTCCTATGGCCTACTTTCATCAGTTTTTCTTAAGTTGGATATCAAAAAATGATACTGAGATGGAAATTCTCTCTCCCGTCTATTCTTAAACTGTGACCTTCGATCAATTTGCTGTCATATTTTCTTATCATTAATGGGGATTCTTCAGGAAAATGGGGAGATATACTGGGAATACGATGCTGGCTATCCAATA
Organism: Eucalyptus virginea; assembly: GCA_014182375.1. NCBI lineage: Eukaryota > Viridiplantae > Streptophyta > Magnoliopsida > Myrtales > Myrtaceae > Eucalyptus > Eucalyptus virginea. The sequence continues at coordinate 17,730,664 of CM024517.1, read as the reverse complement.
ACTGCATCTGCTTATCTTGATGAGCATTTGCGACTTTCAGCTGACAGGTAAAGACACATCATAAGCTTGTTGGCCTAATGCTTGTAATTTATAACATTACTGCTTTTACAGGCTGGTTTGCGTTTGTACGTGCTCGGGATCTGTGTTGGTGCTTCGCATTGAGGAGGATGTAGCAAGGGAAAGGAACCAGCAGAAAGAGGATAGGTGCATGGTTCAAGAGTTTGCGAGGTTGGAGCTGGAAGGAGATGTATTTTCTTCACCTGTGATGATTGGTGGCGTTATTTTCATTGGTTGCAGGGACGATAATTTACATTGCATAGCTGTTGGATCACAAAGTTCAGTGATAGAGTAGTATGATAAAACATTATGGTGCTATTTCAATCTTCGCCACGCCCGTTTGCTGCATCTCCACTCCAGGTGGTAGTGGCCTGGATCCTCTTGTAGGTGTGCTGGGTCCTGCTGGCTACCGAGACCGGCTGGCTGTGACTAGGAGTGGCATTCAGGCAGCCCCGAGCCTAATTGGCCATGGTCCACGACCCAATGTGTGAAGGGTACTTGGGTCGCAAGAGCCACCTAGGTTTGACGGTCGTTGACTTAGGACCTGGAGGACTTAATTCTAAGATAAATTCGTTCTGCGGATGGCAAGTAATTTTAACAATACGATGGACTTTGAAGATCATCTTATGGGTCCTCTTATTTCGCTCGGTTAAAAAATTATGGCCTTTTAAAAATCAGGGTGCCAGAATTTCCGTGTTTTTTTCAGAGAAACTTGTGCCCAGGAGATATAAATAGTAAAATAAGTAATGACAAAACTTTGAGTCGATATGGTGTAACAAATGCGTGCGTATAATATAATTCTTTCATTGGAAAAAAAGGAAAGTTCGACAAAAACAGTTGTGAATTGTGGAAAAGAGGAAATTTTAGGCCCCTCGCATCAGTTGGGGAAAAGAATATGTTAAAATAACTTCAAACATTGGACTCTTGTTTCAATTAAGGGGGTCATGGAAAGAATAGGTTCAAAATCAAGATCAATTCCCTTTTCAAATCCTGTTGCAGCTGCACGAGCCCTTCCCGAGTGCCACGGATACTCAATTTCAAGTGAGTAAACAGAATTCCATACTCGATCTCATGAATACATATCGAATTCTGTGGAAAGCCGTATTCAATGAAAGTCGTATGTATGGCTTGGAGGGAGATCTTTCTTTTATATCTTTCGAGATCCACCCTACAATATGGGGTCAAAAAGTGGCCTCTATGGTAGAATCAGCCGGGGGCCAGAGAGGCAGTGGTTTACCCTGTGGTGGATGTTAGTGGTTCGAGTCTGCTTATCTCCAACTCGTGAACTTAGCCGATACAAAGCTATATGATAGCACCCAATTTTTCCGATTCAGCAGGTTCTACAGAGTGGTAGTAAGGGTGACTTATCTGTCGACTTTTCCACTATCACCCCCAAAAAATCAAACTCTACTTTACGTAAAGTTGCCAGAGTACGATTAACCTCTGGATTTAAGGAGAGCCACAAAAGTCCACAGACTGCAACCACCGCTTGCGGTGGCCCAGTTGGATAAGTGCTTCCATGATCCTTTGCGAGGAGAGAGGAGTTCGAATCCCGCTGGCCGCACGGGATCTTAAGTGCGACGTCAGGGTGGTGGGTCTTCCGCTAGCGTCGCCCCAGGGTTTACCTCCCATTACCCTAGGCCTATCGGGCTATTTGTGTTGGGAAAAAAAAGAAGTCCACAAACTGCCTAATTGACATCAACGAGTAAAATCTCATTGTGCTTCAGGACCCCATAATAACAACAAAGAATGTGCTAAACTATTAGCGAGACACCTAAGTCATACAAGTAAAGAGATCTATTCATTGATAAGAAAAAGAAAAAATGTGAACGGTGATTGGATTGATGATAAAATAGAATTGCGAACAATGATTTGATTGATGATAAAGAAAGAGAATTCTTGGTTTAATTTTCCACCTTAACGATAGAAAAAAGGATTAATCAAATTCTATTGAGTTTGACTCATAGTGATCATTTATCAAAGAATGACTTTGGTTATCAAATGATTGAACAACAGGGAGCAATTTACTTACGATACTTAGTTGACATTCATAAAAAGTATCTAATGAATTATGAATTCAATACATTCTATTTAGCATAAAGATGGATATTCCTTGCTCATTATCAAACAATCACTTATTCACAAACCTCGTGTAGGACTAATAGTTTTCATTTCACATCTCATGGAAATATCTCTCCTTATTTGGGACCCTATTCAACTCTTTTAGCTTCTATTGAATCGAGAAACGGGTTTGATCGAATTGATCGGGTCACATAGGAACAAGGTTCAAGTCTACCGGTTTGTTAGGATGTCTCAGCTGCATACATCATTGTACTTCCACTTGACACCTATCGTAATGATAAATAGCTCGTCTCTCCTTATTAGTTTGTTGTTTTACTTCTTATTTTTTCACCCAATACATCGATGGAGATGGCCCAATTTATGTTAAGTAAGCGAGCCACGTCTCAAATTATGCCTAAATTATGCAAAGTCAGCGAGTCATGTCAAACAGAATTACACGGCATATCAATTAAATTAATGAAGCCCTCATATTGATTTAATATTGAAAAATTGAGGCTCTTGACCAAATGAAAAAAAGTTCAAGTACTCGATTGTATTACGAGCAAAATTTGAGATATTTGTGATGTTATTACCCCATTTTTCTTTTAAAGCCTAAGATGACATAGCTAGATTTAGAGCTCTAACTTGATCAATGATTGGCAAAATCTCTAACACAAAAATTGATCTTAAAGGGCAATTAACGTAGGAACTTTTTCTTTATTATCAATCCACAACGAACCTATGTAGCTTTGATGCCAAACTGATGCGGGATGGAATCGGGTAGCAAAAACACGATTGAGAATTGTAGAAAGGAGGGACAAATAAATATAAAGATAGGGAAGGAAATCAGATATAAAATTGAGGAAAGAGGAAGACACGCCCGCCTCTTGACAATGACTCAATAATTTCAATATCAATTCATTAACTGTGGAGTTGTAGCATCACCGATATTTATAGCGTAATCAGTTAAACCTAATTTCCTAACAAACAAAAACTACAAAAAAAAGAGCATTATCATTTGAAATACGAATAAGACAATAATAAATCTAAAATAAAGTTACATTCTACATTAAAAAAGCTTTGATTCCAACTCGCTTTTGTATCTCATCCAGTTGGAAACTATAAGGAAACAATGAACGATTTGTCTTTCTTGTGAAGTTCAACCTAGTCTCGAACCGGCCCGAATGGACCTGGGCTTCCTCTGGGCTAGTTCCTCTTGAATCTTTTTTTTTTTTTTTTTTTTTTTGTCGGTCCTCTCTAATCCTATTCTAACACACACTCTCAGACTTTTTGCCCATGCCTCCTTGCAAGGCGTGGGAGTCGAAACCCACTTTGAAATGAAATCGTCCCAATCCCAATCCCCCCCTGAGAAAGTGGAGATTTGAACCCCCAACCTCCCCCTTCCAAATTGGAAGGGTGGCCACTGGGGCGAACCCCCAGTAGTTCCTCTTGAATCGAGCGGGCCTATTTTTAAGGCCAAGGAAACTCCAGGCCAAATTGTTCGAGCCCGCTCATATTTTGTCATAAGGTCCGGCAAACTGCAATTTTTTTTTTTTTTTTGGTCATAAGGGCAACCAGCAAGTTAACACAACTAGAAGGGGCCAAGACTCGGACACTCTCTTTCCCTGTTTAGTCTTTAACCTTACAATTTTTTTTTTTTTATATAAAAATCAAAATTATTACAATTTTTTATATTTCTTTTTCTTTTCTTTTTTTGCCTTTTTTTTTTTTTCCTTCCTCCATCTTCCTCGACTGGTGGCCAACATAGTGATAGTTGGCAAAGCACGAGCTCACGATTTTCGTGAGGTTGAGGCAAGGCTTGGCTTATAGGAATTAGGAGAGCTCAAGCCTGCATATGGCTAGTCATTGATTGTCATTGTGGTCGGCGACTGGTCGAAGAAGAAGGAAAAATAAAAAGGCGGAAAGAAAAGAGAATAAGAAAAAAATTTAAACTAAAATTTCTATTTAAAAATAAAAATAAAAAATATTAAAAGGAGTGCACTAAGAAAATTTTAATCTTATTTTTCATATCAAATGATGGAAAATATTTTCTAATTTATTTTTAGCTTTCAAGCAAAAACCAGAAAATATTGTAATTTTCCTGAGGAAGTGCTTCTTGGAAAATATTTTTCAAGAAACAAACAGATGCTTATTTTTTAAAAATATATATATTGTCCATCAGATTTGTATTGTATGAAAGTGTTTTAAAATAATTATAAGAAATAAACTTTCCTAGGTTTAGTTAAATGGATTGGGTATAAATTGGAAATTGGTCAAGTCGAGTATAAGTAAAAATTTTGCATTACAATAAATGAGTTATAAATGGATAAATGGTTCAATTTGAGTCAAACATTTTATAACATGATCCAAACTCGACCTAATCCACTCATTTGACAAGTTTAATACAGAATTAAGAGTATACGCTTACTTCATGGGCTGGACCCAAACAAGTCATCTTGGCCCAATATAAATTATTTTGGGCTGATTCAGTTCGGTTCGAGATAAGTCAGGAGTATGATAGCCAATGACGCAAAGAATCTCCACGAAGTTGCTGAAGCTGGAAGTTGACCCACCATCTTCAGTGGGGCCACGGGAGGTCGAAGCTAAGTCGGTGGAGTCTTAAGTCATTGCTGCTCCTTCAAATGCCACCGGCTTAAGTAACACTAACACTAACACGTGACACACGGCACGAAACGACATAACACGCCAACCCATCGTTTTTAAAAAAACAGAAAATCGTCATGTTATTATACGTTGTATATTAAATTTTGTATGAATTATTATTTTTATGTAATTTGATTCAAATTCACAAATAAATAAATAAATAAATAAATAAATAAGAAAAAAAGCTTAGAATGAATTTACACAAAAAACATTAGTACATCATTTATTAATACTATTCATTATTTTAATTTGACAAATTCAACTCCATTCCAATAATTTATAAAATTTAAAGAAAAAATAAGTAATTCACATTCTAGACTTGTGTGTCTAACATGTCAGAAGAGAAGAGAAAAAATTTGGGGGCCGAATTGTATATCACGAGAAGTGAAAGTCAGTAGAGAAGAAAAAATTAGGTTTTTCTTGTTTTCCCCATTTATTATTTATTATTTTTTTTTTTTTTTTTTAAATCTTTTTACATATATACATTTTGACCATTCATTTATTGAAAATTTTTAAAATTGATTTTGCATATTGGAATCAAGTACAAAAAACTCTCGTCTCAAAATTCCGATTCGAATGTCGAGAAAGTTGATCAGATGTTGGATTTTCTAACATGTGTTAATCGAATGTTAGAAAGTATTTAGGAGTGTCTGACACTCCGACACGACACGAAAGCTCTCATAGAGTATTGGTACTTCTTAACTGCCAGCGCCGCCACCACTTCAGTAGTCGAAGTAGTTAAGCGCCACCACTTTTTAAGTGTCTACCAAATAAATCCAACCGCTGTGCTCACTCCTGTGTTCAAACTCACTCTACCGGAGGATTGGCTGGAGTCGGGCTCATGGCGACGCTGTCACTGGCTCATGGTGTGAACCGGCAGTTGCTCGCGGTCCGATGATCCGAGGAGAGAGAGACAGGCGTTGGAGACGCCGTGATTTGGAGAGAGGAACGAGAAAATCCTCGTTTTCTTTTCAAAGCACCCAATCCCATCCGTCGTCGACAGTTTCCTTTTTCTTTTCTTGAAGTCTTGGCGTGAAGAATAGATGCTCATGCAAGGCACGTCCTTCCTGTAAGATGGTTTTAACTTTCTCTATTTTCAAAGAAAACAACAAGAAGACACATTTATCTCAAAGAAAATTATTATGATATTAATCATCTCAAAACGTCAATCTGAATCAATTAATTTATTAGCCACTTAATTTTAGCAATATTTTTTAGCGAGAAAATATCTATCCAATGACAATTTTTTGAAACTATATTTATTTCATTCAGTACAATTTTTCTATTGGAATCAACTAAGCTAGTAAAAGAATGTTCATTTAGCTCATTCCATTGTAGAAGCCCACAAAAAGATTATTAATTCCCTCTTCATTACCATTTCATTTTTTTTTTGTACCACACGTGCTGAGTACTAGCACCTACCCAATACATTTACGCACAAAAGTGCTAAAGTGCCATGGTTAAATGCGTACGCATAAAAGTGACTCTGTTGAACTTTTGGAACAATTTACTATTTTATTTTATAATTCTATTTGAATTCTGTCAAAATACCATTACAAATCGAGTGTGTAGTGTTATGTTTGATACCAATGTCAAATGCAATTCCACAATTCTTAGTTGGTTTTAATTTGGGTCATCTAGTTTCATAAAGATTAATCTCATTCGTATAAGTTTTTTTAATAATATAATTAAATACTAAGTTAACAAAGAGTTAAGCACCCCAATTGGTGGGTGGTGCTGATGGACGGTGGTGGTGGCAGTTGGTGGGATGTTGATGGGAGACGTATGATTTTGAAGTTGACAGCAAGATTTGGAATCTGAGAATTATTAAATTGTGTTTGGTAATATTTATATTCTTGACAGCCAACGAGACTCGATTGCTAAGACTTAACAACCAGCAAGAGGATAGAGGAGCGAGAAGAAGGAAGGAAAAAATAAAAATGATATTATTTTAGAAATTGTTCCTAAAAACAAAAAAAAAATTATATTTTTTGTTTCTGTTCTAAATTTATTCCTATCCAATTTTCTATTATAGGAAATAGAAAAATTAGCTAATATTACCAAACAAATTTATATTATTTTTCTATTCCGAGGAATAATAATAATAATAATAATAAACACATGCTAGTTACTAAACAGACTCCTAAAGTACTTGTTCTCATTTCCAAAGACAATTCTAGTTATTCAATTCTTGGTTTTGTTCACTTTCTCTTTCTGGGAAAATGGTAGGACAAGAAACCTTTCGATCTCTTGTTGTGATAACACTCTAAGCAATACTAACAAAGAACTTATTAGGTGAAGGAAGCCGCAGATCTAGCTTGGATATACCCAGCAGATTTGATCGTGCAACAGGCCATACCCTGACACCATTTTCCATCACGTCTACTACTTTGGCACGCATGAGGTAATCCAGAATCATGGAGCACTCTCACGGAAAAATGTGAGAATGGCACAGGGTTGCCAGGATCTAGCCATAAAAAGGTGTCCTTCCCATTGCCGGTAATATTCCTCCTCGCATCAAGGATCTTCCTCCAAATGTAGGAGGAAATTGCAGGTACTTGTGAACATGCCAAAGACTTCCCCTCTTTAGTAGATGAGACTTGACCTATGCAGTCCACTGGGAGCTAGAATCCATGCAGTTTCATCCATTTATAAAATTGGATAGTCCTAGACCTCCTTCCTTCTTGGGCAGGCAGACATCAACCCATTTTACCTTCACCTTTTTAGCTTTTTTATCGTCCCCATACTACAAGTATGAACTGTAAAATCATTCAATCTTCTTAATAACCTTCTTGGGCAAAATAAGATCCACACCAAAAAGAAACAATGATGTAAAGAACAGATCTTATGGGCTGCAGCTGTCCAGCAAGAGAGTCTCTTGGCACACCAACTTCTGGTTCTTGCAAAAGATTCGCTCAGTTAAAACTATACAGTCTTTCACAGTCTTTCCCAGAGAGCCTCTTGCCACACCAGCTTCTCATTCTTGCTTAACCATATGGTAAGGCAAAAGAAAGTCTCTAACTATGCCTCAGTGGATGTTACTTAAAAGTTCCAAAATTTTGGAAATGGAAACCAAATTAATCGGTTCTGAAACAAATAGTTAGAGGCATCTGAAATCGGTCCTTTTTTTTTTTTTTTTTTTAATGTCTTGTGTAAAAATTAAAATTTTTATATAAAAATTGCATCATTTCATTATAAAGTATGTCCTTGATCGAGAGCTTACATGGTTATTTGTTTATAATTGAAACTATTATTCAAACCTTAATGAGTGTAAAAGTTCTTTTTATCTGTTGACATCGGGTATGAAATCGGCTCAACTCAAGAATTAAATCAATTCTAGTTGATTCCTAAATTCAAATAGACTTGATTGATCCTTAATGAAATGACCGTCAATTTTTTTATTATTATTATTAAATAAAAGTATAGGACCATTGCACGATTGGTCTCTAGACCTTAATAGGATGTGCAATGTCGTCCATTCACTTTTAATTTATTTAATGTGATTATTGAACTTTAAGTCAATATGTAATGTTGTTTATGAACTTTTAATATTTTTAATGTAATCCCGAACTTTTAGTATATATTCAATTTATTATAGAGACTATATAAAAATGTTCAATAATAACCTTTCATTAATTCAAGTTAACAAAATTTGTCAATTTGGTTTTTGATCCAATACGTTTGAATGGTGAACAGAAAAATAACTGATACGTAGATTATCTATGTAAGATATTCAACTAAAATTTAGGATATATTAATCCCGGTCACCAAATAATATGGATGAATAGTTTTCCAAGCTGAACAAATTTAAAAAATTAAATGGATTATTTATATTTTAATATGAGTCGAATATCTTAACTAATCTTAAGAAACTCGAAAGCTACAAGAATAATAAACCAATCTAAAAAAAGTTATTCTACTTCAAAGATGCGAATTGGTAGTTGGATTGGAACAGGCGTAAGCGTGACGGGCCCCGACGCAGCCCACCGCTGAAGAAATAGATGGATATAACAAGACAAACCAATCTCCACAATAGTCGCAGCAAGTGCGCCATAAAAGAAGTATAAAATGGCGGGACCAATGAATATGATCGCATCTCGTTTCAAGCCCAACTTAGCATCTGCTTTCGTTCCCAAGTCCAACCGCTTCTCCTGCTGCACTCGGATTCCGTCCAAGGTATCGAGCCGAAATCCCTCGCTGCCCTTCTCGAGTTCACTCCCCATCTTTGTCGTGTAAGTTGAATCTTTATCTTCGAACTCCTGCTATGATCGAACGTCCGACGGGGGTTCTTTTGTCTCTTTCGCTGAGGCCGAGTGTCTTTAGCAGATGTAGATCGACTGTCATTTTCCATCGGTCTTTTCTTGTTCCGACAGAGTTCTTGGATGGGGATTTTGGGTCGGTGTCGGGCTGTCGGGTACTTATTAATTTTGCACTGCGCTGAGCTGATCACTCGTGATCGATACATGTATGTGACTGGACGAGGGGGGCTGCTAAATTTCTTGGAAAGATGAATGAGTTTTTGCTGCTACTGGTGCCTGAACTTGTGATCAAAACTTTTCATTTTGGCTCGCTGTGTCGGAAAATCCCATGTTTGGTTAGAATTGATGGGAGAATCCCATGTGTGGCTTTCAGTGGCCCTAATGGTTTCTTTCTTAGATCTACTAAGCGGTGGATCGTGGAGCCACCGTTTTGGGCACCACCCAAATGCATATTTGGTCCATCAGGTTCAAACCCATCCAGCAGATTCCAACGGACTGCATGAATCGGGGTTTCACACACCCGGTTGAACGCATTAAATTTTGTTTATGGTCGATGTCAACTCCCATGAAGTTTCTGCTGACTGTGAGTTGGAGGCTGTTTACAGCCACAGGCCACAAGGTTGTTGTCAATGGCGATATGGTGGTCATTGCCATTTGCAATATTGCGACTTTGCGCCGTCGGGTGAATATTGGCAGTTGATTGCAACTCTTCTCGGTGTTAATGCTGATTCTTAGCTTTGCTTGCACTTTATGTTCCATTTTCTCTTTTCCTTTTTCCTTTCCCTGCAATAGTAATGGTAGCAGTGTAGTACATGCTGATTGGAAGTCTGCAATTATCACCAAAGGTACTTGAGCCTTGTCACTTTGAATTGGCTCTACTTCAATGTTGGAGATTGTCGACAGGCAATTTTGGTGGAAAAACCTGAAGAGAGATAGTGGATTTTTTCTTTTACTGGACAATTTTTACTTTGAATGATTAGATTCCTGCTTAATGAATACTGTTTTTTTGGTCGAAACCTTACTGAATAGTTAAGAGGTACCAAATGCTTGGAAGTCTGTGTTACTGACTTTTAGCACATGTTCAGCAAAATCTTTGCATGAAACTTCATCTACTTATTTGAGAAATCTTATTTATGATTTTTTCGCATTAATTTGAGCTGACCGTATAGTTGAATTTCTCTTTACCTGTAAGTGTGTCATTTGAGTTATTCATTGAATTATCATGAAAATTGCCTTTGAAATCAATCAGAAGAGAAAAATTCTTTCTAGATAAATATGACTGTGGATCATGTGAGAATCAAATGTAAACTTTCTAGAACAAGCCTTGTAATAAAGATACCACTTCATCCATGTGTTTTTCTATTGTTGTTTTGAGCTTTGAACTTCCACAATAGCAGCTTCAGAAGTTGTTTAAGCAGTTGGTGAATTTGTAAGGAAAGAAATCTTTTAATTGCTTGTAAGACCTCTCTTTTTCCAGTGTAACTGCTACTGTAGTTTTGAGATGATAGACTCTTTGGCTGATCATGTTTTCCTACGGAGTCCCCAGAACAGTATTCAGATGGCTCGGTCTGCACTTGATGAGATGTCCGATTCTGGTGCTTTTCTCAGAACGGCTTCAACATTTCGTAATTTTATTTCGAGGGATCCTAGTTCACAGTTTCCAGCAGAATCTGGACGGTATCATCTTTATATATCATATGCCTGTCCATGGGCATCCCGATGTCTTGCATACTTGAAGATCAAAGGACTCGACAAGGCCATCAGTTTCACGGTAAATTGAATTAGGGGTTTAGAGTTAAATTGGGATTAACTTTACTAAATTGGGATCTCCAACCATGTTCAGTCAGTCAAACCTCGGTGGGAGAGAACAAAGGAAAGTGATGAGCATATGGGGTGGGTTTTCCCTTCTTCAGATACTGAGGAACCAGGAGCTGAACCAGATTCTCTTAATGGTGCAAAAAGTATAAGAGAGCTTTATGAGTTAGCTAGTACCAATTACTCTGGGAAGTTCACAGTCCCTGTAAGTGACCTTACGCGGATGTGTGCTGCTATTTGTGCTTTCTTTCTTCTCAAAATCGGCATATATTTTTCTGATCTTTTTCATTTGTTGTCATATCTGATGAGGTAAAACTTTTTCTTTTGGATTAGGTTCTATGGGATAAGAAACTCAAAACAATTGTTAGCAATGAAAGCTCTGAGATCATTCGTATGGTCAACACTGAGTTCAATAACATAGCAGAGAATGCTGCTTTGGACCTATATCCTCCTCACTTGCAAACTCTTATTGATGAAACCAATGAATGGATATATGATGCCATTAATAATGGTGTGTACAAGTGTGGCTTTGCCAGGAAGCAGGGGCCATATGATGAGGTAATTATCTCTTAGTTTGTACTTGCGCAAGACTTGTCATTCCATTTGTTACTTAAATCAAGAAGAGTAACTTAATCTTGAAATTACACAATCTATCCTTTGACAAAATGATAATCATCATGTGGGTTGTTTTTTAGTTGCACTCTTTCATGTAAGACCTGTTACAACCTTTTTCTACTGATGATAAGAGCCTTCATATGCCATAGAAAATAGCTAATTTGTTTTTTTTTTTTTTTTTTTTTGGGGAAGAAAAATAGCTAATTTGTTGATTACTGAGGTTCTTGGAAAATGAAATCCCCTATGCCACAGAAGCTTATAGGTCGAGGACCATTCCCTTTGAGCACATTTTTCATCTGATGAAAACTATATTAGGAAATCTCCCTCCCCAGGTTCTGGCACTGAAAGACCCTAGTTAGGGCCACAGGGCAAAGCAGGACAGGTGCAAATGTCAGGTTCTTTAATTAAATAATAAAGAATGAAATTTCACTGCCACAAATAATCACCTTCCTCCCTTCTCTGCTTTCTAAACACTGCTCATCATGTAAATGCTTTAAATTCCTTTGTCTGCTTCCCCTTTCCTGAACAAGAGTTTGTCAGTGGTGCGGTTGTTGGTGATTTTCTCAGAAAATTATGCTGGTGACACCATAAAATACAGTAAGCCGGATATATGAACGCAGTCAAGTGACTCTATCCCCAAGTCTGGATATGTGGTTAAGTCTTGGAATATGGATCCAGTTGTGGGCCCTATCCCTATTGATTTTGCAACTCTTACTTTAAGAGTAGCAGGTGTCATGTTCTTACTGTAGTTGGCAGTAGAGGGAATGGTGTTGTTTTTGTGGACATGTGGAGAATATATTAGCTAATACTTTGGGAGATCGCGTGCGAGCTATCATGTGATACAGTGTGCATGCACATGAAAAATTGGGAAGTTGATTAAAAGATACAAATTGTGGTGGGCATGGTGGCTGGCTGTAGGACAGTGCTCCAAGAACAAGAGAGAACTCTGGCTTTTGATGCTGAATAACAGCAACCATATTCCCAGATGACTTGTTTGCAATGCTGACCTATGTAGAGATTTATTCAGGTGTTTGATTGGCTCTTCTAGCTAGAGAAGTATAATAGAGAACTCGATTTGATTTTATGCTTCTTTTTCCTATTTGATTAGCTTTCAGGATGCAAGAATTGACTGTCTAAATCATCTCTAGTCAGTGCACATGGCTGATGATTCTTTTAGAGTGTTGATTGAGTTGGTGACTATGAGTCTTTAATGACATCATGTCAGCAAAATCTTATTGCTGAAATCTTGATCCGTCTTGTCAGACCGGTGTATTAGTATGGTTCTTCAATAAACAGGTTTGATTGCTGTGAATTGGGCTTTTCACTATAAACACTATCTGTAGAGAAAAAAGAATTGTCAAAACTGGTCTTGATCAAAATCCACTTCTTGGTTTTCTATTCAAGTGACTACCTTAATTTTGCTTGGATGGTGATTGGGACTGCTTATAGAGAATCTTTTCTGCAGGGGTGGCGTCTAAAATTTAAATTGTGTATTGCCTGGGTGGCGTCTAAAATTTAAATCCTGTATTGCCTGATTGCAAGGGTGGATTAATATACTTAGATTACTAGGTCTATTGATTGTACTTTTTAATGAATCTTTCTGTTTGATTGCTTCTTTTTCCTTCAGGCCGTGAAGAAATTGTTTGATGCTCTTGACAAGTGTGAAGAAATACTTGGCAAGCAAAGATATATGTGTGGGAACACACTCTCTGAAACGGATATTCGGTTATTTGTCACCCTGATAAGATTTGATGAGGTAGTGGCCCTTATTATATTGAGATATTTGTGAGTTTCTGGTCATTTCTTTGATTTAAACAAGCTAGCACTAAAGCTTAAATAGCCATAAGAATCTCATTTTAGAAGAACTGGGATAATCATGTCTAGTTGAATGACTTCCATTGTCATAGAACAAGACAAGGGAAAAAAGGGAAATTTCTTTGCTTGGACAAATCGACGTCGTAATAGTGGTGTGCATTTTCCATACTTAAAGTTACAGGCAAGCAGTTGTGATAGATAAGCAATCTCATTCTCCTTTGCACTCACTCTTAATGTTTTCTGAGAAAATAAGTTTGGTAAGATAATAAACTATCCTTCTTTCTATGTTGTTTTTCAAGACTCATGTTTTAGTTTCTGTGTAATCATGCCAGGAAACTACCCTTGTTGTCATTTTCTAAGAAAATCTCTTTTCTTGGACGAGCAAAGTGTACGCATAAAAAAATTGTTGCAGAATGCCCAAAAAAAAAAAGGAATGACTTTAGGTTTATGAGGATCTGCAAGCGTCTATTTTCTGTGAAACTTCTCTGAAGATCCTTTGTCTGCATCAATTCAATTATATTCTGACTTTGCCTTGACTTGATGACAGGTTTATGTGGTTCATTTCAAGTGCAACAAAAAACAGCTTCATCAATACCCGAATCTGTTCAATTACACCAAAGACATTTTCCAAGTGCCTGGCATGAGTAGCACTGTCAATATGGAGCATATCAAGCGACATTATTACGGAAGCCATCCGAGTATCAATCCATTTGGTATCATCCCTCTTGGCCCCAACATCAACTACTCTTCACCACACGACAGAGAGAGATTTTCATAATCAACAATCCCCCTTGTCTAGAGCATTGAGATGTTGTGATGTTATTTACGGTCTTACTTACAGTGTGTTGAACGGAATCTAATAATGGGTCGAGGGTTCATTAGGTTTGACATATGCGGTCCACGCCTGTGCAGGAATATTCCATGATTTTCATGCGTCATGTACCATTTGTGTTGTGTTGTGTTATGTGTGTTGTGGATGGTAACCTGCTTATGATGCAAAATTTGTGGATTTTGTCGTGTTGGTACTTGAGTTATAAGGTTTGTCATATTAGCTCCGTCTTGATTCTTGGTTAAACATAGGTTACGACAGGAATTCTTTCTGGGAATATTGCTGAAGACACACAGGTTTGTGTGAGCTATCTATATGCGACCGTGCTGCTTGAATGACCTCCAGCATGATTTAATATGATCTGTCCGCTTAGCCACCGTGGCCTGCGATTTAGGTGGGCATGAATTAATAGAGTAACTAGTTTTCGAGTTGTGACACGTTCGAGATAACCGTTTCGAATGGTTGTAGAGAGATGCAATTAACCAGTTTTACAGCTGGAAAGATTGATTAGCAAAGTTATGTAAGTTCAAGATTTGATTAGGCAAATTAAAATTCAAAGATTTTATTAAAAATGTACAAATTCAAGAATCAAAAGTGAATTTCTACCTTATAAAAGAGAGAGTAACAAGAGTCGAGTCGTTTATCATAAACTTTGTAATATGTGACGGGAAACCTTACTCTTAAACTTTTAAAGTTTGACATATATACATCCTAGCCAACTGCACGTCCGCACTGTCTAACGACACTCTCTTCTTATTCAGGATATAATTTGATTCATTTTGAAGCACACATGTACATCTACCTAAAGAATCCTCACATCTTCCGTTCTAGGTGTAGCAAGTCAATATACTCTCTTCTCAGTCTTTACTTATGAGTAATTTCACAAGTCATTTCCGGTACATGCACAGGAGAATAAATCTGAATTTTGATTAGTCAAATTATGTGAATAAATTACCTTACCAAAAAAAAAATTATGTGAATAATTAAGTGAAATTTGAAAAGACCCACATAAAATATGAAAAAGAAAAGCTAATAATATAGTTGATCCAATCCCCCAACAAATTTCCGAACAAAAAAAGGAAAATCCCCAAACAAATTAGGTAATTATAATTTGACCCAAAAAAAAAGAGAGAGGCAATTATAAGACAATGTCAAGTACCGTAAAAAAGATTGAAAGTAGGACATGCAGGGACCAATAACTTAGGAAAATATTTCTCCCTTTAGATAAATAAAATAAAAGAGAAATAAAGGGAATGAGCTCTGTTAGTAGTATACACAATGGAAGTTATACGATGGGGGGATACGACGCACGGGATGTAGATGGGTATATACCGTTAACTTTCTTAAAAGTCAAAAGTATGTGAAAAAGATTCTGCCTTACTTTGACAAAATGATTTTGTCATAAGTGTATATTGCTTATATAATAAATGGACACGAGCACTATAAGTATTAAAACTTATTACGAATATACAATTAAGTCATAAACTTTCAAAAAGTGTAATCAAATCTTAAAATTTATTAAATTAATGTAATCAAATTCTTTCATTAATTATGTCCAATTTAACTAATAGAAAATGCGAACATGACTTTCTTATTATATTTTTCTCTTCTACGTGATGTTGACATGGCTAAAATATGAAGATAAAACTAAAACGATGTTGTTGCAGTCTATTTATTTTTTATTTAAATATTATTTAAATTTAATTAAACAAATAAACTAAAATATAAAAATAAAATAAATAAAAAAGAAGGAGAGCCAACGGTGAGGCCGTGTGGGGTCCTGGTCGTTGCTGCCCCAACATGACTGGCCTGATCTATATTATTTTTTGATATATTTTAAATAATATTTGAATTAAAAATCATATTGGAATTGTGTTTAAATTTATGTATTCATTAAATTCAAGTCTTGTGTAGTAAAATAATATTATACTCTATCTGTAGAGTGAATATATTAAGCAAACCAAAATGACTTAAAATTCTATAACCCTAAGGATTTTTAAACCATTACGCAATTGTGACTCTTGAAACTATCAACACCCTTAATACTCATAAAAACTAAGAATATAATCGACACATTTAATAACTAAAACTAAATTCATTTCACTAAGGCCAAATACATAAATCTAAGATTGGACCCTCCAAATTCATCCGCCAACCTTGAAGCCGAATAATCTCCTTAAAAGATCAACTCATATAAATGGAAATCAACCTAAACAACCTCCAATTGCTCGGTAATCAATGGAGATCCTCGAAGTCAACAATTAATCTTGTAAATCGACAATTAGGTAGTCGATTGGCAACCATAAAATGGACAACTTTAATCTTGGACCCAATGAATCAAATTATAGTTGAAATTGATTTTTGTTTGCATGAGTAATGATTAGGTTGGTTCAATCGATCATATATGAGTTGGACTTGAAATTTGCTTCTCAAAAGTTGATTATACTGTATTAGTAATAGAGCTTGCCACCCATCAGGTAAGAGTGAGCTAGCTCCGGTGGTCACAATGCAACAGCAATCAACCTTCACCCAACGATGCGAGCTTTGTTGAGGCCATCATCGAACAAGGGCCCTTGCCCTCGCCAATGGCTTGGTCAGAAGCCATCATCAAGCCATCGTCCTTGCCGTGACCTTAGGTCGGTAGGGTCCCCAACCCTCTCTCCAATGACGTTGCCTGTCCATCTACACTTCAATCTCTTTCTCAAATTTTTTGATTTTTTTGATTTCCCTTTTTAAACTATGTGTTCTTTTTAAATTTTGGGATATGTTCAGCAGAAGTCCTAAAACTTGTCCAGAAAGTGCAATTGAGTCCTAAAACTTGTCAAGTTGGTTCAATTGAGTCATAAAGTTAACACCGTTAAGAAAGTTAACGGAAATTGCTGACGTGGCGCTGACGTCATATTTTAAATGATTTTTTTATTTTTCAAATGGCTTTTTAAAATTATTTTTATTCGAAATCTTTAAAAATTAGATTAAAAACTAAAAAGGAAAATCTAAATTTATTTAAAAAAGGAAAATCTAAATTTATTTTAAAAAAATTGTTCAAAAAAAAAAAAGGGCACTGGTGGACTTTCGCCGCCGCCATCGCCGGAGGGGCCGGCGACCGGTGCCGGCCCACTGGCGGGGTGGCCGCCCTCACAGGGGCTGGCGGCCGTCGCCCGCCCGGCGAGGGCCGACGTCGCCCGGATCATCGCAAGCCTCGCTCGGGGGTCGGCGAGGCCTCGCCTGTGGCGGGCGACGGTCACCGTCCTCGCCCGGGGCAAAGCGACCGTCGCCCGCCCCGGCGAGGCCTCGTCGGCCCTCGCTCGGGGCGGCGAGCCTCGCCCGGGCGGGCGATGGTCGCCGCCCTCGCCCGGGCCGGCGAGGGCCGCCACCCCCCCCGGGGCCGACGACCGTCGCTCGGCCCCTCCGGCAATGGGCGGCGGCGGCGGTAGCGGCGGGCGGAGAAGAGGGCTGATTTTTTTAAAACAATTTTAAAAATAAATTTTATAACTTTTCTTTTTAATTTTTAGATAAAATGAATAGATTTAATTTTTTAGTTTTTAATTCTTTTTTTAAAATGAATAAAAATCATTAAAAAATCCACGTGGAAAATAAAAAATAATTTAAAATGGCACGTCAAAGATTTTTAACGGAAAAGTAACGGTGTTAACTTTGTGACTGAATTGAACTAACTTGATGAGTTTTGGGCATTGAACTTTTTGTAAGTTTTAGGGCTGACTCAATTACACTTTCGAATAAATTTTAAGACTTTTTGCTGAACATATCCCTTAAATTTTAGAGATTTTCCATCAACCCGCCGCCATCAACATCATTAGTGTAAAAATAACAAAATATTAAATAAAGAGGTGCTATGTGGTTTTTCCGCCCATCAAAACCTAACGGATCATCGGAAGGCCAAAAGCAAGTGGCGGACGCCGGCCGGACGTTGCAATTCCACCCTTCTAATCTGCGTAACTGCGGGGGCGTCGGCGTCACGGGAACAGCGTCTCTCATCCGCCGTCGCCGTCCTCTGAAACGCCGTCGTTTCCCTGCGCGAGTGCGCCATTTTGCATTTTTCCCTCTGCCTCCCTCGAACCACCCGCGCGCCTCCGCGCACAAGTCATGCCATGGAAGCTCGAGGGTGCGAGCGGCTGCACCGCGCGCTCCGCGAGTGCCACCGCCGCGTCCCGTCGGATCTCGCCCGCGCTTCGGCGTGCCGGCACCTGAACAGCGCCCTAGCCCAGTGCCTGGTGTCCGAGGCCTGCCCCGACGAGTCGGAGGCCGTCCGCAGCCTCTGTGCCAGCGGCGGGACCGGCCTCAAGCGTTCCCAGTGCCGGCAGGCGCAGCTCGATCTCTCCGTCTGTCTCGCTTCCCATCAACGCGATTAATCCTCCTCGAGAACCCTAGACGCCGCGATTTCCCTCTGGGTGATTTCCTCTTCAAATTCGCTCTTTTCACTACGTTCCGCATTCGTTTGCACCCTGTAGCGACATCGTGCGGTTGTGTATTTTGATTGCTGATGTTGTGTAATCGGGTAATGTGCGTTGGAGTTTTGTGGAATCGGTATCGTGTGTGTGCTTGTTGCCGTGTTGAATGCAGGCATTGTGGACCTGTAGTCCGTCAGTCGCTCCATGAATATCTTGCTTTCATGTTTGTCTTGAGCTTATAACAACAATGTTCGAGTTTTGATTCTTTTTCTTGTTGATTTTATCAGTCACTTGAAACCTGACAGATACAGCAAAGCAATCTCGAAGGTTGACTGAAGGTTGCGTTTCAGGCTCCGAGTGAACCGTTGGGTCAGTTACTTTATATCTTGAGCATCATTGCCTTTACCACGAGCAGGAACATTTTCCTACTCTACGAACGAGTATTTGTTTACTTCCAATGTAGGCATTTCACTACACTTTATCATTTCTTTGTTTGGCTCTCCATTAAATGATCAAACTTACCCTGATTGGTGGTGTATTGTAAAAATGTACTTATGCAAGGTGCCTAGTGGGGATCAGTGTACTTATGTTGTGCTGTCAAAAGATTAAAAAGAGGGCAAATCAAAAGGATGATAATGCCTTGTTGGAATCAGGCATCCTTTTTAGTCTATAAACATTTTCCGGGTATTATTCTTGTGTTGGTCAATGTCTATCTCAGTGAATGTAAATTATTAGTCTATAGGTTCTCGGATGTTATGTTCTGATGGCGGAAAGTTACCTCCCGATTCGAAACAGAAGAGATGCTTGAAGACTGATAGCTAATATGGTAGCATTTCAAGTATATGTAAATTCCTAGATAATTTAGTAACTCCATAGTTCTTTGATGATGATGGAATCTGCACCTGGAAATGCTTACTAGATTATGGTAGGGGGAGGATGACAGATAATTGCTTAACCTGTCCCTTTCATTTTTAGAATCACTTCATACTTTTAGGACTCTTGAGTATTAGGAGTATTCAAGTAAGACAGAAGTTGAATCGGAATAAGAATAATCATTAACTAACTTTAAGGAATTTATATATACTATTATTAAAGAAAAAAACTTAAATGAACCTAATGTAGATGAAAGCCATCATTATGACCTTAGATATGGATACTGATAATGGCATGAGGGGCTTGGGCTGGAGTCTGGTTGTTAATTGTCCTCCTACTTTCATGCTAGAGATTGATTCTTCGGTCCCTTTGGTTTAGTGAACTTTTGAAGATGCACAGTTCCATGGATGCTATGCACAATGTGGATTCTGCAGAAAATTTCAGTTCCAGTTGTCTATGAACAGATGACAAGTGTCCATGGATAGGCACAAAATTGACTGAGGAATCAATTTTCCCCCATCGCCTACCTGAAGAACTTCCTTTGACAGTTCTCTATGAACATAGAGCAACTTTGACTTCCTTGGCTGCTTTTGGCAGCTTTCACGAGTTATTTGACATGACGAAGCCTGTTAAAGGAATACTGTGAAGTGCGTCTGCTTTCCATGATGCAGAAGATGCGCATGTTCTATTGCTTTCTTGTTCCCCTCTCCTTCCCATTCTTAACAAAGATGAAAGAGCAATGAAGGAATAGCTAAATAAAAATTGACACGTGAAGTTTCTGCTGGAATTAAATGAAGTACTGTCCTGGGTCACCTTAGTTGAATTCCCGGCAACTTGGTGAAGTCCATATTCATGCTGTTGGTCAGGACCGTGATCACCAAATTGGAAAACATTTATATCACAACTTACATGCTCATAAGACACGATATAATCTTGGAGAACTACAAACTCTACTCACTTTTTATTCTCACACGTGCTCAGCAATAGAAAGTTTTGCTTTACTATTGTTACTTTTCTTCACTGTGTAGATCCTGTTATTGTGATTGCTACAGCCTCTGCTGGTAGATGCATTCAGTAATACACATTTAGAAGTGTTGCGGCAGATTAGTGTGCAGTGCCATCTGCATTGGAGATATTCATAGTTCAACATTCTTGCCAAATTTCGAGTTTGTTTATAACTCGCTATTATTAATGATTTTAGATGTTGGGCTTCTAAGAATAGTTAAAATAGAATCTCTTCTTATTTACAAACACAGAATAGTGTGGGTGGACGAGCACCTATTGATGACTTATCTAAAAATTGATCTCCAAAATTCTGATATCACTGTTGTCTCTGTGAGGCATTACTGTGGAGTTGTGAACAATAAAGCAGGAGATTCATCATTAGGAGTTGGGCTACACAGGCACCCACTGTTCAATTGGTTGTTTGTTTACCGTATTTATGGAAGTTAAACTGTTCAGTGTGACATGGATACCGCTATAGTTTACCAATTGAAAGTTTTCATGCATATCCATGATAGGACATAACAATGTTTTTTAACTAGGAATTGTGTTTTTCAAGTCTGCATCATTGGTATTCCCGCTTTTCTCCTCTTTGTAGCCTTTGAAAATGCACTGGATAATATATCCTTAAGGAAATAGCTTGCAAAGTATGCTTTTCAGAAAGTAAGTAATTTCTGGAAGCCAGTGTCATGACTAGTCCACCAATTTCTCTTTATAATTGCGGTTTTCCTAGTTATTCTTTATGTAACCATTTTGGAGTGTTCACTCTGAGTTTCTCTCTTTGACTAAACGCCTGTTCTTTTGAAAATTTGCAGTTTGTACGAGTGAGAGGATCTAAAGGCATATTGCTCATTACACTGCTTCTGGCAGCCCAGCTTTTGATCTTTTATGAAGAAATATTGCACGCATATTTCTTGGGGAGGTCGCATATGATTTTGCACCATATTTTCCCTTGTATATATCAACTTATAGTTTTTATCTTTAGTCTTATGGTGGGTCAGTAGGTTGACTTGCATATTTCCAGCAAACACGTGTTAAAAGATTACAGTCTTACTTGGTTGATGCTGTTCATGTGCAACAATTGCTCTAATGACCAGTTTCGGTCGTGTAAACAAGCGATGTTTTTGAAACTCGCACTGAAGGATTGTGTTTGATCCTGTGTCCAATGATGTTTCAGAGCTTGCTCTACTCCTCTTCTTTTATTTAATCTTCTCACCAGAGCGCAGGTCAAAGCATGCGGTCGCATCAAATAGGGCTGGAGATGTCCATGACATGACAGAGAAAACAACAATCTATCAATTTTTCAGTTCAGCTGAGATCCCCAAAAGATCTGGATTTTCCAGATTTTTCCTTTTAGTCTCTTCACCTGTCTTCCATAAGTCTTTCCCTAATCTTTTCGATGATCTCCGCTATTGAGTCGAGTCTTCTCATCGGAGTTTGTGAAAGCTATTCCGCTTCTCTATCATATCATCCAATTGAAGATGCTTATTGTGGAATGCCATCCTCACATGAGTGTCCAAACATCATCCGATCTAGCATTCTTCATTACTGCTATATGGTCTAGAATTGCACAAAAATCACGTGCTTTTCTCGATTTAGGGCATTCGATTTGTAACCTACTGGTGATATTTCTGTTAACTGATTTCCACTGGCGGAGGACGCAATCCAAATTTCTTCAATTTTGTCAATTTTGTACCTTTCCTGTGAATTCTTGTGATGAGTAGATTGTTTCCATCTTCGATTTCAAAGTCGATCTCCATGATAGGAACTCGAATTATTTCCCGCAATCGTACATTTTCACCTAAACTTCGTCGTTTCTCCATGGAAAGTTCATATTGCGCAATTTTGGCTTTGACGGGCATTCTTATAATTTGGATATGCTATTTTGAGGACATTAACGCACAGTTTATCAACTCAATCCTTTTTTTTCCCCGAAACTCAATCCCTCTTTGACACGCGCAATTTTGCATATTCTGATGTATTTGTGTTTTGTAAGTGTCGGCACAATTTTCGAATACAGTACCCTGGGGTCCCTTAAACTACAGTGAGCAAAATGATTATGGCATGAAACTTGCAGGAGAATTGCGGGAAGGCCCGCCCCTTTCCTTTTCAAGGCTCTTCCCTCTTTTTATCTGTTGGGTGTTGTGGGGTCCGGAGACTTTGGAAAAATGCTCAGCATACTTTTCTACACCTAAAAATCACAGTTCTGGCTGAAAATGCACCAGAAAATATCTGCTCAATTTGTCGTCGTGGGTCCTAGAGATTTTGTCGCCAAAAGCAATGGCGATGAAAATTTTCCCCCGATGTTTTTATTGCGAAAAGTTCTCCGCGTTAATACACGAGGACCAAAATGTACATTTCGCCACAGGATTAGCAGCAGCGGCAGTGAAAAATAAATTTTGTTGCTGTTGATACTGAACTTTCAACGGAATTTATTCTTGTCACCATAAATACTCAACGGGATGGGTGGCCGTCGTTGATACTATAGTGGTTAAGACAGTTTCGTCGCCCTTGGTTGTCTATGGAGACAGATCTATATTAATCACCATAGGTCACATTAGCCTATAGGGACGACATTACGTTCACCACATTTGATCGATTTGGCCATCTTTGATTAATTTTTTATCTTTCTTTTACCCATTAATTAGTTAACTTAAATTGCTCATAAATTTAATTAAGCACATGACATATCAAATATTATAATATATGATCCCTGTGATTAGGACAAAGAATTTTAAAAATAGTACTACATCGATGTTCTATGAATCATTGCGACAGTAAAAAAGTTAAACATAGTTCCGGACATACGCATAGACTACTCCATAGAAACGAAGTCTTCATCTTCATCCTCATCAACATCCTCATATTCTTTGAAAAGCTTTGCAGCTTCTTGAAATACCATGACAAGTTTCTCCAGATCCGAACAATTTGCAACATGTAATCGACATTGGCAACGAATTGCAACAAGTCATTCATGTACCAACGAATCACAATTGCTTCTTTATTGAGAACAATGATCTCGGACTCGAACACCACAGGAAATAGCATGCATTGAGATTGATGCATATAGTAGGAAAATACCCGCGCCATGCCTCGGGACATGTACCTTTTTATTTATATGATTTTCATTGACAAATGTACCAAAAAAGTTCTAAACCTATTATATTAGTATCAATTTAATTATAAAAATTTTCAATTGGATTAAATTCGTCTTAAACATTTTTATATTAGTACAAATTCAATCCATCTTGCCAATTTATGCCGGAAAATGCCGACATAGACATTAGTTATTCTATGTGGCATGGTCAGCATTGATGTGAACATTTTAATAATTTTTTAAATAATTTTTTAAAATTAATTAAATTTTTTAAATAACTTTTTTCTTGCTTTCCCTTTTCTTTTCACTGGTGGCCATCGTTGGCCACTGTCCACAGCCATGGCTGATGAGAGTCGGCCTTATTTAGGCGACAGTGAACGTCAACCATCTAGGGGAGCCCCCCTCACTAGTTTTGGCAAGGCCAACCCTTGCCCAGGCTAGGTGGCCTCGTCTCGCCTAGCCTAAGCGATGGTTGGCCCTGCCGTCCCTTAGGTGGGGTTTGCCGGGCCTTGCCTTTGACCGAGTGAGGCCAACCCTCACTCAAGTGAGGCAGGATGAGGTTGTCTTGGCCTAAGCAAGGGTGGGCCTCACCGGATTTGGTAATGGGGACCTCGCACAAGTGAGGCTAGCCCTCGCTGGCCATGGCTGTAGCCGATGGCCATCGGAGAAAAGAAAATGAAAAGAAAAGGGAAATGAAAGGAAAAAAAAATTCAAAAAATTGTTTAAAATATTCAATAAATTCAAAAAAATATTAAAATATTATTGAAAATGTCCATGTCAACACTGATCAAGCTATTTATTGGTCCACTGGCATCCACATTAGCAATTTTGGTCTAAATTAGCTAGATAAACTAAATTGGTACCAACGTGAAAAATGTTTAAGACTTATTGATCAGATTAAAAGACTTAAAATTGAATTAATATTAACGCAATAGGTTTAGGACTTTTTTTGGTACTTTTCATGATTTCTTTTGTTCCCAAATAGCATGCTCACGTCTCGTTTCTACGGGCACAGTTATGGTCTTCTTCTCCTTAGTTCTTTCCAGGTTGAGGTGTTCTTGGTCTCCTGGTTATTGAAAGATTCAATCTTTGGATCTAT
The DNA here is from genome assembly GCA_014182375.1 of Eucalyptus virginea. Taxonomy (NCBI): domain Eukaryota; kingdom Viridiplantae; phylum Streptophyta; class Magnoliopsida; order Myrtales; family Myrtaceae; genus Eucalyptus; species Eucalyptus virginea. The sequence goes on along the minus strand of CM024517.1, from coordinate 17,706,069 downwards.
TTCCATTTACAAAATAGTACTTTGAAGATTTTAATGAGGTTAAACTTTTTGTATCCAACATCTAGTTAGGTCAAAGTAACACTAGGGTCAAATCAAGAATAACCAAAATAGATATATCTTGCATGTAGCAATAGAGTTTTGAAATGTCGCCCCGACCGATTCACGGAATGTCCCATTACGAGACTTGCATGGACATACTGGATAGATAAAAAGGGTTTAGGACCTATCTGTGATGTCCCAATAATCTAGATCTTTGGAGTCCTAAATCTTTCTATCACTTCTTTGAGTTTCCTTTCTTGCCAACCTCCAAAGTTGCCATGTAGGCAATATCGGCTGTCGCTTAGGTAGTTTCCCATAGAAGGAACTGATTGCACTTGGGCTTCATTGCATTAAGTTAAAGAATAAATAATTATATCCAAAGAAAAGAATATATGATGTTCTGTGCTCAAAGTTGAAGAGTTGCACTATTCCCACTGCATAAAAATGAAGGTTTAGGTTATAATGTTTTTGTGGAGAATAAATCCAATTCCAAGAAGTACTAATCCGAGTAAAACCATACATATGAGTACACTCAGCACAGGACTTGATACTTTTACTACTATCGATAAACTTTCCAATACTCGACAATGTTTACTACCGACAATGATTTGGTCATTTGTTAGTAGCTTTTGTGAGGAGATCTAACATATTCCTATGAAATGTTACTGATCATGGATATAATCCGAGTTACGATCATGTATGCACACAAAATCGTGCCATGTCAAACTTTATGTATGGTAGAAATTTGCTCAATGACATGTGAATCACTCATGTATCATCTAAGAATTCTTAATCCTATGTGCCTAGGAAATCATATGAACTGAAATTCGAATTGGCCTCAACCAAATGTTTCGGGTCTTTTTGAGCTAGGTTTCTCTTTGATTCAGGCAGTAAAGCAACAAGCTTTTAATGATTTCGTTTAATTTTGGGTCATAACCTAAATTCATCTTAAACACATTATTGAACTAATTTCAAAACCAAAACAGTAAGAGTAAGTAGTAATATTTTACTAAACACATTCACGAACATGGAAAATGAAACTTAATAATTCGAATTATTCTTTTAGTATATATTCATTGGAAGTCTTAAAACTTATCATGAAAGTATAATTGAGTCATAAAACTTGCAAAAAGTTTAATTAAGTCCTAAAACTTGTTAAATTGATGCAATTAAGTTATTCCTTTAACTTTGTCAATTTGACTAACAAAAAGTGTTAACGTGACATTTTTGAATTAATTTTATTTCCTACATGTCATTTTTATTATTTTTATTAAATTCTTATTTAAATTAAATTAAATAACTAAAAAGAAAAACTAAAATTTTATAAAATAGTAGAATTAAAAAAGAAGAAGAAGGAAAGAATGACAAGGCTCATTGATAGCCGCTTGCTCATCATCGGAACTGCCGGCCTGGGTGGGGGTGATTGGCTCTCGGTCTGGTCAGGCTAAGTCTCGCCAAGCTTAGGCAAGTTTATATTAGTCAGACAAGTTTTAGAATTTCTAGTAAATTTATCTTTTTTTTTTGTTTTATTCAATGGGTCGAGTCATAAAAATATATATATACCCTTCGTACACTCGATCATTTATAGGAATTCAGACCGAACGGTTGACACCCATGATTTTGTCATTTGCTCTCTTTTAAGAACCCTTTTCTCCGGGGAGCACCACGTTTAATTTCAAATGATTTATTTTTTCTTTCTCCATCGTAAAGTCCAAAATTCGAACCCATGACATCAATCTCCGTTCAGTTAAATAGGACGCGTGGCACGACAGCTGCTTTTTGGCATTAGATAATTCAACGCTTAGATTGTGTAATGACGTGATGGTTGAAAAGATGGGGATAAAGATGATGTGATTGAGAAAAGGGTTAAGATAACATGGAGAGAGAGAGAGAAAGAGAGATCGCTTGGATGTCGCCCATTAGAATTATGAGAGAGGGTGAAGTAAAGGTGGCAATGATTGCAGGTGATTGGGAGAGACCTGGCTTTTCCAATTCGGGCTTCCGTCGGCCTCGTAAATTATTATTTTTATCATCTCATACGTCACAACCCTACAATATTATTATCACTCTAGATGAACCCCACATCTTGGGCCAGAAGATGACATCTCGTCGAGCTAGTTATGAAGGCACTTCACTATTCTGCTTGGCCTCAGTAAGTGTCCCAGTTTCCTCAGGTCATCGTGCACGTCGGATATGAAAAGTTAGTCCATTAAATTGAGATGGTCGCACGATTGAATTACAATTTTTTTTTTGTACTCAAGGAACCTCCGTGCGCCTCTTCGCAGCGGTTGCTGCCCTGGATAAGTCGTGAGTTCCTTTCTCGCAAGATAGATTACGTAGCGATTCGAATTCAGGATCTTTTTCGAAAAGAACTTGCGCTTAATCACTACGCTCCCACCACGGGTAGTGCGATTGAATTACATTTATTCACACTTGTCTGACGATGATTGCTATCTGACTTTGTACTCTAAAGTGAACCTTTTTATGAAATCTTGTGTACAAAGCTCCGATATTAGACATCAGTGCTAGATGTAAAATCAAGAGAAGGGTGAATTAGTTGAAACATAAGTAAGTAGACTTTTAGTATGAGTGTTGATTTTTTTTAGAATCTAAAATTATATGCTTTAGAACATATGCAGACAGTTGTGCAAATGCAACAATAAAAGTGATATATTTAAGTATACGCAACAATGATGAGAGATAAGAATAAATAGTATTGAGACAACATTGCTAGTGGTTTGACTTTAGTTGTGCCTACTCCACTCTCTAAACTCTAGCAATCTAATCAGGTCTTATCCACTTGCTTCAACAAGTATTACGAAAATATTTTGCATGAAACTTGTTTCTCTTGCAATTTATCTGTTGTTGATGCTCCACAACAACATTAACGCTTGCATAAACTCTAGCAGTCTAATAAGGTCTTATCCATTTGCATCAATAAGTATTACAAATTGATTTCTCATAGAACTTGTTTCTCTTGCAATAACTTGTTGATGCTTCATCGCAAAAATAACTTTCGTTTTGCTAGTGCCCTATAACAACAGTGAACTCTCGATCGAGTATCAACTTGCATAGTGCAAAGTCTAGGGATTCTAGGGCCAATGACCAACCCGGTCCCCTTGGGAATCGAATTAGGACTGGCTGGGTTGAGCCAGTCCAAGGTCACCCTAGACCAATGCTCACCCTAGATCTTATAGTGGATTTACAAATCTCTTTACTAAACACTTGGACAAAATTACAACGTCATGCATTTACAAAACTTTTGGCTTTCTATAAGCACTTATTATAACCTTTCTTTTATCTCTCTCACACTCACAAGTGTTTACAGATGAATAACAAGTATTCAGAAAAGACTTTCACATGAAATCTCAACTCCCAGGATAAAACTCACAAATTTGAAGCTCTTGAGAATGAATATTTGCTCGCAAGTACACGAATGTGCAACAATTTAATCGGTAGTCTTCTCAGATTCGTTTGCATTTAAAAGATCTTCAAACCGAACGTTGAAGCTAGTTGAAAAACCTTTGGAACGTTGAAGCCACTTGACAAGCCTATTAAGGATCTTCGTTACATGAAACCAATCTAATAATCTTTGATTAGCAGTCAAGAAAATAAATCACGTAATATCTTGCCAAACTAGATATGCTATCGTTTATGGAATATCACAATTATATCCATGAGTCGGGTCTTGGATATTTGAATTTCCATGAGCTCGATTTGTATGTGAAATCTTTCAGGTATGATCTTCTACAACTGTAATGTAGCACATATAACTTCTGCAATTCTGATCTTCAAAGGGAATCATTGTTTCGCTGTATCCACGTGTATTTCCTTCTTTTTTCCACTAATCATTAGATGAATACTTGTAGTAGATCTTTAACCTGCAATACTTTCTGCGTTCACTCAAAGAACTCATCAAATATTTTGGTAAGATTTTGTGATCATCAAAATAATTGAAGGGATTCCAACATTGGTTTTCAAATTACCCAACATTCCTCCTTTTCTTAATGAGGGCCAAACCCCCACCTTTCTTATGCAGAGCTATGAGTTATGTAGTATGAATTCACCTAACTGCATAATCAATGATAGGAGTAAAAATATTGCCCCTAACTGTAAGTATACATATCAGAGCATTTAACCAAATATGCATAATCCATTTATCAGGGGATAGATAGCAATTAACATAACCGAGCAAGTGACAGAATGACAGAGATATGTATTAGAGCAAATAAAGATTAACATCAGCAATTAACCACTATTTTTCGTATTATTTTTCCCCTTTTATCATGGCAAAAAAAAAAAAAAAAAAAAAGCACCCGAGCAATAAAGAGAGAAAATACATGATAAGAAGCATACTGTCATTGTAAGTGGATCGTTACAAAAGACAAGTAGTTACCACACAAAAGCTCGCAGTATATACTAGTTTTGCATAATATCCTTATTCTATTATGCCAAACAAAAATGTAAAGCAAACACCAAATATCACTTTGTACTTTACTTCTTCTTAGAGCTCGACATGGGGACTTCACATCATTAAAATCATTAGGAATGCGAGAATGGGATGGACACTCATGTTGACTTGTATAATAACTGAGACTTTGATCTTGTTGCGATTGACAAAGGTGAGAATGCGATAAACTTCCAGAAACTCTCCGACCAATCTTGAGTAGCCCCTCATGTGTACGATATCATCATACAACCTCACTCCATAGGTCTTGATACTACCCTCAGCATTCTTCAATGGGAAAATTACCAAAACAGCCCTCTAAACCTATTGCAACTTTTTCAATTTACTCATAAAACTTTTCTTTTGTCAATTCAGTTCTAAATATTTTGCAATTATATCAATTCAGTTCATTCGACTAATTTTGGCCTGCTGAGGCTAATGTGGACGCCGGCTGGCTGGCCGACGTTGACGTAGACAATCTTTTTAATAATATTTTATCTTTTTAAAATTTTTTAGTCATTTTTCTTTTTTCTTACTCTTTCCTCCAACTCATGTGGCCTTTGGCCATGGCTGGGCAAGGCTCACCCTCGCCAGATCTTGCAAGGGTTAAGTCTTGTCGGCCATGGCGATGCCCAACCTTGACAAATCTGGCGATGCTTGGCCTCGCCCAGCCATGGTGAGGGCAGCCTTGCTGTTGCTAGGTGAGGCTTGCCCTCTCCAATGGCCAATGGGGTGGGCCTCACCATTGGCCGGCAAGGTTGGCCTCACTGGAGCTCGCCTCTAGCCTCCCAATTAGAGGAAGGAGGGAGGAGAAAGAAGGAGAAAAATAGAAAAAGAAAATGAAAATGAAAAAAAGAATAAAAGAATAAAAATTCGAAAATATAAAATTTATTAAAAAATTGTTCATGTCAACGTTAGTCGAACAGGTGGCGCTGGTTAGCTTCCACGTTAGCGTCAGTCGAACAAAATTGTCTGGATGGATTGAATTGACACAATTGAAAAATATTTAGTATTGAGATTAGCCCCCCAATAAAAGGTTTAGGATTGAATTTGAAAAAATGCAATATGTTTATGATTATTTTGGTAATTTTCCCATTCTTTGACACACCATAAGTCTTAAAGAATTTGGTTTAACTAACTGTTACCCTTTCTACTAGATTCTCTAGTTTTTACATCACCTTCCCTGTGAAGTCCTTCAAGAGAAATAACACTGTAGAGTCGATTCTTCTTGCATCACTTTCTACAATTATGTTTCATTAGGTGTTGTAGCAAATTCTATTGTAGATGCTTCAATTGCATCATTCGCCTTCTCCTTCTCTTTTTCCTTCTCTTTCTCCTTCTTGATTTAATAGGCAAATATTTTCTTAATGGTTCTAGCTATGACATTATCAATGTCTTCACCAATGGCAGCAATCTTCAAAGAGAATAACTTTGCCCTTCCTTTTTCTTTGTAGGTCCCTATTGCTTTTGCATTTCCTTCTTTCTCCATTCCTTTTGCTTCTGTAATTTTACACTCAAGAGTGTCATCATCGTCACCTGCAAGCACATGCCTTCTAGATTTATCGGTCTAGCCCTTGGAATTGATCTTCATTCCATAATGGAAATTGAGGGATTGACAAATCTGTTGCTTAGACAATACATACTGAAGGAGGAAATTACAAAGGATAGACAAATCTTAGTAGACATGGATTGCTAATCTCATTTGTAACGACTCGGGCCCCACTGTGTAATATTGTCCGCTTTGGACACTAAGTCTTCACGGCTTTAAAATGCATCACACGGATTAGAGGGACCTAAGCCTTATAAACTAGCCCCAGGACTCCCCCCTAAGTAATGTGGGACAGGAGACGCGCCCTCGCACCTGGGCCGTCACACTCTCTCTCCCCTCTTTGGGAGCACAACATCCTCGTTGTGGCCCCACACGCGGTCGGGAGTCGGCTCTAATACCATTTGTAACAATCCGAGCCCCACTGTGTAATATTGTCCGCTTTGGACACTAAGTCCTCACGGCTTTAAAACATGTCACACATATTAAAGGGATCTAAGTCTTATAAACTAGCCCCAGGAGTCCCCCCTAAGCGATGTGGGACAAGAGATGTGCCCTCGCGCTTAGGCCATCGAGCCCGGGTTATTACAAATGGTATTAGAGCTAACTTCCGACCGTGTGTGGGGCCACAGCGAGGATGTTGTGCTCCCAAGGGGGGGAGAGTGTGACGGCCCAAGCGCGAGGGCGCGTCTCCTGTCCCACATCGCTTAGGGGGGAAGTCCTGGGGCTAGTTTATAAGGCTTAGGTTCATCTAATCTGTGTGACACGTTTTAAAGCCGTGAGGACTTAGTGTCCAAAGCGGACAATATTACACAGTGGAGTGTCCAAAGCGGACAATATTACACAGTGGAGTGTCCAAAGCGGACAATATTACACAGTGGGGTCCGGGTCGTTACAAATGGTATCAGAGCCGACTCCCGATCGCGTGTGGGGCCATAACGAGGATGCTGTGCTCCCAAAGGGGGAGAATTGACGGCCCAAGCGCGGGGGTGCGTCTCCTGTCCCACATCGCTTAGGGGGATTCTTGGGGCTAGTTTATAAGGCTTAGGTCCCTTTAATTTGTGTGACGCGTTCACGTACGCTTCCACTGCGCTGAAAACAAACCCGTGACGAGGAGGTTGCTACGTGCATACCTTCAAAGTGGACAATATTGGGTTGGGGGAAGGTGGCCGAGGGCTGAGGCCTTTAACCCTAAACGACGCATTTTAAAGCTGTGAAAACTCAGTGTCCAAAGCGGACAATATTACACAATGAGGCTCGGGTCGTTACATCATTCCTAAAGAATGCTTAATGAGGGATATCACATGATGGTTTGACAAATCTGATCATCTATTGACCTGAGTAGGGATTGACAGATCATGTATAGAGCCAATCCTTGGTGAAAGAACATCACATGACAAATCAATGAATCATGTCATTTCTAAACATAAACATGGATTAGCGAAGCCCTGTGCCTAAATAACTCTCAAAGAAGGGACATCGATAGAATGACGAGTCCTATCATATTTGACACAACTCGAGATGGATGAATCCATGCTTAGGCAATCCTTGACAAAGGAACATTACAAGATGGATTGACGAATCCCTTGCTTATACAGTCCTTGAAGATGTTATGGTTAAATATGCAACCTAGAAGGGAATGGATAAGTTGATCATCAAAACTTGATGTATTTTTATGGAGCTATCAAAATCAAGTTTGATATGTGCCTGAATAGTATATATGCATTAATAAGTTGATATCAAGTGCAATATACTTCCATAAAAAAAAAATATGACAATAAGTAGAAAAATCAAAAGATGTTGCACACAGATCTTATGGTGATTTGGCTTAGTTCAAGGTTATGTCTATGTTCTCATGTTAACATGTTGAGTTGGGTTCACTCCCATGTGGAGGAAGCCTAATGAATTGCAAACCAAAATACTTAAGTCCATATGATAATCCATATGGAGTATAGGGTTTCTCTATATTTTTATGTGGTGACCGCAAAGAATGATTAATGTGTGTGTGTGTGTGTGTGTGTGTGTGTAAGAGAGAGAGAGAGAGAGAGAGATCTAGGAAAGAGAGTGCTATCCGATTTTTATCAAGTTGACGATCGAAGGTCAATTTATACTCCCTATAAGTTTTTCGTGGGTGAACCGAACTTGTGTTTAAGTGAGATTTATCCTTGATTATTGTGAAGTTTATGTGTTTTGCCTAGAATGGTGCTTGATGGTGTTGCTGCAATGTACCTCTAGTATCATTTAGAGAAGAACTTTGTTCATCTAACTTTGTTGATAATACAAATTTTGAGCAGAGTCTAGCCTTGTGGTTTTTGATTTTCTCACTCCAAGGAGGTTTTCATGTAACATTGCCTTGCGTTTGTGGGTCCTGGATATTTATATTACTCTATTATATTGATTCCAATTAGGTTTACTAAGATGAGAGATTGTTTTATTCCATAGTGCTAATATGATATTGTTTGAGTTATCATTATTCTCCCAACAAAATGGTATCAAAGCATTAATTCTTGCTTGATTTTTTGCCTTGTGTTAAATGATGAAAATGAATACAAGTAGAATAGTTATATTAAACGGTTCAAATTATTGTGTATGGAAAGGGAAAATGGAGACATTTTGTATATGAAGTATCATTATTTGCCCAGTATTTGCTGATGAGAAATTTGAGAATAAAATTGATGCTCAATGGTTTATATTTCATCGCTAAGTGTGTAATTACATTAGGTAGTGGGTCAATAATAGTGTTGTGAACTATATCATTGAGAAAACACAGGCATGTAGTTTGTGAAATAAAATCAAACAATTGCATGCTCAAAAGACTAGGAAAAACAAGTTATTTATGATAAAACAGATGGTGGCTTTGAAATATCAGGATGGTACTCTTTTGGCTGATCATTTAAATCTTTTTAAGGAATTTTAAATTGGTTAACCATGATAGGAATCAAGTTTGATGATGAAATATAAGTGTTATGATTACTTGGTACTTTGCCGAACTTGTGGAAGACGTTTGGAATGTTTTTATCTAATTTAACTTACGATAGTAAGATTACCATGAATTTTGTCAAGAGAAATGTTTTAAATGGAAAAATAAGAAAGAACTCGGGATGTGCTTCACATTGAGAAAAGAGGAAGAAATGAAACTCGAGGTTTGAGGAATAGAGATAGAGTCGAGATAAAAGCAAAGGCAAATCCAATAAATTACAAATGTTGAGTGTTATTATTGCCATCAAAAGGGACATATACCATATTATCATTAGTTGAAAAGAGAGAAACAGAAAGAGAGAAAAGTTAAGAAAAATGTTAATAATAGTAACGACAATCATATTGATGTTCTTTCATAAGACTTTCTCATTGTCTTTTATGATGATACAATGAATCTTGTATGTCATTGGGCCAGTTGGGTTATCAATAGTGATTCATTTATTCGTGTTACATCTAGTGAGGATTTCTTTACATTGTACATGTCGTGTGACTTTGGATCCTTGAAAATGGCAAACAATGGACTGGTCGAAGTTGTAGGCATTGGTGATGTGTGCTTAGAGACCAGTAATAGCACTAGATTAGCATTGAATAATTTTAGATATATACTTGATATTCGTTTGAATTTGATTTTCACAAGAAAGTTTAATAAGTTTTGCAACACCTTTAGTGACGGTCGATTGGAAGCTCACTAAAGGTTCTATAATTGTCGCTAAAGGCAAGAAATGTTCTTCATGGTATATTTGTAAACAAAGTTATCCATAGAAAATATTAGTTCAATAGAGGATGTCACAAGAGACTTAGTCACATTAGTAAGAAGGGTTTGTTAGCATTGGCCAAGAAGAAGCTCCTTTTAGATATGAAAAGTTCAACACTGAAGAAGTATGCTTATTGTTTAGTAGGAAAACGAAATATAATTGTATTAAAAAACTCCCCTCATTTGAAAAAAGTCAAGTATTCTTGATTTAGAGCATTCTAATGTTTGTGGTCCTATGATGACAAATTAACTTGGTGGCTTTTTAATTAGTTTTAGATTTCAATTGAGAGGTAGATTGGAAAGAAGTTGAAATGTATTAGAATTGATAACAGAGGAGAGTAAACTAAACTTTTTGATGAATATCGCAAACAATAGAGTATTTAACATCAAAAGACACCTCCCAAGACATCTCGATTAAACGGCTTACTTGAGAGATTGAACATGTCACTGGTTGAAAGGGTAAGATGCTTGCTTTCACAAGTAAAGCTACCAAAATCCTTTTGGGATGAGACTTTTAGTATAGTTGCACATGTTTTAAAATTTACTCCATGTGTTTCTTATGTTTGGTAATTAGGATAAAATTTAGGATATGATAAATTTATTCTATCTTGTATTTGGTGCATGTTCAAGATATGATAAGTTATATATAAGAAGGATATAGCCAAAATAAAATTATCCTATAGGGGTGAGATAAAAGTGGATAGGATTTTTAATATCTATAATATAAAAGTTGTTTTTCTCAAATTGTAAACTTCTTAAATTAATAAAAATAAAATAATATTTGAATATAAATAATAACATTTGAATTCTAATATAAAAAATTCAAAATAACAAAAATAAAAACAGCTAAGTTTTTATGTATTCATTTTTTATTTATATATTGAGAGTTTTTTTCTATCTTATAATATAAATTCAATATATAAATATATATTTAGTGTTTATACTTATTACATATTTAAGGTATTTTGGTATTTTAGGTTTATTAGTATAGTTACTATTTAATAAATTTTATTTAGAGAATGATGGAAGGGGAAAAAAAGAAATAAAAAAGAAAATAATTAAGAAAAGAGGGGAAAAGACAATAAAAAATAATTAAGTAAAAATGAAGCAGGCAAGAGTGTTCGGAGAGATTCTTACCATCTTCGTTTTTGCAATTTTTAAGTTCATTTATACCAATATGCTGTTCATATCAAACAATGAACATGATAAAATGAGAATATATCTTATTTTATTATTATAATTCACCAAAGAGTTGATAAAATATAACAAAATTTCTGGATTTCATATCCTCCTCATTAGAAATCTAGACAACCAAACGTAGACTTGGAGTTTGATGTTACTGATAGAGTTTGCGCATATGAAGATGTTTCTTTTGCGTGTCTTTAGGTGTAAGGCATTAGTGCACATTCCTAAAAACGAGATAGGTAAACTTAATGTAAAAACATGACAATGCAAACTCATTAGCTACAAACAAGATTTGTTTGATTAAAAGTTCTATCATCCAATGAAGTAGATATGTCGTGCTTATGCCGATCAGACAATACAAGATATTGAGAGATCATAAAATCATAAATGATTTCAGTACCATAAGTAATGCTGATATGATTGACTTCAATGCAGTTTCTCATACACATGTTCTTGCATAGGTTGTTGGTTTCTAGACAATGTACATATTTCAAGACATGTTGTGAATGATAATGCTGCTCATGAACTAGAGGCTCTATTTGATGCTTTACTAGATGTTCTAGTCTAGAGATTCGTCAGAAACCAACAACCTCCCACTAAATATTTTGCAATGAGTATGTCTTATTCGTTGATGTAGGCTAGAGTGCTATGTAGAAGCAATATGAGTGGACAAACAAATGGTTTGATGCCTTGTAGGATGAGATACAATCACTTTATGATACTTTTGAGCTGGTGCTTTTCCTTTCACTTTAAAACCCTATGATTGTTCCATAGATATCTTTTTCTCCAAGTTACCATGTAAGAAGGCTATTTTGATATCCATCTACTTAATTTCTAGATCTTAGCTAGCCACCAAGCCTAGAACCACACGAATTGAAGACATCTTCACCACTAGAGAAAATATATTATCAAAGTCAATACATTTTCTCTGATTGCATCCCTTAATGACCAATCTATCTTAGTATTGTGGTTGTAAAATGTGTTCATCTTACTTTAACCTGTACATCCACTTATTTTTCAAATCTCTTTTATCTTTAAGCAATATAAGTCTTTATGACCTAAAGCAAGTACCAAGATAATGGTACTAAAAGTTTATGTCAGTTATGAGGGAGTAAGTGTGATGCCCCACGTACATCACCATTGCACTTGCCTATTTTAATCTATTAATATTTCGATTTAATTACGGTTGTGGAAGCAATCACCACATCTCATATGGGAAAATTTGCACTAGTCAAACTATTAAACATATGCTTCTTTATATTCACATAAATAACATGTCCAACCAATCACAAAATACAAAAGACTTGGGGAGGGGTTAGGGTCACCTATCTTCATACTATCCAAAAACCTGCCTATACAAATATAGCTTTCCATACAAGTTGAAGATCTCATTCTCTGACTTGTTTACTCAATTGTTATACCCAGGAGGGCCCTTGAACCCTGTTAAAGGTCCGATTATATCGCCATTTACTTCAATGTACTAAGCCACGAAACGAAAAGAAATAAGCTCAGGTAAATCCACATCTGCCCAGATAGTGGAATTATTCTTAATATACACTATCGCAGATCCCAGTATTAGTATATCCTAATCTTTTGAGTCTATGTATACGAAAATCCAAAAACATGGCTCGTCAGGTGGATCCATCCTACAAATCTGTAAAAACAAAAGAGTGAGCCACAACCTGTTAAGTGAAATCCTTATCTTTAAGGCAAGAGATCAACCTACTCTTCAACCTAACAAAAAATGATGAAATGGGCAAGAATATTCGATGGACATATCGATGGCAAATTAATAGTAAGCCTTAAGTACAATGGTTAATTATATAAACCAACATGTACTAGTGTCATGGAAGAAACATAGCATGCATGAGGTTCATTGCACTTCAATATACATCCCAAACACTCCTGGAGTATCCCGACTCATTCAGGACATCCCTCTATATCCACACGGCAAGGACATCGCAACTCTATGACATCCCGTTTAACAACCCTTCCTTGGGGCATCGTTGGATCACCCTAATGTGGATGATGAAACAAAATTAGTTGGACGAGACGAGGGTGTGCGGCAAGTGATCGCCAAGTGAGGGAGAGAGAGAGAGAGAGAGAGAGAGAGAGAGAGAGAGAGAGAGAGAGAGAGAGAGAGAGAGAGAGAGAGAGAGAGAGAGAGAGAGAGAGAGAGAGAGAGAGAGAGCTTGAGTGCGTGCGTGCGTGTTTGTGTATGTAAAGTTGGTGGTGAGGTGTGGCGGAATGAGGGGGAAACCACCCCTTTATATAGTCCACACCCCATGGCCTTCATCATTACTCTCATTTATTGAGGATGCAAATGGCCCAATAGCCTTCTCTCACTTGACCAAGCTAAGAAAGAGATGTGGCCCCCTAAAGAAGTACATGTGGCCCCTAGCATAATTATAATGGGTCACTTAGCATGGTTTCAATGAAAGATGGCCTCCTTTGAAGCCATGTGTGGCCTTAGGGTAATGATGGCCTAGGAGGTATACTGATGAGTAGTGGGGTGATTCATGGGTTCCATAAATGCAAGTCCATCATTGGGGGCTCTTGATGTGAGTGATGATGCAAGATGGTAATCCAAGTGCTAGCATTGGCAAATACAATCTATTCATGGCAAAATGTAGAATTTCATGGCCGATTCTCGCTTTATGTTGATAATATATTGATCGTGTAGGAATGCTTCACAAATCGAGTTATTGGAGAAATAGTTGAGTAAGTCTTTTGCCATGAAAGAATTCAGCTTGATGAAGCAGATTCTTGACATTAGAATTACCTAAGAGAGAAATGCTAAGAAGTTGTTACTTATCACAAGATGGTAATCCAAGTGCTTGCATTGGCAGATACGATATATTCATGGCCTAAGGTAGAAGTCCATTGCTGGTTCTTGCTTTATGTTGATGATATATTGGTTGTCGATAGGAATGCTTCACCAATTGAGTTATTGGAGAAATAGTTGAGTAAGTCTTTTGCCATGAAAGAGTTTGGCCTAACGAAGCAGATTCTTGGCATTAGAATTACTTGAGAAAGAAATGCTAAGAAGTTGTTACTTGTCACAAGAGAAGTATATTAAGAAGATTCTTTAGAAATATTACATAGATAAGGCTAAAGTGGTTAGCAATCCTCTTGCTACTCACTTTAATTGAGTATGAAACAAAGTTTTACAACTAATAAAGAGAGGAAAGACACTTAAAGTATTCCATATGTCTCAGCTGTAGGAAGCTTGATGTAGGTCATAGTATTTACACGACCAAACTTGGTGCATGTAATTGGCATTGTTAGTTGTTATTTGTTAAATTCAGGAAGAGAGTATTGAAATGCAATAAAGTGGATCATGAAGTATTTGGGGAACTTCCAGTTGAAACTCAGTTTTGGGACAAAGGAACTAGAGTTATACACAGATTCTTACCTGGCTAGATATATTGATAGTCGTAAATCTAATTATGGTTATTTGATTTCCTATGCTAGGGGATTTGTGTCATGAAGTCAATTTTGCAAAAGCGCGTTGCACCTTTTTACAATTAAAGATGAATTTATTGTGGCGATCGAAGCTAGTAAAGAGTTGCTAAAGTTGAAAAGTTCATGGAAGAACTTGGGTTCAAGCAAAAAGGCATGTGTTACTTTGTGACAACCAAAGTGCAACTCATCTTGGTAACAATTCATTGTTTCATTCTAGATCAAAACACATTGATTTTAGATATCATTGGATAATTGATGTTTTAGATAAAAAGTTGTTTAAATTTGAAAAAATCCACGAGGATCATAATGGTTCTAATATGATGACAAAGACTCTACTAAGGGAGAAGCTTGAATATTGACGATTGATGGCAAGGATGATGAATTCCACTTCGTTGTGTGAGGGAGATTTGTTGGGCTAGGTTCACTCCCATATGAGGGAAGTCTAATGAATTGCAAGCCCAAAGACTTGAGTCCAAATGATAATCCATATAAAGAAATAGGATTTCTCTTTATTTTTATGTGTTTGTTGCAAAGGATGATCAATAGAGGCAGTAGCAGGATCTAGAAGTAGATGAAGAAAATGATGAAGAATTGGTTGTAATGATTAGACAAGAAAGGAACTTCAAGGGAAAAAAAAAACAGAGCAAACAGCCTGAAGAAAGAAGATTCCTCAAGAACAAAGAAGAATGTAATGATATTAGAAAATAGTTTATAAAACCCGTTGGTCGAGAATTCTATGGCCCTGTTTAGTTTGACATTGTGAGAATGTCATTGCAAAAATGCAAATACCTTTAAGTGAATTGAGTTTTCCGAAATGCAAATAGCGTTTGGTGAATTGTAATTCTAAATTGTATTGAGAAACAACTTTAGGCAAAATATTGTTTGATAAAAATTACATTTGTAAAGAATTTTTATTAAATTAAAAAAACAAAAAAAAAATTGTATTTTTTTTTTTTTAAAGTCTGGCCATCGATCGACTAGATCTGGCTATTAGACTGTTAGATCTAGCCACCAAACCGCCGGATCTGGCCGTTGGATGGCCGAATTTGGCCCCCGGATGCCATCGCCTGAGGTCGCGCAACCCCAAGCGTCGACCGCCTGGGTTCGCGTGATTGCTTGGGGTCGCCCGACCCAGGCGATCGGTCGCTTGGGGTTGGGCGACCCTAGGTGACCGCCGAACCTAGGCGGGCGAAGCCTGGGTTTGGCCATCACCTGGGGTCTAGCAACCTTAGGCAGCTGCTTGGGTTGTGCGATTTAGGCCATTGGTTGCTTGGGTCGCGCAACCCAGGCGTCGCTTGAGGTCCAGCGACAGTCGCCGGGGTCAGGCGACCCTTAGGTGGCGGTTGCCAGCGTGAACGACCCCTTGGCCGACGGTTGTCGGCCTTCAATCAACTTTTCTGCGGGGCATTTGGAGAAGATGAACAATAACTAAGACTTGCATTCCGAAAATGCAATTTCGCAAAGTACCTCGGGACCTGCTTTGGACTAAAGGCCTTTAGAGTCTCTTGGAGATACAATTGTATTTTCCCAAAGTTGAGCAAAAACACGAACCAAACGTGTTTGCATTTGGCCAAGGGACTTTAGAGTCCCAAAGCCCATTTCAAATGCCGAACCAAATGAGGCCTATGAGTGTTCAAACTGTGATGGAGGTATCAAAGAAGAATAACAAATGGTACTTAGATAGTGGGTATTCAAGATATGTGACTGGAGATACAAGTAAATTTATTATCAAGTTCAATGGAGGAAATGTATTATTTAGAGGCAAAAACAAATGAAAGTTCATTGGAAAAGGAACAATCAAAGTTGGATGCCTAACTGTCAGCGTAAGTTAATAGTATGACAATAAATTCAAGATACACTTCCAAGAGGACAAGTGTTTTGATATAAGTAGAAATAACTCTCAAACTTGTAGGAGGGTAGACACGGCAATATTCACTAGAGGTGTAATCTAATGATATCAAGTGCCTTATCTCTATCAAAGATGAAAGTGATATTTGGCGTGGGGAAATTGGACACATAAGTGTCAAGTAGATTTCAAATTTATCTTCCGTGAACCTATTATGTGATTTGCCAAATTAAAGTATGAGAAATATGAGCTTTGCATTACTTGCACACTAGATAAACAGGTTAGTTACTCTTTTAGACTTATAAAATATGTTTCCACTAACCAAGCCTTACAATTGCTACATATGGATATATTCGAACCTAGGTGAAGTCTAAACCTTAGTGGTAAGAAGTATTGTTTAGTTATATTTGGGGTTAATACCCTGAAAAACTCCAAACTGATACACATGTGACAAATGTGACAAATTTACCACAAACTATTTTTGTTACCATGAAAAACCCCAAACTAATACACCTGTGACAAATTTACCTCGACTGATCATAAAAAACCATAAACCAATACATTTATGACAAATTTATTTCAAACTAATTTATTCAACCACAAAAAACCTCAAACTGATAAATTTATGAGAAATATACCCTCCGCTAAATTGGATTAATACCACAAAAAAAATCATAAAAATTGTAAACTATGACAAACGGAGCGTAAAATCCCAAATTAGTATACTAGTCAACCGTCACATGTCATTTAACTTAACAATTTGACAGTAAAATTTAATGAAAACTAATAGAGGGTAAATTTATCACAAGTGTACCAGTTTGAAGTAAATTTGTCAAAGGTATACCAGTTTGGGGTTTTTAGGGTATTAACCCTTATATTGGACGACTATAGTGGGTTTACTTGAGTTTTCTTTTTTTCTCATCAAAATTTTTCAAAATTTGCCAAGAAAATTCAAAATTCAAAACACTACATTATTTTGGGCATTAAAACTAATCATGGAGAATTTGACAATCAATTTTTTTTTTTTTGTGACCAAAACGGATTTCTCCACAAATTTTCTTTTCCTTATACTCCAAAAAAAAAAAAAAAAATTGTTCTTCACAAGAAATGGCTAGAACTATTTTGATTGAAAGTACAATTGCTTTAATTTTTAGGTAGAAACCACCTATAAGCTTTATAAAAACAAAATACCAAGCATTTTATATTTTCTAGTGCTTGGTTGCAAGTCTTTTACTCTTAAGAATGTTAGTGATCACCTTGACAATTTTGATGAGAAATCAAATGAAAGGATATTCCTTAGTTATACTACAACAAGCAAAGCTTATAGTGTCTACATCTTTGGAAATGAAAGAATTAATGAATGTAAAGTTCGAAAAAGTAATCCTACGATGGAGAACCTAGATATACTTAAGAAGTTGGAACTAACGCTGATATCAATAAAGATGTACCTTCAAATGAAAATTAAGTTAATCATGAACAATTGGATAAGGATTAGGAGTGCAAATTTAGTTATTTAAAGGACTACATACTTGGGAATTTGAATGAATGAGTCAAGACTTGTTCCCCTTTCAAAGAAATGATGAATACAATGGCGCTTATACTAGAAATCGAACCTAAAGAAGTTGAAGTAGCAATATTTGATGAAAATTGGTGTTGACACCTGAATCTTCACTAACAAGTCCAATAGGATAAAAACTCAATACTTGAGATTCTTAATCGTGACATGGTCTGTTTTCTTGGCCAACAGAGTTTTTTAAGTGTTTTTTAAGTGTCATTTCATTCTCTTTGTACTTAGCGTCATTTTCCAAATACGTCAAAGATTGACTTTTATGCTGACTTTTTTTGGTCAAACCTAAAAGGTCAACGCTTAGTCAACACTCTATGTGAAAATCATAAAAGACATCAATTGTCCTTACATACATAATTAGGCTTTTTAACTTTCAATTTTATAACAATACAATTGAGAATTGACTTTTTAGTCAAATTGAAGACCTCAACCCTCAATTGAAAAATTCCAAAAATCATCGATTTCTGTCTTTTTAAACATTTAATCTAGTGACCATGGTAATTCAAGGTTTCAAGCCCATTTTCACGATTCCAAGTTCAAACAAGACTTCCAATGTTCAAGTGCGAATTTGGGAATGTGATTGACTTTTCATAACAAGATGAGAGCACAATTAACATCCCATTACATCAAGAAAATCAATTTCAATGCAATTTGGGCACAAGTAAGACATTTTGGAGAAAAGTGCATCAAATAACGAATTGGGACTGACAAGGTTTAATTGGGTCTACTCGGTTGACCATACCCATTTCAATATAATGGGCCGAACTAGAGGAGTGGGCCAAATCCATGGAGCAATTTCGAGGAAAATAGGACAATTAAGAAGTCTCAGGTCAACCCAATCAACTAAATCGGATCTGGTTTGACTTAACCTAGTTTGGCTTGTTCGGCTAAAGCCCAATATGACCCATTTAGCCTAATTAGCTGAATTATTTAGCCCATTCAACCCTTGGGTGGTCCACTCTCCCATTAATTACCAGAATGCCATTTAAAAAAAAATTATCAAAAAACTAATTCCATTTAACCGATCCTTGAGAGCATTAATAATGAACGTCCATTTCTCATTTAATTCTAGCCATAGATGGTGTCATGTCACCCATCCATGAGCATTTACAAAAGATAATCCTATTATTTCTTGCTTGCCCATTAAGAAAGAATTTCAATCATATGATCATAAGGTGAGTTGTAAGGCTAAAATTAGCTCGAGATAAAGATACACATCAAAATTTAATCGATGAATTGGATTTGAAAGCTATAGCTAAGAAACATATCTGATTTAAATCAATGGCGCAAGTTTGAAAAATAAAAGTGTAGTGTCAGAAAGTAACGATATAAATTTGTTTGATTCGTGCTGAGAGCGCCCTTGAATAGATGACTAGTGATTTTTATTATGCTTGTATTGTCACTGCTCTTTGATAGTTTCCAGTGGTTGCATTCTTCTTGAACGGTTACTATCAATTGCCTCAATACTCCCCCTTTTTCGAAAGTCTTATGCCCATACTTTCTCAATCTCTTAACCTTGTTTCTTGAGTGGTTATTGCTTTGAAAATATGTGTGAATTGCCCCATAATCTTGTTTCCAAGTGGTCGTTCCTTAGTTCTTCCATTCCAAAAATCTTGTACCCGTAAAATATTCATGTTGGTTGCTTCACAATCTCAATTGACTAGTACGGTGGTCTTGAGCTTTGAATTGTATCTCAACACTCATGTATTTAATGAATTGCTGTCCTTTGCTCATCAATACACTTGTTGATAATTATGAATCATTTGTCATCATATATCAACAATTAATTGGTTATATCCATGAACATGTCTTGTCGATGTATGTTAATATCAATTGCCAATATCGATGGGGTCATCAACAATGTGTCACATGCATGACATTGTTCATACATTAGTCACACATTAGTCACATGATTGCTCATGTTCACACATTAGTCACACGCTCTTCCATGTTGACGACTTGATCATTTTCTGGTGTAACCAATAGTTGTGAGTTTTAAAGCAAACACAAAATCATGTGAGGAGGTATCCAACTCCTGATAATCCTTTAAAACTTGTTATAAAGTCATACTGGTATTCAAATGCATTTTATTCATGCTTTGGCCACACATCCCATTCAATATTCATTTTTAATATTTACTTACGCCATTGCTCAAGCTATTCATATTATATGGACCTTGAAAATGTTTCCATTGATTCTTGAGAATCAAATTCATCATTTCCTAAAAATTACTTAATCTAGGAAACATTCTTCCATCATTTTCTCGGTCATCATTAATTCATGGCCATTTTTCTTTAAGCAACTTTAATTGGTGACAGTCTGAGAGGTTTTATCTTCCGTTCATAATATCAATTGGCTTGGTGAGAAATACATAGTCTTGTTGGGGATTCGGTAGGGTTGATATTCACATTAGTGGGCTTTCATGCAAACCAAGAAGCGGGGTTCATTGGCATTACTTGGCATTTCTTGAGGGGAACATTCAAGTAATCTTGGATTAACGTGGTGTTTACAAAGGGTTGTAGAGTTTGGTTAGGCCTAGTTCTTTTGAATGGGGGATCTTGGGAAGATCAAAATTAGATCAAAGACTCACATACCTAGGTTAAAATTGGTGATCACTTTTCCGGTTCTAGAACTCTCTCATAATCACATGATCCAAATGAATTTTTCTACTTTGATGTAATGTAAGCCTGGCTTACTTCAAAATTGAATGGGGATTCCTAGCATGGAAATAAGGCTTAAAAACTCACATGCACGAGGTTAAAGCCATGAAACATCCCAATCATTCTTGTTATCTTTGTTTGCCTTTATTTCTTTTCCTATTCCTTTCATTTGAGATTGCTCAACTAAAATTTGATCTACGATTACTTTCTTATCCGGCATTTGATCGGTCGAATTTTTTTTATTGTTGAGATGTTTGCAATCCTTAATTTCATCACTTGCAGTTAAATTCTAAAATTCACAAGCCCAACACCACAAAAAACGGGCAACTATTTCCAAAGATTGAAAAGTTGATTAGGGAATTTGCTTGGCAATATGATTATCAAATAACTTTTTCCAACAAGCATAACCCATTTTTTAGATTTAAAAGTGTTGGTGCCTTGTATGTCATCGATCAAATTTTGGTCAACTCTCCGTCAATTCTAGTTCAAATTAATTAATCTTTTGAAAATGGTGGCAATTTGAAGCGCTGATGCTTCCTATGAGATTAGATAATTCAAATTTTGGTGTGCCTTGAATGAATATTGAGTTTCTTGTCAAATTTAAAATATATTAATTTTGAGAAGTATTTCAAAAGTCTCTAAGAGTGCGCATGACAAAGCTTCTTAGCTGGGGAAGAGTTTTTTTTTTTTTTTTTTTTTTTTTTTTTAGAAATAGTTTTTTCTATTTCTATTATGAGAAACATTTCTAAGTAAAAGAACGCGTTTGGTAACTACACAAAATTTCTACTCTTGGAATAGAAAAAGAATAGAAATGCGTTTGATAACGCAATAGTTTCTTTTTTGTATTTATTTGTTTTTTATTCTTGCTCACGGATCGCCGACCGCCAACCGCCGCTACTCGCCACCCGTCGCCAGCCACTCGCCACCGCTGCACAACCACCGGTCGGCGACCGTCACCGCCAACCGCCATCGCACAGCCCATCAACTGCGGCGGCGGCGGTTGGCGGCCAACGATCGGCAATCGGCGACGGCGGGCGGCGATCGGTGGTGGCCGCGAGGTCATTGACCGGCAACAGCCGACGACCGGCAACCGGCAGCGCCGGTGGCGGTGGCCGACGGTTGGTGGTGGCTCCGAGCGGTTGAAGGTGGCCACAGCAAGAGAGAAGAATAAAAGAAAAAAGAATTGACTTATTTCTAGAAATTATTCTCGGGAATAGAAGCAATTTTTTTTTTTTTTTTCTCGTTTCTCGCTCCAAATCTATTCCTGGACTAACTTTCTATTCCCTGGAATAGAAAACAACTTGGCGTTACCAAACAAGTTTCTATTCTTTTTTTGTTCCGGGGAATAAAAGAACAAAAATTGGAAGAAACAGAAACATTACCACGCACAGCCTAAAAGTCCAATTTCATGTTTTGTTAATATTTGATGTTTTAAAAGTCAAATTTCAAACTCCATAATACTTAATTTATCTAAAAGTTGAAGAGTCGGTGTAGAAAGGTTTTTGGAGTGGTTTTTAATTTTATTTTTACTTTTTTTTTTAATTTTGTGGCTCATGCACTTTGACATGCTCAAAATTTTCAAAATGTGCTTATATTGAAAAGTAGATTCCAATTTTTTTTTCTTTTGGAAATTTATACACATTCTAGTGGGTAATTAATAAAGTTGCTATAGAATTTCTTTAAGTTAAAACAAACATACAAGTTACCCTAACATTTTGCTCAAAGAAAGTATGCTTAACATTGGCAAATTATATAAATCACCTTTGAGGGACTAAAGGTTGCAAATTTTACTCGAGTACTACTAATCATTGGTCGAGCCCGTCACCCCTACCCCCATCATAATGCAAGCTGGGAGTCCAAGACTAATGATACTACTCACAAATTAGAGTGATTTTATGTCTTCGATAGGCTTGAGATTTGCTCAAATAAACAAGTGGTTACTTTTGCAAGAGTCCTTGAGGTAAATTATGTTGTTGTTTTTTCAAAACCATTCTTAAGGTAGATGGGGCCTAGACAAAATTCACATGACGAATAAGTTCTTTGGAGCATGATCAAAGTCTAGAGAAATTACGAGAAACTATGAACTTCATGCCTTCATGTTAGTAGATCAACTAAGGCCCATGACCAACAGAACAAAGAGAACAATGCTCACTTACCTTATCCCCACTTTTGTGATAAGTGGGAATTGAATTATTAGAGTAGATAAGTGTGCTAGCTTTGGGGAGCAAATATGCATGGGCCCTAATCCTCCCCACCACCAATCTTCCTTTTCTTTTGGTTTTGCCAAGTCTCCCCACCACCAATCGAGATATCAAGTAGCATCCAAGAAAACCAATCTTTTCTCCTCCTCCTCCTTTCCTCCACCATTAAAATCGTCCACCCTCCTTCTCCATAATTGCTAGGCATACAAAATATTAACAAAGACTGACATCAAAAGCATATTGTTAATTTATTTTTTTTATAATTTTTCTAATCAACACACTAATTTTTTTTTTTTTAATTTTGGAGTAAATCCCCATGAGAGGCCAAAAGAATGAAACTTTAGAAAGAAAAGATGAGGAAGACAGCAAAAGAGAAGAGGAGGGGAGAGAGAAATGGGAAAAGGGTCGAATTTAATAAGTAGTGAAGCCCAATAATAAATAGTTGTTGCAGATCCTAGATATTTCTTATTTATATGTACAGGCGCCCAAAGTCCATATAGTTTATACACTGCCACTTCTCCGAGTCTCCTCAAGACTTGACGATCTCTCTCTCTCTCTCTCTCTCTCTCTCTGAAGGCAAATTTCTATTTCTATGGACACGAGGACCTCACTCATGGTCGTGGATGCTGCTTCGAGTCCGAGTTCAGGGTCTTCCATTTTTTATCAGTGAGTCGTTCTCTTCTCATTTCGTCAGTAAGATAGGAAGACAGCTGCCAATTGTTACACTGTCTCTACCGTCGCGCTTCTTCAATAACCCATTTGCCGGGTTCTTCCTTGGCGCAATCAGCGACCCCAGTGTGATTTCTTCTCTGGGTTGCAGATTTTGCCTCTGCATTAAGATTTCACATTTCTATCTCATCTGGGTTTTGCGTTGTCTCAGTCGATGGCTTTGTCCCTTGTTTGGATTCTTCTTCTTCTTCTTCTCCTTCTTCTTTATTTGAGCTCTGAAGCAATAAATTGGAGTTACCCTATGTGGAGCTTCTGAAAACTTGCCCCCTCAATCAATGTGATTTTCAACGCATAGCTTTGTATCGACTGAATTTTCAGCTTTCAATGGGCTTGTGTTTTGTTATCGCTGGTGTGCTTACACGAATTTGATAGCGCTTGCTTTGTAGTTGACTCTGCAGTTCCTTATCAGAAAGAACTTTCCTCTCTGACTTTGTAGATGAAATCGATAATCGTCTGAAGATGTGAACCTTTTAGAAAAATGTGATTTTGCGGGGCGTTAATTAAACTGGGGCTGGAGTATTTTAGTGTGAATTTTGGATATTGGGTGTACTTCGAGCTATTCAGTCCGTATTGTTTGCTAGAGCATAAATATGGACAGAACAAGACTAGACTTGGCATTTCAGCCATCTGGATCGGCGCAGTCAGAGGAGTCAGCTCTAGATTTGGAAAGAAACTACTGCAATCATCAGAATTTGCTGTCTTCAAGTCCATCTCCTCTGCAGCCTTTTGCCTCTGGTGGACAGATATCTGAAAGTAATGCTGCTGCTTATTTCTCGTGGCCTACTTCGAGCCGTCTGACAGATGCGGCAGAAGGTAGGGCAAACTATTTTGGGAACCTTCAAAAAGGGGTGCTTCCTGAAACTCTGGGTCAGTTGCCAATGGGGCAGCAAGCTACAACCTTGCTTGAACTGATGACCATTAGGGCATTCCACAGCAAGATTTTGCGTCGGTTTAGTCTTGGGACGGCCATTGGTTTTCGTATTCGACGTGGGGTTCTGACCAATATACCAGCAATTCTAGTCTTCGTTGCCCGAAAAGTTCACAAACAATGGCTCAGCCGCATCCAGTGTCTACCTGCAGCCCTTGAGGTGAAACAAATTGGTCCTTCTCTTCTAAGTTTGGATCATGAATTTCGTTGATCTTTTTATGTAACATTTTTTTTTTTTTTAAATTATCTACGAAATCCTTTAATGTATTTTGAGCTGAACAACATAAAATTATCTGCTTTACTACTTGATAATAGCAAGGATACCTTATCAAGAAATGACTTAACTCATCTATCGCAGGTGAGAGAGGATTGAAGAAGCAATTTTTAGGTCACTTGTGTTTGAAATTACAAAGATATATTTGTTTGTTGTGCTTTTGCTGAACTGCTGACAATGTGGATAGTTTCAGTCTTCCAACTTTAATTGGTCAAATAGACTGCAATTAGCATGGCACAAAAGCTTCAATGGAATAAATTGAGAACCCTAGCAGAGTAAACTAAAGGTCTTGGAACATCTACTCTGTCATGGGACATATTGAGCTGGATTAAATATGTGATTTTGGGCCTTAAAAATTCACAGAAGCTGACTGCCTCTACAACGGATGTGCAGGGGCCAGGAGGGGTATGGTGTGAGGTAGATGTTGTGGAATTTTCTTATTATGGTGCACCAGCACCTACTCCAAAAGAGCAGTTATACAATGAGCTTGTAGATGGCTTGCGGGGTAGCGATCCATGTATTGGCTCTGGTTCTCAGGTATCCTACTAGTCTCCTTTCTTATTTCTCATACAATATGCGGTAAACGACATGCAATGAACATAATTCTTTTCCAATCAGGATATGGATACTTATGTCAAATATTAGGCATGAATATTCTTCTATTGCTACAATGTTTATGATGAGTACTAAATTTCCTAATCATAATATTATAAGAATTATTTTAATGCCCTGCTTCAAGTTTCTCCATTTGCAGTACTATTTGGAGTTGTCTCAATGTTCTTATGCTTATACAATTCTACATATCTTAACTCTCAATGCTTACTCTGTAATGGATGACGTACAAGGAGAGTAGGTCATCTTCTCTTGAAAGAGAGACGAATAACAAAGGA
The DNA here is from genome assembly GCA_014182375.1 of Eucalyptus virginea. Taxonomy (NCBI): domain Eukaryota; kingdom Viridiplantae; phylum Streptophyta; class Magnoliopsida; order Myrtales; family Myrtaceae; genus Eucalyptus; species Eucalyptus virginea. The sequence continues at coordinate 17,680,559 of CM024517.1, read as the reverse complement.
AAGAAAAGAGAGGAAAGTAGTTATTATTTGAGTTCCTGAAAATAACTGACTAGAAAGTGCTGGGGTAATTGGAATCATCTTGATTTGATTGAGTAGAAATAAATAAGAATGTGGTGAAGTATCTTGGTTGGAGACTTTCCTTGAATTTAGCTTCAATTTCAAGTGCATTAAGGTTTTGAGGAAGTGAAATTTGATTTGTTGGACTTGGTGTGGGATTACTATGGTTAAGCCTTTGCTTAAGATTGAGAAAATTGAAACATGAGACACAATGAGTAGATAAAATTCCTCTGAATAAATAATAAGTGGCTTTTCTAATTTCACTGTGTAGGTAACATCTGACTTTTCTTTATTTTTGAAATCTGTATGATGAGTTCTTTTCAAGTTGTCTCCTCGTTATAACTATGTTAAGTAGAAAGTTTCAAACTATGTTAAGTAGAAAGTCTCATTCTTTAAGGGCTGCTTGAAATTTTGTATAAGAGATCGTGGGAGTGAGGACAAGAATCTAGGTCCTTAAATTCTTTTTTGTTGTTATCCATCAGTATTTTGCTTCTAGTATCACTTTTAAAATATCTATTCTCTCTCTCTCTCTCTCTCTCTCTCTCTCTCTCTCTCTCAAAGCTGATGATTTAGTGAAAATACCATCAGAAGCTGTCTTATGTCATAATCTTTGTCTTTCTTTACCAACAGCACCTTCATGACGTACATGTTGATATCTTGTTATAGTCAAATTGATATTTGTTGTTGGTATTGAAGTTAAGAAACTGAAAGTTTCATCATTAGGTATATTAACATTGGAAATGTTGGATTACAAAATATCAGGTTCTGGCACATCCCTTTTTTCGAGTGGCTACATTTTTTCCCATTTTAATGTTAGTCTCCATTGATGTATCTTACATTGACTCCAAATCTTGGTATCATTAGCTCGTCCAGTTTAATAAGTTAAAGGCCATAGCTCATTCCTCTTTTTCCCCATAACTCAAGCATTATTACCTTTGCTCTAGGATCTATTGGTTCATCTTCGTCTCTAATCCTCTCTTCTATGTTCTCAAATTGTTCAGGTTGCAAGTCAAGAGACATATGGAACCCTGGGTGCTATAGTGAGAAGCCGCACCGGTAATCAACAAGTGGGTTTCCTGACAAATCGGCATGTGGCAGTAGATTTGGACTATCCAAATCAGAAAATGTTTCACCCTTTACCTCCTAGCCTTGGACCGGGTGTCTATCTTGGTGCTGTTGAGAGGGCTACATCTTTTATAACGGATGATCTATGGTATGGCATCTTTGCCGCTAACAATCCAGGTAATACTGGATCCTGGATTGTCATCATCTGGGATGATACTTACAGAATAAACCTTTGAAGCAATCTTTCATGGATTTGTACAATCTGTTATTATTTATTTGTTAATCAAAGTGAATGCTAATTTAAGGGGATAGACAAGGATAAATCTTCCGTTCTCAGACAGCCTTCTAAGGAGGGACAAAACAAGCGAAGCACAGATCTGTAACATTCATATTTGCAGCATTAATCTGATAATACTTTTCTCTATACCATACTTGTGGCTGCACATTTTCTCATCAGGCGTGATAAGATGTGTACCCTGTATATGCCTTTACGGAAACAAATAGGGAAGAGCTTTTGTATCAAGATAAACCCCAGACATGCTGTGGAAGCCACATAAGTTGGCAATGGGAGCAAGACTGGTCCTCAAGCACTTTGTCTGATCTTCCTTTTTACTTCATGTCATAGCTTCATGTATCAGCTTTTGTGGATTTACATCAACTTGGAAGTTATGGAGTGGAAGTGTGGAGATGGATTAGGTGGATTGGGATGTAGTTTTTCATGTTCTTGTTTCAAGATTGTTAGTGGAAAGTCAATGTTCATCTTCTTGGGTATTGACGTGGTCATTTTCCTTAAGAAAATGTTTCTTTCCCCACATAACAATGCTTGATTTGCTTTTTGTTATTTTACTTATGGTGAAGACCTTTTGAGACAACTCAGGACTTGGGAGCTTTAGGTTTTTCAAAAAATTCTTTTACTCAACTTTATACTATAAGAGACTACGATCTCTCTCTGGGGGTGGACAAACTTATACTTGTTCTAGCAGAACAGGCTCTCTCACTGTTATATCCTCATTAGAGAAGTTTATCAGTTCTCAAGTTGAGGGGCAAAGAATTAAGTCTCCTTGAAAATTTATTTGGGATCTTCCTACTCCATTGACAGTTGACTATTTCTCTAGGGTAGCTTGGGAGAAAATTCTGTGTTCACCTTCAGAAACCGAGTATTCCTTTCGACAGTAGGTGATTCCTTTGTCAAACAGATGGATTCTACTAGCTGACAAAACAAATCTTTCCTTTTGTTATATAGGATCCATGTAGCTGACTCCACTTCAGGGGAAAATGTTCTGTGCTGCAGCTACTCTTACTGTTGTTTGTCATAGACGTGAATTATGGACATTTGTGCCCATGTCTTCTTTTCTTAAACTACAGATCTTCTATCATACTTCTGTCTTGTACCTTTAAATGATACCAGTGCAAATTAAAGCACCACCATTATAACTGACATCACATGGATCTCCGTGTTCTATGCCCTTGCCTGCTCATAGGAGCAAAATTGTTTGAGCGCAGTCACTGGGAGCTATAACTTGGGCATTTAACAGTAATACTTGTTACGCTGTTAGCTTCTTTATTTATAAACTATTGGGAACACCAGAAAGTTAAGAACATAAATCCAGTAGCCCAAACAAGATGTAATTACAGGGCAAGTCCTAAAACTTGTCAACCTCGTGTACTTAAGGTCTCAAACTTCCATTTTGTGCTTTTGAGTCCTAAAGTTTGGAACTTTTGGTCCAATTGAGTCTGTCCGTCAATGGAAGGAAGGGCTTAAAATGCATCAAAGTTGCAAAGTTTAGGAGTTAAATTAACAAAATGGAAGTTCTAGGAATTAATTGCACGAAATTGACAAGTTTTAGGACTTGCCTTGTAATTATCCTTAAACTATCTACGATGCTTTCAGCAAAGGTATAACCGGGTCAGTAGTTCTTTGATTTAACTTGTTCAAAGAACTGTAATGAAGGTCGAGCCTTGGTATAACGGTAAGGTTACTCCACTGTGACTCGGAGGCCACAACTTCGAGTCCCAAAAACAACCTCTGAGTAAGCAGGGATGAGATTGTGTACATCTGACCATCCCAGGACCCCACGGTGTGGGAGCCTCGTGCTTTGGGATGCCCCTTCTTTATTCAAAGAGCTGTGATGAATGTTTGATTTGATTTTTCCAACCATTCGTACCTCCATTGAATTTACCCTAGTACTTGATTAAGTCTGCCTCACTTCCTTATTCCAAATCCACTGTTCGTTTTCATGATGACCATTATATATTCTTTTTCACCATAACATTTAACTTTTGTGCATGAAGGCTCACCGTTCTTTCATTTTATATTCCACATAGTTAACTACAGGTATTGTAAAGTTCCTGAGAGCTTTTACATTTTTCCCAGACAGGCTAAACTCCTGTAGTTGCTAAAATATCTAGCTCTGTTGGATATGTTCAGTTCTCAATCTTAGATCATCTTCTCCCAATAACTGGACAACCCTTATTTTTTTTAGCTGTTTTATGTTATTTACTTGTCTCGCGGTTCTTTCGTTTTATATTCCATTTAGTTAACTGCAGGTATTGTCAGGTTCATGAGAACTTTTACCTTCTTCCCAGACTGGCTAAACTCCTGTAGTTACTGAAATACTTAGCTCCATTGGATATGTTCAGTTCTCAATCTTAGATCTTGTTCCAATAACTGGACAATCATTATTTTTTATTTTTTATTCACTCGTGCTCTATTTACATTTCTTTTCATGTTGCCTTTGTGATCATAGGCATTAAATTCTTCTTCCTAGATTATTGAATTACATGGGAGAAGCTCTAGTGTCTTTGGTTGCTTGGTTTGACACTGAGGCTGTGCTTTCAGTTTCCAGATGATTTGTAATCATAAGTCTAAGCAGAAAAATTTCCCAATGAAGACTGTATGGGTTTTGAGCTATATGCTGTCTTGCTCTGTAGAATTTCCGGGGGTTTCCTTATCCTGATCTTTGATTGAAAGATAATATATGGGGGCTTGCTTCACATATTATTAGATCTCCTGATGTTTAAGTAGGTCATAAATTTTCTTTTCTAAAATGTCTCCTGATGGCTGTAAATAGGAGATCTATCTCTTGCCAAATGTGTATTTTTTTGGTCCCATTCACTCAAATATCAAATTGAATTGGTTCTGTGGCAGAAACATTTGTGCGAGCAGATGGGGCCTTCATTCCTTTTGCTGAGGATTTTAATATGAACAATGTGACTACATCCGTTAGAGGAATTGGTGAGGTTGGTGAAGTTAACAAGATTGACTTGCAGTCCCCAATCGGCAGTCTCATTGGAAGACAGGTGGTCAAAGTTGGAAGAAGCTCTGGTTTGACCACCGGAACAATCATGGCATATGCCCTTGAATACAATGATGAGAAAGGAATATGTTTCTTCACTGATTTTCTCGTAGTTGGGGAGAACCAGCAGACATTTGATCTTGAAGGTGATAGTGGAAGCCTCATTCTCTTAACTGCTCCTAATGGTGAGAAGCCGTGTCCAGTGGGGATCATATGGGGAGGAACAGCTAATCGGGGGCGCCTAAAGTTAAAGGTTGGCCAACCTCCTGAGAATTGGACTAGCGGAGTTGATCTGGGGCGTCTTCTTGATCTTCTTGAGCTCGATCTCATTACAACCAGTGAAGGTCTTCAAGGTCTGTACTATCTGAAAGTTTTCTGAGAAAATTTCCTGATTTGCTGTGCTTTTTTACTTCTCTCCCATGTCTGACATTTCTAAAGTTGCTTTTATGTTTCTGATCATAACACAGATACTTAAAAATCTAGTCAAGTATAACTGTGGGGAAAATTAGCCCGAATATTCTCACCAGCTGTTTTGTGTGTCCTACTAAGTCAATTAACTAGTTCGTGTGGGTCTCTTCAATCGTTACATATAATTTTAACTAAGCAAACGTTCTATGCTATTAATCTCTTGACATTCTTGAGCATTTTACTTTTTCTTTAGGAGCCTCTTTCCAAAAATACTTGATTATTGTACTGAAACAATTGGGTAAGTGTTTTAGCTAAACTTGAGCAGTACCATTTAATAATATTGCAGTCATATAACAGTTTTTAGAGAACTTAAAAATGAACTGCATTGAAATGTATGCGTAGTTAACAAGGAGTCTTAGGTTTGGTGTTCTTTATGTTTTGGGTTGGCAATTGTTCTTAACATTCCATATCTGTTTCTTTGTTTCTCTTTCATTGTTTTCTCGGTTGCCATGCTACTTAACATCTAATATCTGTTTCTTTGTTTCTTCTTCATTGTTTTTGGCAATTGTAGCTGCGGTGTTGGAACAAAGAAATGCTTCTGCAGGAAACGTGGATTCAGCAGTGGGAGAATCATCTCCTCCTTCTAGGCATCTTTCCAGAGACAAAACTGATGAAAACATGGAGCCTTTCAGCTTGAACAACCAACAGGGCAACATCGAAATTGACACCTGCCAAGGTCTGCACAGAGAATTTCACATAGAAGATGGGATTGAAGCAATCCACAGCGTTGAACATCAGTTCATATCGAGCTGTTCTGCAAGATCACCTATCCATCAGAGCGACCAGCAGGAGACCTCCGAACTCAGGAACCTGTCGGCTTTAGCAAGTAATGCTGATGCAGAGGTCACTGTTTCATTGCAGCTGGGAGAGCCTGAGCCAAAGAGGAGAAAGCAGTTTGATTTTCACTAGTAGCAGAGAACAAACACGTATTTTGAAGCTGGAGAAGATTAATTATCTTGCTTGGAAAAGCCATATTTTCGTCTACGGCGAGTTTCATGTTGGCATCCAGAAGAATGAACGCTCGCGTCTACTTGGGTGCGTTCTTGAATCTCTCTAGTTCATGGTTTGAAATCGAGGCTATAGCTATTAGTTCATTAAGGGGTAATAATTATGAGCTTCGAGTATTTCCTATTTTAGTGTATAATGTGGCATTTGAGCACCAAAAGTCATCGGTATAGGTAGAAAAATGGGGACGGTACAGAAGGAGAAATTCGGGGGGGACTCATGCTAATTCTCTTTGATTTGTATTAGTTAGCTGAAAGAGAATAAAATTGTGCTGTATGCACTCCTCAAGAGGGACTTATGGAAAGTACTGGAAGTTACATGAGTGCGATATTATTTCTTTTTCCTTATTTTTCTTGCGTGGAAGCCTTTACTAACTTTTGTTGGGTTGGCAATGATAAATATTTGATTTCTCTTGGTAGTGCCCTTTTGATCGTGCGTCGCTGCCTTTAGTATCGGATGGGGTGTTTTTTCCCACTCCATTGTAATATCCAAGTAATTCCCTACTTCACGGATTCATTTTCAAGTGGAGAATTATAATTTTATTTTGCCCTGTAAATTGAATTTTACACATAGATACGTACGTTCATGCATACATATAAATCTAAGAAGCATCAAGACTACTTTGATTTTTTTTCCCTCAATTATGTCAACCAATTTAATCCTAAACGATCTTTGAATTTGCACAGTTACTATTACAATCAAGCCTTCCATTGTCACAATGACTACGATTTGACATGCTGACATCATATTTTCAATTATTAGTTGAATAACTCCAAATCCAAGATTTCAACTTTAAGTAAGAGAGGATGATTGAAAGATGAACGGTATAGGAAAAGCGGTTTCTGCCCGTCACTACCTGCAATACAAACCTCAAAATTTATACGAGCGGTGAGGATCAAAAGGGACTATCTGACGCGCACGTTGAAGCAAAGAACACAGCTTTTGCATTCAGGCCCAACGCCGGGAACGGGATGGCACCCGTCTCTTCCGGGAGGATGGTAAGGCAGCGTTAGAGCTGGTGGTGAGCTCAGCCCTCAAAGGTGGTCCGGCCATTGATTAGAATTGATAGTGTTGATAGCTTAAAGTTACTATTTACTTTTCACTCTTTTTCCCCCTTTTTGTTTATCTTTCGTGGTTCCATCAACTTCGATGGCTGGCGGGGTTATTGGCATAATAGACAATACAAGAACGCTAAGCAAAACTACAACTGGACAACGGCGATTAAAGGGAGAGAAACATAGAGCTGAGGGTAGTATGCAACAATAAAGGTGAAGTCCCCCGTGCAAGGAAGAAATAATTCAGTCCGTACACGATGTCACCAGACTCAAGTTGAAATAAAGCTTCTATGCAGCAAGCTTACAAGATCATCAGGAAATCAAGGAATGGTACAAAAGTTGAATCAACTAGATACAGGTCAACTTAACCAGCCGAAAAAGAGAAATTTAAAACCAAAACCAAGAAGATAGGTGCGTCAAGCATTAAGCATAATGATCCTTAACGCAAGGAGATATCAAGTCAACAAGAGGGAGTCGATCAAAGTTGCAACATATTTTGGTGTATATGCTTCAAAAAGCAACAAAATCGTTTGTCAACTGATCAAGTTGCTCGCCCTAATTGAGTATATGAACCTTTTCGAATGCTTTCATCAACCTTCCTTGCTAGGCTTCTAGTTTACTCCAAATATCCTTTTTACAAAACTATGTTATGATGATTTTGAGATCACCATCAATTGTACAGATGCCACTTTCCAATCACAAAAAACAGGGGACAGAGAACTAACTGAGCTGAACTTAGGAGTATGGGGGTAATGATTTGGGGTCATTTACTAAGGACAAACAAAATGAGTATGCAAGGCATTAGGGATCATGACAAAGTTCGGCAATGGAAGCAAGGCATGAAGGGCCTGTATTAGTATCACTCCAAATGTCCAACCTCCACACACACAGAGAAGAGCCAGCAATCACATTCTAATTCTCAGCAATTTGAGTTTTCCCTTGGACTGAAGAAGTAGCTAAATCTTCTGCTGTCACTGGCTTGTGAAGCTGCAGCGAACAGATAAATCGTGATTTAGAATCAGAGACCAAGAACCATACTGAATAATTAATCAAATCAATCTCAATATCCAAAGTAAAGCCCCCTCCAACACAAGTATATGAGGTTAAGAAACTTAAGATGAAACACAGCAAATTAGGACAATGTGCTTGAGCATTGGTGAGAATCATGTAGGATCTAGCTAAAAAGCTTCAAGTTGTCATTTACATATCTTCTGGAATCTCTGGCTGGGAAGAAAAGAGAATAAAACACAAAGGTCTGTATATATCTTCAGACAAGGGGGCAAATTGTCTAAAACAGATCCATCTAATTTCCGCCAAGTTTCAGTGAAGATTGCTGGTCACATTGATTTAACTCAACCCAAACAAGAGTCCCAAAAATATTAAAGCTCTTCTTCCAGTGCAGTTAGTAGTTTTAAGTCCTAACGTCATTGCACTTAAAAAAGTGAACACTACCACAAAATCCTTACCAGCATTCTCACTACTCCTGTCAATCTTGGTCTTAAGTCCTACCATCATTGCAGTTAAAAAGAGTTAACACCACCACAAAATTCTTACCAGCACCGTCACTTTATGCCAGAGCTAATCTTACACTAGACAAAGATGAACCTTAACTCATGCCTAAAGTCACTGGATGAATTGTTTAGTATGCGAATCAGAACAGTAGCAAGTAAACATGCAAATAAACAAAATCCCATGCTCCAAATCTGAGCACACGGGGTCCATTACATGTTAAACGCCCTAAGTGGAGAAAAAGTGGTAGCAATCATCGAGCCTCCATGTGAGGGGCATTGACACAAAAGATGTACTTAATATTCATCAGATTAATTTAGAATCATCCAGTCTACAATATTAGCTAAACCTGCTTATTGAACACGAAAGAAGCATTTTGCACCAGATTGGCCTGGGTACTTCATGCCTGGGCATAATAGGAAATTTCAGTAGAAATGTATCACAAACGATCAGGAGAAGAGAGTTACCGCCTCTGCAACAGCAATCCAGTGAAAAGAACGCAAAAATGCATCATCTTGTGATGGAAGACAGTCGTGGTTCCAATATGTTACACTACCAAATTTTGCTTTCATCTCCCAAAAGTTGAGGTTCCCTTCAGAGATTTCTGAACCACTTGTCTCACCAGAAGTCTTCTTTCCTATGACAAAACCTGCAAGCAAGAAGTTTTCCCTCCATGTTCCATCAGGAGTTTTCTTTCTACCTCATGAAACATGCGCATGTAAAACAGTGACAAGTTTAGATAAAACATTGAAGTCTCCGATGTGCTCTTTAATCATGTGCATTGCGATTGTACTTTGCCAATGCAAAGCTCACCTATCCAGTACAAAGCACCCTCAGGTAATCCTTTTTTCCTTTAATTAGAAAAGGAATAATGATATAGAACCTAGAGCATAAATGGAGCGGCTGCAAAACATCAATAAAAATGAACGAGTGAACCAATCCAGCTAAAAGATATCCTCAGTACAGTAACTGGAGACTGACAAGAAGAGCCTTAATCCATAAACCATAGAAGCCTTCCAGCTTGTGGAAAAATCTCCTTCACACAATGGACAGAAACATATGCAAGCAATAGTGAAGAAGTTTCCAAGATTTCATCCAAAGATCTTAGACATTAACCACCGGATTAAGAAAATACAGGGGGTGCTAGGTTGAGCTTTCCCACCAACATTATAAGTAAATATAGCCCAAAATTAAATGTAAATGATGGGAACTTTCAGGTGACATTCACCATTAGAATTTGCATGTTTTCATAGATTCAAGGCGATCAATATTAAATGAAAATCTAATAGCAAATTCTAAAAGCTAAGGTAAAACCCACCCTGGACATCCCCTCAGTCTCCTGAGGAGTTGCAGCTTAGGCTCCCAACAATCAAATGCCAAATTACAGAAATAGTAATTCAAAAGAAGAACAAGCGCAATGAAATTGAATAATTCTCAAGTGAATCATTAACAACAAAAGTCAGAAAATTGTATTGGGTAAATTCATTGAGATTTACATCGGCAAGAGACCAAGAAAAATATATTTCTCTTGAAAAAGTCATAATTTAACACCATAAACTTGCAATCAACAGAGAAATCATTACAAAGATCAAATCAAAAGAAACAAGATATTTTCATAAAACACACCATTGGCATCCCTTAACACATAAATGAACCGATTGAAATCCTCCAATCTTTACAATGTTCACAGCAAAAAAAGAAAGCACCAACCCACCCTCCCATACACACACGCATGCAGCCCCACATGCACTCCCCACACGAATGCACAAGCATGCACAAAAAGATCCCTGATTCCCAAAGGCTCGAAGGTTTCTCCCCTCTAGATCATTCTTATAATAGTGACTGACAAGATGCATAGAAAAGCTAAAAACCAAAACAGACAGATGCTTTCCCGGCCTACAGTGATAACTAGATGGTTGGGTGACCCTGCTGCCACCTTTCAGGGAACATACCCGTCCGCATTTCATATACCTTGTCTATCCCAGATCCTCAAATGGTTTACATGCTGATAATGGTTACTTCCCAAAATCATGCACCCCCCCACAGAGGTTCCCTACATGGAAACACGAAATGATGCACTCCCCAATTTATTGCAGAAACCGCGCGCAAGTAAGGCGAGCACCATATATAAAACGCGTGGATTAGCAAAACAAACATCAACAGTAGGCAGCAACAACAACCTGAAAATACACACCTAAGAGATAACTCCAGAAATAAACTATTCGCAATTCTATGGAAGAAAGGGAGAAAATTGCAACAGAATGACAACTCCAAAAGGCCACAACGACCAAATTACCGGAATATCCATGAGGAAGCGGAACGGCTGCGCCCTGCAACTTCCTCCCCCGGAAGTAGGCCTCCTGCACCGCCAACCCATCGGCCTCCGTTCCTGAAAGGGAATACGACGTCAAAACCCAAGTCACCCGACCGACACAGACACGCACGCAGCACGCACGAAGACGTCAAGAAAATGAGACGGATTCGGTTCGATATCTGCGGCAAGATACGAACCAGTTGCTCTGGGCTTGAAGTACTGAGAAACGGCACAGGGCCCGTCGTGCTTGATGGTGCAGGGGAGGAGGTGCACGCCGCCGCTCAGATTCACCGACGATTCCGACTCCGTCAACTCGATTGCGCCGGTTGAACCCATCGAACAATCCATTTTCAACCCGAATTCTGTCTTCAAAACGACCGCCCACAAGCCCTAATTATGCAGTCGTCCTCTCTTTATTGAATAGAACCAAATCTTCCCGCGCTTTGTGACCCCAAAATTCGCGAATAGAAGGGAGGTAATTTTGGGGTGGGGGATTAAGCATGGACAATTTCTATTGCAATACATGCACCTAATTACAGGATTATTTTTCAAAGAAATATCAATATATATATTTTGCTTCTGATCCAATAACCAAGACCATATATATATAAGGGAAAAAGCCTTAAAACCCCGAACTTCGCCCAAAGCCGACACATTTACCCCAAACTTTTTTTTGTGGCGTGAAAAACCCCAAACTTTTCAACCGCGACACATTTACCCCAAACTTTTTTTGGTGACACAAAAATCCCGAACTTTCATTATGTGACACATTTACCCCAAAATCGGAGGGCATTTTGGTCTTTTCATTTTTAAAAATTTTTAAAATTTTTTTTTTACTTTTTTAAATTTTTTTAAATTTTTTTAAATTTTTTTTTCTTCTCTCTTCCCTCCACCGGCTGGCCGGCGAAGGGAAGTCGACGTTCGGTGAGGGCTGCCCTCGCTGGCCTCGGGCTAGGGCCGCCCTCGCCAGATCTGGCAAGGGCCATCCTCGCCCGACGCAGGGAGGGCCGCCCTCACCTATGTCGGGCGAGGACGGCCCTCGCTTGCGTCGGGCGAGGGTGTCCCCGCCCTCGCCCGGATCCGGCGAGGGCCGTCCTCACCCCGTCGCCGCGAGGGCCGCCCTCACTGCGTCGGGCGAGGGGTGCCTCGCCGGATATGGCAAGGGCCGTCCTCGCCCCACACCGGTGAGGGCCGCCCTCGCCCGTCGCCGGCGAGGGCCGCCCTCGCTGCGTCGGGCGAGGGTGTCCCCTGTCTCGCCGGATCTAGCGAGGGTGTCCCTACCCTCGCCAAATCTAGCGAGGGCCGTCCCTCGCCCGCGCGTCGGGCGAGGGTGTCCCCGCCCTCGCCAAATCTAGAGAGGGCCGTCCTCGCTCGATGTCGGCGAGGGCCATCCTCGCCTACGTCGGGCGAGGGTGTCCCCGCCCTCGCCGGATCCGGCCGGGGGTGCATCCTTGCCCGATGCCGGCAAGGGCTGCCCTTGCCTGTGTCGGGCAAGGGTGTCCCTGCCCTCACCCGACGCCGGCGAGGACGCCGGACATCGGCTTCCCTCCACCGGCTCCGCCATGGTCGGCGGAGGGAAGAAGAAGAAAAAAAGAAAAAAAAAAGAAAAAGGAAAAAATAGAATAAAAAGACAAAAATGCCCTTGATGGGGTAAATGTATCACGGTTTGAAAAGTTTGGGGTTTTTCACGTTACAAAAAAAATTTTGGGGTAAATGTGTCACTTTAGGCAAAATTCAGGGTTTTTTGTAGCATTTTCCCTATATATAAACTCACATTACAAAGATTATATTGCTGCTCATTACAAACTCATTCTAACAAATTTAGATACGAGTGTTTTTCATGAGTTTGAGAATTTAGAATGTGAAATTGATGTTTTTGGAAAGAAAATGATATTCTTGTAAATAAGGTACCATGATGATGATGTAAAGTCCCAAAGTGATATTCAAGAATATAAAACTCATTTGAGTCAAAGTTGATGTATGTTTTTTAAATATATTTTTCCTAATTTTTATACACAACTCACTCTCATTATCATCAATCGCATAGTCATAGTTTGAAAACTAACGATATAATGTTAAACAAAAGATTACACAAATTGTGCACTTAATTTTTTTTGTCCCCAGAAATTATATGCCACAAACAAAAAATAAGCAATCCCCGGGTCGATTTTGGCTATTAAATTCTTGGCCCTTTGAATGCATCAAGCAAACCATGCCTTGACCAGACCACACCAATTCAGCGGAAGCACCCAGGACCACGAACCCAATCCCACGAGACCGGCCACACACAGCACGATCCAACACAAGCAAATTTGCCCTATGGGCACGTTCACCACACCCTTACGCTCAAACCAGACGATGACACCCTGGTCACACACTCGATCACACCGGCGACGAGTCACAAACAACCTGCATTCTCGGCCAAAACCTAATTGCTCGTGAAGGCTGTGCACCATAGCATCTCGAATTTTGCATACCAGGGCCCCTCAACTACTAGCGCCCTGGCTCCTAGGATCTTCCCAACTCCTAGGTTTTGGGTAATCTATGAAATTCAAAAGAATCATCACCCAATCGGTTTGGAGAAACTTAGGTCAACCTAGGTCGATTGGACTAGGTAGTGCTTGGAAAGTAGAACTATCCAAGTGAACACAAAGTAAGGTAGTGGTCTAGAGATCATACGTTCGTAGGTTTTGGTCACCCCACAACATCTTAAAATAATTAAGACAATTAACGTAATAAATCACACATTGCAATAAATCATATATCTAATAGGCGTGAGCATCGGTTCAGGGTCCATCCTGGATCGACCAAGGACCAGCCCAACTCTATCGGTCCTGGTCTGGTTCCTAGAGAGATTGGGTTGGTCATTGGTCCTAAAATTCCTGGACTAGCATTATGCGGATTAGTCCTTAGTCTTGAGAGTTCCAAGTCAATTCAATCCGGACCTACCATAAATATAAATTTATATTATTTATAATTTTTTATATAGAGAAAACCTTAAAATAAATTGCGTCAATAACATTAAACAGCTTTTTAGTGATGCGTTTAAATAATTTTACATTGTTCTTTAATAACTTAGATTTTTAATATCCTTTATAGTGTCAATAGCCATAATTTACGAAGGAAGAAAATGTTTTTGTAAAAAGTTCTCATGGTGTCCAAAAATGTATAAACAACTCTTTATGGCATCCTCCTCTAGTATCGTTCTTTTTTGTTTTATTAGTCCTCTTCGTCTTCAATTTTCCAAAATCGAAATAAACAACTTCTCCGCTCATTTTTACCAAAAAAAAAAACAAAATTCTCTGCTCACCACTTGCCAGGCACTATACTAAGGACCACCGCCTCAACAGCCAATGATTTTTACTTCCGACCGTTGTGCAATCGTCATCTCTGGCCAACACTATCAATTAATTGTGCTTTGACTACCGTTGGACCAAATTGGCTGTCGTGGATGAATAACCCAAAATTGACCGGCCTAAATTGTCTTTTAAAAAGAAGACGAAAAATATACCAAAATGCACGAAGTTTTGGGTTTTTGTATGTTGGTCCTGATTCCTGAACAGTGATCACCTTATTTTGCTATGATGCTTCTATGCCTTATCCTGTCCTTTACTCAAGTATGAGACTGTGTGCTAACAACTGGAAGATTTCAAAGGAGTTGGAGAAGCTCCATCGAAAACAGTAATTGCTCAAACAAGTGTTGGTCTTGGCTCTGCGAGATTACATGATGCTGCAGGATATATCTAGCAGGAAGGTTCTCGCCCCCGATTCTCAAACCGTAAGCTCCTCTTTGACTCGATCATTTACACGGGAATATTCACAATTTCAACGCTCTGGTTCGCGCATGTTTCGCTCATTGTCTCTCGAATTGCCATTTGCTGTGGAAGTGTTTGATCCATCAATTAGTAAAGGATACGATGTTCATGGAATTTGCGTTTCGTGTTGCGATGATTATTGTTTAGTGTTGCGTATTTAAAGTCAGAGCGTCTTGAGGACGTATTCTTGGTGGAGATGGTGACTCTATTTCCACGCATCTCAAGACGATTTGCTCTCTCTGCTACATATTGAAGAACGTTCAGCACCTGCAGCGCGAGCTTGCCAGCTCTACATTCGGAGAGTATCACCTATGTGAGCAAATGAGTTTTTCAATGATTTTGAATCCTGAATTGCACTAAACATGAACGACATTGTTTACTTATAATCCGAAAAGATATATGGAGATATTTGAAGGATTTATAATCTCACTTTATCCTATTCCACACCACTCCGAATCCAAACGTCCAAATGCTGCATAGAAATTAAAACCTTAAATAAGGTGATGATGTCTTAAGCCAAGTGTCTTATATACATCTCTAGCATAGCGTACATAGTAACATACTTGCAACACCTACTAATCCTGGTGTCAGTGACAGCTTCCAGAATACTCAGGTGTTTGAAGAAGGCTCCGATAATTGCAACAGCTTCATCCGAAAGAAAAAAATCCTTAACAACCAACATGGTCTGGAGCTGAGTAATGACTTAACCTTCTAGATAATCTTCATTCCTCTTAGATAGTACGGGTTTGTAATAGAGTTAACTTGATTTTCGAAAAACACCTAGAATTGGAAGGCCACCGTCTTTGAGAAATATTAGGATAAGTTTGATACTTACCTTGAGGGAGGCCACTCAGCAATGCCTATCGATTAGGAGGGAGTATGCCAAAGCCAACTCTCACCAGAAATATCTACTAGGAAATTCTAGACTCTAGGATAGACGAATCAAGGAATATAGACAAGTCAATCTTCTTTATACACAAAGAAGAGGAAAATCCCGTTTCATGGGAAGAACACTTTTCTGGTGACAAATCAGCAAAGAAGAATATGATCAAGAAAGTGTTACTGGATTGTTATTGAGCAAGTACGGCTATTGAGTCAAAACACCTTGACTAAGCAACTACCATACTGTACAGGCAACGCAACCATCTCCCCATGTTCGCCACGATGCAGAAAAGAGCAGCCAGTTAAATAGATACTCATGAGACTCTCGAGTCAGCTATAAATGACTTTATCATGGCCAGAAAAAAAGAAAAAAAAAAGAAGAAGAAAAAGTGCTATAAATAACTTTCTCATGGCATTGACTCACTACTATGTTACAGAATACAAACCTCGTAAGCAAAGCTCAACATACTCCATCCCTCCATAACTTACTAAAAAAAGAACAAAGTAAAGAAGAAAAAGAGAAAAACCTAAGACAGACAGAGAAGAGGTTGCCTGCCAACTAGTAGCATTAATATCACAAACTAATGTTGTTCTGCATCCAATCCCTTGGTCAGTTGAGCATTTGATTCGTCATATGCGGCATCAGCACAAGAAGTGTCCATATCATTCAGACCCAATTCCTCATTCTGCTCCCACGACCTCTGATACTCCTCAACTGCAAACAAGTCGGGCAAGAATTATCAGAAGAGAAAAAAATAGTTCATCCACACAAAAAGGAGGACTAGTCAGCATGCATCCATCTTTGGTCACATGAGAAAATCACTCTATACTGGAGCACAACTATCAATGTAATTGTATAGCTCCCTGTTTAGGTCGCATTTAGGTTGAGACATTATATGCAAGTTATTGCATATCTCAGATAATGTCTCTTCCATTTGGGCTATATATAAACCCTCCCATGGTCAAAAGTGGTTAGATGGAGCAGTTTCTGCCACTGCCAGGTGACAAACCCTGTAGTTTCCTTGGTAGCTGACATTGGTGCAAGAAACTTGCCTGGATGAGAACGTGTGCCTTTTGCCATCAAGACATTACCAGTTGGCATTACCGGCAGATCCAACATTACCTTTGTCAAAATTGCCTCTTTACCAAGCACCAGCAAATTCCCCTAAATGGACAACTATACTCTCCAACACTTTAGCTACTACAAGGGGACATATAGTTCTTAAGCAGCTTTTTGGGCACTTTTTAAAAAATAAGCACAAATCACAAACACCCGCGTAGCCTTTTTTTTTTTTTTTTAACAGAAAGATGTCAATCTCACCTTCTGATAATACTAGGACAGGCAAGCTAGTAGGGTAAAACAAACTTACATGTTAACTGATGGTCATCCTTAATATCGTCAGTAATTGGAGCAATGAAAGAATTCGCCAGTGCATCGTCGAGAACCAAAGTCCAGTGGTCTTCCAGACTTAAAAGCTGCAACATATTCAAGCTTCCATAGTGACTAGACAAAAATAAGCAACTACTTGAACTTAACAGAAAAAGTCACTAATGTCTGGAGCAGATGATGAGGTACTTCTTTACTTCTCATAGGAAACTGTGAGGGAAATACTAGCCATCTAATTCTTGCTGACTGAGCCTACTTCGTCTGTGCTGTTTGGATATGATTGCAGCTGGTTTATCCAAACCCGCATTGATTCGATTATATTGAGCTCTAATGACTTAGAAATTATACAAGACTACATGTTATTTTATGCAGGTGTCTAGAGACTTACAATTAAGTTATTGAATAAAGTCAACTTTTCTTTAGCAATGGGAAAAAGGTGGGGTACACCAATCAATGATCTTAAAAACTAGTTTATATGCATTCTAAGCAACATATTTCTTAAAAAATTCTTACGTCATACCATCATCTGAAAAGATTTTCACATTAATGCAAGGTATAATTACCAACTGCAGTGAATATAAATTAAGTGCTGAAAACCTCTAAAGAGTCCCATTTCAAGCTGCAAGTGGATAAGTTCTTTTGATATGTTTCTGCACCTTAGCTGCCAATTGACATTTAAAGAAAATGAAAGAGTAAACTAAAAAGGGATGAATTATAAAGGCCTGCAGTTGGTCCCGACCTCATTGCTCAACCGAAAAGCAACTCCAAGCAACAGGAGATACTTACAAACTATCTTATATGTTTACTACTCAAAGCCAAATCCTAGCAGTGAGAATAGAGTATTTAGAAATCATAATTTGTGTCCTGAATTTTTTTTTTAGGGCCAGCAGCAATTGACTCTAGTTTTGAATTTTTCCCTTGATCACACTAACATCTCGGTTTTTTGTGGTAACTAGGTAATAAGTTACATAATAATTGAGGTTTCAATCTAATATAACGTTCAAGATAGGAACTTCGATTTCTCTATTCATTGAGTTTTCTTGATGAAATTGTTATTGCATATGTTAACTTGAAGAAGATTACTGATGATTATGGAAGTAAGATTTAAGAAAAAGTTCAGTTTCGTGAAAAGATAATCTATTTGTTTGTTGTGTTTACTGAAATTGCGTTTGCTTGGTAGTATTAGAAATCAATTTACATTTTTAACTTGCTATTGGTGCAGTAAGGAAAGAAAAAAGAAATACTTTCTCTAATATCTTCTGGATTTGAAGGTTTGGTAGTTTCACGAAGCCAATCTAAGACAGGGAACTGTATTTCTTATAATGATGCGGTTGTTAGTGGATAGAATGATGTTATTGGATGACTATTGGTGTTTTAATTGCATAGATATACTTAGGTAAGTTGGAAATTATAGTGTTAAAATAGTTTGTTTGTCATTTATAACCATTAACAGATATTACTAGTAGGTACATAAGCATTTTGTAATGTAGTCACTTGTAAGAATATAAGATTGTTCACAATTTAAAAGGGTATTTGAACCTGTATAATCGATTATTTCGTTAAATGTTACTGACAAATAAACATTTGTACTCGTAAAATCAAAAGAATGTCACTAATCAATTAAAAATTTACATTAGTAAACTAGTTACTTTGTTCATAAGTTACCAACGGTAACTGAGACTCCTACTAAACTATATAACATACCCACTTTTTAAATCTGAAAAACAAGCAATAAGCCACTATTGGGTCTGTAGATGGTAGAATTGTCTTTTAATAGTTAGCTTACAAACAGTTATACACCCAATCATTGATGGTAAATTGCCACATCATTGGTAGCTTATAAATATAGTATACTGGACTAACAAATTACCAGACACTTTTTGCTTGCTATCAATATTTCAAATTTATCACCCATTTTACATATTCACCATCCATGAAGAAAATTCCATTCTTAGCAAACTGAATTTTTGGACTCATCATGGCACTTCTAACAAATCACACAGCCTATCAGTAAGTTAAATCAAAATAACACATAAAAAGAAGAACAAAGTAAAAAAGGAGAGATACAACCTGGGATGACAAATCATTATGAGGGGAGGCATGTCTAAACAATCCTTCAATCTAATTTAAGTTTTTTCTATGCAATCATACTTTACCTTCCGTAGTCTTTCTTGAAAGTCTTTCCACTTTGCTCTCTTGTGATCATCAAGACTATCTCCAAAAGTAAATCCATGCACCCTCTCAAGGCCTACGGTCATAGGTATGTCTTCAGTTAAAAAGTTTCCTTATTGACGAACATACTGCTGACTAAAATACATACAAAACAAGAAATGCTCCGGGAGTAATCCGCTTAACAATCTTATATACCTTAACACTTAGTGCAACCTACAAATAAACTATAGATGCACACAATACGATCAATTTGCACTTCTTAAAGTTTCCAGTTTTCTATGTATTCCCCACAATTCTTCAAACAGACAAACAAGTTAAATTGAAAATGCAAAAAGGAATATTATTTACATAAGATGCATCTTCCACAAAGACTTTAAAGTCAGCTTGAGATCCCATGAAATTCCATGTCTGGAATCATATCATCCCTACTCTTAAAGTTTTTTGATAATCCTATCTTTACATTTAAAAAAAAAAAAACACATATTGCGACTATTATTCCAAATAATTAAACTCGCAGACTTGCATGTATTGATTAGGTGCACGGCATAGGTTAGATTGCACATAACACAGAGTGCAAGTAATTTCATGTTTGGGCCACCTAGCTAAGCTTTGGCTTGCGTCTTACTTGGAGCATGAGGTAAGAGGATAAGGGCAAGGTTTTCCTATCTGAGATGGGTTTCCTCATCGTTTTTTTCTTTTTCTTTTTTTATTTAAAGCCTACACTTTGGACTAATACGATCGATTCCATTTCCTTTACTCAAAAACTTACTTTAACTTCTAAAACATTTTGTAATGGAATATAAGAGTATGATTCTAACGAGATTATTACTTAATGAAAATAATTATCAAAATGCAGCCCAGTAAACGCATCTCCATTCTTAAAAGCAACTAAACATCTTTTCTGTCAACGAAAATATTTTAGAATAGTTTTCAAGAACTCTCCTGAAAAGTCAGTTAGTTCCCATCCCAGAACATAAAGATGTGCACCCAAAAGAAGCCATATGTTGGCAAAAGTAGCAAAGAATTATGAGATAAAAATGACAACCAGCTCCATTGACTTCAAGAAGACTATCACTCGAATAATTGCCTCAAAAGTCCAACTCAAGAGACAGGAACTAGCTCAACAGTGCGGAGTAAATGATGAAATCATCTCAGTTTTAATACCACCAGTAATCATCACTTGACACTACTTTTTAACAGGGTAGGAAAGCACTGTCTGAGCAAACACAAACTGTACTATAAGGCAATTAAATGTTAACTCTGTTTCCACATTACCAAATGGCCATTACAACTGATTTAAATTAAGATTTCCAACCAAGCATAACCATCATTTATGTTCAATTTCACAGCATGCAACTCAAACATAAAATATACTTTATGTATTTCAGATCTATCTTTGGGCTCACTCAATTCTATTACAAAAGGTAAACCAAACAGGGGTGCACAGGACAATAAAGTTATCGAATGATAAAAGAGAACAGGATGAATACTCACTTTCACTTATCTTGGAGATCAATCCTTCAACAGTGGTAACAACTCCACCTAAAGTGCCACTTGCAAGCTCCAACTCAAGCTCCGGAATTCTCACACTAGCAGTATCAGACTACAGAAATTCATAAAGACACCAATCAGATGTGAGGTTACGACTTTAGAAAACAAGAAACATCTTTCAGCTCTCATGTATAGGTTCTAGACATATAAATTATGCTGTGCAACATGCTCCTCGATTATGTATACAGCAGTCACGCGACATCATAAAACATAGAATAACAACATTTACTTTCCCACAGAGTCGATCTACAATAAACAAGTTTTGTTGCCAATGGCTCATATGATTTTTTGATATCGGGCTCTATTCGTTTCACGGAAAATGCAGCGTTTCTGGAAAATATTTTCCATGAAGTCATTTTCTAGAAAAATGTCATTATTTTCCCATGTTCGTCTAAAACTTGAAAATAAAGTAGAAAGTATTTTTCGTTGTTCGGTAAGGAAAATATTTTTCTCTACGTATTTTTTTGAATAATTTTATTATTATTTTATTTTGTAAATCAATTTTTAAAATATATTATAAACAATCAATTTTTAAATCATTTTTTATTTTTATTTTACTTTTCATTTTTCTTTTTCTTTCATTTTATCTTCTTCTTCTTTGGCCATTTGCTGGCCACGCGACGGCCGAGGCTAGCTTTCGCTGGCTCACCAATCTCACGAGCGGCGAGTGGATTGGCAAGCGGCGAGCCCGAGCTCATTGGCCTCTGGCCTCACCAGAGGCTTGCACTTGCCGCTAGTTCGCCGATCTAGCGAGTGGCGAGCTCGCTCGCCAAAGATTGGCAAGCCGGGCGAGGCCCAAGGTCGGTGGCGCCACCAGCAAGCCTCAAGCTCGTCTGTGGCCGGTCGCTGGCCGTAGCCATGCCGGCGACCAGCCAAAGAAGAAGGTGGAAAAAAAAAGGAAAAAGAGAAAAAAGAAAAAGTAAAAGAATTTAAAATTCAAATTATTAAAAAAGAAAACAAGAAAGAAGGGGGCTTATAGGTTATGAGAGGAGAGAGTGAGTAAGGAAAATGTTTTCCCCAATTTGAAAAGTGGAAAACATTTTCCCCTCTTTTAGAAGACCTTTTTTCCTTGGTGGAAAATGATTTCCACAACTAGTTTATTTTCCGTGAAATGAACACCGGAAAAATCTGAAAAATATTTTCCTAAATTATTTTCGTGAAACGAATGGGCCCACTTAGTCTTTCTTTTCCAAAAATTCCTTCTGTCTCTGATCCTGGGCACCAAACTGGCGCCTGCATTAGAATTTCCTCCTTTAGTAATCCCGATGGCCAAAGAAAAGATAGGGAACTATATTCTGGCCATTCCCACTTTACTTACTACACAAATAAGGGATAAAAATAGAAACAACTATCCTCAAGAACCAGAAGTTCAAGCTCCATAATGGAAATTTCTCCTGCTCATAAAAATCCTCATTTTCTGTAGAGACCTTATGGAAAAATTTGCTCCACATCATACTGTGATAGAGACATTAAATGTATGAAGAAAATAATAATATGCTGTCGAAGAGTGTAAGGCAAGGAAAGTGACTAACATCAAGGGAGTAATGAAAGGTCAAGGTTAGAAAACCAGGAAGACAACCGATAACAGAAAATTTTAAAAAATGTGAAACTCTGATGGGAGCAGAAATTAAAGATGGGCGTAAAAGCCAATGTGCACTCTAGTTGAATAGGAAGCAGGAGACAAAAGCAGAAACTATTTCATATCAACTGCTGTCTGAGGCTGGAAAATGACAGATGTGAATGAAGGCCACAGGCACTAAAGAGGGCAAAAGACTTCAACAAAGAAAGGATTGAGAAGATAAAAAAATTGTTACCCCAGAAACAACAATCCAGAAGGGAAAAAGACAAAACAAAGGGGTGACAGGTAGAAGATTCAATTGAATTATTTGATAAATATCTAAGGTAGAAACAGCGGGACTAGATGCAATGAAAAGTGGAGTCCTGTCACCTGAAATTGAGAAACATTCTCTGTAACTTATCAGGACTGCTCTAAAACTAGGAGGAGACATCCAGGAACAATATACAGAACCTAATGTAGTGTGATATTACGCCATCCAAAAGCTGTTGAAGTTTATGGTGGGCAAAAATACTGTCCTTTCTCTTAGATATCTACGAGATTGGGGCAGATGCAGCAGAAGGTGACTGAGGAGAACTCACTATCAGTGAAGGGAAAAAGTGAAGGAGGACATAGAAGGGACTTATTTTACTACACTGTGATAGATAAAGAACAAAAGGCAAGGAATCAGAGAGAAAGGAGCCATGATTTTGCTAGAAAGTGGTCGTCATTTTCAAAAACTGGTTATCCAGCTTTCAGCAATTGAGAAATAAAAGTTTGACTTTCATACAGCTAGCCACTTCCTTAAATCAGTTCTGACCACCATAACAAATTAGAGGTTCCACGCAATGCATTATTTGAAATAATGTAACTACTTTTGACACAATGGATAAGGTGATGGAATCTAGGAAACAACCTTTCAATGGGGTATGAGCTCATTTCATGTCAACATTGTAGTTCATTACTGAATTAAATTGGCAGAAGCAGGAGGCAGTCAGGAATATATGGAACATGAATTAATAACGAGATAAGCTTAACATAAATTGCTTGTGACTATATCATCCAAACCTTTATAACATCACGGCTCAAATCTTCTGTATTCTTCACACAAAGAGATATTTGTTTTCCCTTCTCAGGAATTCGGCCACCAGGCTTCAACTGCAAGATAAAACATTCATGTTGACAAGCTGCTGTGGTAAATAAAGGATAAGGTACATGGACTATGAAGAAGCTACACAAACAATAAACACAAACCTCTGAATTACGATAACCACAAGCATCGCACGTCGACGCCATCACAATTACTTCTTGAAAGTATGGGATATCTGCATGACTTAAGCTCAACAATTATGTATTCTGAAAACTGTATCTACAGCTCACAGATAAAAGCATTCACACCATTCAAAACGAACCCTGTTAACAGTAACATATAATCCTAAGGTGTCAATCTGTCCCTGACTCTTCTTAGGACTTTCCCAATGGATATTTGGTCTTAGTGCCCAGAGAAATTCACCTCCTCCTCCTGCTTCTTTTACTTTCAAAAATATATTAGCATGTCATCTAAAGAAGGAAAATTAATCCCTGTCCTCTTTTCTTATATCACACATAACAGATATAGCATTAATACATCGAGTAATTTCAAGCATCAACGATGAGATTCATCAAGTCAATCACAGACTAACAATTACACTTGTTTACTGTTACTCAGCGAATATGCTAAAAAATAGAATAGAGCCAATACACAATTGAAATTAACAATTACTCTTGTTTATTTATACTTAGCTTATATTCTAAAAATAGGATGGTGCCAATATGCAATTGAAATATCTACTAAAATCATAATGAAGTAAACCAGAAGAAATGCTTTCCCAAGCCAGAAATATGAATATCCTATACATTTACTCATTCAAAACAAAAACCACAGATGTACACTAGAATATATACTATCCAATTTTGCAAAACTATCACCAAGTGTCATAGAATAAAGAAGGATACTGGTCACGAACATTCGAGTTTCACACCCAGCAGCACAAGTTCCACAAGTCGAAGGGAAAGTCATAACCTATAGAAAGGAGATCCATGAGCAATTATCTGGAGCAATAGCAAAATTGCCAGCATGGCCACAAAGCTTCTTTTCCAAAATTGGCAAATCACTTACTTCTTCGGGTGCAGAGTAACGAAACATAACTTCAGCAATGTCTGCACTATTACTCTGAGCAATCGCATGATGAGCGGCTGCTGCTCCAACTGCTCCATGCGGTTCTCTTCTTCCTGGTTCTGGAACAACACTCTGCATTTGCTCTGTTGTCACTCCATCACCAACTTCTCTGCACTGTGCAGGGTCGACAAGGTACCCTAATAAAGCTTGTTGTTCTGGTGTCCGCTCATAGAACTTGATAGTAAGTGAGGGATCAGGGGATGGGGCAAAACTGTTACACGTTAATATGTTTGTTTAGAAAGCCTGAAGAATCTACAAGTACCAAATATATGATAATCATTGATGAGCTACCAGACAATTCCTTACAGGTTCTCAATGAAGCTGTTTCCAGCGGGATCATCCAAGATGAAGGTAAATGGAGAATCTCCTGAGGCACAAGCTTTCAGTTTTAATAAAAATTGATCAATCGCTTCAGCTTTCTTTGGGTCCACTTTCTGGAAAGAGGGTGTTTGACATGCTGAGAGACAATTCACACAAGTAATACAGCAATAATTACTGGAACTAATTTTAAAACGAACCTTGCGTTCTTCTTGGAGGGCTTGGAGTTCTTCTGCGGCTCGTACCAATATTCCTTCAACCTATGCCCATAAGATCAGAGGACATGTTATTAGAACAGCAGGGGTAATGAAAAGTAAGTAAGAAAAGAGATGAAATTGCTGCATTTTCAGGACATCTGCATTAGAGACTGCCTATGCACCCTTAAAACTATTACACAAGCAAATCCAGAAAACCCAAGATTTTCAGGATATCAACAAACTTCATAAATTACTGCAGGAAAACCGAGAAAGTCATCCAACTATTGACCACCTAACAGATCTAAAAAATCCTTGCTTGAGAGAAAAAAATAATAAAGGAAGGTGTACTGCATCAGATATGAACAAAAGAAGAATGCCAAATCACAAATTGCAAAAGAAAGGTTTAGGCGTTACCGTTGACAAGGATCCCCTTTGAGCCTCAGGAGGAATTTCGAAATCCAATTCAGGAATCTGCAGAAAACAGGGTAGCCAAATTAAACTCTCAACTGCACATGGTCATAAATTTATCCAATCAGTATATTTGAATCAAAAGAGTTCAAAAAAGTCAAAAAAATCAAAACATATTTGTCAAGGAGTTCAAAAGAACAAAAAAGTCAAAATTGCTCAGAGTTAGATGAATACATTGTGGAGAACTAACTTCTGGAAGTTCAACTGAGCTAATATAAGACTCCTCATTCCAACAGCCATAAAGGTTCACACTAAGCAGCAGTTTCAAGAAAAAAATTCCAATTAAACGGACAAACTGCATCATAATAATATATAATGCAGATATAGCACGCTGACAACTTTGGCATGTCATTTTCCAAAAACATGGCCAAGTAGCACATGCCATTAGCCATTTGCCAAATGAGTGCTGCATCATCACCACAAAGCCACTTGAACCCAAACATGTTTATATATCACTATCCTCAACTAGCCAGCATGCAACATAACCTGCAGTAACATCAAATTACTGAAGCAAGATTCAGCTGCTCTTTATTTTCTTTTTGTGTAGGGGAGGGCCAATAAAGTGGAAGACCAGGACATTTCCTAATAGCTTACACATTAAATTACCTTGATAGTGGCAGATTCAGATTTCACAACTTGCCGGTCAAGCATCTGCATTCATAAAGCGTCTATAATAAGTACATAAAAAAATTAACAGGATGATCTTCACTTCAACTTCATCAAGAGAGATAATAAGCACCGGCATTCTCAATATGAGGAATGGCAACCACAACTAAGATAATAATACCTCATTAAAAGCAATGCATTGCATGTGTAAAATGAGAAACAAAAAAAAATTCAACATAATCTCTTTTACACCATACAAAATTAGAAGTCATGAACAAGTTAACAGCAAAAAAAGAAAAAAAAGAAGATATACAATGACAAGAAGAACATATACAAATGATTAACTCCTAACAGGATATCGGCAGCTGCAGTTTCATACAATGAAGAAATTCAACACAAACTCTTTTTACACAAAGCAAAACTAGAAGTCACGAATGTATAAATAGAAAAAGAAGATGATATCCAAATGACCAAAGAGGATATCGGCAGCAGCAGTTTCATCAACAAATTTAATAAACTTTTCTCAGTCCTTGCAAGACAAACAAAGAAAAAAAAACTATAAAGAGGAAAAAAAATGATACACAAGAGTATTTTAAAGGACTGCAAAAATCAAGAAATCCCTTAGAAATGCGAGCTCAACTCTATGGAGACTTTCTCACAGCGAGACAGATTAATTAAAAACGAAAAGCATCAAACTCCATTTAGCACAACCTTCGGGTCGCCTGTGGGAACCTCCAAACTGTAGCAACATCCCCGAGGTTGGATCTCGCCAGCAAACTGAACTTCATTGTTCCTGTGACATACAAGGGTTCAAAAAAGAAGAAAAAAGGCCGCACTTACACAATTACCGCAGTCACCAAAGAAGAAGAAGAAGAAGAAGAAGAAGAAGAAATTAATTTACCTCTCACCACAGTGTGGGCATTCGAAAGCCGACAGCAAGACCTGCAAAAGGGGGAAGAATTCAGTCGGGAAAAACCAATGATCATTTGCAAACCTACAGAAACGAAGCGACGACGTACCTTTCTAAAGTGAGGAATCAACGTAAGCAGAAAGCTCGTCACTCCCTGTGGACCAAACGATGATCATTCAGCGAAATTCCCCAAGACATGAATGAAGCAAATCAAAGACGGGCACAGCAATTCGACATCCGACGCCAACGCGTGTTCAATCTCACGAGACAGAAGCAGTCGCCAACGACACATTGCGCGCGCGCGAGAGAGAGAGAGAGAGAGAGAGAGAGAGGGAGGGTACGTTTTCGTGGCAGCGCATGCAGAGGCTCTCGACCTTGTAGAGAGGGGCGTCGGCGTCGGCGTCGTCGGTGGAGACGGCTTCCACGACCGACCTCACATCGATTTGTTCCTTCGCGTCGCTCGCGTCCATGTCGTCTCCTTCTTCCGCTTTGGCAATGTTTGAGTTCCCACCCGGACGGAGGAGGAGGAGGCGGCTTAAACGGTCGTAGGGTTGGGCTTCAGAGGTGGGTCGCTACGGGGCCCACTAACGATCCCGCGAGGGAACTCCAGCCCTCTCTAGAATGCGCTATCTCGCGCACAACTTCGAGCCGATCCGCCGAAAATGTGGAAAAATAAACTCTCTATGCTATTGGTAAAGGTGAGGAAAATTATCCAAAAAAATCATAAATTTATTATATTTTTATCAATTCAGTTATAAACATCTTAATTTGATCTATTGATTTTTAATATTTTTAACGTTTTATCAATTGAGTTTATCGGCTTGATATTGATTAGAAATCGCTAACACGTGAATCAAAAGCGATCTCACACGCATAGCAGAGATGGTCTTAACGTGGATAATTTTAAATTATATTTTAACATTTTTAATTTTTTAATTTTGTTTTTTTCTTTTCTTTTTCTTCCCTTCTTTAGCCGGTTGCGAGGGCCTTGGCTTCAACAAGCCTCCTCGCACTGGCGAGGGGCAAGCCTCGCTAGTGTTTGGACAAGGCTTGCTCAAGGGTGGCAAGGTCAACCTCGGCAATCGTTAGCCATCGCCAAGGCTTGTGAGTTAGCCATTGCCAAGGCTTGTGACTAGCTAGAGGAAATAGGAAAAGGGAAAAAAAGAAAAGAAAATTCAAAAAAATATTGAAATATTATTAAAAATCATTTATGTTAATACCAATCGTGTCACATAAGACACTAGCTTCCACTTCAACAATTTTTGGTTAAAATTGATTTAATGGACTCAATTGGTAAAATAAGGAAATATTTAAGTCTTACTTGACAAAACTGAAAGGTGTAAGATTGAATTGACAAAAATGCAATACATTTACAAATTTTTAGAAATTTTCTCCTAGTAAACAAATGTGTATCTTGTGCAAGAATTGTAGAGTAAAAAGAAATAATTTTATTGATGAATATTTGAATTATTATATAATAAAAGAAGAAATTGCAGATAAAATATAAGTACCTAGAGTATTTTATAAATGTTTATGGAAAGAGAAAAATACTTTGAGATTTGGAATCTTTTTAGGAAGATTGTTGTGTGTTAGAAAATATCCAAATTTTAATATAGAAATGTGTGATTGGTGAAATGAAATTATGAAACTATGCATGTGCCCATGGACACAATGTATGTAAAATAAGTAATTAAAGAAATTTGAAGGAAGAAAATAAAGTGTTGACATTCCTTAGAATATTAGGAGGGTCTCCTTTTTTTTTTTCCTTTAATAGTAGTATGGAATTTTATTCAGTGCGCACCCTAAACCCTAAACCCTAAACCCTAAACATCGTATATGTATTTAAAGTGAGATATATCCATGTGAAATGATAATGATGATACCGTTGGAGGTGTGAGCCGACGATGCCCCGAAAGTGTCGGGATGCCCGGAGTGTGTGTGCCGGATGCCCGGAGGTGTGTGCCGGATGATCTCGCGATGCCAGTTGGGGTGCGAGATGCCCAGAGGTGTGTGCCGAATGCCCGGAGGTGTGTGCCGGAGGTTCCTCGTGATGCCAGGTTGGGTGCGAGCGATATATGAGGGATGCAAACACTGGTCCCTGGAAGAAAAAAATGAAAAATGAGATCCTTTTAAAAAGTAAAAATGGGAATTGAATCATGCGCATCTGTGTGTGCATATGGCATGGGATATAATTGCCTATGAAATTAAGTTAATACTATATGGCATTGAGAATGCGATCATGAAGGTATCGAATGGATCTCATGGGGATAGATACATGATGGTATGGATGATATGAATCATGCGCATGTATGTGTATATGGCATGGAACATGAATTGCTTTAATGAATGAATCTCGTGGAAATGCAAGCATGATTACATGAATGATATGTGCATTTCACACGAAATTGTGGTTGTCTTGCTTGTTGCATTGTGTAGTTTGAAGAATCTTTACTGCTGAGTGGTTGTACTCACCCATTTTGGGATTAACATTTCAGATTAAGAGATGCCTCTGTTACCTGTCACGCGTAGTACATTTTATGGCTTACCATCTGATGTTGAGGTTGAGTGCTCGGAGCACCCCTGTGTTGATGTTCATGGTCTGGTGTTTATTCGCGTTCGTGTTTTGTTTATGTATGATGTGGGCCTACCTGATGGCCCTGTAGTCCAGGAGTTCCTGTCCATCCATGTTCGTTGCGACGGGAGGATGATAGGGATGTTGCTCCCGCCACCGGCCGATGCTTCGGATTGGGTGTGATTAGAGCGTGTGACTGGTGGAGGTTGACACTTTTTGAATGGGCGACACTAGGATGATGGATTGATATACATGTCTGATGTAGAGTCGGGTTCTTTTGGGTTATAGCTGAGCTTAGTTAAAGCCTTGGCCTTTTGTTGTACCGACTCGTGAAGTCCATCAAAGTATGTAAATAAAAGTGGTTCGGCATTAGCCTATATATATATATATATATATGAAAGGTGCAGTTAGTGTGCATTGCATTGTATTATTTAGTTTGAGTATGGGTTAGGGAGATGTCGAGTATGCTTTCGTTATATGAACTGCGCTGGGACCGATTAAGATAATATAAACCTCCAGGATATATGGATCCACTACAATTCAAATGGTATCAAAGTGACATGTTATTAGGACAAGTGAAAGGTAAGCGAATTGTGGCAACCCTAGCGGATCGGGGGTTGTTACCAAAATCGGTCTCTGACACACCTCAAACAGCCCCCGATCAACTAAGGTCGCCACAGCTTGCTTACCTTTCACTTGTCCTAATAACATGTCACTATAATACCATTTGAATTGTAGTGGGTCCATATGTCCTGGGGGTTTATATTATCTTAATCGGTCCCAGCGCAGTTCATATAACGGAAGCATACTCAACATCTCCCTAACTCGTAAACTAAATAATACAATGCAATGCACACCAACTACACCTTTCATATATATATAAAATAATGCCGAACCACTTTTATTTACATACTTTGATGGACTTTATGAGTCGGTACAACAAAAGGCCAAGGCTTTTACTAAGCTCGGCTATAACCCAAAAGAACCTGACTCTACATCAGACATGTACATCAATCCATCATCCCAATGTTGGCCATTCAAAAAGTGTCAACCTTCACCAGTCACATGCTCTAATCACACCTAGCCCGGTGCATTGGCCAGTGGCGGCGGCAGCATCCCCATCATCCTTCCGTCGTAACGAACATGGACGAATAGGAACTCCTGGATTACAGGGCCATCAAGTAGGCCCACATCATTTATAACCAAAACACGAACGCGAATAAACACTAGACCATGAACACCAACGCAGGGGTGCTCCGAGCGCTCGACCTCAACATCGGACGGTAAGCCATAAAATGTACCACGCGTGACAAGTGACAGAGGCTTCTCTCAATTCCCAAAAGGGGTGAGTACAACCACTCAGCAGTAAAGATCCATCAAACTACACAATGCAACAAGCAAGACAACCACAATTTCGTGTGAAATGCACATATCATTCATGTAATCATGCTTGCATTTCCACGAGATTCATTCATTAAAGCAATTCATGTTCCATGCCATATACACATACATGCGCATGATTTATATCATCCATACCATCATGTATCTATCCCCATGAGATCCATTCAATGCCTTAATGATCACATTCTCAATGCCATATAGTATCAACTTAATTTCATAGGCAATTATATCCCATGCCATATGCACACACACATGTGCATGATTCAATTCCCATTTTTACTTTTCAAAAGGATCTCATTTTTTCATTTTTTTTCTTCCAGGGACCAGTGTTTGCATCCCTCATATATCGCTTGCACCCAACCTAGCATCGCGAGGAACCTCTGGCACACACCTTCGGGCATCTCGCACCTCAACTGACATCGTGAGGCCATCTGGCACACACCTCCGGGCATCCGGCACACACACTCCGGGCATCTCGAAACTCTCGAGGACATCCGGCACACACCTCCGGGCATCTGGCACACACACTCTGGGCATCTCGACACTCCCGAGGCATCGTCGGCTCACACCTCCAACGGTATCATCATTATCATTTCACATGGATATATCTCACTTTGCAATAATGCCATTTGATGCAATAGTGCCAAAATTTCATTTAATTTTACATGTCATGTGAAATGCATAATTATCACCACACATGCTACATAGATAGCAACTCAGAATACTACATCCCATAGAATAATTTATTTGTTCTAAAAAAATAAGACAATTTTCAAATAAAACAGAATGCATTCCTTTAATTAAAATTCTGAAAAAATTAGTAATTGATATTAATAAATTATGAAAATTTAACATAATGTAGACAAAACCTAGAGAAAGAGGTTTCATGAAGAACACTATGTCAAGAAGGTTTCATATCAATCACATAGGTACATACTTCACAACAAAAGAAATTCCAGCACCACTTTTGCACAGTTTCGGAAATAATTTTGATTAAGCCCTTAAATGAACTCTGAAAATTCTGAGATTTTAATATGTTATAGCTGAGACCTAGAGGTAAAATTCCCATGAAAAAATAGAAGTCTAATTCATTCTGGATTAAAAGATATGATTATTACAATTCACCCTAACCCTCGGCTCAATCTCCAGATTTAATCCCTTTCAAAGAAAAATCATTTTCCGAATCAATACTTGTCCGTTTATTCTCAAATTTCAGCATGTTATTCCTAAAGGTGTCATCTACAATTCTTATCAAGGACACGAAATCAATTTCGGACTGGATAATTTTACAAAATTCATAGAATCGCAAGAGATCAACATAGCAGTTTTTCCAGATCTAGTATCTTTGAATAAAAATGGTTTCACCATCCAATACTTGTCCGTTTCATCTAAAATTTTAGTATGTTAATCTTCAAGAAGTCCTCTACAACTTTTATCAAGAAGTCAAAGTGAGATTCCAACTAAAAAATTGCATGCAGCTCACGAAATCACCAAAGGTCAACATAACAGTTTCCAGATCTAGTTTCTTCAAAGAAAAATAATTTCACCAACCAATACTTGTCCGTTTCATCTAAATTTTTAGTATGTTAATCTTCAAGAAGTCCTCTACAACTTTCATCAAGAAGTCGAAGTGAGATTCCAATTAAAAAATTGCATACAGCTCACGAAATCACCAAAGGTCGGACTGTTTTTCCAGAAAACAGATTACTAGACTAAGGCACTACTCCCATAGCTTCGAAAATTCTCGCCTCCACCACCTCCGAAATTCACCATACAACACACACAATCACAGCAAGCAAAGTGTAGATCAAAGGACTCTACTTGCCTCAAATCCAAAGAAAATCACAGCAAGCACAACGGCGGGACAAGGCGGGCTCGACGGCGGCAGCTTAGGCAAATGCACGACGGCTGGTCTTCTTCCTCCTCTCTCGACTTCACTCCCTCTCTCTCTCGGTTTCTCATGCAATCCGCCTTCCCCCTCTGTTTCCTAAGTTCTTGATTAGCTAGGTAATCATTAGATTTGCATGGAGTGCCACTTGGCTTTAAGGGAAGGACACTTGGTAAGTTCCTCTTGCCACTTGTTATTTTTTTCATGCAAGATGATGGGCTTTCTTTGGGCCGGATTTGGGCCAGCTTTTTGGGTCAGCTGAATGGTGGGGTTGTGGGCCTCCTTTGGGCTGTCTTGGGCCTTAACTAAATCAGCCCACATTTGCTCCTTAATCCTCCTTAATTCCCCACTTAATTTCATAATTTCAAATAGTCACTTGGTTATATAAAATTGCAACATTCATCAAATGACATTCCAACTTATAGAGTATATGGCCAAGAACAGAAAATTCTTTTGTCAATTTATCCTTTAGTACAATCCTTGATCACACTTAGTTATAGGATACATTTCCAAATCAAAACAATAGTCCATTCAATGTTCGGCCTTGTTTAATTGAAGTCCATTAGTCTAATGGCCATAAGAAAATCCGATGGCGCTTCCATCACCTATTCATGGTTCATGGTATATCCAGGGGTTGTCATGAAATTTTAGAATGCCACAATTCTCCCTTCCGTAGAGAATTTCGTCCTCGAAATTAGACATTCCCTAGTTGTAGTAGGAAACAATCTAAATAGAACGTGAGCATTTAAAAGGGAAAAGTATCATCTAGTTTGAATGAACGCATTTGGTTTAGTTATAAATCCAATAAATCATCGTGTTAAATCCCTGTATTTTAATTACTTAAATTTCATTTAATTTGGTTAATCCAATTTTTTAATTTATTTTTATGCCTTCACTACACGATTTTTTTAAAATTTTTTTTGAAATAAATAATAAATGACAGAGTTAAGTACATAAAATTCAAAAGAGCACAATCCTCGAAACATTATTAAATGGAATATTATCTTTGGCTCTATTACATGTGCTTGGTTTATTTTTAGAATAATTGTTTCCTAGTAGTATTCATAAAAAGATAAAGATACAATTCATTAACACAAAAATTTGTCAGCTATTTGCCAAGTAAATTGTTTTTTTAAGTTAAGAGTGAGCCCCATATTGGACCTCTATCTTCATTGTGTAGGTATAATTATAATTGAAGATTTCTAAGTTCCAAAAGCATAATAAAGCGGGACTCACAAAGAACGTGGTCAATTCAAGCTGGCGTAGGTGTCTATGGTAAAAGGAGTAGAGCCTTTCATAAACCCCTTTTATATTATCATCCGAAAAATATAAGTCACATAGCCGAATGGAAAATCATATAACCAAACGATGATTTGCTCCAACAAACCTACGACAAATTAAGCGCTTATACATATGATTGAAGCTAATGGTAGGGATCAATTTGAAAAGAAGATGAAATAGCTTGAAAATTTGCTATGAAGAGAAGATACAAAATGTCCCGAAGAGGAGTGAAGACTAGTAGGGTGTAAGAGAGTAGGGATATTGAAGCCGTCTGTGAGTAAAGAAAGAGTTTTGGATAATAATTTTTCTTTTAATGGAGGAACTATTTTCTCCGATTTTAAGCTTCACCTAAAAATCTTTTCCATTCAACTAAAGCTTGGACAATTATTTTATGGAAATCATTTTCATAAAACAAACATACCCTTACATTCACAATTAAAAGAGCGCGTCAAAACTGTTCTTTTCCCCCACGAAAGGCATACATTTGTGGAAAAAGAAATCCATAAATAGTCTCCACTTTGTGCATCAGATGCACTGCCATAGCAGCATAGCTCTAAAATGATAGAATCTGTTTAAATGAGCACATGCAACTCCGCTATCACTATTATCATCTTCAACTAAATAGCTTAATTTCTGACCCACCAAAAAAAAAAAAAAACTAGATAGCTTAATCCTATCTTGATTCCATCCAAGGAGCAAAAACATTTTATTTGGCTCGAGGATGATTAACCTGCAAAGAGAGCAGGACATAACATAAGCATATAAGAGATGAGTACAACGTTCACTTTACATCTAGAATCTCTCTGAAGGTATTCAAACTTCCAGAGAAAAAGAATGGCCAAAATTGGGGCATAGCATGCCAATTACGATTAAAATTCATAAGTCTTCCTTCTCTTGATGCCATCACCATCATCTGTTTTAACAGTTTCATCATCATCGCTTCTAATCCTACAATATACCCTCTTCTCACCGCCGCAAATCACCTTCCTCAAGCCCCCTTCCATTCCATTTCCAACTCTTCTACCCATTCCAACGGTGAACTTCACCTTCCCACGCGGTTCCTCTAGCCCCCTCAATGATGACCTCTTATTCACCAACATCGGCTCATTAGACTCATGATTTTCCAATGATAACGTACTTCCCCATAATTGCTCGCCATGGTTTCTTTGACTAAATAAAATCTCATGATTCTCTACAAAAGTAGCCATATCAGGAAAGGGTGGCAGCCATCTTGGTATGTGCAGGCCCCGAGAAATGCTCGAGAAGTTTGTACTACTACTAGAATGCATCATGGGTAAAGGCAAATCAACCGCACCTCCTTTGGGAATAGGTTTGGCAAAGGGGATTTCATGTGAGTTCTTTACAAAGTTTTTGAGATCACACAAGACACCAGACGCAAGCACAGATGCACTGTTCCTGTGAAGAGAAGCAGCACCTTGAAAGCCTGATACAAAGTTGATGTCGTTGAGGGCATTAATAAGGTCAAACATATTTGACTGAGTGCGACTTGAAGCATTTGCATATGCTGCAGCAGATTTAGCAATCGATTGGAGGTATCTTATGGCAACATCTGTAAGAATATCCAGTGCACAGAGTTGGGCCGCCTTGAAACCTACTGATTTGCAGATTTGAGAGACTGCAACTTTCGTTATTGAGGATGCAAATTCTGTCTGATTAGATGCTACAAGCGAGCGATGTTCCTGTTTCTTCGACTTAGGTTTCATGGCAAGGTTGCCCTATAAGGTCAATGATCCTTAAAACCATAGGAGCCAATATGCCCCTTCCTTTACTGCATCAAAACAAAAGATCTCATGTTAGTGTACATTATCTATGTGCACACCAGAGAGCTGAAAACTGATCATCCAACAATCATAATTAAGAATCCCATTTGAAAGAATCAAACATGACCTATTCCAAACTGCCAAAATATAGGGCCAGAGGGAAAAGACGAAAAACCAAACCCTTACAACCAAGAGGACTAACAACCTTCTGGCCAAAGGAAAAGGACGAAGGCCTTGTTTGGTTCCATGACAAGCACTCCCATTCCAAGGAATCTCATTTTCCTTTTCAATTGGTGAGATTACCAAAATTTTTAGCCCTCTGAAAGAGAACTGACAGTCGTGACAGCTGGTGGCAGTGGTGAGCAGAGGTGAGAGGCAGTGGTCAGCGACCGATGACCGGCTGCTGGTGACAGACAACTAACAACCAGCAATTGGTGGCAGCGGCGGCCAGTGACTCATGACAGCAGCAGCATTTTTGAGAAATCCTATTCCATGTGGAATACAATTCCATGTTTTGATTTCTCTTGAAACAAGAAAATTGTAAGAATTGGATCCCAATCCTTAACAAATCCAATTCCGCATTGAACCAAATGTGGCCTAAAAACTTTGCCACAAGAGAGGAGTCTGAAGTGTTTGTCTACAGTACAGAAACTTTGGTCACACATGCACACACCTATTCCAGACATGAGGTGAACAAGTTTCACAGACTACCATCATAGAGGATAATCACATATATGTAGATCTCACCAGTCAACCATTCTTCAGTTACTGGACTTCAACTCTCACTGATGCACTCTGCATAGCAGAAAGCAAAAATATTGCAACATCTTCAAGAGCATGATCTGATACCACTTTATATAGATGACTGTGCCACATCCAGACTAATGATGTAGTTCCTTAAGAGAGCTTTCTCAAATGTAAGAGCATCAAAAGCAATAATGGCTTTTGACCAACCCAATATGTACTTTGTGGCTCAAGGCAAAGCAGTACCACACAATTGCACACGTATGCCCACATACTTATAGACGAACCTGTAAACATTCAGGAACACAGCCAGCCTCTTGCTCGCATGTGCACCTTCTCACATGATGTCTTCTCTTATTTACTAATATTCATAATCATGTTTGGAAGGAAGACCCCATCATAGTCTCCATGTAAATTAGCTTCAATAGTTTGAATAAAGCCTGACTTGAAAATCCAGGGCTGTTTAACCAACGCTAAATATATCAGTTCAACTACCTAAGGGTTCTGCACTAACAATTATTAAAAATTCTACTTGGAACCTGTCAAGTGCACATATTGCCTTCTAGCGAAACACGTTTGACATTACATCCTGGCTAGAGTCCTGATTCATTCTGTCAAAAGCCCAAACTCACCAACTTAATTCTACAGACTTGATATTTGTCTAAAAACTACAATCTGACCAAGGGTTAATGACATGAGTGTGGAAACTAGGAAATGTCACAGCTGACATTATACTTTGTACAAAATTAACATTACCTATGAAGGAGAATGATTGTCAGACATTGGATATTGAAATGTACAGACTTTTTTTAATTCCAGATGCTAATCACAATGGGAGTTCTCTCAGCAAATCAAGGACTTAAATGCAATTCATGACAATATTATCAAAAGGGCTAAATTAATTAAAGGCAGATCTCCACCAGCCCGCTGACTTCTTCTGAGGGTCCTCTCAATTTTCTGCATACCTAACAATACTGAGCATAGAAAAATTCATTGAGGTATCTATGTCCACTTACATAAAGCAACCCCAACCTCGAAATTTTCCGCGAAAACTTCCATAATGTACTCTATAACCATAATGATCTTAAAATCACGTCCCTATTAGAAGTCAAAGGTGATCACTTTCGAAACATAATCGGACCAGTCCCCTCAAAATTACCCTGCTTATGACACGACCTTCAGTCCCCAACATCGTTAAACACTGTCATACACAAATTTACAAGCACTTAGGGCACACGACAGCATCCCACCATGAATTCTCTGCCGAGCAGAGAGTTCCACAAGATTCGAAACAAAAAAAGTACGTTCTCCAACAAAAGAGCGCGATTGATTCACAACTCACGATAACCCTAACACCCATCCTCAACATAGTACTTTCCCAAGTTGTTAACAGAGAACGCTCTAGCCGAACAA
This sequence comes from Eucalyptus virginea, assembly GCA_014182375.1. Taxonomy (NCBI): domain Eukaryota; kingdom Viridiplantae; phylum Streptophyta; class Magnoliopsida; order Myrtales; family Myrtaceae; genus Eucalyptus; species Eucalyptus virginea. Next base: position 17,642,631 of record CM024517.1, on the reverse strand, counting down.
GAAAACACAAAAGGAAGGCGACGGTCTGAACTCTATCTGATGCCGCTATTACGCATCGGTCGAAGTGGATCACTTAGCTTTGAATCCACGGGAGAAGAGGGGGGCAGAGAGATTACCTGTTGCGGAGGCAGAGACGAAGGAAGGAGGCCACTGCAACCTTGCAAACCCTACGATGATGAACTCCTCCGGAGAGACTTCTGCCTTTTTTGCTTTGCCGCGCAAAAATAGAATTTTTATTTTCCTTCCAAACTAAATCGATGTTTAAAATAATTTCCTAAAAGTAAATGTCTCTCCAAATTATTTGTTGAGATTAGACCCGCCTTGTCAATATTCCTGAATTTGACTTCTATTGAAATAATTGTTGACATTTTGAGCAACTTCTATTTCCCACAAGTTAAAAAAATCGATTCAAAGTTCTATCGAAATTAAACCATTAATTATATATTCTATTATTAAATAAAATACTAGCTATATTATTTTTCATTTACTAAAATTGCTCTTAAAAATAAATTAATGTAATTGAAAAATTACCATGGAATTAACAACAAAAAACAGAAAAAAGTGTATCCTAGTATTATTATAACCTATCTATTCCTTAAGTAGCTTTAAATTGCTTTACATAATAAAATAGTTGGATAGTTAAAAGTAATATAGCTTATTATAATACAACTTTAAAAAGTTAATTTAAATAAACCTATTTAATTTAGCACAAATTTGAAAAAAAAAAAAAAAAAGGAAAAAAAAAAGCAAACTAACTCGATCCAATTTGATAGCACGCCCACTTCACTTACTAGATCCATCATTAGTCGATGACTTGATCTTTAACTCCTCCTCCATTATTCATTTCTCCCTCGCCTTAAGGAATCGAGACTTGTTACTCCTTTTCCTTCTTCAGAATTTCCTTTGAGATATTCTGCACTCGTTGCCGCTAACCGTAAAAGTACCATAAATTAAATTTAAAAATTAAACAAAAAATATAAAGTGAAAAGAAAATAAACTACTTTACATGAAGTTTTACAATTTAAAGGGCTGAACTATTCCATTATTTACGTTTGAATTTATAAATGGAAAGAACCAAATTATGTTGAAAGTAAATTTGTATAAATTCATTTTATAGCTAGTTGAAGTAGAATTTAAAATTTTTTACTATTGCAAGCATGACGTTATTTTAATTTATCCAAAAGTTGATATTGAAAGTTTATAAAAAAAGAAGTATTCATCAACAAAGACAATAGTAATGACGATTTATGAAACTGTAAGCCTATTGTTCTTGATAAATCTCCACTATTAACTTTCAGAAATAAATATTATCAACATAATTACGCACCAATTTTGTCACATCCTGATTTTTGCATCCAATTATAATAATAATATTTAGGTTATAAAGCTAAGTATGATTTAGGTTCAGGTGGACACTTAGAAATCTTAATTTGATCATAAATTTTGTGAGGCACGGAAGATGATTTTTTCGTGAACGTAATTAATCTGAGTCTGACTTGTTGAAATTTAAATAATAAACATTGATAGTTAGAGTGATATTAACATTATCTTAGTTTGATGGGTAAGGATGTTTCTCAAATTATATATTTAATGATTATCAAGTTTTAGGTTTACTAAATCAAAATTTTAGAAATATCCAATATTATTTACTAATAAATTTAGTGGATTCAAAATATTTTCGGATTTATTAGTATTTAGAATGGACGCAAGATTCTTGTCTGCATATTAAATTCTCTTTTTATTTTCCTATGAAGTACGTGACGGTTATGCCCTTAAATTGAGGCATGGGATTTAATCACTAATAATGTCGTAGAATATACTATTAACATTGATGAAGGCTTACTCACCTATGTGGATAGAGAAGAATGAGTTTTTTCCCAAATGATATTGTTATAAGCCTTTCTTAAAAACATTTGCATGAGATACCACATACTACTTATTTGTTATTTTAAGAATATATGTAAGGCCAAGTGTCTCCCTTAAAAGAAGACTCTTACAGTAAACACGACACCAAAAGACCAAGGTGTCATCACCCTAATACATTGATCTCCAAACTCTTCTCCATTTGACCATCAAATAAGGAAGACGTTGCCACATACGATTACATGCATTCTCCCATTTTTTTTTCTTTTTTTAATGCGAGTAACCCATACAACCAGCTGCTATAGCATCCGCACATAACAAGTTCATGAGAGGAGGGGGCGGATTAAGAGTCCAAGTACGAGTCATAGGAGTCCTATTATGGGCCTTGCAGGCCCAGTTAGCTACCGTGTTAGCCTCCCTTGGACAGAACCCTAGCGAAAGATTGGAGAAAAGGGTTAACAGGAAGGCTGCCTCTGAGAAGAGAGTGCGATCCGTCCATGGCGGCTGTGTTCGACGATTCAATGTTTCCACCAGGGTGAGATTATCAGATTCCACCAGGAGCTTTGCATTTTGGAGCCCCTGATCAAGAAGATGCCGAAGCGTCAAGGAAAGGGCTTGGATCTTGACCTGCAGAGCGGAGGACGCAGCGACGCCTGTGGAGAAACCGTCAGTAAGTCTGCCCTGGTGATCCCTGCAAATACCAGCTATGCTGCCTTGATTACTACCCTGTTGATAAGATTCGTCAATATTAACCTTCAGAATGCCGGGATTTGGGGGACGCCAGAGATGTTCCTTATTGTTGACCAAGAGATTCTGTTGTGTGCAAGAGGGCGAAGACAATCGATCGACCTGGGAATGAGTCAGGGCTGCTTCTGCGACCTGGATTGGATCAGGAAAATTTCCTCGGAAGAGGAAGCCATTCCGAGCTCGCCAGATCTGCCACAGGACATTAGAGATAAGCGCCAGTCGAGGTAATCGGTTGCCATTCCCTACCATGGACACAATCCATGAGTCCAGCCTCTGGATATTGTTGGGGTTGATAGAGATCCCGATCTGGGAGTGAGACCACACCCGATTAGTCCACGAACAGAGTAAGAAAAGATGTTCTAAAGTTTCTGGAATCTGTTTTTTACATAGTGAGCAACAAGGGCTTTCTATAATATGTCTTCGATGCAGGTTGTCTCTTGTCGCTAAGGAGTTGCTGCATATGGACCAGAGAAAGATGCGGATCTTAGGAGCTGCAGGCATCTGCCATAGATTGCGCCAAAGCCAGGTAGGAATTTGGTACGATGTAGAAGCACCAGTTGTTGAAGTACTTGATTTAGTCTGTGTGATTGCATGGTATGCTGATTTGACCGTGAATGTGCCTTGATTAGTAGCTATCCATATGAGTGCATCTTTGGTGAAGGTAGGTCTGATCTGAATGTCTGTGATTTCTTGAATGATTGGCAAGTCGAAAAAGTTGTGCAGTAAATCCATTTTCCATGAACTGGCATTTAAAATCCACTTTTAGTCATCACTTTAACCTTGGTAGCATCTTTTTGGCCGTGTCACTCAACTTTTATTCTTCTACTTTTTATCTTGGATTTTATCTTACAAGAGTCACAAGGCAATGAAGGCATTTGATTATTCAAAGTAAGTCAAAATTCTAAGTGTTAAGTTAGATTAATCTACTTAACACTTTTAATTTAGTTGCTTGGTATGTGTAATCTTGGTTTTAGTTAAATCTAAAGTTGAGTGTAAATATGAAAATTAGTGATATAGAGTTATTGTGATTGTTTGACTTATCTTGTTGATTATATACATGCCTAAAAGGTGTTTGCTCGGTTTGCTTAAAGAGTGGTAACTTGTTGTATATGAAAATGATAAATTTGAACTTGGAAGTGTTATATTTGCAATTCATATTCAACCATCATTGGTAATATCCATCTTATGCTCACTTGAAAATAATAATCTGAACTTGGAAGTGTTATTTTTGTAATTTCATATTCGACAGCCATTGCTAATATCTATCTTATACTCTCTGGTTATATTCATCCGTCTGAATATATTAACTAACTGAATATATTCACTTGTCTGAGTATATTCATTTGTAGTTGTTTGGTCAAATCCATTCACTTATTGAGTTTAAATGTATTCATTTGTTTGATCATATTCATTTACTTATTGAATGGAATATATCCATTTGTTCAATCAAATTCAATTCCTGGATATATTCACGAGTATATTTACTCGCTTCAAAATATTCACTTATCTAATCATATTCAATTTCTAAATATATTCACTTAGTGAGTGACTTTATTTGTTTGATCATATTCATTCACTTAGTGAGTATGAACATATTCATTTACTAAGTCTAAATATATTAATTTATGTGATTAGATTCATTATCACTTATTAAGTATATTCACTTGCTTCAAAATATTAAGTTATTGTTAACCACTAATTTTTAGTTGATGCGTTGTTAAAGGTAAGAAAGTTGAGATTAGGATTTCCAATCACAACAGGATCTGTTTCTCAAACAAAAAGTGTCATTTTTATTTCTTTTTTTTTTTGGTCTATCATTTTTAAGTGATTTCCTACTCATTTTTGTCAAAAGCCCAATTTAAGTTGACTTTTTGGTCAACCCATTACCCAAGAGTCAACCCCAAGTCAAAAATTGACTTTTTGCATAAAAAGATACCTTGTAGCCTTAATATCATTTTGATCATATTAGTTTTCAGAAATTTCAAAAATTTAATCACAAAATTAACCTTTTAGAATGTCAAACATTTGCCCAAAAAAATTGGAAAAACTAAAAATCCATGAATCACTTTACTTTAGCTCTAATTTGACGTTAGTATAAAAAATCTTACAAAAATCAATTAAGAATCTTATTTTCCGAATTTTTCAGATTTAAGTTTAAAATCGATCAAAAATAAAATTACTTTCTTTCTAGCCATATTATAGTTTAGTTCACTTTATGACATTTGATCTAGGGATCACTACTCATTCACTTGCAGCTATTTTTGAGATTTGACATGAACGATTGCAAATTGCCCTTTTTCGCCCTAATTGGAGGCTCGAATTGATTCATCATGATTCACGAATTGATACTTTTGTTCTACTCGTTTTCTCAAGTTAAATTCAAATTTGGGGTTAATTTTGACAAATCCCCTAAAAAACTCACCAATTTAATGGATTTAGCTTGCTTGAAATTGAGAAATCCGAGATTAATAAATCAAGATTAGTGCAATTTTTCGAGTTGACCCATTCTAGAATAGGGTTTACTTTGATGAATCGAGGCTCAATTTTGACATTGACCTTTAATTGATTTTTGACGCAAAGGTCGCACTCCCATTTTAGTGTCAAGTTGAATGCAATAGACCATTGTAGACATTAGTAATTGGACCAATGAATGTCTCATTATATTAATTGAGTTCAATTTTATCCAATTTAGGTTTTGGGGCAAGTAATCATGAGAATTGGCCCACTTTAGTACACGATTGAACTAGAATCCTTTTTAGAGGACTAAATTGCACAAAGATTTTTAGAATCAAACCGATCGAACCAATTGAACCGATTTGGACCGGCTCAACCGGTTGAACCAATTCGGACTAGCCACCAACAAAAGGTGGCTGATTCGGCCCTTCACCGATCGACTCACGGCAGTCGACAACCATCATGAGGTGTTCCATCTCGCTGCCAATGTGCCTGCGCCCTTATTTTTCAAAATTGTACAATTGCTTCAGATTTTTGTGGAATTATGAAAATGCCCATGATTAGGCCATAATGTCGAATTTAGCCCAAAATTGATCACGACCGTTCATCCTTGATGCATCATAGCCGTTTAAATGAGCATGCGCCTCAATTAGAACACCTTAACAAACTTAATCAATGTTAGTTAGCTAAGGGATCAAACCTTAGCCCTTGTGTTAATCAAAGGGCTAAGATTTGATCTTATCTCTTGGTATATAGTTTCTTCCCTTCAAAGACGAGAGAGGATCTCAATTTTTAGATCTCTCTCCCTCCCTCCCTCCCTTCCTCCTTCTCTCTCTCCTCCCTTCTTTCCTGTGCTCTCCCTCTCCCTCGACTTCTGCCGCTCGTCGGGCCTCCTTCGGCGACGTGCCACCATCCCCAAGCTCCTCCGTCGTTCGTCCATCCCCACCGTTGCTACCGCATCCTCCAGAGCTTGCTCAATTGGCCCGTCCAAGGCCAATTCTCTTCTCGGCCTCCTTCAATCTGTAATTCAGCGACCTATTCTTCCCTCCGATGACTTGCAACAAGGATCCTTGAAGTTCATGTGTTCCGACAATCGTTGATCAGCATTCATCCAAGCTCAATCGGTCGTGGTTCGAGTTTAAGCTCAAAGGTAATGATTCAAAACTTGAATTTGATGAGGCGAGGTCAAACTAGTTGACCGGAGCTAGGATTCGATAACTAGGAACATTTACATGCTTAGAATCAAAGATTATGAGTGCTGCAATGATCTATAATGATTTTGGTGTTAATTGTGTTCTTGAGCATGTTTTAGAAAAAACTTGATTGAACCTCGTTTGATACTTGAAATCCACCTCGAAATTCTGATGATCTGTTATGTAAACTATTGAAGTTTTGTTGATGATTTTGATTTTTGAGCGCCTGATTTGTTTGTTGATTTTTTGCTAAATTTTGTCTAAGATTTTGAGGCTAGTGTCTCATGAAAGTTGTTCATAATGACCTGGACTATAACATATATCTTTTCTAGATTTTTCGGAACAGATTTAGTCAAGGAAATCTCTATTAAATTGTCCTTAAACTAATCTACCCTATTTGTACCCGGTGGATGTTTGCCTTGAAATGAGCTAGTAAACATGCTCAATTAGGCTTGAGTTCTTCATGAAAGTTGTAGATCACAGCTGTCATTAGCTTAGTCAATTTCATGATCGACCTAGTTTTTCAATTTTGTCATATTGCATGCTAAGATGATTTGACCTGTTTTGTAAATTTCACACTTGTGAGCCAAATTAGGTTGAGTTGTTTTCATGAAACTTAAATCTTGCATCTTGACCTAATAGCATAAAAAATTGTGTATTTTTCTCATGTAATTTAAAGAAGATATAGCATCGCATGTTCTGAACATTATTGATGTTGTTGCTGCAGATTAGACCTCTTGATAAAATGTCCTTGATCATGCTTGCTAACATGCTTAATTGCATTAGGTGTGTTCTAGACATTTGTGGGAGACATTTAAGCTTCAAAATGATATATGGCATGCCTTAATAGCTCATCATTTGCTTTGTTTGCTATTTTTGCTAAATCGGGTCTAAACTTAGCATTTAGATTGAACTGAAGAGCTGCCATGTTTTTTGTGATCCAATTTGTTTGATGATTTTGTGTGATTTTCTATGGACTATTTTGAGGAATAGTCCTTGATGAAGTTTGTGCATGACAACTAGGTCTATAACATGTCAAAATTTGAGAATTTTTGCATGTCATTTGGTATGGTGCATTAGATCTTGAGGTCTTCTCGAGATTTGTTTGTAATGTGCCATACTTTGTCACCATAAATTTTCACAAACTAGGTGGCGATTTGGAATTTTTACCATTCATCCAAAACTTGCAAATGTTTCCAAATTCTGACTTCAAACATGATTTCAAAGTCATTCCAAAATTTTATAGTTTATGTGATGCCTATAGGAAATTCTTTTGGCATTCTTTGCATTACAATGTGACTTTATTTTATTGAATTCTTGATTCATAGTTGGGACATTTGTGATGCTTCATCAGTTGTACCCTCGATACACTTGAGCCCACCTTAATGACTAGACATAATCACTGGTTCGATAAAATCATGTCCCTATATGATATTTTTCCTTAAAAATCTCGATTTGACATAAAACTTATCAAAGTTTCGATCATATTTAGATTGTCTACGATGTTTGGTCAGTTGTGCTCTTCGATGCACCCAAGCTAGCTTTGATAGCTAAATGTGTTCCGTAGCATTTACAAAATTATGTCCCTTTTATCGAATCTTTTCGAAATAATACATTTTCTTGCCAATTGTCCATAAAATCTTTTTAGGCATCACATGAGTCATATACTGATCATTTCACTTGTCATAAAATGCATGTGGATGTGTTTGGCGCATGATGATTGATTAAGTAATTCATTGTTGGCTTACTCAATTGATTAATTGATGAAGAAATAAGGTCAAATGGCTTGCGTACATACTTTATTACACACTTTGCATGTGATTTTTAGATGTATGATCTAGGTGCAATGCATGACCATATGGATTACTTTCGGATAACATTTAGAACTCTCATTAGGCACTTCTAGCTTTAGTCACCATGTGAGAATATAGCTGATGGCTAGTAGCTATAAGTCACACTAAAATGAATTGAGTAGGCATCCTACGTGGCTCGTTGCGTGAACTTCAAAGGCCGACTTTTTTTTTTTTTTTATTCATGATGGACTGATGTTCTTCTTCTTTAATGATTTGAGTGTCTTGTTTGTTTGCTTGCGTTGTGCAAATGGATTTTTTTTTTAATTTTCAATTTTATTTCTAGACATGGATTAAAATTAGGGTTGGTGCATGGAGATTGCGATCCAAATACTTGAAGAATATGAATGATCGATATCCAATCCGATCTCACCATTTGTATTAATCATTCCTTGACATATGTCTTGGGTTGTTTTGGCATTGTATAAACACCCGATGAGTTGCAAGTTTTCTTTTTGCATTTCTTAGAATTTTGTAGATTTCTTTTATAGTGTTCTTTTATTATTATCGGGTGTTTACTCACTTGCATTGCAATTTCAATTACTTTCACTTTTAAGTAATAGAGTAGAATGGCACGAACGAACCATCCATGCATGATCACCTTTACCTTATAAGTTTGCATGAAAATGTAAAAGAAATGCATGATCATGTAGATAACACGTTGACTGTTAGGTACCAAAAGGACGCTTATAGCAACTTTAGTGTAACCCAAGTCGCCAAACTCTATATCTATGGTTGCATAGGTATCGATGAACTACCCCCAACCCTTGATTGGGTATTCTAGTCGGCCACCAAAAACGAGGCTAGTGACGACTCCTAGATACTATTTAGGTTATCTAAACACAACTTTAAAATGAACTTACCTATCGTACGAGGTATGAGCTTTGGAAAAGCTCGCGATTGTGATTGTAAGCTCAAGCAGTGATGACACCAACAAAAAGATGAGGTGATGACATCTTGTTGGGGGATGTACCTCGAGTGAACTTTCATAGTCAAATACTTTTAAACTTTACCTGTATGCCTTTTTGTCAAAAAATAAAATAAAATGCACCGAGGTATTGTCATGACAAATTCTGCTGTTATGCAAGGTGCGAGCTTGGGAGAGCTCACCACCATGACTGAGAGACCTCATGGCATCGGTCCTAAAGGATGAGGTGATGGCATCCGTTGGAATTATGTGCCATGAGGACACTTTCAACTCTAACCACATCTAAAATCTATCTTTATGCCCGTTCGCCCGCTTTGACTTTGGGTGCTAGGTCAGGTCACGACACTTATCTAATCATATTTACTTCCTGAAGATATTCACATATTGAGTGTATTCACTTGTTTATATATATTCCTTTGTTGATCAGATTCACATTTTGAATATATACGTTCATTCGTTTGATCAGATTCGTTCACTCGCTGAGTCCGAGTATACTCACCTAGTGTGTCTCTATAGCCGACTCTCATCAAGTAGGCCAAGTAGATTGGCCAAGGTCTTCTTCCGCAAATCATACCAGTCTAAGTATATTCATTTACAGAATTTGAGTATATTCAATGGTCAGAATATTTTCGACTACCTACTTGTATTTAATTGAATGTGACCATTAGCTACATATATATCCAGCTTCAGAATATATCAAACTACTGAGTCTATCACATGTTCTTCTTATTTGTTTGACTAATATATTTGATTTCGTTGATGAATGTGTGATGAAATAAGAAAGAAGGTATTAGTGTTGAAATAACTCATTATTATTTTTTTTTTGATAAAGTAAGAATATATTGAGCTTTAATCAAAACTATACAAAGCGAACCGGCACCAAAACTTACACTCATAATGACAACTAGTTAGAATGAGTGGAAAGGTGTCGACAAAATAGACAACAGTTGCCAAAACAAGGCAACAAGAAAACCAACCAGAACCAAAAAGGCAACCAGCCTGCCAAATAACGGCTGAAAGTAAAGGAAAAGGAACTCCAGGACTAGGAGAACCACCCGAGCAAAAGCAGCGACCAGCCAACCGCAGCAGGGAACCACAGCCAGCAAACGGAGCAGCAACCAGTCAACCAGCCGCTATATAAGGTCACAGCACGCACCAACCAACAACGAATGTCAGCAATAGAAGTACCCGAGTATCAACCAGTAGCCGAGAAGCCAACCGAGCAGTCCACACCGCATCCAGCAGCGTACACCAGCTGAAGAAGCAGAGCGGCAGACGCCCACAGCAGCACCAGCAACCATGAAGCATAGCATTAAGGCTCCGGGACCTCAGAAGAGAAGATGAAGGGATCAAAATCCAAATTGTGCTGGAGCCTCCTATTTCTTGGATTATCCATAATGTTTCTGAACGTTAAGGCATTGTCCTTAACAACTTTAATGAGGTGGTTTTTCATGGCCGGAACCGCTAAAGTTTGGTCCCTAAACAGAATACCGTTCCTGTTCTTCCAATTTATTTATCACTGCTTTCATGAGAAATGAAAAGAGATGAGCTTGTCATCATCATTACCCACCTATGTAATCATTAAAAATGTAAAATAATGATTTGCATGAAAGGATATGGTTTGCTGGACGTTGATTGTGGAAATGAGCATTAATGTGGTCGTTAATGCAAGAAATATAATATGATTTTAACTCTTAACATATGCTCTGTTGCTATGCGATTAAATAAGGAAATTAATAATTTATCATGGCTTGCATGAGAACAATATGTTTTCGTCATTCACTTGTGAATGGTGGTGACACCTCGTGTATTGAGATGCCTAAGTAGAGTTCGGGAGAAGAAGTAACAAACGTAATGCATGTGTATGTGCATATATGAATGCATATGAACTCTCGTGTCGAGGAATGAACTAATTGATGGTTACACTGCAACAACTTTGTTATGTCATTCGCATGTGTATGAGTAAAACAATGTTGTTATTAAATTTCATTGGCATATCATAACAGGAAAGGAAAAATATATATTTGTGCACTAGGCATATATATTAGCTTGTCGTGTACTCATGTTGTTTTGTACCAAATTAAGTGGTAAGGTAATTCTCTAACTTAAATCTAGATTTTTCATTTACTAGATTCAGTTCACTCATTATTTTTCAGCTTGTAGAATTGTCCCCTGAATATGACAATGGAGGAGACTAGATGATACTTGAGACCATCAATCCCAAATTGGATGGCAGCTTACTTTTGGGAAAGTAAGAGGCAGTGGTGCTAGTCGATCCGACCTTTTTTCTTAGGACTTTTGTATATTGTATTTCGCTTGAATTATGTGTTAAAGTTGTAAAACTGGTGTTTATTATATATAAAAATAATATCCACATTTAACTCATGTGATTTCTTATACGGGATTTTGGTTGAGAAAATTTTAACGAGCTTCCACATGCTATTAATAAGTAAAAGATAATAATTAGAAAGGACATGTGTTGCGCGTAACTTTCTCAAGCATCACTAATTTCCTTTAAACTTATATTAACCATAACACAGTGTAAACTTTAGTGAATTCCACGGATAATTTCTTGATAATTTTCGTTATCAGCTGATAATCAACTCTTTTTTTGAATGAAAACGTCAGACTTAAATTAAAATGTTATTTCATATAAAATATATAATATTAGTAGCTTAAATTTTATATTCTACTCTAACTATCGATAAAAAAAGATTCATATTAATTTGGGGTGGGACTATTTCCATCTTTAATGTGACTAAGTTTACTCCTTTTATACTAAATAGACAAATCGGCCTTAATGGTTTCCATTTTTGCACAGTTTTTGTATTTTCTTCTCTTTTTTTTTTTCCATTAAATTCAAATTTATTGCTATTTAGAAAACAAAAACTAGTCTCTTTTCTATCATTGCCCTCAAAATGGCTTGTCCATTCTTTGTCCCTCCTATCTTAAAAGGTCACTTTCCTGATGAATTTTTCGTTTTTAAATTTTATTAGTCTAAAACAAAAATTAAGTCTTCATTCACGGTATTAAATAATTTATATTTTTCAGTTTCACGTTGGGGAATACTACCATAATTTTGTTTTGTAAAATCTTTAAAGAGGTTCTTCTTGGGGCGTGATATCTCCACTCCTAAGATGGCTGGCTAATCCCCCTCCACCGGAAAGACAAAATCATCCAAATAGTCGGTCGGACTGGACATAACCCCGACTTCATATGTTCTTCTTTCTCTTGATGTGTCTGTCTCCATCTCCCACCGTTCTCTTCTCAAAGCAAAAGATCCTTCCCATGGAATACACTATACGGCCTCAATATCTGATCTCACTTTTCAAGTCATCTGCAAAACTTCGAGTCTTGATGTTCAGGAGGTCCAAGTCTGAGTACGTCCAACTTGCAATGTCAAAGTAGAGCAAATAGAGTTCAAAAACAGTGCACACGGCAAGACCCTTGCTATGGGACAGTGGATCGTGGTGGATCAAAGGCCATCACAACTGTTGTAATATAACACGTAAGCTAATCAGATGTTGCAATTAAATTAATGCGAAATTATCAGGTAAATAAATGTTTTTTTTTCTTTTAAAAGATGAGAAATTAATGTGGTTCAATCCGAGTATCAATATCTACTTTATAGGGAGAGATAGCAGAAAAGAAATTCTCTAATCAATTGGAGAATTACAAAGTTATAATTGCTCACAAACTCAAGTGTTTCCCACACCTAGATTATGCCCAAAGCAAATCCACGAGTATTATTTTACAATCTCTATATTTCACTCATAGAATATGATATCATAGTAGAATATATATTAATTATAACTATATGAAATAAGTAACCTATTTTTAGATCACAATCCCACCAAGATTTAAAGGATGCGCCACCAATCAAAGATGAAGATCAAGATAAACGAAGTTCACTACGAAGGCTTAAAGGACGAACCACCCATCAAGGATAAAGGACTTTGAGATAAGAGAAGCTCACTACCAAGGCCTAAGAAAAATCCACCAGCCGAGGATAAAGGGCTTCTTAGCTCACCACCGAGGAGTAATCAATTCTTAAAGGATAAATGGACCGAAATAGGAGTTATCCACTTTTCGAAAATGTTCAATCATGTAGAGGAAAGCTCAAATATCTCATTTGTCAAATCTAGTCTAATCTAGTTACAAATGAGAAGCTTACTCTATTTATAGGAGAAATACAACTTATAAAAGTAATAAATAGACATGGGAACTAGCTTGACATTAAAAACCTAGGAACTCAGAATTTTGACTCTTGAAACTTATATTACAATAAAGACTGCTGGGAAAATAGATAAGCATTTAATGACCTGGGAAGCTGCATTCTTGATTCTTCGGCCTTGCAAAATTCGTGCTCCCACCTTAATCAGAAAAAAAAAAAAATACCTCGAGACTTCATAAAAAAAACAAAGGAAGTTGTTCAAAATGACCTCCCATTGATATGTTTAAGAAAGATTTCGAGATCAACAACTAATAAAGCATACCGAGAAATCAGCAACTAATATATCATACCAAGATTTCAGTAACTCATTAATCGTCAGTATTGATAATCTCGGTAAGAATAGTTCAATAGCACTTTAGTGGGAAATTTCAAACTCGACCCATTGAAGCACGTTATGCCCAAATTCTATCTGGACTTGAATGAGCAATGATGGTGCTGAGGGGATAATGGAGCTAAGTCAATTGCTCCCACGTCACCAGGTGTATGCCCATATCACGTATCACCCTTGTACATAAAGAAATAATAATGAAAATGCAGTTTCAAGTCCCATGGTTCCCTTTCGTGTTCGTACCTTCTTTCTCATAAGTAGCATATCTTCCACTTCCCTCTGTACTTTCTTGATCATAATGTTTTTAACTATTCTTATGCAATAATCTCATTTCTAATAATCATTCATAACTTTTAAATCTCATATGAGAATGTATGGGTAATTGAAATATTAGAATTGTCATAATTTTCATGTGACGCTCACTTGCCAAAATTTTTCGACAAATCTTTTATGTGCTTGATCACTGTGATCTACACTCTGAATTTTTTTTCCTAATAACTTCATTCTTGGTTGCTCAGCCATCCACTCTTACCACCTCCTTAGGCACTCCAGCCTTCCATTTTACGCTCGGTCTTGTCATTATTTCAACTTTTGCCCCATCGACATTCCCAGTTTGTTCATTGATCCCATTTTGGCTTTGCTTGTTGTCGATAAGTTCTGGGAGACCCCTTTGCTGCCTGTCGACCTTCCCCTAAGTTTTCGAACATAGGAAAGTTTTTCCCCGATTTCAAAGTCTACCCTCAAGTATATGCTCGACAATTCAAATTTGACTTAGGAGATTCCAATGCCGACCTTATATTCGATGGAGTTTTCCTTTCTCTACATAGCATAAAGTAGATGCGGCCTTTTGACTGCCATCGCAACATTCGTTATCATTCTAAGGTGGTACATCGTTTGCTCCTTGGTTTCATCATTCTCCTATGCATCATATTCCCTAAAGTTGTACCCGTTGCCAATGTTGGGAAAATATGGCTTCGAAATTGGGTAGAACAATGAAATCGGATCGAGTAAAACAACTCGGACTTTGAGGCGTGATATCACTTTCTTTAAGGATTTATTTGCCCCACAACGTTGCTAATGGTCACCGGCAAAAATCCTACAGGATACAACAAAGTCTCGGATGAGAATACTTGATAGCAATTCAAGTATTTCTCCAGGGTCTCTCTAAGAAACAATCGAAAAATTGGCTGCAGTTTTCTGAAAGAAGACTCGAAAAATGACCACGCACCTTCTTTCCGAAAAATGACAAGTATATATATGAAACAGTCTTGCAACTCTTCGTAAAAATTGCGAACAAACACGTCTTTAGAAAATTGTTCGGATAAACAAACGTGACTCTTTGGAAGAAGTCGAAAACGAACAATTGCAACCCTTCAGGAAAGTTAAAACCGAATAAGTAATTTTCCAAAGGTTGTCTTGAAAAGACACAAACAAAATTCAGAATAATATATATATATATATATATATTTAAATAGAATTTCGAATTTTCATTTATATTTCATTTCCGAAAATTCTCAAATTAAAAGGCAACCTTTGAATTAAAAAAAAATTTAAAATAAAAATTAAATAAATAGCAAGGGATTAATGCTAATTAAACCGCGGGCGCTATAAGCGCTAAGTGCGCCAAAATCGTGCACCTGCACGCGGGTATGGTGGGGTCTAGCCCCACTCAATCATTCCTTTAACTACAAAAAGGAAATCCCACATTTTTAAACTGACCCACTTGCTCCCACCTTTTTTATGTGGGACAATGTAAAAATCACTTATTTTGTTTTAACAAACAAAATTCCAACAGCCAACAGATACAAATTTAATGGTCTACTTGCTTTAGATGACGTCGACACAAGAGGATTAGTCACATATTTCTTAATTTGATTGATCGCAAATTATTTCTTCTTTCTTCTCCCATATGAATAGCTCATTATTTTTCAACTTAGTAAAGGAGAAAAAGACTTCTGTCTTGCCAAATATATTAGCAGTGAACAAACATAAATAAATTTTTTTTTTTTTTTCCAATTATCATTTGTAACTATTTTTAGGCATCGGTGACGGTAACTCTAGAATTGCCTTAACTATGTTCTTATCTACTTCAGTACCTCTATAATTAATCAGGAATCCTAGGAAATTATCAGCTTTTACTCCAACAACACACTTTTGAGGATTCGTTTTCAAAGAACATTTTTCTCATCTTACTAAAGGCATGTTTAAGATAGTTGAGATAACTTACCTCGTCAGAATTGGCAATAACATCATCAATTTAGACCTTCATTTACTGATTATGTCAGGGAATATGAAGTTCGTCGCCCATTCATAGGATTTTGTTATCCAAGCTTGTCCGTCGCCCATTTACTAATCCATGGGTTTATCTGAACAACATTCGGATTTATCGGACGATGGATATGGTCCCAGGCCACCATACGCGCCCTCTTCATTTCATTAGGAAGTATAATTTCTTAATCATGCTTATCAAGTGCATTGGAGTAGTATGGAACTAATTATAGTCAATTCATTTGCTTCTGTAATAACTTTATTTTTCTTTTTTGTCAACTTTTAGGGTTGATGGAAAATGGTTAAAAGGTAAAGCTTTTGCCGTACAGAAGACAAATGTCATTGTAAATGACATTTATTTTTTAAAGTGACAGCTGGTTGGACTAAAATTTTTCCTCAGTATTAAGGCTAATGAATTAATTTAACGAACAAAGTTTCGTTGATGGTTTACTGCGAGTTATTTGGTATATCCTGCGGGTGAACCGTAACTATATTATGGCGTAGGCGTGTTACAAGTGTTGCAAGCATATGTTTTAAAGCTGCAGTACCTCAAGTAAAACGATTCCCTAAAGACTGTTATAAGCTATAATACGTTGTGGTGCAGGGGTGCTACGAAGTGTCATAACCTGTTGCAGCCTTTTAAATGATATAGTTGTGAGATGTTTGCCAAATACCTTATTAAAACTGCAGCACCCCTTTCCAAAACTGAAACTGATTTGGCGGAAAGGTACGGCAAATAGTTCTTGCAATGTGGATGCCTTTTCAATGTTCAAGCATTACCTGACGTCTTTTAATTCTCTATTCTGCTAAGTTGGTAATCTAGGGATTATTTGGTGACCATTCAGGTAGCTCCTTCCCGGAATTAAAATTTTTAGTCTTTCTTATGAATCAAACTGTATTGGAAAGTTAAGAAATGTTGTAATCCTGGGCCATTTCTTAATTGACTATGAAACCGTTCTGATTGTATGGCTTCTTAAGGCAAGCCAAGAAAGGGAAGGAAAGAAACTAACTGCTTTTGCATATTTTGAACCCTGCATACATTTAAATTGCCGAAGTACGCAAGTTGCAGATTGTCCATGTTATGTAGCTGGCTGACATTGGCCATGCAAATGCTTCGAGCAACCTCTCGATTCATCATTGACTTTTGTTTATTTTGAGTGATCAACAAAAGTGCCCTTAGTCATGATCGAATTTCCAAAAACATAGTATGTGTGTTACCCTGTACAGAATTTGCATGAAAGAACAGTATGCAATATGACGACTACTTTAATGCGAAATGGGTTGTGTCCATCACCTTAAGTATGTCGCAATTTCACTGAATAGGATCGAAGTAACTGGAGAGCTCAGTTACAGCGAAGTGAGAGAAGAGGAACTTGATACATTGTGAAGCCAGTCATCGAATGACTTGGGATTGCCAATTCTGCATGTATACATCCTTATTTCTCTTATTCAGCATTTCAAGCTCACAGGCATGGGGACACTGAGTGGGTGGAGATAAAGCACAAGAGCTCATCAGCCGTCCATGTCACTTGGGAGAGGTTGCACAGAAGGCTCACCAATTCCTCATTCAGCACAGAGAGCGTCGATAAACGACCTGATGAGTTAATATAGCAAAGTAAGTCAATCATTACTACAGGACTGTGCCAATTGCACATCATTTCTAACCTTGCAATTTCTTGGTTCCCCTCTTAATATTGCCAATTTTGTGTTTGCTAATGATAGATGTAACAAACTGTAGGTCTTTGGAATGGAACGTACTCTGCTCATTAAATTTAGCTAAAAAGACAAGTGCTGGCATTCTGTACTGCTTTAATCTGAAGGAATGAGTTATTTTACTTATCACCAAACGGCCACAATGAATCTGAAGAATTATATGGTACTAGAATCATTCACTTTGGTCATACCGGATGGAAAAGGTGTAGTTCTGCAACAGTTTGTAGTGGACAAGTACCTGAACTCTTGATGAGATTTAGAAGCGAAGATGATGCCAAGACTCTCTCCTCCAGTGCTCTATCAAAGTTCAATGACTTTAGCATCTGTGGCATTAAAATTGAGCACGCCTCCAACTGTAGATCTCCGTCCTCGACCAAATGGAGAAACCGGCTCAGCCATGAGACAGTGATGATGCCAGCTCTCACCAATACAGGGATACCATTTTCGATTGCACCTGAAAGGGCGGTCAAGAATCTGCCATTCCTGAGCAAGACAAGAGCTGTTTTCCTTAGCCAGTTTTCGGTTTCCTCTTCTTCATCATCCTAAAAATTGCAGCATTGATTAGCCAAACCATGATGTTCTGGGTTATAGTGAGAGCACAACTTACGTTTCCACAGAAAGTGAGACTTGAAGTACGTTTCATTCATTAGAGCTGCTAGTTTGAAAGAGCACGAAATTCACAAGACTTGTTGCAACTTTCGACTACAAAAAGCTGAATAATGTGTTTTGGAACCATCAAGTTGTTTAGGCCATATTAGCTTCAGAATTCTCAGTGTGTCGAGAACTGATGTGTAGCAGTGATGTTATGCAATTCTTATCTGGCTATTAAAGGCTCAACTGAGTATAATACCAACCTTTATGCTTATGTATTAGCTATCAAGGAATTTTGCGCTAACCAGACCAATTCTGCCTGCATAATTCCACTTCAAAATGAAGTGCCCTCGCAAGACGAACTAAATTTTCCCTTTCCTTAGACTCCCTTTCCCTGGAAACTTCTCAAATAATCTACTTTGAAATTGAATTTGAATAACACACTAACCCTGGGCGTTGTAGTACCAAGAACTGTATTTTCACTGTGGAGTGCCATGTCTGGATCTTCTGGAAAACCCAACTTCTGCAGAAGCCATTGTTCAGTCACCGGCTCTCCTGTCAAAAGAAAATGGCCTCCAAGCATCAGGAGACTTCTCGCCACTTGTTCTTGGATATTTTCACTGACTAATTGACAATCCAAAGCAGCTATGATCGCCTCGAGCGCTTCTTCTCTGTATAAACTGCACATCCCACAGTCTCCCTGCAAGAAACTACAGTTCCTAATGGAGGTCGTTCTAGGATCTCAAATCGAAATTTCCAGAGAAATTAAAAAGCTCAACAATTAGATATTTCCAATATTTCACAACATAATTAGAAATACCAGAAGATCAAGCTGCAGTAAAATTATGGCAAACAGCGGGCGTTTTTCCAATGAAGCTCTTTGGAGGTAGATCAGCAAGACTTGCATAGCATTCAGCCCACCCGATCTACTTTTTACTCCACACAGGAACTTGTTTATTTCTGACCTTCTGTTATAATAACATGGCTGAGGATATCAATCTCGTCTTGCAAATATAGCTAAAGTACAAGGTTTGTTGAGACAAGAAAAATGTACCTGCTAAGGCAGAGAAACTCAATTAGTAAATTTAAAGCGTGAGTAGATTTCTTTTGGTATTCAAGTACAATCAGTTCAAGCAGAGAAGCCTTGTTTATATTTTCAGCAACATAATTTCGACATGTCCCATCAGCTTGGATGCAACAAGATGTGAGAACTGCAGCATTTGTCCTCTCTTGAAATTCTCCTACATCGATCCGCTTTATAAGAAGATTTAATCCCCCAAGTGAGACCATATATCTTGCGTTTTCCAAGTTTTTGTCCTCGTCAAAACCGAAAACAAGTTGATTTAGCATATAGAAGGCCGCTACTCTAGGAGCACAGCATACGGTGAAAAGGGTCTGCAGTTGGTCACCAAACTCGAGGACTCGAAGGATGAGCAGGACCCACTCAGTGGATATCATCTGTTTTGCCTTCGGTTTCAAGTGATAAAGCAGAATGGCAGCTTTTAGGAATACACTTGAACGTTTCAAAAGCCTTATGAAGATTTTGAGCCGCGGGTCAGAGCTCAAAACTATCTGGCTGATCTTCCCATTTCGTACAACTATTTCCGTTATCAATGAGATCACTAACTCAAGAACTTCGTCGTCTTGTGATGCAAATAAAACTTTAAGCATCCCCTGAATGACCAGGGCTTTCGATACTGATGCTTCAATGGTGTGACCACCATGCGAGCTCAACCAGGCTTTTGTTATGACATGGATAGCAGTTTCACATTCACTTAGAATATTCAAGCAACATAAACTGGAGATGGCTTTACCCAGATCATCTGAGACATCAGGATCAATTTCTTCCAGTATGTTCTGGCTATTGCTGGAGATGCCATTTCCGCTAACCAGGCACTGGATGGGAACACTTTGGCAGTTAAGCAATGAAAAGTAGTTTGGTCTCTGCGTCTTAGGCCACAAATCAACTTTCTGATTCTCACAGTAGTTTCTTGATGATATTCGAAGAGTTTCATTCTGCATTGAGGCAATTGAATATATTACAGCGTTGTTACTACTAAAGAAAAATTACAAACAGGAAACAAGTTGATATTTGACGTACATGAATGATTCTGGTGCTGCTACAATTTTCTTCACTACTACACAGATTCCCTTCATCAACCGAACCAAATTTTCTACTTCCACACTCAAGGTCCATAGATCGTCGATCCAGTTGGCGACCAAAAACTGCCTGGTATCTTGAGTGACATAGAAGACCATATAGCTTATCAGACATTCAGCATATCTTAATCACCTAAACTGTTGCATTGGAAAATTATTTAGCATGAGTTGCATAAACTTACAGATTTCCACTAATTGAGGAACGTGTAGTATATGAATCCAGCGATTGCCTTCGAGTCAATCTGTGGCTATGCGTTCTTTGTGGTTTCACGTTCCTTGAAAATTCATGGCTCTGTTTTAATGGCAAAGGCACGTCTGGAACTGAAGGAGCCTCGACCCCTACTTTAAGCCACTGTTTGTAATACAGGGCAAACTGAGCAGTGCCCATATCCAGTTGGTCATTGTACAACTTGCTTAAGCATTTCAATTTCCTCTCATCCTCAACATCGTCTGAGCTTGAAAGGAATTCGACTTCCCTAGTGTACCAAACCCTGAGGTGAAGAAGGTGAGGAAGGAAGAGATGCTCCCACAAGTCAGGAAGCAAGTGAGTCCTAGCAAGAAACGGTGAATCACAGAAAACCTGAAGCAAGTGCCTAGCTGAGATTCTATCATTCTTCTCTAACTTGTAGCTAATGGAGAGGTACAATTGAGCGCAAGCTGAGAGATATGAATTGGGTATCCCACAAGTGGAACCGTTCTTCATTTTCTTCGAATTCAAAGATGCAACAACATTCAGAAGCCCAATGGAGTTTCTCAGGGACTTCATCCTCCGCTCCTTTCTTTTTATACCTGGATCATCCACCAATTTTTCAATGCTATCGATACCCATTTCCATGCTCTTTAGGATCTCATCGTCGGCATTCCTTTTCTTCCGTGCCAAGCAAGAACCACATTTCTCACGAATGCTAATCCTGAAGCTCTCATCCTTCACATACCGACCGGTGTAGCCACTTAGTATTGAGATCACTGCTTTGATAGCCACCGTATCAATGGCAGGCTCATCTCTTATCTCTGATTCCAGCGATTTATTAGCATTCAACCTCTCTGACATAGAAGCGGCCCTTTCCGACACCAAAGCCAATGAACTATTCCTCCGCCTATTACACGTGACGGGTTTCTGCTCCGCAAACTCAATGCTTTTCCGACCACGGCAGAAGTACCCAGGCAACTGTTTTGGCTCGTCGTTTTGGGTCATATCCAGGAACTTCACTGGGGTGGTCGACAATAGCTGTCCGTCCTCGAATCCTTCTTCTGCCAGCAATTCCTGCAGAGAAGCCATTTCGTGGATACACAGACTCAGATGTGAAGGAGTGAAGAGGAAGAGAGGGCTGAAAGCTCCGGTTCTGTCATTCTTTGAAGAAGATAACAAAAGACAGCTTGGAAAACACAGAATGAGGTGACGAAAGACATCAGACAAACCCTCGTCCGGGCATCTTTATTTGGCCGTGTCTTTCCCTGGACCACCCTGTGCTATGGCACATTGGCAGTTTCTTGTTGATTTTGGCTTTTGTTGCGGTTGAGCCGGTTCATTCGAGGCGTTTCTGTGATCCCGTTGGGTAAAATCCGAGGATCAGTTCCCTAAAAAAATCACCAATATTAGGTTGAATTTCGATTCTGACCGCGCCTTTTTTTTTTTTTTTGGGGGGTGGTAAAGAACAATCGTCATTTTCGACTACATCCCAAATATGAGCTCGTCGAAATTCCGTCCGACATGGCTGCTTCGATGTGGAAATTCCGCGTCAGCAATGAATTCACCTCGTTTGCTGACGTTTAATACAGGCACGAAAAAAAAAAAACCAGAAAAAGAAAAAGAAAAAGATGTCAGAGAGAGAGGGGCAAGCTGGTGGTGGAAGACACGAAGTTGGAGGCGATTGGATGGATGACGGCGACGCAACCTACGCACCGTCGATGATCCAGCGAGGTGGTGATGGACGGAGGGTCAGTTGACCGCCCCAACCCCTGACTACCAACAGTCCCCCTCACTCCCTGACCGCCCCAATCCCACGTCTCCCTTCCATCACATCCTTGCCGCAAGAACTCGTCCTCTAGAGAT
This sequence comes from Eucalyptus virginea, assembly GCA_014182375.1. Taxonomy (NCBI): domain Eukaryota; kingdom Viridiplantae; phylum Streptophyta; class Magnoliopsida; order Myrtales; family Myrtaceae; genus Eucalyptus; species Eucalyptus virginea. Next base: position 17,620,249 of record CM024517.1, on the reverse strand, counting down.
CAACGATGGCCGTTGACCTAGAAAATCCAGTCGTGGCCGCCGCCACCCTAGTCGACCTTGAACCAACCCAAATCTGAGGTCAGGCTGAGCACTAGTTCTCAAATCCAGGGCTCATTCAAGCTTAGATCCAAAATCTAAGGCTCAAGTTTGCTGGCCAAGCTCGATAAAGGATGAGCCGTGGCCGAGCTAGTGGAGATCGGATGCGAGGGGCCATCAGCCTAGAGCAAATGCTTTAGCAATGAAGATTAGTGTTTTATTTATGGTGAGTTAATTTATGTATCTCTCAAATTCGTATATCTCTTGGATTTATGTATCTATTAATTCATGATTCATGTATTTTCTAGATTCTTATATCCATTTAATTCTTATATCTTATAGGTTATTGAATTTATTGAATTCATGGTTCATGATGAATTTTGAACTCTATAAATAGATTTGAAACTTCTCATTCCAAGTAGAAGCGAAACACGCACATCTTCTCTTTTCAAGTTTTCTCTAAGTGTGTTGGTTTCAAGAAATGTTATACAGAGTCATATTCATATACCGATACCAATAAGTTCGATATGTTGTATATTGGGAAGTGAAGTTTGTGAAACTGCCTACTACCGCTAGCAGGAACATTGTTGGTAGGAGCTAACCGTCTTAAGAAGATTCGGCTAGCCGTATCTCACCTCAAATTACTATTTCTTATTATTATCACTTTCTTGAATTTATTATTTTCCGATCATAACAAACAATGTTATTTATTCTTTCCCCAATACGTTTTCTTCTTCTCCTCGTCTTTATATATTTTCCAACAATTTGTGGCGAGGGGTTAGAGAAATAGAGATCTCATTGGTGATTGACAACAAAAGGGAGGATGGTCCCATGGCGGTGGAAGGCCGTGAGGTGGCGATGGAAGGCCATGAGGGTCAGTTGAGTTGACTATGAGTTTGAGGCCCTGTTTGATAATGTTTTTGTTCCTCTATTTTTGTGTTCTTTTGTTCCAAAAAAAATAAAAAAATAAAAAAACGAATAGAAATATGTTTGATAACGTCAGCTAATTTTTTTTTCCTCAAACAAATCAGTGGCCAGGAAAATGATTTGGAACGAAAAAAAAAATTACTTCTTTTGATGAAAATTAGATTCAAGATGGAATAAACTTTTAGCACTTTATTATATATATTTTTAATGTCATTTTCTTTTAGAAATAACTAGGTCGTGAAAACCTAGTGACTCCAGATAATGTTTGCAATTCTTATGCACCTGTTTATTATGATGCCCAAAGATTAACTATCAACGTCATATATTATGAGTTACAAACCAGTGAGACTCTCTCCTACCATTTTTTGTCATCCATCCTTGACTAAGCATTATGTCGGATTTTCTTAGTGTTGGAGAAAATTCCTATGATGTTTTGAAGCTGACAAAACTTATCCAAGTTCTATTATGAAGTTTTAGACTTCTGTGTCAAAGTCTATCTTACATCAGAAGTTTGCCTACTTTGACAAATTCCAAACTAAACGCAAGAATGAAGACTTAATTAGATTCAAGATTATTTTCTTCAAGGTATACTGCGTATGAGATATATCAGGCTTTTTGGTTGGAAATATCACCTACCATATAGGTTATCTTGATTGGAATTAATTTCTAAGAAGCAAATCATTTTGGAATGCAAACTTATTTGAAAATAATTTACTTATGGAAACCAAGATCCTGATTGTATGGGCGAACATGATTGACAGACTTTCATATCAATCTTCAAACGGCTCGAGATCTTCTTGATTGATTCCGTCCAATGGGTTGATTAGAAGAATTCCTCTGGAAAGTGCCAACGGTCAAGAAGGCACGGAGGAGTATTTAAGGAAGTTCTTCAAGTCATTCGAAAGAGAGCGTGAAAAAAGAATTCTAAAGTCTGAAACTTCCAAATCACTTGTCCTTCATCAGTTAGTGCTTAAACTTGTATTCGAAAGTGAGAAACTCTAGAAAGTGATCTTGTGAGAACAGTAGAGACTCCTTACTAAAAAGTCGAGATCATAGGGTTGTAACATTCTCTTTCGATTCATAGTGGAAACCAGACCAAAGGCTGTTAGCGTGAGAGAGTTGACATATGCTTGATCTAAACTGAACCACTATAAATCTTGTGTCTATTTTTCTCTTCCTTGAACTACTTTACTTTACTTACTGCAATATACTTCCGTATTTTGAAATAATTGTTAAAGTCTGAATCCTTCTACAAAGTCTGTAGTCTGTCAGACTCAGTTTAAAAGAAAAGCATTTTTACTGCATTTCGCGAAAATTTGTTTTCACATATATTCACCCCCCTCCAGGTGTTCATACTAGTCATTTCAATTGGTATAAGAGTTGTGTGCTTATTTTGTTGAAGTGTTTTTACTTATAAAGTTAAAGATCTTCTATGGCTAGTATTCTGGCTCCAGGTTTGGTTGAGGGACAGAGCAACACCAGACCTCTTTACTTCGATGGAAAGGAGTACGACGTGTGAAAAAACAAGATGAATGCATTTCTCAGATTAAGAGATCCCTTGGAGTGAGATGTTTTTGAAAAATGAATCATTCCTAAAGCAACAACAGCTTCAGACAAATGGAAAGAAGTGATTGATGTTGATGAATCAACACAAGCTGAAGTTACCAAGAGACAGACTCTTGACGCAAAATCAATTTATTCTTTATATTGTGCTTTGTCTCTCATAGAATATAATCGAATTTCTTCTTGTGAAACATCAAAAGAAGTTTGGGATAGACTTCATGTTACCTATGAGGGGACTCACCGTGTGAATGAAACAAAAATAAACATTATGCTTGGACAATATGAAGCATTCAGAGTGAAGCCTGGAGAATCTATCTCTGATATGTTTAGTCGCTTTACAGAGATTGTGAATGGCCTAACTTATCAAGGCCAACCAATTTTTGGACCAATGAAAGTCAACAAACTACTGCGTGGACTTTCAAATAACTGGAATCATGTAAATACCTCAATTAGAGAGACTCAAAGGATTATGCCTCTATTAGTAGATGAACTAATAGGCACACTTCAGTCGTACGAAGTGGAGCAGATCAATGATGAGGAAGATCCAAAAGGTAAGAAATCAATTGCTTTAAAATCTAAGGTTGATTCTGATGATACAGATTCGGAAGATGATATGGATGATGAAAAATTGGCTCTCATGATAAAGAAATTCATAAGACTGAACATAAAAGGTAGAAGGTTCAATTGGAAGAAGCAAGGCTTGTAGAATTTCTAGAAGAAACCTACAAAAGAAGCTGAAACTAACAGGGATGTAATATGCTTCAAGTGCAAGAAAAATGGGCATATCAGACCAAACTGTCTCTTGTTGAAAAAGAAGAAAGGGAAGATTGAGAAATACAAAAAGGTTCTCAAAACAGAAACTTTGAGTGACATTGAATGTGAATAAAGCGAAGAAGAATTTGCAAACATATGTCTGATGGCTCACTCAGATTCAGACTCAGAATTAGAAACAGACACTGATTCAGACTCTGACAAAGAAATCGAGGTTAGTAAATCAGAAATTCCTGTTAAAGTCTCTATGTATATAAAAAAAACTTCGCCTCAATCTTAAATCCTCTCTTAAAAGGATCTTTGTACTAAAGAAGGAGAATTTTAAGCTCAGCAACATGAAGTTTCTTGAAAAGAAAAGTTTGAAAATCTGAAAAGAAGCTTTGATGACTTGAAAGAAAACTCGGATTCTCTTTCAAAAGAAAATGTTGTTTTAAAAAAGGAAATTTCAGATATTTCAAAAAGGCTTTCAAAATGATCAAAAAAATTAGAGAAAATTCTTACAGCTCAAATACCCTATCTTAACAAATTTGGTCTGGGTATGAGTTCTGAAACTACTCATTTAATTGATTTTCCTAAAGTAAAAGAGAGACTTAAGCAAAAACCTCCAAAAACCTTTTACAAAAATCATTTTCAAAAAGTATTTGTAAAACCTATTGGCCGAAGTGCTCTTAGATGTTCTAAGTGTAACATCTTAGAACATTTCAAGAAAGATTGTCCTAAGGTTTTGAGACCAGTTAAGAAAGATTGGGCAAAAATTGTTTTTAATACTAACACTCCTGGACCCAAGAAAATTTGGGCACCAAATAAAGTTTGAGTTATTCTTTTGATTACAGGTCACTATTGAAAGAAAGATCAAATGATATTTGAATAGTGGCTATTCGAGACATATGACAGGAGACTCAAGCTGTTTCGTAAAGCTGGATAGACTAAAAGGAGGAAAAGTTTCTTTTGGAGGAAATAACAAAAGAAAGATTATAGGCTATGGAACTGTGAAGATTGGAAGCCTGACCATCAACAATGTTTCCCTGGTGAAAGGTTTAAACTACAATCTCCTAAGCATAAGTCATCTTTGTGATACTGGTTTCAGAATAAACTTTCAAGAAGGCATTTGTTTTGGAATAAGTCAAGACTTCTCTCAATCATTTATTGGGCGAAAGCATGGCAACATATATCTTCTGGACGTAAATCCAAAAAGCTCCCAGTGTCTTATTTCTATTCAAGATGAAGCAAGTCTCTAGCATCGGAAGCTTGGTCATGTAAATATGAAGCAAATTGCCAAGGTTTTCTCTAGGAAGTTGGTTTGAGGACTTCCTAATTTGGCTTATCAAAGTCTGAATTATGCACTCCTTGTGTCTTGGGAAAGCAGGTTAGAAATTTTTTTAAACCAGTAACTCAGATTTCTACCAGTCGAGTATTGTAGCTTCTCCATATGGATCATTTTGGACCAACAAGAACTCAAAGTCTTGGTGGAAAGAAATATTGTCTAGTAATCGTGGATGATTATTCTCATTTCATATGGGTGTTTTTCTTAGCAAACAAGTCTGAGACTTTTGTATACTTCTCAAACTTTGCCAATAAAGTTCATAATGAGAAAGGATATGCTATTTCAAGCATAAGAATAGATCATGAAGGTGAATTTGAAAATCAAAATTTCACAAACTTCTGTAATGAATCTAGTTTTCAGCATGTTTTCTTTTCTCCATATACTCAAGAATAAAATAGGGTCGTGGAAAGAAAAAACAGATTTCTATAAGAGTTGGCTAGAACTCTTTTGATAGAAAGCAAAATACCCTCTCGCTTTTGGGCAGAAGTAGTTTTTACTGCTTGTTATTTTATCAACGAGGTGTTTTTAAGGCATATTCTAGGGAAGACTCTCTATGAGGTATATAAAGGAAAGAAGCCAAATGTTTCCTACTTTCATGTCTTTAGTTATAAGTGCTTTATTTTGAAAAATGCAAATGATCAATTTGGAAAGTTCGAAGAAAAATCAGATGAATGAATTTTTCTTGAGTATTCAATGTTAAGCAAAGCTTATAGAGTTTTTAACAGAAGACTCAATCCGTGGAAGAATCTATGAACGTCAAGTTTCAGGAAAATATGCAGATTCAGCCAGATCATGTTCAACTTGAAGAGTCTGAACTAGTTCCAGACTTAACAAAGCCTGTCTCCCTTAACAAAGTTCAGACTTCTGGAGTACAGCAACAAGTAGAACAAGAAGATTCAGACGTAACAGAGGATCAACAGACTCTCTGGCCAAACAACAATTGGAAGCACAAGTCAAGTTATCCTAAAGAACTCATCATTGGCAATGTTGATAAAGGAATTCGCACCAGATCACAAGCAAGAGAAGACTCTAGTGCTTTAGCACTTGTTTCTGAGTTAGAACCAAAAGGTGTAGAAGAAGCTCTGTCTAATGAAAGCTGGATAGAAGCTATGCAGGAAGAACTCGGACAATCTAGCATTAATGACATATGGGAGCCGATTCCAAAACCTAGAGGCAAATATATTATTGGTACAAAGTGGGTCTTTAGAAACAAGATGGATGAGAAAGGAAAAGTGGTTAGAAATAAAGCAAGGCTCGTAGCGAAAGGATATACACAAGAAGAAGGAATAGAATATGACGAGACCTATACACCAGTAGCAAGGTTAGAAGCAATTAGTGTGACATCCCGATTTTCCAATTCTATTTTCAATAAATTGAGACGGGCATTTCGTTGGCACGCATATAGTTCCTTTCCTTGAGTCGGCCACTCATGTGAAAACTAGTCTATCAAGTAAAGCCGGTAAGAAATTCTAATGCATCAGACTCGAGAATTTGACCAGGAAGCGATCTTTCGACCGAGCTAATCTGCAAGGGTCATTACGACACAATTAAAAATCGATTAGAGATCAGAGATAGGTCGATTCGACAAAGACATGTGATCAGGTGTGGGTGATTCCACCAGATCGCACAATTCTTGTCGATCGGCACTGGACCGGCTTTTCAATCGATTGGGTACCCTGTGTTCGTATTTGAAACCTTGAGATTACCACGACAACCGAAAGTCGCCAATGTTTCAAAGATGTACATTGTGGCTTGAGATGATCAACCACGGGTCAAATGCATGAAAATTTCTAAAGGCTACCCGGTAGGTTGGGCCGCGCTAGTATCCTGCCAAAGTGAAATTAACCGTGGAATTGAGATCGAATTCAGAAATTGGAAGTCTAGGTGTGTCACAAATCATTTTAGGAATATTAACTCATCTTTAGAAGATTTTTCATGTAATCAGAATTTTTCAGCAATTAAATTAGAGAATGGCTAATTTGGCTCGAGAAATTAATAGGCCCGCCCTTGGTCGTGCTTTTGGGACTTAAGTTGGTTCTATGGACAAGTGAAGATGTGAATTGAAGTGTGGTGACATTGGATTAATTTTATGGACTTCATTTGATTCAATTGGAAGAAAATCAAGTGGAATTGAAGAATTTGTTGTACTAAATTACGCCAATGCGCGGCGGAGGATGGAATGGGCCCCATGAAGATTGTTGTGGGAGATTTGAAGTTAGTGGAGCGTGACATCACTAGTGGGCCCTTTTTGTTGGATTAAAGAAAGAGAAAAAGAAAAAGAAATGGCCCCTCCTTCTCTCTCCTCCCCCTCTCTCTTCCATCGACACCCCCCCTCTCCATCTTCTTCTCCTTCTTCGCACGCCTAGCAATGGAAGAAGCCGAATGCAGCAGCCCACAGCTCCGTCCGTCGCCAGTTGCTGCCGCCATTCACACCGCCAGGCTACTCGTCGTCCGCTTGCACCACCACCGCTCCATCACCTCCCTCTCTCCTCCTTCTCCTGCTTGTGCTCGACATCCCCAGCAAATTTGAGAATGTTGAAGCTGGCTGCAGCCCAGCCGAACCGCCGTCCGCCGCCCCGCATAGCCGCTGCTCCTCCTCTTGACCGTGCGCGCGCCGCCCGCTCGCCTAGCCACCGCTCGACGTCGCCCTCGTCAGCGCCAACCTGCGTTCCAGCAGCTCATCCGAGCAGCTCGGGCCTTCGCTGGAGCTCCCTCCGTCGCCGTCGACCTACCCACCGGCCCGTTGAAGCCCCGTCGGTCTTCTCCACCCGTTTCCGACCCAAGCTGACGCCGGATCCGCCCTTCTCGGCCCCAAAATAGTAACTGCAAAAATGGGTATGGCAGCTCGGTTTTGGCTCGTTTTGGCCGGCTTCCCGGCTCCGGATGCTTGGCCCGCTTTGAAGAAAGTTGTTCCCCTCGACGTCCCCGTCGTTTTGGTCCGCTCGGCTCGCTAATCCAGTGAGTTTAGCTCACTAAACCTTGATTAGAGGGTTAATGATGCTTTAGGTGTGCTTAGTTTATGTTAAGTGTTATTAGGTGGTTAGTTTAATTTATTTAAGTGTAGATTATATTAAGGTGCTTAATTAACTTAAAGTGTGTTTATTTAAGGTTAAAAGAAGTTATTTAATGTTAAGCCTTGATGGGACATAATAGGGTTTTATTTTTGAATTATTTAATTGTTTCGAAATTCTGGAATTTATAATATTATATTATATTCCGAAATTATTAAAATATTATTATTATTTAAAAAAACGGAAAAATTATTTTTGACCCCGATTGCTTAGAATTTCGTGCCGATCGCTGCTGTGCATTTAGAATTTGAAATTGATGATTGGTTATGGCAAATTGAGTGTGATTGCGATAAATAGAGATTTTTTTTATAAAATCCCAAGTGTCGAAATTGATGGGAGATTGGCCGTGATTAACCACCTATTAGAGGTCGTGCCTAGTGGGGCCGTGATTAACCACCTATTAGAGGTCGTGCCTAGTGGGGCCGTGATTCGCCACCTGATAAAGGTTGCGTCCAGTGGGGCCGTGATTGACCCCTATTAGAGGTCGTGCCTAGTGGGGCCGTGATTGGCCACCTATTAAAGGTTGTGCCCAGTGGGGCCGTGATTGACTACCTATTAGAGGTCGTGCCCAGTGGGGCCGTGATTGGCCACCTATTAAAGGTTGTGCCTAGTGGGGCCATGATTGACCACCTATTAGAGGTTGTGCCCATCGGGCCGGGATCTACCAACTTTTAAAGGTTGTGCCACGTGGGGCCGTGATACCACTAATTCAAATTGTGTGCCGAGTGGGGCCGTGATTGCCACTGGTTGTTAAACCTTCCTATAGGGTCGTGATTGGAGGCAGTGATTGATTTGCTAGAATGACATGTAATCGGCTGAGTCGATTGATCGCTGAGACAATTCAAGTAGTTGAATTGTTCTGATAATGTGATTGTGCCACAGTTGTTTGGTTATCATAATTCACGTGGTTGAATTATATGAATTGTGCTAACCTGCAGGAATGAACCGAGGCGAGGTAAGTTCTCTGTGTGATGTGGTTAGGCCACCCTTGGGCGTATTTTCTTTCTAATAGGGGTTTAGGGGGTTGAACTTGCTGAGACATTGTCTCATCCCGGTTTGGGGATTACAATTTTAGGTCCTTGGTGGACGGAGCGGCTAGATAGCTTTGGTTGACCTTGAGGAGTTGCAGAGGTGAAGTCAGGAGGATTGGAGAACGTGTCCGACTTGTAGGTCATAGGACAGTTCATTTTTAAGAGCCGGTCTTTTGTAGACTTTTGGCTGTAGGCCTTTATTTGTAACTCCGTTAGTTTATGTAAGTGATTGGTTGTGAATTTGCTTCCTGCTTTTCTATCCCGTATTTCATTGTTAGGGGTTTTATAATACGTTCCGCTTGCGCATCAAAAAATTTAATGGGGTTAGTGACACTACCTGGGAATGTCACATTTGCATGACCATGGTGGGATGTTGGCGCGCTTGAGGTTCGGGGCGTGACAATTAGATTATTGCTTGCTTTTGTTTGTTTCCAAAATCCCAGGTTATTCTAGATGGATGTTAAAAGTGCATTCTTAAATGGATTCATTCAAGAAGAAGTTTATGTAGAACAACCACCAGGATTTGAAGATCCAAGAAAACTAGACTCAATCTACAGACTGAAAAAGGCATTGTATGGTCTGAAGTAGGCTCCACGAGCTTGGTATGAAAGGTTGAGTAAGTTTCTAACTCAGAATGGTTTTAAAAAAGGAAAGGTTAATACTACTCTGTTTATAAAAAGGGAAGGAAAAGATTTTCTACTTGTTCAAATTTATGTAGATGATATAATCTTTGGTTCTCCTAACGAAAGTCTCTGCAAGAAATTTTCAAAATCTATGCAAGATGAATTCAAAATGAGCATGATGGATGAATTGATCTTTTTCTGGGATTGCAAGTTAGACAATCAAAGGAAGGTATATTCATTCGCTAGGAGAAATATGCTAAAGATCTCATCAAGAAATTTAGATTGGAGAATTGCAAGATGACAGAAACTCCTATGTCGAGTTCATCAAAACTGGACAAGGATGAAGGAAAGAAGTAGATCAAAAACTATACAGAAGCATGATCAGCTCTCTTCTTTACCTCACTGCCTCTAGACTTGATATTTTATTCAGTGTGTAAATTCGTGCTAGATTTTAATCTGATCCAAAGGAATCTCATCTGAGTGCTATTAAGCGCATCATTAAATATGTTGCGACTTTTCCAAAGCTGGGTCTATGGTATCCAAAAGAATGAGACTTTTCTCTTCTTGGTTATTCTAATGTTGATTTAGCCGGTTTTAGAATTGATAGAAAGAGCACATCTAGCACATGTCAATCGTTGGGACAAATGCTGGTGTCTTGGTTTTCAAGGAAACAAAGTACGGTGGTTTTATCAACAGCGAAAGTAGAATATGTTGCTCTTGGGAGTTGTTGTTCTCAAATTCTCTAGATAAGACAATAACTAAGAGACTTTGGAATAGAAGAATCCTGCATAGAGATCAGATGCGACAACACAAGTGCTATCAATCTCACCAGAAATCACATTCTTCATTCAAGGGCGAAGCATATAGAGATTCGATATCACTATATAAGAGATCATGTCTAGAATGACGAGATTATGGTTCAATTTGTTGATTCAAAAAATCACCTAGCAGACATATTCACAAAACCGTTGGAGAAAAACTCATTTGAGTCTATTCGCAGCAAGCTGAATATTATCTCTCCTAAAATCTGAAGTTGCTCAAACTCAGAACTTCATCTTCAACAAGCCACTTCAGAATGTACATATTCTCAAATCTAGGTATTTTATTTTTAGAATGAAAATTTTGAACAAGTATGATTTTATCTGAATCGATGCTTACCTATTTTTATTTTTGGCAGTTATTATTTTTGCTAAAATGCGATTTCAAATTTTTAGCAGTTACCTTTTTTATTTTTGAAAAAGCATTTTCCCTTGTGATGATTCGACTACCTTGTTTCGATTTGGTTAAATACTCCAAGATTTCTCTTTTTTGAAGCACAAACATTTTGCAAACCCTAACGTCTAATCTCTCTTTCTCTCTCGACTTTTTCTCTCAAAGTTTCTCTGCAAGTTTCCATCTTTTCTTCACTCGAATATGTCTACGAAATCTTCCAAGACTGCATCCATGTCACACCAAAGGAAATCTTCTCGGATCGCAAGTTAGGGGCCTCGGAACATGCCAGAAGGACTGACACACTTTGATCTTACCGGTGATGACTCTCCTCATCAACCTTTGGAAGAAGAAGTTGAACAAGATGCGGTTCCTCTTAGAGTCTTGACACCCTAGGCTCTTTACAAGCATTATTGTTATCTGAAACAGGGTGGTTTCCAATGTCCTTTATTACTAGTTTCCTGAAAGGTCATGGACATGGGAACGAAACTATTTTCTTGAGAAGCATGGAAAGGATAGGAGTGGCACCAAAGGGTTTGGCAGAAAAAGCTTTTCAGCATTTTCCTTATGATCCTAGATTTAGTTCTGTGAATCAGCCTGAAAATAAGGATGATGATGAGCAAATATTTTCAAATTTTCAACCCAGGATGGGTGTGGCTGCTGATGTCCATGGTGAAAGAACAAAATTGTTTCGTTCTAAGGAGCATAAAAGGGTTTATGCCCAAATGTGAAATAGAGGGGTGATAAACCCTCGAACAGTAGATTTTGACTTATTCGACTCGATAAAAGTGAACTTGAGGGAAAAGTTGGCCATCCTTCAATTAATAAAGTTTTGTGCTGAGACAGCTGTGGCTCATCCGGAATTGACAGCATACTTCTATTCAAATCCGTCTTTCCTTAATCAGAATTGCATTCAGTTTACTATTTGTGACAAAGCCTATGTTGTGGATGTTGACATTCTGGCCAATATTCTGGAAGTTGCAAGAAGTGGTTTTCAACCAATCAATGTCTCCATTGGCTAAGCCACTAGGTTTCTAGTAAAGGATAGATTGCCAAGTGGAGGTATCACATACTCTTGATTGCCAGCCTCCAACATTCTGCTGCACAAAATTGTCATCAACTGTATCAGACCAAAGGCAGCTCCAAAACTGATGTTTCCAGATTTGAGGCAAGAATCATGTGGGCAATCTGTAATGTGATTCGTTTCTCACTTCCTCATACTATCTTGCTACATATGTATAGGACTGTCGTGAAAGATAAAAGCCAATCGCCCTACTCTGCCCTAGTTACAAAGTTGTTCCATCATTTTCAGATCCAGTTTCCCCCTCAACTTTGCTCAAGAACTATTGCTCCTATGGAGATTGGATTGAAAATGATCTCCAAAATGAGGCTGAAGGATTTGACTAAGGCTATTGAGCTTTTGAAGAAGAAATCCTCAAGCAAAATCAAGGAGGGATCTGTTACTCTAAGAAAGCACAAAGGCAAGGAAGTTGTGCAAGAAACATGAAAGAAAAGGAGATCACTTATCCTGCAAGATGAAAAGGATGAAGATGATCTAACAATTTCTGTCATTGCCTTAAGAAATCTTCAAGGCTTTGCTACTTTTGAGAAATCAAAGGAAAGAGAAGGTGGAGAAAGACAAGATGAAGAACATGAAGAAGATGCAGGAGCAGAAGATAAAGAAGAAGAAAAAGAAGAAGAAGGTGCTTATGAAGAGAAGGGTGAGGATGATAACAAAAATAACTCCGATGGAGAGACTGCTGCAATAACATTATCAAAGGATTCTAAAGCAACCAAGGATGACCCCGAAGGAGGACGAACTGAGACTGAATATCACTCTTGCTCTAAAACAAAAAAGGTACAAGAAGAAAAAATTTCTTCTCCACTTGCAGGCATAGAAACAAGGGGAGCTCATGATAAAACAAGGATTTCTTCTCCACATAATGCGAGTGATGGTATAAACCGATCTCCTGCAAACCCTGAAAATGTTTTTGCATCCCAATTCCTTAAAGCTGAAGTTGAAGAGTCTACTCCAAGTCAGGATGCAAAACAAATTGTCCTCGATCAAGTTGATGTTCCCTCATCTCTCAACACCCCACAGACTCATTTTGCTAAAGCTAGTTCTCAAATAGACCCTGATCCAAACTATCCAAGGATAGTAGAGCTTCTTTTGGAGGTTAAAACTTAGCAATATGCAATAGATGTTGAGATCCAAAAGCTTCACACTACCTTAAGATCTACTTCAGATTTTCTCACTAGCAAGGTATAATCTCTAGACACTCAAGTTCAGGCCTTGAATCAGCAAGTTTCACAGACAGTAGCCAAGGTCAAAGATGTTTATCATCAATGCCAGAAGCTTGAGGAGACAGTGCAGTCGCTAGGGGATTTCCGACTCGTTTGAGTTCCTAAACAACCCTGATTGCATTTATCTTTTAATCTCTTTTTACTTTCTCTTTCTTTTTGCTATTGACAAAAAGGGGGAGAATGAGTGCAGATTTAATTTGTTTAAACTTTTTTTTTTTAACTTGGTTGAACTAATTTTTGAACCGATTGTATATTCTGTAGTAACCTATTGTGGTTGTAATTATGGATTTGGATTGAATCTTTGTCAAATTTGTCAAGATTAATGTATTTTCTGTGGTTGCACAATCGATGTTATCCATATCCTTAACAATATGTTTTTATAAGCTATCACATATTGCTAAAGTGTTGTTTTGCAGAATATAAGTTTTTGAATCTGCGGGAAAGTTTTGTCACCATAAAAAAATGGGAGATTGTTGGAAAAAACTCCTATGATATTTTGAAGCTGACAAAACTTATCCAAATTCTATTCTGAAGTTTCAGACTTCCGTGTCAAAGTCTATTTACATAAAAGTCTATCCACTCTGACAAGTTCCAGCTGAACGCAAGAATGAAGACTTCATCAGACTCAAGATTATTTTCTTCAAGGTATCAGTGCGTACGAGATATATTAGGCTTTCTGATTGGAAATATCACCTACCATCTTAGTTATCTTGATTGGAATCAATTTCGGAGAAACAAATCATTTTGGAATGCAAACTTATTTGGAAATAATATACTTATCAAAATCAAGATCTTGATTGTATGGGCGAACAGTATTGACGGGCTTTCATCTCAATCTTCAAACAGCTCGAGATCTCCTTGATTGATTCTGTCTAACCGGTTGATTGGAAGAATTCATCTAGAAAGTGCCAACGGTCAAAAAGGCATGGAGGAGTATTTAAGGAGGTTCTTCAAGTCATTTGAAGGAAAGCGTGAAAAAAGAATTCCAAAGTTTGAAGCTTCCAAATCACTTGTCCTTCATAACTTAGTGCTTAAACTTGTATTCGAAAGTGAGAAACTCTAGAAAATGATATTGTGAGAACAATAGAGATTCCTCACTGAAAAGTTGAGATCACAGGGCTGTAACATTCTCTTTCGATTCATAGTGGAAACCAGCCAGAAGGCTGTCAGCGTGGGAGAGTGGATATAAGCTTGATCTAAGCCGAACCACTATAAATCTTGTGTCTATTTTTCTCTTCCTTGAACTACTTTACTTTACTTACTGTGATATACTTCTATGTTTTGAAATAGTTGTTAAAGTCTAAATCCTTCTGCAAAGTCTGTAGTCAGTCAGACGCAGTTTAAAAGAAAAGCATTTTTACTGTATTTCGCAAAAATCTGTTTTCATACCTATTCACCGCCCTCTAGGTGTTCATACTAGCCCTTTCACTTAGGTCAACTTAGAATATCTTGATCAATTAAATCATTACAAAAGCCTAGTTTTATCCAAATATGAAAGGTCAAGTCTCCATCAATATTACTTATAATTAAATGAAAAAATTGGGAATATAAATTTTTAGGGTTATACCAAATGCATTTATAAGCTTTTTCTATTCTAGAAATGGAAACTTTGTGCAATTACCAAATGCGTTGTTCTGTTCAAAAACTCATCCAAGGAATAGAAATATAAAAGCCTATTCTTGAACAAAAATTGTTTTTAGGAACAAAAATGTTACCAAATGCATCATGAGTTGACTTCTATTTGTTGTCTTCCATGACAAGAAGAAAGAAGAAAAAAAAAAAGGAAAAAAGAAAAAGTAGGAAAAAATAGCGAAAACATTTATAATTGGCATGCTGAAAAGGAAAATTTTGTAGAATGGACACGTCACCCATTTAACATATTACTTGACCGAAAATAAATGGGTTAGATATAAGATTCAAGTAAAAGTTTATTATTATTTTTTAAAGAAAAAGTCAAAATTAGGATTTCACTAAAAGTCGATGAAACCCAAAAACGGATGTCATCACCTGCTACGCTGATTAGCTTGTTTCTCTACTTTAAAAAATAAAAAATAAACCAACAATCTGTGGCTGTTTGCTCAAAAAATAATTGTGGTTATATTATTAACTAAGGATGAATTTAATTCTGTGTTATGCGAGCCAACAATTCTTGACAAAGACCATATCCTTGTGTTTGATTGACAGATAATTTCACTAGAAAGAATTGAGAACTTGCAATGCGAGTTTTAACAAACTGTTTCATCGATCTTGTTTCCGTAACAAAATATCTTTCACCAAGTGTCATTTTCGACTTTTATTAAAGGAGACAAATGTTATGTGCTAATGCCAGTGAGGATATCAAATGCAATATCATAAAAGTTCCAATTACAAACAAAAATGTACAACCTCGATGACTAAACCTTTGATTCTCGAACTGAACCTAAATTATGTCGGAATCTAATCAACAACATATCTCAAGCATATACGAGTTTAATGCTGAAATCTAATCAACGACAATGTACTCAGATAAAGGACACAATGTTGGAATTCAATTGACGTTGCTAAGCAAGAGATACAATATCAGAATTTAATTGATGATACTGCACCAAGATAAAGATGCTCACCAAAATCAAATGGACGATAGGAATCCGGAAGCTACAACTAAAGAAACTAAAATTCAATAATGTAAAGATAAAGTAATGACATTTGATGTGTTGTTTGAGGGCTCCTTTATTGGATGACTGTGGTATTTATAGAGAAACTTGGTAATCATTAAGCAACAGTCCATCTTTTCATAACCGTTTCCATCTTTAGGCACGTTCCTTCTTTTCTGTAACCAACTCTTTGTAACTTCCTTGATCATGTTTTAATGTTCCCTAGTCTATCGACACCAATTCTACCACTAGATACCTAGACGTTAATCACCTTTCCAATCGCGCATTCCTCTGGCGCTTCTTGAAATATCTTGAAGACTCTAACCAAAGACTTACCACCAAAATCATTCAAGCGGCCACTTTGGTCTTCATTATTGCATTTTGACAACTAGATGCGTGGCAATCCTTTGCTTCACTTTCAATCATTGAACTCCTATCCGTAGGCTTGTTGATAATTGATCATATATTAGTAATCTTATGATGCGCAACTTCATTGTATTTTTCATCCATGTGACCAGCACATGATAGTACGACCAACTTTGAGTGTCAACAACTTTTCATCCACGTGACCGGTATATGATAGTACAACCAACTTTGAGTACCAACATAAACTAGAGCAGAAGTCGATCCATTACACAAATAACTACTAGTACAGGGCGAAATTGATTGAAAGGGCTTTAAATAAATTGCAAAGAAACAATTGGTAAATAAATCACGTGGATCGATAAAAATAGATTTCATTCTTCAAGTGTCTGCGCAAGTCTCTTTTATTTCCAGTGCCCCTTCTAGAGATGTCAACCTTGACAATCAAGTAACTATCCCCTCTTAAATTAGAATCAATCGTTCAAACCCAATCCACTTTCCCTTATTTTACCTCTTAAACTTGCGAGAGCACGTATAATTCCTTAAATAGTGTGAATACTTTGTATCGGCTCTCTCAAACCCTACTAACTAAACCGCAACTTGGTTAGCCTTATATTATTGATCAAACAAGACTAGGGTCAACACAAACCTGTTATATACTGACAATAGCTAAGTATGCTTTACTTCTACAAATTCAAGAATGGAAAAGAAAAGTTAATTGAGATGTAATCAGATAGTTTATTGCTGCTAATGAACCAACCGTATCTTTCTTTTTGGACTTCTACTATACTATTCCTTAAACTTTATAGTTGAGATTAAATTAAACTCATTATTTTCCCTCACGTTACATTTAGACAAGATGATTTTAAAAGATAGGAAGGGAGCACGCCCTTCATTAGGGAGAAGAGAAACGAAAATAAAGGCATTAATTGAGTTGAACGTTGGGCTTGGTGGGCGTGAATAGGAGGGATGTGAAGTAAAGAAATTTAGTAATTTTTTTTATCTGGGTTGGGCCACTTATCATGTGGTATTGTGGCTTAAACCTGGCCCAATAATCAGATCGTTCAACGGGGGGTTTGAAAATAACTTCCTCTCCACTTCTGACAAGACGGAAAAAAAAAAATAAAAACTCTCCCTGCATTTAACCAGTGTGAGCAAAAAACAAAGCCCTAGTAATGAGGAACGAGTTCCTTTGTTGAAGTAGCTAGAGAAGATCACTTGGCAAGATCGAGCAAGCATCAAATGTCTTTGACGTAATATATTGGATTAATCACAAAAAAAAAAAATTATGCTCATTCCAATACAGATATATATATATATATATATATATTTTGGTGTCACTAACATCCCTAAATTTGTCTATTGTGATACAAATACCCAAACATTTTTCTATTATAAAAAAATCTTGAATTTATATCAATACGACAAATATATCCCTGATGAAATTAAAATCAAGGGTATAAGTTTGGATTTTTTTTCAGTGATATAAAAAAACTTGGGGTATTTGTGTAATAGTAGGTAAGTTTAGGATTCTTGGCAACATAAAAAATTTAGAGTATTCGTGTAATAGTGGATATAATTTGAATTTTTTTTTAATGTTAATTGCCTAAACGTATTTCTCAAATCTGTCTATAACATGAAAATAATTCCTGAGCGAAGTGGGGCGGACCGCACTTTCTCGTGTATAAACCTTGCTGAGCCCGCCCATGTTCCTCTCTCTTACCTCTCACTCTCAGGCCTAGGTGGGCCAAGTGGCCCCCGCCTATTTGCTATCTCCAGAAGTAACTTCGTGGCTCAAAGATTTAGCTCCCGGCAAAGAAAAATGGACCTTCGGCAACGAATTTTCTTTCCTCTCCATAGGTGGTTTTTCTTGTATAGTGTAACTGAGAAAACAACAATGGAAATTATAGTCAAATATGTAAAAGTCAAGTTGCAATTAAGAGCTACTGCGGTCTTGTCTGAAAACATTTTTAATCGCAAAACTGGGGCTAATTGTCGAACTATTAGAAAATTTATAAGAACCACGAGCATGAATCTTTACATCTGGAATGGGGCGGAATAGTCATCGATTAGTGTGACTCTAATTGTAAAATCTAGAGGATGTAACTGGCCGTTCTTCTCTGACTTTTTATCAACTATCTCTCTCCATATATTAAGAAAGAATATTATGGTTATAGACTATTACCAACGATAAGAAATTCCATCAAACTGACTTTTGTACTCGTGCCACGCATGGGAAGAATTGAAAATAGAATTATGTAGCACCATAATAGATAAGTTCACGAGAGCAGGTAGACTATTTTTTGTTTTTTAAAGTAAGATGTCCTGCGGTTTACTTAAATTAAATTTTATGCTAATTTTATATATCATTTAAAATATGTAACTCTCCTGTTCTAGAGTTTATGCATGTTTGTCATGTATTCAATTCAATTCTTCTAAATTTTTTCTAAATAGGATATTCACCGTCTCATTATTTTTAACAGATTATACAACTTGATATCTCATTAGACAAATTGATTAACGTATATTTTACTAACATAATGGCGCATTATTTGAAACAGGAAGTAATAAGTTATTAAGGTATTTATCATGTTTCGAGTGTGTTTATATATATTTGATTATATCTTTGATTAAATATCGTAAATATGAGAGAGGAAGTGGATTTATTGGCGAAAGCCCACTCGAACACACAAACTAGCCAATAGCTTATAAAGTCCAATACGACATTTCCAAAAAGTGTCAACCTTTGGAATCATGAAATATCGATTATAAGTGATTCAACTCATTTATGTGAATCAACGTGGCACTACAATTCACCATAACCTATGATAAACTAGTGAATATCTCTTAGAGCTTCACCGTTCGGCAAGTAAAATGAATATGGGAGTGGACAAAGGTATAAGTAGGTGTATCGTCGAAAACCTACACGAACATATAAGATGGGCCGAGAGCTCAACACGCAATTTTAAAAAAGGTCAAACCTAAGGAATCAGGAACTAGATTATAAAATATTCAAATCATCTATACGTATTTTATGTGGCATTTCAATTCACCTCAACTAATCATACCCTTTTACAAATCTATCGAAAACTTCGCCCTTTAGCAATAGAATTTAAATTATTCTCTTTAATTGTTCAAACTATTACATCACACCTATTCTCCTTCATGTATATTTCAATGATGCATATATATCTAGCTTTATTTTTTTTTCCCTTAACGATGGGGTTTGCAAGCATCTGAATAATCCCAATGCCTCTATGCGTACATCGTCCTCCCTGCCATACATCATCGATAATAACTGGAACTTTCATTCTCTTAATTGCGGTATAAGAATTTGTGACTATTCAGATCCATCATAAACTATTTTGTGTACAGTCAGGCCATATAGCTATGACAAATTGAGAAGCAAATTGATCAAAAGTGAGAGACATTGAAATTCAAAATTAAAATTGATTGAGGTGTATAGAACACGCATGTAGTGTAATTTTGTCATTTGCACCACATTGGCATGTACCAAACATATAAAATATATTCTCTAAATACTAAAGTAGTAATTTTAGTGTTTGCATAGGTATAGCTCAAAACAAGTTTTCTAAATGTTCAGATTTTCATTTCAAGGCGTTAACTTTTGATTAAATTTTTAGACTTTTGTACATTTCAGTCACCTCTTCTATTTCAACTTCTAGTTGGGCAAGCTTGCCACTCAGCCTCATTTACAATGCCAGATGTTTTAAAATGAGTCAAAATCCTCTAACCTCAAACTACTTGTTTCTACTTGCTACACACCCCGCACATATGTGGGTGAAAGTCTCTAATTTTAATTATTGTAATAACATCATATGTGAATATCTCTTAATCTAAAATTGTTGGAATTCAAGTCGGCGGAAGACGACTTACCTGATTCCGATGCGCAAATAACAATTAACCCCGAAACGAACGTTGAATTGCAAATAAATCACGAACAAAAACTATCTCACATTGGTCTAGATGCGATCACGAGGAAAGCACCCGATTTCCACGGCGTAAATGCAAATCATTCTCGTAAAGAAGAAAATGGAACGCCTTGATGGAAAGGGGAGAGAAAAGAAGAAAATTTTCTGAACGTACGTTTGTCCGATCCGTCCAACGGTTATCTTCAGGGGTCTTTTATATGACCCCATCACACCCCTTTATCGTAGCATATCAAATCCAAATGGTGCGGTCCAATCGCACCCCATCATGGACGTATTAGCTAAAGTACAACATTTCCCACTCGGACATGATGGGCTTGATATCGCTCTATCAAGAATATAAGGCATTCAACATTTATCAACTTTACAGAACAATTCATACTAGCAAATAAGTCGTGCGACCAGTGAGTACACCTACACTTGAGAGCTCAAATTATGCACTTGTTAGGGATGACATAATGGCTACAACCTCGAAAAGAAATAAACAATCGATGTCACACAGTACCCAGACATATTTTGTTACATTAGTCTAAGTATATCTATCCCTTAAAGGCTATACTTGACTATTCTAAAAAACACAATATATTTACAATTACATCCGCAACCATAGAGGACGATATAATTGGTCGACCAGTAAATACATGTGATAGATGTAAAACAACAATAGTCTTTCTTTGCACTCCTGTCTCTCTCAATTTCAGAACAACTGCTTTCCTAGACACGTCCCATAGGCCATATCTATTCATGACCGCCCGTAACATGCTAAAGTAGCAACATTGATCTTTCACTTCGAGAACATAGTCAAAAGTAACATAGGGCACATAATGAGGTAAATTATAAATTACCTTAAAGGCTCACACGATAAGTAAATATGGATAATTTTACTCACCTTTCCTTGTTGATCGAACAATGCACATGTAATATGAATTACATGCTATAGTGGATTTTTCTTCCTATAAGAGCATATGTCATTTATTAAACATATCAACTATACGGATCTTAGCCTAAACATAATCACGTGCTCTACACGTACTCATGTTTAGCTCGAGTGCTATATCAGCTCGCTTTCTATAGATCCCAATTAAGTACTCGCATCGGCCATCTTACAAGCATACATGATTATGGGATTATCACATTCGGTCTTATTATAAATAAATCACAGACCTCATCTTGACTCTAATCAATGCGACATATTTTATGTACCAGACTTGCTCTTAAGCATTTATTTGTACATAACGTCTCATCCTCAACGTGCTTTCTAAAGCACTTGAGGCGATTGCTCATGTGAGTGAGCCAATCATTGCCTGCTGACATACTTTTCAATAATATATGTGTGTTTGTGCTAATCTCATAGTGGATTTGTACTTATTGATTAAAACATCAAATCACTAATAAACAAACAAGTACAACACATCTATCCACAAATATATAAACCAATGATCCTCTACAATAACAAATATCACATTCTACACAATCCTAGCGACATCCTATGGGTCAAGAATATGTCTCTAGGAATAGCCTTCGTACATGGATCAGTAACCATTCTATTGGTTGAAATATATTGTAGGATTACTTTTTTCTGCGCTATTATATTTCTGATGAAGTTGTTATTTAGGTTAATGTGCTTTGTCCTTCCATGATACTTGGGATCCTTCACATTGTCAATGGCTGCTTGACTATCGCAATAAACTATCACCGGTCTTGGAACCTCAGTGACAGTGGCTAAATTTTTTAAAAAACGTTTTAGCCATACTACTTCTTGCACTGCGGAAAAATATGCAATAAATTCTGCCTCCATCGTAGATAAGGCCGTGCATGTCTGTTTCTTGCTATTCCAAGAAATCGCACCTCCATTGAGCAAGAACGCATATCTAGAAGTTGATTTACGCTCATCTAGGTCTCTACCCCAATTGGCATCTTAATAGCTTAATATGCGTAAATTATTCCCTTGATAACAAAGTCGATAGTCCATGGTGTCCTTCAAGTATCTCAGAATCCTCTTCACTGCTTTCTAGTGTGCTTGACTGGGATTTGATTGATATCGGCTCACCAATCCCACGGCATAGCATATGTTGGGTCGAGTGCACATCATAGCATACATCAAACTTTCGACCGCACTAGCGTAAAGAATAGTTTCCATCATTTTAATTTCTTCTGGAGTCTTAAGAAACGTCTCAGTACTTAGGCCTTCACCTTGCATGACAGGAGTATCAATAGAATTACAATGCTGCTTATTGAAATGCTAAAAAATCTTCATAATATAAGACTCTTGTGATAAAGTAAGGAGTTTCCTTGATCGATCTCTTTCGATCTTAACTCCTAATATATAAGCAGCTTCTCTCATGTCATTCATTTTAAAATTAGAGGACAACCATTCTTTTATGGTGATAACCAAAACCTTGTCATTTCTAGCTAATAGAATATCGTCCATATAAAGTGAGAAAATCACAAATTTATCTTCGGACCGCTTGATATACACACAGTGATTTTCCTTGATCATCGTGAAACCAAAAGTGGTCATGGCTCAATGAAAATGAAGATACCACTGTCTAGATGATTGCTTAAGACCATATATTAAGTGATGAAGCTTGCAAACTTTATGCTCTTGACCTTTAGCTATGAAACCTATCGGTTGTTTCGTATAAATTTCCTCATCTAGTTCTCCATTGAGAAATGCCGTCTTTACATCAATTTGATGTAATTTAAGGTCTAAATGTGCAACGATGGCTAGAATAAGGCGTATTGAGGCGAACCTTACAACTGGTGAAAATGTTTCTTCATAGTCTATACCCTCTTGTTGAATATAACATTTCGCCACAAGGCGAGCCTTATACCTTTCAATGGATCCATCCGCCTTTTGTTTAATCTTGAAGACTCATTTGTTTCCAATGGCCTTACGATTGGATGGTAGATCAACCAAGTCCCATTTATGGTTTGCCTTCATTGACTCAATCTTATTTTCGAAAACTTTTCTCCATTCTTCCTTATCAGAGGATGAGAGAGCCTCTTGAACAGTCTTAGGCTTGGCATCATCATTCTGAGCAATCATAAATGCTTCCCATTCAATCTCAAAACGACGACGAGGAATACTCTTACGATTACTTTTACGCAATTGAATTTCTCTTGAATTCAATTCGTTAAGCGATGCAACACTCCCACTAAGTCTTGCATGTTGAGGTAAATTTTCATTTCCCTCTACAATATCAGTGGGTGTGTTATCAGGATTTTTCATTTCATATAATTGGAAATCCTTATCAATCTCACATCTACTAGGAAAATCGTTGTCCAAGAACGTGACATCTTGTGACTCCATTTCGGTCACACTTTCATCAGCTTGTTCATCTATGAACACGTACCTTTTGGAGTGTTCAGAATATCTTATAAAGATACATTTCTTCCCTCTAGGACCTAATTTGCCATATTTATGGAAAAAATCATGAACATAAGCTGCACATTCTCATGGACGTAGACTCCTCAAGTCTGGTTTCATACCAATCCATAATTCATAAGGGGTGGAAGTGACCGATTTTGAGGGCACTTGGTTAAGTATAAAGGCAGCAGTCAATAATGCATCTCCCCAATAGGAGATAGGTAAATTTGCTTGCGTCATCATAGACCTAACCATTTCCAATATGGTTCTATTCCTTCTCTCAGCTACCCCATTTTGTTGTGGAGTACTAGGAATAGTCGATTGTCGTACAATTCCCTTTTCATCACAAAGAGCATTGAATTGCTCCGATAGATACTTACGTCCACGATCGGTTCTCAATGCCTTTATCGTTTTGTTCAACTGATTCTCTATCATCACTATATATCGTCTAAAGCAGTCTAATGCTTCTAACTTATGGGAGATCAGAAAGATATAACCGAAACGTGTGAAGTCATCTATAAAGTGATGAAATATGAGGCCCCATGCCTCGCCCTCACATTTAAAGGACCACAAATATCAGAATGTATGAGTTGCATTGGAAATTCAGCTCTAGTCCTTTAACTGAATGGTTTTCTAGTTGCTTTTCCTGCTAGACAACGTTTACATACGGATAGACTAACATTAGTGAGTGACCCTAAAAGGTCTTCTCTAGCTAATATTTGCATTCTTTATAATCCAATGTGACCTAATCTAGCATGCCAAGTACTTGTATCAATCTCAACATTACTAGAAGATGCAATAAAGGAAAAACAACCATCGACATTAACATTGTACTGATCATAGTCAATGTCTAACACCATAAAACCATTCGATACATGACCTGAACCATAATAAATTGTTCCATACATAATGTCAACACAATCACCATGGAAATTCAATACATAACCTAAACTAAGAAAAACAACTACAGAGACCAAGTTTCGTCTAATATCTGGAGCATAAAAGACATCATACAGGAATAGGTTTCGACCACCACGTAAGATTAATTTACATGTACCGATATCCTTCACTTCAACTCTTGAGTTATTCCCAACATATATCCATCTTCTTTCAGGCGGTATTCGACGATACTCCACAAATGCTTCTCGGTCTCTAGCTACGTGGTCTGTTGCTCCTGAGTCTACAGTCCACATTGAATGAGATTCAGCAAGCATTACAGTACTAGAAACAAAAGCATTACTCAAAGTAATGGAGTAATAGGGTACCTTTTTCGGCTCAGTGCATTCACGGGCAAAGTGACCTATCTTGCCACAATTATAACACTTCATTTTGGCCTTGTTCTTCTTCCCACCACGCTTCTTGTGTTGGAAGGTATTAGCCCTTTTTGGTGCCTGATCAGTTTTCTTCCCTTTGTTGTTGAACTGAAGGTTCCTCTTGCGCTTGAAGCTCGAAGCTTTGCGCGAACTCGATTCAGCAACATAAGCATGGGTAGAGGATCTTGCAGCCTCTAGGCGCTCATCCTCTAATTCCAAATGACGCGCAATATCATCAAAAGTGACAATGTTCTCATTATGCGTCATATTGATCTTCATATGCTCCCAATTGTCAGGAAGAGATCTTATAACAGCCTAAATTTGCTGTTCATCGTAAGGGAGTGACCTGTCGACTTCAGCTCACGGATCATGTTTGACATCTCCCGAAGATGCTGCCTCATCGTTACATTTGGGCGCTTTTGGAATGTGTCAAACTTGATGGTGAGTCTCCTTAGCTTAGTGGCAGATGTACCCCCAAACTTATCTTTCAAGGCAACTCACATAGCTTGAGTTTTATCATAACTTTCAAACTCACACATGAGATTATCTTGCATACAACTCAGCAACGTGATGCGAGCAATGCTATTTTTCTTTTTCCAAGCTTGATAAGCTTCCAAATCTCTCATGTGTTGAGTTGAAGTTCCATGCTCAAGTTCATCCATGGTATGGTTGAGGGTTTTCAAAACCTCTTGCTCCTCAATGATGTACTGAACCTTTCAGTGCCCAATTGAGGTCAGCCATAATTGTCACCGTTCAGCTTCTCACCCTTATTGAGGTTAGCCACAATGGTTTTGGATGCCGATGCCATAATTAATTGCTATAACACATTGACATAATAAACACAGAATCAATACTAGCACACTTTACAGAATAACACACATATTTAATTTGCAGCAAAGACAAACTAAATTAATGATAATTCAACAAAAGACCCAAAAGCAAAAGTTCACTATGTTCCCAATCAACTTCTATGTACAATTGTTCTATTATCATTAATTAGTTTAATTTGCGCAAATTTTAAGTTCTAGGTGAGAATTCTTTCAAATTCTACCAACCTACGAACTCTCACTAGGAAAAATAATTACATGACTTTATGTAATTTCTACATTTTTTCTTAATACAAAAACATAGCATGATAATAACCAACGTATAAACAACAATCATGCTTCAACTATAATCAAAATCGCAATTCAACATGTAGTGGATTTCCTACCATTGTTCGAATTTTCTAGCAACTAGAAAATTACAAGTATATTAAACTATATACATGATATCATCGAACTAAGCTTTACACAGCATATATGACATCATTTACACACAAGCTAACTACTGAATTTCCTAAACCACAAGAAAATACAAGCTACAAATGAATAAACTATGCATTAAACCCCAAAAATTACGCGTACATAGGGTTTCCTATGCATTTTCATACATTTATAAAATTCAAAAGTATAAAATAATTATACCACTGTGTAGACAACATTCATACGAACCAAACACCGCTAACCACGCTCCAATTGGACCTTGCATGTGCCCCCACGCGCCGCCTGAGTGCGCGACGCGTGTGGCGCATTCGCCAGTGAGCCAAACGGCTCATGGCCAGTTCGACCGGTCCGACCGTTGATCGGTTCGACCGTTGATCGATCAACGGTCAGGTCAGGTCGGGTCAACCTGGATCGGATCTCGGGTCGGGTCGAGTCACGGGTCGGGTTGCCGGCCGGTGACCGGCCAGCCAACTGCCGCCGGCGATGACGTCATCGATGACGTCATCGATGACGTTTGCTGACCGTTGGGTGACGTCACAGTGACGTCATCACGCGCCGGTTCGCCGACCGGCACGTGATGCGCACCTGTTGGTTCGCTGACCAGTGCCTGTGGCGCACGCGCTGGCTTTGCTAGCGCTTCAGGCGCGTGGCGCCCATGTGCAATGGCTTTTGGCAGCGCATGTGGGCGCGTTCGGCGTCGTCCGACGGCGCTTGACCCATCACCGGACTCGTCTCGACGAGCTTTTTCACCATGTATATTCAAAATTTAATTTTAACCAAAAATTATTTCGAAAAATGGCCAAAACCGTACAGGTGAACGCGACCTCGAACCCGTTCTTCGCTTCGGTTCGAAGTCGAGTTTTCAGATTGCTATTCTGACCAATAAACATCAAAAACAGTGTAGAATACAATCTCTTGATCTCAATATCAAATGGCAAATGAGAAAACTCGATGAAAAATAAGGCAGAAATCACGACCGGGCTCTGATACCAATGTTGGAATTCAAGTCGGCGGAAGACGACTTACTTGATTCCAATACGCAAACAGCAATTAACCCCGAAACGAACGTTGCATTTCAAATAAATCACGAACAAAAACTATTTCACGTCGGTCTGGATGCGAACACGAGGAAAGCACCCGATTTCCACGGCGTAAATGCAAATCATTCTCGTAAAGAAGAAAATGGAACGCTCTGATGGAAAGGGGAGAGAAAAGAAGAAAATTTTCTGAACATACGTTTGTCCAACCCGTCCAATGGTTGTCTTCAGGGGTCTTTTATATGACCCCATCACACCCCTTCATCGTAGCATATCAAGTCCAAATGGTGCGGTCCAATCGCACCCCATCATGGACGTACTAGTTAAAGTACAACAAAAATAAAACTTGGGTTGATGATGTGTTTGTTAAAATTATAGAGATCAAAGGGACCAAAATTTTAACAGTAGGCATAGGCATATATTGATTTACTGATAATAATAGCAATACTAATGATAGTAACAATGATAATATTATTAGTAATCTAATATTTTATCGTAAAAGTGCAACTAAACCATAAAATATTTAAATAGTTCAATCAAGTCCGAAAACTTATTAAATCAATACTATCAAAGGTTTTCCATTAATTCCCTTCAATTTAACTAACAGAGTTACCGACGTAGCTTTTATTATTGTTTTTTTTTAAGACAAGTGGCTGTTTTCCCTCATTTCCACTCTCTCCCCTACATTGGGGGTGGGGTTTGGTTGGTTACTCTGAGGACTTGAGTCAAGACTTTCCGCCGACAAGACACCCCCAAAAAAGCTCGGCAAGATAGATTCGGTTTCCCACGCCGAATCGTCTGCCATGTTCAAAGGCCACCCCGCAACTCCTACGACTGCGAGAACACCATGACGTCGTTCCTCTCCGCGTCAGCGCCCCACCCCCGCTCCTCCCTCGGCCGCCACTCCTGAAAGTCATCGTCCGGCCGTTCTTCGAATCGCACAAGGCCGGATTCCACAAGATCTTCCCAATGACTGCTCCTGCAATAGTGGCAGTGGAGCTCGGAAGGTGGCACCCACAAGTAGTGGAAGGCTCAGCTGCCTAAAAAACAAAAAATTCTCGTATCGGAGCATTTGTATAATATGAAGTGGTCAATATATTCTAATCGATCTTTAAATTATTGATTTAATCTTTTGAGTAAAAGTGAGTGCAAATGAATATGTAGATGAGCTCGGACTAGAGTCCCTATTAGCAATATCCCTAGGTAAATATATCAAGCTTTTGCCATGTGCTTCCAACAAGTAGTATTAAAGCCCATGGTTCCCATTTGGAGGGCGTTGGCAGTCCAGTATTCCTTACATTTCTGGACCTTCTATCCGAATTTGGGACCAATTCGTCGGCGAAGCCAATAGACCTCGAAGGCTTCCCCGCATAGAGACTTCCTTCGTTGTCTGGAGAGAGAGACGTTGGATGCGTGGATCGGCGGAGAGGGGTCACGGTTTGTGGGGTATGGAGTGCCAAAGAGATTGGCAAGATCGAGGGCAAGGGCTCGGGATGGAGTATGTAAGGTGATTGCTTTTGCTTCCATGGTGTTTGGATCCTCTTTGGGGTCACTGCCATGGATTTACATAGAGCAAAGAGGACTTAGGGTTTTAAGTGTCACATAAAAAAGAGAGAAAGCAATGACTGTAGATACCTAATTTATAGCAACGCGTCACATAAATGACGAGGCACATATCTTATCCAAAGAGTCATTTAACACTTTTTTTTGCATAGCAATTTATTTCCTTTTCATTTACACTTTAATCTCAAAAAGTCAGAACTCTTTTGACTTGATTAGGTCTTTTTTTTTCCTTTTTTTTTTTGCATAGGAAGCTCCAAAATAGTGTCAATTTCATTGTTGCATTATGAATTAAAAAAAAAAGGTTTGAACCCTCAATTGACGTTTTTGGTGACAAATCAATAAAATATTGACTTTTTGTTTACATTTTGTCTAAAAAAATTGAAAAAACTCGAAATCTCCAAAACAACCTCTTTTTACATTAATTTGACTTTGGCATTGTCAATTTTATGAAAAGAGAACCAACTTTTCCCCAATTCGTGAAATTTGGTTCAACATTGGCCAAAAATAAAATTAGTTCATTTCTAGTTTTTTTTTTTTTTTAAAGAAAACTTCTTTCATGATATTTGATTTAGAGGTCGTTCTACATTCAATTTTTTAGCCAATTTTGAAATTCCAACCCGGAAATAAGAAAAAAAAATCACATTTGGTCCCAATTAGTGATTCCGATCGATTCTTCATGAATTGAGAGATTTTGTCATAATTGAGACCAATTCATTAAATGAAACTAAATCAATTTTGATGAAATCACACCAATTGGACTCAATTTCATTTTAGCCAATCGATGATTAACAAAATCATGAAGGAATGGTTTGATTAGTGCAATTTGACTTGACCCATCTTGGACTAACATCCAATTTGAGAAATTGAGTTTAAATTTAAGCCAATTGAACCTTAATCATTCATGTTGGTCTAGTTTGTCATGCATTTTAGTAGAAATTGATGAATCAAAGCATCATATGCTCAATTAATCGAATTGAGACAATTCGATTAAATATGTTGCATTTAATTTGACCCAATTCAATTGAAAATTTTAATTTAACTTAATTGGATTAAAACAGCAAATTGGAATAAAATTGGAGGGACCAAACCCTAAACCAAACCGGCCAACTCCCACGTCAAGCCGATCCGACCGACTCAGATTGGTTCGACCGGCATTGACCAACCAAGGTCGATTGGCTCTCACGACCAATTTCTAGCCAAAATTCCATCGGTTAGAGGTCCATTCCAACTAGCTAAGCCATGGCCAACCAATCCTCTCGCCTACATGCAAAAATTACACAATTGACATTGGTAAAATTATAAAATTCCCCCTAAATCCATGTTATCAAATTTGGACCAATTAGAACTTTTTCTTAACTATTAAGCAAATATTCCAAGTCAGTCATCATCTTAGATCATGGCCATCCAATTTTCCAAGCCACCTATCCATGTGACATGAAATGGACCACTCAGAGAGATTTTTAATCATTAAACAATCATTTATAACCATTAGATGATCCAAAGGCCACAATTCAAGTTCGGCATGATATAACCCATATGGGTCTAGAGCTCATATCACAGAAGATTTGGATGAAACCCAACTAATGGACATTCCGATACTCAATGTAGAAGAGAATAGCAAATGGCTGAGGTGGCTTGCCATCAAAAGCCACCAATAGAAAATTGAAGTTCGTTAGTTGGAACTGTTAGTGTCTAGGTTCTTCCCTGACAGTTCAAGCCCTTAAGGCCCTCGTGGCTAAGGAAAGACCCAATCTTGTGTTTTTGATGGAGACCAAGAATAGACCGGAGTTGCTCACAAAACTATAGCGGCGGCTCAAATTCACAAATTCTTATTTGGTTAATCCTATTGGCTCAGCGGGGGTTCTGGCCATATTTTGGCAGGCACACATCTCTCTCAGCGTGGTTTAATCACAACAGGACCTCATAGATTTGATATGCATTGATTTAAGGAACAACATACCTATACGTGTGACTTGCGTCCATGCACCAGCTGTGTTTCGACTTCGACAACAGCTTTGGACTAACCTCCGACAAATTGCAAATTCCAATTCTTTACCTTGGATTTGTGCTGGTGATTTTAACGAGATAACCTATCACTAGGAGAAGGTAGGCAAAAGGTTAGCAGATTTTCACCGTATGAACTCCTTTCGAGAGGTACTACATGACTGGTCCTTAATCAACATGGAGAGTAAGAGATGCGCGTTCACCTAGACGAATAACTGTGTGGGTGATGACATTGTTAAGGAACGATTGGATAGGGTTCTTTGCAATCTGGATTGGCAACTCACCTTCTCGAAAGCTGAGGTGTTTGCTTTACTAGCAGTGGGGTTGGACCATAGTCCTTTACTATTAAATACGGAAGCCCTTCTGGTCAGAAGACGTAGGCCATTTATCTTTGAAGCGTTCTGGTTACAAGGTCCGGACTGTAGGATAATTATTGCCAACGCATGGCACATTGCAACCAGCTCTGGTTCTAATCTGCCACATAAATTAAAGTTTGTCAGTTCAGCACTTGCCCTGTGGAGTCGCGAAAAGTTCTCCAAGGCCAAAACAGAATATCAGACTTGCAACTTCAGCTACAACAGATTACAAATCAAACTGATACTCAATATGATAAAACGACAGCAACCAAAATCAAGACAGAGATACAGAAACTTTGGCAGCAAGAGGAGCAATATTAGGCTATGAGGTCAAGGATTAATTGGCTGAAATGGGGCGACAAGAACACAAGATTCTTCCATGCAACTACCATCTAGAGAAGACAAAGGAATATAATAAGAATGATGCTGGACGCCAACCAAAGATGGGTGAGAGACGAGGAGACTTTGAAGGAGATGACGTAGGATTTCTACTCTAACCTCTACAAAACAGTGGGCTACCACGACTATGATCCCATCCTTGCTCAATGCCCAAGTATAGTTACCAATGACATGAATTCCATTCTAATAGCTAAGGTAACTAAAGAGGAGGTTCGCCTTGCAGTATTTCAGTTGGGCACTACAAAAGCCCCTGGCCAGGATGGTTTGAACGGTTTGTTTTACCAATCTAACTGGGACACACTTCAAGATGAGATATTCCTTTCAGTTCAAAATTTCTTTCAATCGGGTGTGCTACTCTACAGAACTGTACATGAGATTTTCACCTCATACGACTCCTTGTTCAATTCTTTCGAAGTCATTGGGTCATTTTCCTCATTCGAGAATCTCCTCCCTTCTTCCACTCCGTCCCAAAGAGTAACTAGGACCAATTCAGTTACGTTTTCATGTTCCAATTGAACACTTTCCATTTTAGATTATTCTCAAAGGAGAAGATTCTTCTTTTTACCAAACATTCGCGGATCCAATCACAATCTTATAATAAGAACAAGAGATCTTTCTCGATCAATCCCCTGACCTCAATAAGATTACTATAACTTTGATACCAAAGATACCACTACCCGAAAGTTTGGACCATTACCGTCCCATTAGCCTATGCAATTACACCTATAAAATCATATCCAAAGTCCTCGCTAATCGGCTGAAGCCCTTACTACTTGACCTAATATCTACATAACAAACCGCTTTTGTTTCTGGATGACAAATCCAGGACAACATCCTCATGGTCCAAGAGATTCTCCATCAGATAAAGATACGAAAACAACGAAGAAATTTTCTGGCGATCTTAAAAATGGACATGCAGAAGGCATACAATATTGCGGAATGGGATTTTCTAACAACTTATCTACTCAAGCTAGGCTTCCATCCTACTTGGGTTTAGTGGGTTTCGCAATGTATTTCAACAGTGTCTATCAGCATAAAATTCAACGGCGAGCAGCCGGAGTATTTCCACTCAATGCGAGGCCTTCAACAAGGCGACCCTTTGTCCCCTTATATGTTTATCTTGCTGGCAAATCTCCTATCAACCCTCATCCATCAAGCCATTGATATGGAGAACCTAAAGGGCATCAAGCTAAACAGGTCATGCCCTACTCTTTCCCACTTGTTTTTCGCTGATGATGCAATTTTCTTTTTAGATGTCACAATTAGGGAATGTCAAAACCTGGCTAACATACTAAATCAATATTGCCTAGCCATGGGACAGGAAATTAATAGGAATAAGTCAGGTATTTTCTTCAATAAGGACTGCCCTGCGTGCCTTAAGGAAAACCTGGCTAGAGAAATTAGAATCCCTGTGCTTGACAGAATAGGTAAATACCTAAGCATTCCTTCTGACTGGGGACAGTCCAAAAGAGATATGTTTGCCTAGCTTTTGGGTAGAGTGAATAACAAGTTGGAAGGATGGAAGGAGAATCTTATTTCCAAGGGTGGAAAGGAAATCCTGATTAAGACTGTTGTGCAGGCAATATCTCAGTATACCATGTCCATTTTTAAAATTCCTATATCCATTTGCAAATCTATTGAAAAGAAGGTTGCCCGATTCTGGTGGCAGAATGATTGTCGGAAGTCAGGGGTTCATTGGAGACAATGGGATGTTTTAAAATGTACAAAGGCTACAGGAGGAATGGGTTTCCGAGATCTAGTCGCCTTCAATAAGGCAATGCTTAGGAAACAAGCATGGCACTTATTACAATAGCCTTCCTCCCTTTAGAGTAAACTGTTTAAGGCTCTTTATTTCCCATCCAAGGACTTCATTTATGCGAACATAGGAGACCGCCCTTCCTAGGGATGGCAAAGCCTATTGTCAGGAAGGGAGGCGATCTTACCTAACCTTCAATGGTCGGTTGGCGATGGAACTCAGATCAAGATACGTGAAGACCGATGGCTACCACGAGGAAGAATCGGTGGTCCAATAGCAAGAGAGGAACCTGTGTTGGTGGTTGACCTATTGGAGAATAACTCAAACAACTGGAATGTGCCTATTCTGAATCAATTTTATGATGCACCAACAATTCAAGAGATACTGAGAATTCCAGTTAGAGCTAATTTTGCAACGGACTATCTGGTTTGAACAGCCACAACCTAGGGGCAGTACACAGTTAAAAGTGGTTATCTCTCAATTAGAAAAGCAGCACCAAGAGCAACCAATCATCAAGCCTCGTCTTCCTATCAAACACCCCCACTCCTTTGGAATAAAATTTGGCAGCTTAAACTCGCACCTAAAGTTTGAATTTTTTTCTGGTCTATTTGCCACAATGCATTGCCAACCAAAGACAACCTCTTTCGTCGACGGATCAGCACTGATCCGGTATGCACATTATACCATAACCAACTACCCGAGACGATTGAACATCTTCTCCTACTCTGCTCATGGACTTATAGAATTTGGTCTCACCCTAGTATTTGCATTCAGATTGTCGCAACAGACATACATTAAGTGGAAGAGTGGATAGCAGATCGTATCATTCAGAGAAAGACCTTACCTAATATGGAGACTGTCTTTGCGATATTCTGGCAGATTTGGAAGGCTCGGAATAGGTCCATTTTTTGTCGACAAAGGCCAGAACCAAACCTTGTTGTCGATGCTACTCTTGCTCAAGTCAAAACAGCTCAGAACCTCGCTCATCTCTCGAACGGACCAAGAAGCAACCCCCCGACCATGGCAACTTTTGGCAGGCCCCTGATCCGGGCACATTGAAGATCAATATTGATGGGGCTTATAACATAGATAACATAGAAGGATCTATGGCATTTATATGCAGGGATCACTCTGGGAGAATGCGAGAAGGCTTTACCAAGACTGTTGCTGCTTCTTTGACCTTGCAAACTGAAACCCAAGCGCTGATCATCACCCATGCACCACCTTTTGTAGTAAGGCAAAACTGAAGCACCTCTCCAGATTGATTCGAATTGTCTTCTATTGGTCGACTCCATCAACAATCAACTCGACCCTCCATGGGAGATCCGTACCCTGATCGCTGAAGCCGCTGCTCTCTTTCGTCGCTTCTCTCATCTTCGAATTAGGTTTTACAAACGAGAAGCTCATTTTGCAGCAGACTGAGCCGTAAAAGCCCATGTTAAGGGCTCTCTTTTATCTAATTGGGCCGACCTTCCCACCCTCCTCTCTTTGATCTTCTTTTTTCAAATGCTTTAGTAGCGGGTTGTAATATCGTTTCCCGTCAATAGCTATTTCCTTTCTATCCAAAAAGAAAAAAGTTCGGCATGATATAGCTCATCCCACTCAATCAAACACTTATCCCCCAATGTCATTGATCTTGAGCGATTTCTTCGGCAGACAAAGGACAAACATCTTCAATCCTTTCTTGCTCGACATTTAGGACCCATTCCTAGTCTTATCGATCACACCATCGATCGCCCTATCGCTTGTCGCGACCTACCGCTTCGAGCCTTTAATCCTTAGGAAAAGATTTAGATATACTTGTTCATGTGATAGTCCTTAAAGTGTATTACATAAAGAAGGCTTGAAAAGCATCATCTTTGATGTTCATGCTGGAGGTCCATCAATCAAGAACAAGGGTTCTCCCAAACCTTGTGGGACAATGATTCATTTTAAGCTTTTAGACAATCTAAAAAAATTATTTAGGAGTTGTCACTGGTCTCTTCATCGAGGGCCCGCTAGAAACCCAATCAAGGGTAGGGAGACCTCTCTTGATTTCCACAGAACTAGAGATTTTGTGGATTTAGAGACTTGGGTTATGCTAATGAATATCTATTAGTGCCCTTTCGACCTATGAGTTGGATTGTTATTCAAGGTGGTCAAGCAATCTTTCTAAATTTTCGTGCAAGATTGAGTCTTAATGCTAAATGGTCACACATGGATAGTTCATTGGTGTCATTCTATACTAACTATCAAAATGAAAAGAAAAGCAATCAAGTAATCTAAATTGCAATACGAGAAATAAACACCCAAGAAAGAATGTGGACAATTATTCTAGGTGCGAAAAAAAGTAAACTAGCAACTCATTGAGTATTTATACAATTGAATTGAAAATTTGAGATATGTGTCGGGGGAATAAATAAATACAAATGTAAAGGGTTGCATTGGACATTGACTATTCTACCGTCTTCAAGTCTTTTTGGCCACCTTCTATAAAAATTGCCTTTGGACTATTCTAACTCTAAACTAATATTGAACTAGTGTTAAAATGCAATCAAATGCAATCACATACATCCAAACAAATTAAACAACTTGAAACAATTCATGACACAAAACACGGCCTCTAGGTTGGCCTTTGAGGTTTATGCATATTTGGCCATGTTTACTAATTGATTGATTTTAGATATTTGGCCATCCCTTATGTTCATAAGCGATGGTCAAGATTGAATGACTCCTACATTCAGGTCTAAGTATATCCCTTTGGTTTACCCCACAAACATGCATCGGTCATAATCCGTTCATTTAGAAGTCACATGCGAAGAGAATAGAAACTTAAGCACTTAAGCCATAAGATCTTGGTTCTCAAGCAATTGTCTAGAGAAGGTGAACCAAGAGGGTCACTTATTTATTCAAAGCAATTAAAATCATTCGATTATGTAAACAACATAGCCAATCAAATGGAACACAAACAAAGCAATTGAAAAGATTGAACTTTGAAAATTTGCAACCAAGGACACAAACTTGACATATGTGTATACAAGTCCTCAAAGGAGACTTTCATGTTTCAAAAGATGACAAACAATGACATCAACTTTGTTAAAAATTTTGAACAAGTTTGTTCTTGGGAAATATATTTTAGAACCCGGGTGCAGATAAGTCAGCACACTGGTCGGGTTCATTGAACAATCAAACGTGTATCAATTCTAACAAAATTGATGTAAAAAGAAAGTTGAGATCATTGTCTACAACTTTCGTATTTTGGAGATTTTCAAGAAAGGACAATAAATTCATCAAAATTATGAAACACTTTCAGATATCTAAGGAGAACCTGGGTGCGGAATTAACAACACTCTGATCATGCCTTTTTGAACATCCTAACGAGTTTCAAATTCAACGAAATTAGTGTCAAATCGAAGTTTGAAATGTTTTCAACAACATTGGTGAAGAACACATTTCAAAATTTAAATCAAATAAAAAATAACTAGAGGTCAGTTAAGGAAAACAGAGTTTCAGAATGCATTGCAACTTTATGACACTCATAAAAAATGATAAATGGACTTTTTACTTTTCGAAAAATTTTGAAAACAGAGATCAACATAACAAGCGATCTTCATGAATACATATCACCTAATTTAGCATGCATGATTTTATAAAAATCACCAACTATGCAATGGTCATTCTGGAAAAATCAGCATTACTGAAGCAAACACATAC
This sequence comes from Eucalyptus virginea, assembly GCA_014182375.1. Lineage (NCBI taxonomy): Eukaryota > Viridiplantae > Streptophyta > Magnoliopsida > Myrtales > Myrtaceae > Eucalyptus > Eucalyptus virginea. The sequence goes on along the minus strand of CM024517.1, from coordinate 17,583,688 downwards.
AATTCAATGCAATTGTCATCAAACTAATGAGCTTCTTTCAACCTAAAATTTTTAGATATCAAAGATCATAACATGAGGAATACAGCTCATGGAGACATCGACTTCCAGTTGTCGTCACATGATTTTATAACAATCACATAATAGACAATAGTCATGCAGAAACATGTTTACAAACAAGATGTTGTGTAATGCAAGTCTAATCATGTCTACCTAATGAGGTGAGTTTTTCTTGAAAATTTGACAGCACACAGAACATAAAGACATCTACAATTTTCATGAGGACCTCCAATTCAGATTCTAGTTGCATGATTTTATAACGTTCAAAGAACTAATACACTCAATCAGTGAAACAAGCTTTACAAAACACAACAAGGACGATTTTCAGATATTTGACCTTACCAAATCAATCCCAAACCTCATGAAAATATTACTCGTTATAGATCTATGTGTTATTCACAAATTTCATGGAGAAGCCGACTTAATATTCTCAATGTATGATTTTATAAAAAATGAAGAACAGATGCAGGTCAATATAAACAGATTGTCATATTGGCGATTTATAGGTGATCGACCTAACTAAATGATTTTCAAATTTCATGAAATCTTTATATTCTATAGGTGTAAGTGTCCTGATCAACTTTTGTGAACATACCGACTCGAAAATCATAGTACAAAAAATAATGCAAAATGAAAAACCCGCATAGGTGGGTGAAAACAGAACATCTAGTAGAACACCATCAAATCCAGAATCAAGTACTGATTTTGTAACAAGCATATGACAGGGAAAACGATAGTCAAATTGAGCATATAATATGTCTATGGAAAGCTCGTGAAGTCTACTTCAAGTCATATGAAGACATCAAAGCCAAACAAGATCATTTACTAGCTCGCTCTAAGACGTTTATCAGATTAGTCAAAATAGGTTTACGAATTTCCAGAACAAGAGATTATGCAACATCAAGCCATAGATTCATCATCAGTCATCACAACATCATCAAAACTCATCATGAATCATCTAAATTATCAATCTAAACATGTAATAACCACCTAGGGTTTTGAATCCTAGCCCCAATTGCCTATGGCAATCTCGCCTAATTGGATTTGAGTTTAGTAGAACTTTACATTTGTGATCTTCTAAGTTGAGCTCAAATGAACTATTCCAGCCACCGGATAACACCTTGAAATGGCTCAAAGTAGCTCAACAATGATCTAAGTTGAATAATAAAACTTCAAGTTAGAATCAAGCTAAATCAAGTGAACAAGGATGAGCTTTACCAAAAAAAAAAAAAACGATCAAAGGATGAGTATCAAGTAAAGTTTAGGAAGACTGGCAATCGGTGAAATGTTGGATGATTGCCGGCCACCATAAGCTCGGCAACTCATCTATGATGACCATCGGGGTGATTGGACCACCAGAGGGAGCAGCTGGACTGCTGGGTGAGGCTCGGGAACCACTGGATTAAAGATCAGTGTTAGACTCGGTCTTTGGACTGAAGAGGTTTTGGTCACCGATCAAGGGCTTCCGATGAGGCTTGCAACTGGAGAGAGGATGCCTTGGGGAAGATTGGCACAATGGTGGGTCGCAGGTTGGGGTCGCCGATCAGTTGACAAGCGGCTGATAGGGCTTCGGCTTCTATGTGCATGCACGGAGAGAGAGAGAGAGAGAGAGAGAGAGAGAGAGAGAGATCTGAAAATGTAGCCCCCTGGGAATTTGGAGGGAAAATGCTTCTTTAGTCATACTAAGATTGAATCTCAACCATTGATTTGATCAACGGTCGGGATTCAATCTTTTAAGATTAGATCAAATAAACTTAGAGATTAAGCAAGTTTATGATTATTTTTTTTAATTACCTGGATTAATGATGTGGTGCATCAAATGGTCTAAATGAGTTCTCAAATTAAAGGCAAAGATCATATCTCTTTTTCAATCAGAAAATGGAGCCAAAAGCATTTTAGTTATTTTGCCCCGAAAGGGTAATTTTGTAGTTTCAATGTACCAAGGGCATGGGAAGGTTGGCCATGGGCTTGGCCACTTGGGGGTGGTCACTGATCGTTGGAAAGCCACCTGGAGGCCAATTTGACTGGTCGGAACCGGTTTTGACCCGTTCAGCTGGCCTTTGGCCAAAATTTGTGCAATTAGGTCATCTGGGGACCTAATTGTAAAGGATTTTTGTCCAATTTAAAAGAGAAATGGGCTAAATTGAAAAGAAACGGTCCAAATCGTCCAATCAAACCAATCAAACCCTTTTAACAATATCCTAATGGATTAAATTGGTCTAATCATCTCTCAAATATAAAAAAATCATGCGTAGATTTAATAGGCACGTGAATTTGGAGTTGTGAAACAATTAGCGCAATATCCATAGCTCCTACTCTTAGTTACCAAATTGATTGAAATTGAATGCAATTGATATAACAAAATATTAATTGGTTCAATTTATTGTACTCAATGTAGCCTAATGGCTTTAAACTGACATTGACATGATGGTACAAAATAGACGTAAAAATGAAATTGAAGTTCAATGTTCAAATTGGACTCCAATTCATCAAATTAAACCTTAGTCTAGAATGGACAAGTTGAATCGGCTCAATCGAAACACATTAATCTCATTTCGCAACCTTTAGATGTGCCAAAGTTGCCCAATTTGCCATATTAAGAAGTTTCCATGTGAATTTGCCAAAATTAACCCTGGATTTGGACCGACATTAAGAAAACAAGTTGATAAGGGGTGCAATATGCCAATCATCAAGAGTTGATCAGAACCCTTAATCATGGCTAAAAATGGAAATTTTCGCTACAACATGACAAATCACAAGATTTGTTGCGTGAGTGAATTTAAAATGACCTTTAGATCAAATGTTGTACAATAAGTTAGACCAAAATATGACTAGAAAAGAAGTAATTTTATTTCTGTACAATTTTGAACCTAAATTTGAAAAATTCAGAAAAAAAAAAAAGATTCTTAATTGATTTTTTTTTTTGGAATTTTTGTGGCCAAAGTCAAATTGAAGCTAAAAAAAGTTATTTATGGATTTTTAAATTTTAAATTTTTTTTTTGCCAAAGAGTTAACTAAAAGTAAACTATTCAGCGACTAATCACTAAAAGGCGATTTATGGTCAAAATTTCGATTTTTTCGAAATCTTTTTTGGGCAAATGAAATTGGGATTATTTGGGAACTTATTGTACAAAAAACCAAACTTTGACTTGGGTTAACATTTTGGTCCAAGGGTCGACAAAATAAGTACACTCAAAAGTCAACTTTTTACTTTTTGATGAAAATAGCTAAGAAATTACCAATAAACGAAGGCCAATAAAAAGGAAATGAAAAATGACACTTTTTATTCGAGAAAATGGTTTCATTGTGATTAGAAATCCTAATCTCAACATTTTACCTTTTGTTAACATGTCGACTAAAAATTAAGTGTCAACATCGCTTCGTTGGCCGGATGTATCAAGGGAGGTTGCATAGCTCACGATCACATAGATCAACCAAAGGGAGATGCTAAAGGTGCACATGTTCCAGGCGAACCTGCTGGGTATGAGCAAGTACGAGTTGAGAGTGGAAGTCGAGGAAGGGAGGGTCTGAGCATTAACGATAAGCGAAGGAAGGAGAAAGAAGAGGTGACGGACACGTGGCACAGGATGGAGATGGAAAGCGGGCAATTCTCAAGGGGAAATGAGCAGCTTTGGAGAAAAGATGAAGAAGTGAGAAAGATGGGAAAAATGATTTCCTTTTTTCAACAAAGAAAATCATTTTCCCCAATTTTGTTTTCTTTGGCCCCTCATTTTCCATGCCCCAAATACTAGAATTTGAGGAGAATATTTTCTTGCACAAGGCTTGAATGATTTGAAAAATATTTCCCAAAACTTGATAACTTTATTGTTTGAATAAATAGTGTTGATACTTGATTTTTAGTCGACGCGTTGATAAAGGTAGAAAACTTGAGATTAGAGTTTCCGATCGCAAAGGAGCCCACTTTTCGAACAAAAAGCGTTAGTTTCGTTTCTTTCCTTTTGGAATGTCATTTTTAGATGAGCTCCTAGTTGTTTTCAATGAAAACTCGAAAAGTCAAACCGTTGACTTTCAAGTTGAATTTTAGTCAATCTTTTGACCAAAAATCAAACCCTCGAGTTAACTTTTCACACAAAAAGATCCCATTTAGTCCCAATTTGACTTTAGCATAAAAAATTTTGCGAAAATCGATTAAGAACTTTGTTTTCCAAAATTTTCAATTTTAGGTTCAAAATCAACCAAAAATAAAATTGCTTTCATCCTAGTCATAATTAGGCTTATTTCCTTTCACAACATTTGATTTATAAATCATTACCCATTCACTTGTTCAATCAATTTTGAGATGGGGCGTGCCAAAATATGGATTCTCATTTTTAGCCCCAATTAGGGGGGTCCATATCGATTTTACATGATTTGCAAATAGGCACTTTCATTCCACTCATTTTTGTGAGATAAGTACGAATCCAAGGTCAATTTTGGAAAATTCATTCGGGAACTTCTCAATTTGAGGAATTTAGCTTACTCAAACATGAGAAAACCAAGTTAATGAATTATGATTGATGAAATTCACGTTGACTCATTTGAGACTAAGGTTTAATTTTGAGAATTGAGGCTCAATTTCACTATTAAACCTTGATCCAGTTTTAGCATAAAAGTTGCACGATCAATTTAAGGTTAATTTGAATGCAATAAGTCACCCTAGGTATGAACAATTAATCCAATAGGTGCATTGCAATTTTAATTGAATTGAATTTCAATTAATTTACATTTTTTTCAAGGAATTACATAAAATTGTCCAATTTAGCCTAGGAAGTTCAGTTTCATGTGCCCATGGCATGAATCCGGTACTTTTCATGTTAATTAAAATATTAGGCCAATAGAAAATTACCGAATTGTATTTATATAGCTTAATTGGCCTAATTTCTTCAAAATTAAACCATTTCTCTTTAAATTACAGTGTTTATCCTCAAATTAGACAAGATTTCCTTTCAAATTGCATAACATTTAGGAGGATAAGGACTGAATCACCCAAAAAGGCAACTAAATTGGCCAAACCAATCCGACAGGTCACCAGCGAAGAAGGCCATTTCAACCCTCATTTGGTCGGTTCTTGGTGATTGGTGACCTCCCATCCCCTTCCCATTGTATGTACTTTGATAACTCTATTTTAGATAGAGTATTATTACTAATTTAAGCTTGATATTTGCTAAGTTTCGATGAATTTTGAGTGAATCTATTTGCTACTCATGTAATTTTATTGAATTTTGTAGCAAACATGACTTTCAGATTTATAAGTGATCACACGCATCAATGCTAATTTTCTCAAGTCTGTGCTGGATTTGCAGATCAATCCTTACACCTTAATTTTTTCCAGAATATTCTAATATCTCTGAGGATATTTCAATATCTTTGAGGATATCTCTATATCTTTAAGAATATTCAAGTATCTTCCAGAATATCTTATCTTGAAGAAAAAGCCAGTCAAGACTAGTGGACTTGACTATAATTGAGGATAGGTTCAAAGAAAATCAAGGATACGAATCTTAAGAAGAAAAACTCCTAATTTGCCAAGGAAAATCAATCCAAAACCTAATGGGAGGTTGAATAGGGCAGATTTTTGGGAGCTATATAAACTTCTCTTGTATTGCATATTTCAGAGGGAGAAGGAGCCTTGGAGCCGCCACCAGATTTTAGATTTTCTTAGTTAGCTTTTATGTTTTTATTTTTCTTAGTGGAATTGACACATGTCAAGGAGAGAAGGAGGAGGCAAACCTGAACTATTTGTGACTCAAATTGGTGAATTTGCTTTAATTTAGTATTATGTTCTCTTCACTTTTCATTGTTAATTTAACTTTAATTATGTTCTAAATTTCTTTTGTTAGAGCTACAATGGATCTTAACCATGATTGATTGATTTTCAAGACTTGTTCATGAGTATAATTGCTTTGATTGTGGTGTTTTCTATCATGATCTTAATGCTTTTAGAAGTTTGGCCAACTTTTAAATGATTTTTGATGTATGTATGATACCGGATGGAGATTGTATGCATGAGCACTAGTGATATTGAACCATAAATTAAATCTAGGTCAAAGTATACTAGATTATTGTGTGGTTGCGGTAGTAGATCTAGGTTGGGACTACTTAGATTAAATCTGGGAATTTCCACAAGAACTTAATGCATTTAGGTGGTTTAAATTTACCTAAGGTTAGTGTAGGTTAACATACTTAATTAGGGATTATTAGACCGAGATTCGCTTGTAATCTAATTTAGGGAAATTTCACCAACACAATTGGAAATTAATTTATTGCATGACAAGTTAATAAAATTTAGTATGAGTGGTTAAGTAAAATTGGATGCTCTAATATTTTGTGATCTTAGTTGAATCTTGAAATTTATCTTGTAATCTTCATCTTACTTTAGATAAGGTTTATGTTGCAATTTTAATTAGCTTTCGAATTCTTTAAGTTTCGACTCTTTTATAATTCAATTTTTTTTAACTTGGTTTAGTTCACTTTTATTTTTTTTCCGCAGCTTGGTTAGCTAAATCTTTGGATTGATCACTTTCGGTAAGTAATTGGATAAATAGAAACAATCCTAGTGAGAACAATACTCTCTCATCACTTTATTACTTGTAGACATTGTGCACTTGCAATTCACCTAACATACTTTTCCCCCATGCCATCCCTTTTTCCAAATTCTACAAAAATGCTCCCGAGTTTTGTGAAATTATGAAAATGCCCCTAATTAGGCCTTAATCGCAAATACAATTTGAACTATTGGCTCCAACGTATCACCACCGTCTAGATAATCTCTTTTCTAATCTTCAAGATTGCTTAACCCCTAAGCAAATTAGTAAGGTTTTGAGATCAAATCTTAGCCATCAGATCAAACTGACAGCTAGGATTCGATCTTGAGGGTAGTATATATCATTTTCCCTTCGAAAATTAGGGAAGGGGCCTCATAATTTACAAAATCAGATCTATAGTCACTCGCTCTCTAAAAGGATTCTTCTCTCTCTCCACCGACTTTCCTCTTCTTCCTCTTGCCACGCACCTAATCACCATTGTCACACCTCTTCTCTCGCCGACCCACGACCTCATGCCGGTGAGTCTACCACCGTCGCCTAGCTTCTTGGTGTCCCTCATCATCTCTTTGACCTTAATTTTTATTAATGAATCACACTTCTATAATGTTTATGTGATAACATACTAGTAACCCAATACTTGTATTTCCAAAATCACATAAAAATACAAAAAAAAAAAAAACGCGAAAATACATTAAAAAATACACGTATTTAGGGTTTTGTATGTATTTTCACATCCATAAAATTATCAAACATATAAAATAAACACACCACAACATAGAACATGAACATACGAATCCAACGTCGCCAGCCACACGCCGATTAAATGCTCCATGCGCCTGCACGCGCCGCCTAAGTGCGCGGCGCATGGAGCTCACGTGCGGGCGTATCTTGACCGGTCAAAACCGGTCCGACCGGCTCGACCGTTTGGTTAACTAGTTCAGTCAACAGTTGATCGGGTTGGGTCGGGTCAACGGTCGGGTTGGCCGCCAATCAGGTCGAGTCGAGCCCGAGTCGCTAACGTCATCGTGACGTTAGCACACGCATGCAGCCTCCCCCGGTGACGCGCCACCCATGGATCTGCTCGTCTCGACGAGCCCAGTTCGAATTTGTGATTTAATTTTATTTTTTATGGAATAAAAAATCACGAAAATCATAAAATTAGGGCAAAAATTTTATGCGTTCGAGTTCTAGGGTTATGGTTGCTCTGATACCATATGTTGGATGCAACCAAGCCCCCTCATTACAAACAAGGCTCGACTCGGCCTACACTAGCCAGTCCCATATTAAACTAATTAATAAACATTCTATCTCACCTTAAACTAACCCCGTTTTACTATAACCGTAAAACGGTAAATTACAATATCAATTAATGTAGTTCACATTAGAAAAACTCTTACATGTTCTACTACTAATCTCTCCTTACCGGTTCAAATCAGTGTCTAGTCATATGTTAGCCACAATCTAGGGGATCTGATGACTCTCTAGTCCACTCAATCATTTTAGCCATGTCCTTTGGTGAGTTTTCAAGTCCCTGGTGGTCGGAACACAACAAATTAGTCACTAGAGTTCCTATTGTGATCGTTTCCTCCTTGCTGATCCAAACCGTTGATTGATTCCGTCACCAGCACTAAACCAAAGCCTCTAATGCTGATCCACCCCACCCCTGCAGTCCTCTAATGGTCTTGAACTCCCTCTGACGTTCCTTGGTGTTGTGGTGCCTCGGTGATCACTCGTCATAGCTCAGTTCGCGTGATTAACAAACACAAAGTAATTGTTTGAACTCGAGCTTGATGAAGCGAGAACACGGTAGGTGTTTAAGGCTAGAGCTCACTTTAGGAAGATCAATTTTGCAAATAATAATGTGTTAGGATGTTAGAATGACCGTGTTAGCCTTGAATGAGTTTGATTGCAATGAATGTGCTCAATGAATTGATTATGTCTATTATGCAAAAATCATGTAATCGTGTATTTCTGTGATGGATCTGAGAAATGCCATGATATGAGCTTGTTATTGTGCTTTTTTATGCTCAATGTCTTCATGACATTCATAAATGATTCAAAGACCTTTCCAACAAGCTATAGAATGTCCCAATCTAGTATCATTTACTACCTGAAAACGGCTTCGAAAATCAATGTATAGTTTCCAGAAATTTGATGTGGTCTAGTATAATGGTTTCGGATGACCTTTGCTACTTGTTGATCTTCCATTGATTTTTAAGCTTCAAAATCCTAAATCAGTGCTTTCATGAAAGTTTCTCAAAACATGTTTCTCTACAACATAAATTTTTTCCATAATTTTTGGAAATCATTCGGTCAATGCTCAAAAAATTGTCCTCAGTTCTGCAAGTTTTTGATTCCCTGACTTGTGACCATATGATTGTCAATTTTTTGCTGATTTTCATGCTTAGATTTTGAGGTCTATGTCTCATGAAAGTTGTTCGTATTGATATTTACTATAACATATCTTTTTTCTCGATTTTTTAGAGTAGATTTGGTTAAGGAAATCTCTAATAGATCGTCCTTAGGTCATTCTCTCCTGACTTAAGAATTTTGAGGTCAAATCCTTCAAAGAATTTGATTGCCATTTATAGGCTATGCTGTGGTAAATTTTAGATATTTTTGGATATCATTTAGTAGGATAAATTACTATTCACATGCATGAATATATTGCTGCCCTGCTTTGTTCCTGATACGTTGTTTTGTGTTTGGATTTTTAGAAATTCATGTATAGCTTATCTTATGAAACTTCCTTCATGGAAGTTGTTCCTTTTTTTTTTTTGGTCGAAAATGTAGATATTATTTAAATAGTCGCAACATTACATCTAGAAGCAATTGCGTTGGCAGATACAAAATCTTGCAAAACAAAGGGAGGAAAGATATTCCAGTTGCGAGCTAGGTCAGATCTGCCGTGGGCTTTAGCAGCCCAATATGCTGCTCCATTTGCCTCCCATCTATAGTGCCAAAGCTGCAAATTAGGGTAAAGGGAAAGCAAAGCGTCAATTTCAACAAACAGCGCATGTTCTTCCCATGATGGCTTCCTTCTCGCTTGAATTGTGTCAATCAAAAGCAGGCAATAAGACTCAATCACCAAATTTTCCTTATTGAGGCCATGGTGTAGCAGGTGATGAAGAGTAAAGGTAAGCGCCTGCACTTCCGTTTGAAACACAAAAGCTGCTAGGAAGCTTCTGGTGTAGACATCTGTAAGAATACCCTGATGATTTCAGCTTATACACGCCATAATGCCCTCTTGACTGCCAGGATGATAAGATCCATCTATATTGCATTTCAGAGATCCGCGATTAGGGGGTTTCCACAAAGTTTTTGTTTTTGGAGCAGAGTCCCTTGTTCACTGTTGGCTCTTAACAGAAATGTCCTAGATCCATGTTTGTGCAAAGGTGTCCTCAAATGCGCGGTTTGGATCTGGGCTCTGCCGGCGAAATATGTTGTTGTTACGCATACACCAAATCTGCCATAAGACTTGTGCAATTGTTTCCAGTCCAGGTAAGAGTCTGTGATTTGTTGCTCTTTCTGTGATCCAAGCGTCTAGACAATGCACTGTATTAGGCGATACAGAAATGTTGAGCTGATGATTACTCCATACTCCTTTAGTCCACAAACAGAAGAAGAATAGGTGTTCTTTAATTTGCAAGGGCATTCTGGCATGTTTTTGGAGTAGAGTCCCCTGAGGATAAGGGGTAATGTGACGATTAAATAAATTTGCTTTGATAGCAAGGGCATTCTGGCATGCTATCCATAAGAATGTGCGGATTTTTGGTGTTGTTTTCTTAGTCCATATTTTGCGCCAAAGTGTTCTGGGTTTTGGTACGATGTTGAGGCTTGATGACCGCTTTGTGTGTCTGCTGTGCTAACTAGAGTTTTGTAATTGCTTTTCACTGTGTGATTCCCATCCTTTGTAGTTGCCCATACTAAGTGTTCAGTAGCATAGAAGAGTCTGATAGGGATTTTAATTATTTTTGCAATAATCTGACCATCAAACATTTGTGTGATAAGAGGAAGATTCCAAGTATGGTGGACAAGATCAATAAGATCGGCCACCATCCCTAGCTCCTCTCTTGCGGCTGGTCCGCCTATAGTCCCTATAGGTAACCACCTATCCTCACGAATCTTGATCATCTTGCCATCCCCAACAAACCATCGTGCATTAGGTAGGATGGCCTCTCTGCCAATAAGAAGACTCTGCCAGCCCCAGGATGGGCGCATACCTTTATCTGCTGATTGGAACTCCTTTGATTGAAAGTATAGCCCCTTGAAAATTTGACTCTGTAAAGAGTGAGGTTGTTGAAATAAATGCCAAGCTTGCTTTCCAAGCATCTCCTTGTTGAACCCTATTAGGTCTCGAAAGCGTAGCCCTCCACTGTCCTTGTTGGTTTTAAGCAATTCTCATTTCTGCCAATGAACTCCTACCCTGCTGTTATCATTCCTCCGCCAAAAACTGGAAATTTTCTTTTCAATCATTTTACAAAGAGATAGGGGAAGCTTGAAGATGGACATTGCATATTGTGGAATTGCCTATACAACAGATTTAATTAGGATTTCCTTGCCTCCCTTCAATAGTAATCGTTCTTTCCAACCCTCAAGTTTTGCATTATTCTTCCTAATATCCAAGCAAACATCTCTTTTTTAGATTGCCCCCATTCCTTGAGGTGACCCATGTGGATTGCTTGATGAATAAGGGTTGAAAGAACATTCGCTGCTAAGATGAAGATATAAGGGGAAAGAGGATCGCCTTGACGGGAGACCCCTTGATGGCCGAAAGTAATCTAGATGTTCTCCATTAAACCGTACACTTAAGGATGTTGTGGTGATGCATTGCATCACCAACTGAACCCACCATGGATGAAATCCCAATCTAAGTAGATAATCCTTTAAGAAATCCCATTCAACTTTGTCATATGCCTTTTGCATGTTCGTCTTGAGAAGTGCATTGAAATGTCGCTTCCTTTTCCTTGTCTTGAATCGATGAAGAACTTCCTGAACGATGAATATGTTATGTTGAATTTGTCATCCACTCACAAAGGCGGCCTGTTCTTTTGAGATTAGCTCACAAAGCCAAGGTTTTAGACGATTTGCCATGACCTTGGAAATAATTTTGTATGCATAATTGCATAGGCTGATCAAGTCTTTTAGGGTGATTGATTTTGGGAATTAGAGCTATTACTGTCTTGTTTAGATCGCTAGGCAACACTCCCGAACTGAAGAAATCTCTCACTAATCTGATCAAGTCATCCTAAATTATATCCCAATGGGTCTGGTAAAACAGCCCATTCAATCCGTCTGGACCTAGAGCCTTCGTGGCCCCTAGCTGAAAAGTTGCCCGTCGCACCTCCTCTACACTGACTAAGGTGGTTAAGTGGTCATTCATTTTTGCAGAGACTACCTATCCACATTGATCCAAAATTGGTCCATAGTCACGATAACCAACTGTTGTATATAATTGTGAGAAAAAAGCAAACGTCATCTCCTTCAGGGCCTGATTGTCCTGCACCCAGTTGTGATTATCATCCTGTAACATACCAATTCTGTTTCTCTGCCACCGTTGGATGGTAGTTGCATGAAAAAATTTGCTATTCTTGTCTCCCCATCTCAACCAATTAATCCTGGATCACATAGCCCAAAACTATTCTTCTTGCTGCCATATATGTCTGATTTCCTCCCTAAGATGAGATGCTTCCTCCTTATTAGTGCTGGTATTGTATGGTTTGTTTACAATAAGTTGAAGCTGCTGTTGTAAGGCTTGCACTCTCAGGTGGCCGTTTTGGAATTTTGAGTGGCTCTAATCTTGTAAAGCATTAGAAACAATCCTTAGTTTGTGCAAAAAGCTGGAATTTCCTACCTAAACTGAGTTCCATGCATTAGAGATGATTGGCACTCTTGATCTTGATTCCAATAAGCTTCGAAAATGAAAGGCCTTCGACGTCTTCTATAGGCTGCTGATGTGGACAAAAGAAGGGGGCTATAGTCAAACCCCAGGGCCAGCAAAGCGAACACCTCCGCCTCAGGATATAAAAGTCGTCAATCTATCATACACATAACACAATCCAAACGTTCTTTTACTAGTTCAACGCTGTCTCGATTATTCATCCAAGTAAAAGCACATCCTTTGCTTTCTAATTCCATCAAGGCACAGTCATTTATGACTGCTTGAAAGGAGTGAAGACGATACCGGTTTGAAGGACGCTTACCTATAGAGAATTTCATTAAAAACCCCGGCACATATCCAAAGTAGAGTATTTGAGTTGCTGATCGTTCGAAGTTCCTCCCATAGCAGCTGTCTATTATAGTAGGATGGTGGAGCATGAAGACAGGTGATGCGCATCAGCCTATCTTCCATTAAATCTCAACAGATCATATCAAAATAGTCCTCCAAAAATTGTTCTATCTCTAATGATATAGTTTCATTCCAAAAAACCGCCAGACCCCCTGCTAGACCTGCTGGGTTTCGCACAAAAGAGCTTCTGAAATGTAACCGTCGCTGCAAGCATTGAAGCACAATCTCATTGTTCTTTGTTTCAATTAAGAACAGTAAGTCGGGCTTTTCCTTGGCCATCAAAGCCTTTAGAGCTTGAACTGTCAAGGGATTGCCCAAACCCTGATAGTTCCAGCAAAGTATATTCATTTGTGTGTGGATGGCTGTTTGGGGCCAGCCACCAAAGCCTAGTGATCCGCTTCATTTGCTTTTAATACTGGTGTATCCATAAATTGAGTATCATCGAAGTCATTGGATGCTAAGTGCCTCATATCATAGGGAGAATACATTTTCTATTTTTTGGCTGATCCCATTTTTGGAATGGCTCTGGTACCCTTCTGCTTCTTTAGTTGCTGCATTTCCATGGAATGACTTATAATGCCCTTCTTCTTGGCTTGCTCAGGAATCAAAGCTGTTGTTAGAGTATGCCCCCTGTATTAATGAAGCCTGTGGGATTTGCTGATGAGTTGCTGCTATGACAGAGTTGCGCTGTGCTACTGGTTTAGGCAAGGTTACTTCTTCGGCATTAACTATTGAAGGCAACAATGGTACAGTCGACAGTAAAGCTGGAGGCGTCTCAGGTACTGTCCCTTCATTCTGGTCCTTATTCTCAGGGGGGTTATAGAACGCTTGCCAATAAGGACTATATTCTCTAACCTCCGCTCGTAACCATTGACCGTAAGCCATTTTGCCTTTACTTCATCAAAAGGGTATTCTTTGCAATACGTGGCATAATGGCCTAGTCTCCCGCAAGAATAACATAAATGAGATAACCGTTCATATCGGAAGTCGAGCCATAGCATCCTCCCATCTATACAAATCAGTTTTCCAGTCTTTAAAGGTTTGTCCAGATTTATTTCTACCCTTACCCTCCTAGCCCTTAAGGTTGAGCCCTCTTTAAAATCAACTTTAACTTCTAAAACTTCTCCAATCTGTTTCACCACCTTTCTAATTATATGTTCTGTAGTCCATTCCAAAGGCAATCCAAAAACTTGCACCCAGAAAGCACAGCGGGTAAAATCATAACAGTGTAAAGGCGTATTAGGAATTTACGGCTTGAAAATTACTAAATGACTTGAGAAGAGCCATGGACCTCCTTCTAGTACTCTTTGTTTCTCATTCTCAGACCGGAATTTTGCTATGTACAGTCCACCCTCTCTCTGAGAAATGTCAACCTGGTCAGTCCGCCAAACACGCTTTAAGGTACTCTGGAAGGCTTGAAAGTTAATAGAAGAGTTTGATAGGACTTTACCCACTAAAATCAAACGACATTCCTCCAATTTTTCTGGTGGGGGTTCCTCCTCCCATATCTCTATTTCTTGTGCAGAACAGAGGCGTCCCAAGCGTTGACACAAGGCAGCCAGTCGCAAGGATTCATCCTAGTCATCCGAAGCCATGGGACGGAAAAAGCTCAAGGTAGACCTATCCTAATTCGAATTGAATAGAGCAGATACCATGGTACTAGCTACCCACCGTTCTTCGGAAAAATTTGGTACCAATAGATTGAAAGACAGTAATAAAGCAGAACAAGGCAAGAAACGGAGTACTACAGATGGAATTGAGTCACCTCCGAAGTGAATTGTGCAAAAAGAAGAGGCATGCAACCATCCAATAGCCAAGGATAGAAGACTGCTAGGTCGCCGGGGGTTTCGACAGAGATGCAAAGACCATCAGGGAAAAGCAACGCAAAAAATAAGCCATGGGTGAAAGCTTCGCTGGGTAAATACGAAAAGATAGGGCAATAGAAAAAGGGTGGGCAATGAGGGGGGAGGGGTGTATTGGGAGATTAGGGCTATGGTGAATAGTTAAACTACCATCTGAGGTAGACGAAGCTCTGCATGTCGAGAGTTTTTAATCTCCCAAGTTGTTCCTTATTGAGTGCTTGATGTGGCATAGTTTTTTTAGGACCAATTATTCATGGGTCACACTTCAATTGCTTGAATGTTGTATCCCATATTCTGACATGCTCTGTTTTCCCTTTATGACTTGTCTCTGTTGTAGCATTTTTAGGAAACTATGCTTACTTTACTAGCTTTCGATGCCTTTACGAGTTTTGTTCCTCATATTCTGAACTTTGTACACAAAAATTTCTAAAATATAAAAGACATTTTGACATGCTTTTCAAACCCCTCAAATTATGCAAGACAATCTAAAATTTCATATTTTGATTGACCCAAATATTTAAAGCATTTGCGATGCCTAATTAGTTGTGCTCTTTGATACACCCAATCTAGCTTTGATGGCTAAATGTGCTCCATAGCGTTGAAGAAATTATGTCTCTTTTATCGAATCTTTTTGCAATAATGTATTTTCTTGCCAATTGTTCATGAAATCTTTCTGGGCATCACATGAGTCATATATTGATCGTTTCACTTACTATAAAATGTGTGTAAATGTGTTCAACGCATGATGGCTAAATAATGTGATCTAGTGTTGACTCCCTAATTTGTTTGATTGATTGAGAACCAAGGTCTAATGACCTGTATGCATGGTTACTTTTAAACAATGCGTGTGATTTTTAGATGTATGTATAGGTGTAATGCATGTACTTGTGGGATACTTTGGGTGACACTTAGAACCCCAAATTAGGGTTTTGTTAATATTAGTCACTGTTTGTGAACACAAATGATGGCTAATTATTGGACACCATTAAAATGATCAAGTAGGAGTCTTAGTGTGGCTCGTTGCATGAACAAACAAAGGTCGACCCTAAGGCCATTCTTGATTGTTTGATTATTTTTCTTTGGATGCTTGATGTGGAATAACATGCTTGTTGATTACCATGAATTACCTATTTGACTACCATGAGTAACTCTGAGGTCTTTTTTAATTGATACTTTAGTTCAGTCATAGGATAGAATTAGAATAGGCCCATGGAGGTGGCTGTCCCGTAGACCCGAAGATGACGAATGGTCGATGTCCAATATGACCCTATCTTTGTATTGTTCATTCTCCGATATATGTTTTGGGTTATTTTGGCATGGTACAAATACCCAACGAGTTGTAGGTTCTCCTTTTATCGCACTTAGAATTGCATGCTAGATTTATTACTTTCCTTAAACTGTCTAGGGTGTTTTACTTACCACACCGTCCTTTAAATTCCCATTGTTTGCTTTCTTTCCCTTCTTTCAAGTAGAAGTAGAATGGCTTGAAACCGACCATCCACGTATAATCGCCTTGTTAACTTCATATTGCATGAAAATGTAAAAACACACACATGGTCACCTTAGGAAACACGACAACTGTTAGGCACTGAAAATGCATTAATAGAAATATTAACGTAACCCAAGTCCTCGAATTTTAGAATCTCTAGTTGTGCAGATATTGAGAGATTACTCTTGACCCCCGATTGGTTTTTCTAGCCGACCCATACAAATGAGACTAGTGGCAACTCCTAAAACTACATTTTAGGTTGTTTAATACAACTAATAATGAACTTAATAAAAATGAACCCATCATGCAGGGTATGGATTTCGACGAGATTCACCTTGATTTAGCATACTCGATGGAATTTAGCCAAATGACGAAGTGATGCTGTCTTTAGTGGTATGACCTCGAGAGGGCTATCATAATAAAAGTACCATTCCCGATCTCCCTTTTTTAATGTTTATTGTATGTATGGATACGAATCATGACACCTTTCCGTTGGGTAGGGTATGAGTTTGAGAGGACCTGCATTTGTGTAGATCTCAAACTCATTGGGCCGAAACCAAATGTGAGGTGATGACGTCTTTGGTAGACATGACCTCAAATGCAAACTCGAGAGCAAATATCATCAAACACCATCCCTCCCCGACAAAGCTTGCGAAGGGCGAGTCGCGACAAATAGTTAATGAAAAATATTTTCATTATTGACAGTAATTTAAATCTAAACAATTTCATGGATGATAACAATATTTTTCATTAATTTATTTTTGTAAACAATAAAAGTAATCATTTTTGAAAAATATTAATTGCTTTAACTTGATAAGTTTTATGATTTGATTATACTTTTGGAAAGTTTTGAAATAATTGTACTTTTATAATAAGTTTTACAACTTCTAGTACACTTATCTTTTATTATTATTACTATTACTCCTACCATTACAATTATTATCAATAACAATAATAGTAATAGGTATACTAAGTGTTGAGATATGAAATATACTCAACGTTGTACTCGCTTTTAAAATAAATAGTCGCACGCTCAATTTCAAGTTGACACCAGAATTAGAGTTGTCGACTACATTCCTCGGACACCTTTTATTATTCTATGGGTTTCCCTTCATTAGGGATGACAGTTTTCAACAATTCTTTTATCCGTGCGCATTTAAGCTTGCATACTTAAGGCTTTCATCATCACATCGATCTTCATGTGGGGAGAAGTGCTAAAATAATAAAAAATGTTATTCTTATGTTTGGTTTGAAAAAGAAAATTTTAGTTTATTCTTCTATTTAGTATAATATTTTATTTTAATTGATCGTGTTGGGTAGTTAACATTTTGCTTAAGCTGAATTACTTATTGTTATCCTAAAAACCCCTACCAAACTAATTTTTTAATCATAAAAAACCCCAAAATGGTACGTACACCTATGATAAATTTGTCATAAACTAATTTTTTGACTACTAAAAAACCCAAATAGGTACATTTGTGGCAAATTTACCCTATATTAACTTCTATCAAATTTGTTAACCTAGATAACATATGATAACGTGGCATGTCTACATGGAAATCCATTGAGTAAATATCACGAAAAATCTCAAATTAGTATACCTGTGACCAATTTAACAGTACTCCTATGATAAGTTAAGAGTAAATCTATGATAAATTTGGGATTTTTTGTGGCATTAATCCTATGAATTTTCACGTGGACTTGTCAAGTCACCATAACATATCACTATGTGTTATTCATGTCGGCAAATTTAATTGTAAAATTCAATGGGGGTAAATTTATCACAAATGTACTAGTTTAGAGTTTTTAGTAGTAAAAAAAATAGTTTTTGATAAATTTGTTACGGATGCATTAGTTTGGGGTTTTTAATAGTTAAAAAATTAGTTTTGGATAAATTTATCATAAGTGTACTACTTTGGAGTTTTTTTTTTGGTTTGAAATATAAGTATCATTTATAAGATGACGTACAGGAGCTTAGGGGCATTCCCCAACATTGCAAAGATAACTAAGAATGTGAAAAAATGGAGTGAGAAAGTCTCCATATGGTAGCCAATATTACATTTGTTTAAAGGTCCAAAGTTTTTGTAATGTGAAGCTCGCCCTCTGACAAGTTTACGAATTTTAGCCACGATGATGGGGACATCATTTGACTTATTTTGGAAACGTCTGCAATTACATTCCATCTAAATGCAATATAGAGTTGCTTACATTGAGAAGCATTGCCGCCAAGTCATTGCCATTGGTAACCCGAATCATCCATTGGAGTTCATCGTTCCATCCTCCTAAAGAATGACGGATTCTATATTGTGCGAGGATCATACACCATATGCTACCAATTCACGTGCACTAAAAGAATAGATGGTCACGATTTTCTAGACCAACCAAATAGAAATTATAATGGATTCTCACTGCAAGCATCCAATGTGCTATGATTTCCATTGTTGGTAGCTATTTGTACAAGCTAGCCACCTAATAAAATTATGTTTGCTAACCCCACCTATCCATATTAGTTGATAACATCCCACAGCCGATGCCATGCTCCCGAGTTCATTGTATAACTTTTTGCAACAATAACTTTGCCTAGATATAGTTGAAGCTAAAGTCAGTCTCAGTTTAAGAATACCACACTAATTCCATGCTAGTTTGGGGTTTTTGGTGGTAAAAAAATTAGTTTGGGGTAAAGTTGTCACAAAAGTCCATAGGTCGGAAGTTAAATATATTCTACTAGAAAGTGACACTACATTTGATTTCAAATTTCTCTTCTTCTTCTTCTCAACTTTTATCACATCACTTTTTATTGTATTTCTTGTTATGTGCTTCACATTGGGATTTAGATAACTAAGCAACTCTCTAGTAGCCTCTTGTTCTACAAAAAATGAGGTGTAATTGTGTTTGATTATCGCTTTTGCTAGCTTGCTTTTAAATGCAGTTTGATCAAATCATTTCGTGGAATCATCAACTTTGGCATCTTGATTAGGACAAGTACTTAAATGACGCAACGAATTTTTTGTCCCACGGCTAGCCATATAAGTTAATTCGCACCACTTACACTTGGCATTTTTCTTGCCATCTTCATCTGTGAATTTTTTCAAATTCAAACCATACAACAGAAGTGCATCTTTTCAATCGTTTAGAGTAAATAGAGTTATTTTTCCCATCCTCGTGAACTAAGAATGCAACTCTACATCTCTTGGGTCGTTCTATAGTTGAATATTCTTCTTGATTCTCATTAGATCATGGCATGTCAACTAATTAGTTAGAGAAAACATGAATTAGAACAAGTTATAAACATTGAAAGAAAGGATAACATGTTATATTTCTATTTAACTTTAAATCAAACAAGCAAAAGCAACTCCCTTCAGCTTAATACAGGTCAACTCTAGTTTGCATGATACTATCACAAGCCCAATATGCAAAAATGTTAATCAGGAGCAAAACTTCCCTTCTTTTCTCTCAAATGCAACATAAACAAACCAATGCCAATGATACCCTATAGCTTATCAGCCAAATGAAAGCACATAATCGCACACCATCCCATACAAAATAGTGTTGATTCACTATTGGTCTTGAGTTCTTCGCAAAAATGTATTACAAGCTGAATTGGTCTTGAGTTCTTCACAAAAACATGTCTCTAGGTCTCGTCTATGTTATGTTAAAATTTCGTGATTTTTAAAGTTGTTTTACTTATAATGTTCATGATTTCTAAAGGCGTGCAAACTGCTTTATGGGACAATTTTGGGATCTCGAATAAATTCCCTCTTAAAAATATTTGAAATTGCATCATTGAAATGTTGCACCATGGTGTGAGTGTGGTGAATGCCATTGGTCCCCATGATGACAATGCCCCGGGTTGTGGTAGAGATGCCTAAAGAGGTAACTGGGTTCTCTTAGATGTTTAGGGGTGTAACACAGTTCTCTAGATGTCCTTACGATGTCGGGATGGGTGTGAGATGCCTAAGGGGTGTAATATGGTTCCCTCCAAATGCCGGGAGGTGTAACATGGTTCCTCCAAATGCCCTAAGAATAAGGATGCCTAAAGGGATAATTGGGTTCTTCCGAATGTCTAAGGGGGTATAACAAGGGTCCCCCAAATGACCTCGCGATACCTTGTGGGTGCAAGATGCCCAGGAGTAACGGGGTTCCCTAGAAGATGGTGTCAACTGAGTTTTTAAATCAAATATAATTATTGAAGTTTCCTAAGTCTCATTTGTGTATTGATTTACCAATTTTAGTGAGTTTCATTTTTATGCCAAACTGTTACTTCAATATTGAAAAAAGTTCTCAGGCAAGTTGACTTTAAAATGCTTTCCCATATTTTGTATTTGGAGTTTTTCCTCGCATGCACAGTGATAGATTTACATAGTATACACTGGTAGACATTCCGCTTGCTAAGTTCATACTCACCGATTGTTGATTGTCCTCTTTCAGATTAGTAGCCATGCTGATCCTGCCAACCTCCACCTTGATTAGTTTTAGTGTCCCCATTGACTTTTCATGGCACCTTACCGAGTTCAAGGACCCTGACTTTCTCGAAATGACCTTTGTGAAATGTATTTCGATATTGATCGTATACATAGGATCCCCATAGGATCCCCAGCGAGTCCCGTACTTCTGGGACTCGTAGCGGTATATGTTGAGCTGGTGGGCAAATGGTGGGGCCTATCCCACACCCTAGTAACAATGGAGCAATGATGGTAGCAACTTTGTGGAGTGAGCCAGGGATCGGAGGATAATGGAGTAGTATTTTTGGAGGCCAGGCAATGATTTTTTGGATATACCATGGGCAATGGGTAGGTGATAGTATGTATATTTGGGCTTACAAGTCGGGAGAACATGATTGATAGTGTTTTTGGTGCTGTCAAGGATGCAATACGTTTGGTTCCCTAGTGTACCCCAATCGTTGTCACTTAAAGTACATAAATAAGAAATAAAAATGAGATCACTTGGTTTATATCTTCTGTGAGTATTCATTTGAGTTTGATATGTCCTAGGTTGTTCTTTGTCCATACATGCTTCTGCATGCATAAAAAGTGAAAGAATATGTTAATTGCATTAGAGGTGACGTACTAGGGGCATCACATGTGCCACAAAGGCGAACAATGGAGGCACGTGATGAAGTGTTACGGTTGGGTCAATTGTATGAGTTAAGGGAGCTTTGTGTTATTGTTAGGTTACCCACTTAATATTGAAAATGGGTAAAAAATGGGTTAGACGTTATGACCCATTTTTAACACATATAACTGAACTTAAAACTTTTTGGATCCATTTTATTGGACGTTTATATATTTATAATTCATGTACAACCCATTAATATAAAATATGAATAAAAAAATAGTCATGGACTCATTTTGACACCCCTAGTCACAGGTATACTAGTTTGAGGTTTTTCAAGATATTAACCCATTTTTTCTAATTGATTATGCTTATTTCATTGTCCTTGTCGCCGTCGTCATCATCATCATTATTATTGTTATTACATTTCTTTAAATTTTGATACTTTATAGTTATTAGTTGGTCATGCTTTATTTATTAGTGGTTTTGTCAAATTAAATTACTTATTGTTAATTGATATGTTCTTTTCATTAGAATTTTTACTTAAGTTATATTATTTTTATAATAATTTTTGGTATTTTTCTTATTTTCCATTACTCTTTTAACTTGTGCGAAAGCTTAATTGGCCCTGCTTCACATTTGGGTGCAAAATGAGTTAACAAATGGCGAGTTTTGCCCCAAAGCCTTGTACTTAATACTTTATTTTCATAAAAGAGCACTTTGAATTATATTTATTTATTGAGAGTGCTTTGTACTATGCAAGCATCTACATGTCTTTTCTTAATTTTTTTTATCAACTTTAATATCTCATATAGTTAAAAGAAAATAAAAGAACTTGCCTTTTTGATTTGAAGAAAAATTTCTGTCAGTAAAGGTTGAATATTATGTATCGTAAAATATAGTTTTCTATATAACATATTTACAAATTATTTAATTTGAAAATATTTCATACTATATAATTTTCAATCATGTGTAACAAAATAAATTTACAAGTATCACTATCATTAATTATATAACTTACTATCATATATAATTACATAAATTCCTCTGAAATCTCTATTTTTTTTTTTGAAAAAAAAAGGTAACTTGCTTTACAAGTACAGTGTTATTGTAGACATTCTTACTATAATAAAACGATAGTAAACTAGTATAAAGACATATCATAAAGTCCCTAATAAAATATTAAATAAATTAAAGTGTCATAATTTAAGATATAATAATTAAAAACTATTATAATAATATAATAACAAAAGGATTATTTGTTTATTTAATTTAACATAAATAGAGTATGGCAGTAAGTATATTAATGATATTGTCAGGAACATAAAAAATGTAATAATATCTTGAAAATGAGGAAAACTTATATTTTTTAGGTTAATAACATTAAAAAAAAAAAACCTCAAACTAGTATACTAATGCTATATTTAACCGAACTAATTATGGGTCGCAAAAAATCTCAAACTAGTGCATCCATGCCACATTCATCTCAAATTAGTCCACCTGTGCCACATATATCCCAAACAAATTTTTATGTCACAAAAATTCCAAAGGGATATATCCCACCTCACATTTACCCAAAACTAATGCACTCATGCCACGTTTACCTTCATAATTTGGAGTGGATGTGACACGAGTAGCTATTTTGGGATTTTTTATTATATAAAAATTAGTTTTGGGTAAATGTGACATAGATGTACTAATTCGGGAGTTTTTATGATACAAAAGTTAGTTTGGAGTAAAAGTGACATGAATGTACCTGTTTAAGTTTTTGTAGTATTAGCCCTATACATGATAGTAACTTATGTTAAAATAACTTATTCATGCCATAATGGGAAGTTTTGAGGTTTTCCCATAAATGTGTGCGACGTGAAAAGGTGAAAGTTAAGTCACCTAAATGCTTTGGCACAAAGTGCTCTCAACAAGTAAATAAGATTGAAACCGTTTGGGGAAAAATAATAAGCCAAATGGCATAATTTAGTATGTTTTTCTTCAAACCTCCACTTTACAATTTTTATTTTTTATTTTTCATATAGATAGATAGATTCCTGCTAAGCTGTGAGAAGATTTGTTTGGTAGAGCATTTTAGTCGAGGATACAGTGAAACAAATGAACGCAGTACACTGATTCCTCACTTCCTCCGCCTTTTCTCTTCCGATTTACATGCAATCCAATATCCTTGCTCTCTCTCTCACTGTCGCACACGCGTTTGTGTGCATCAAGAATAGTCTTTTGATAAAGGCCTAACCTCATTTCTCATTTTCATAATTTCTCATCGATAATTGCAGATCAGAATTTACATGGTTTCTTGGTACCTCTGTAAGGAATTTCTTCTCCCTCAATTGTCAATACTGCCTTACTAAGTAATGTACTCGTATAAGGGAAAAGCTAAATATGTTAAAACTAATACATACCAATTGGTATCGAGTGATGAGATTGACTCTTCTTATCGAACATATTTTTGGTCAAATGTCCGTTAAGAGTTAGCCATATCATTTAATATATTAATTCTATAAGGGTCACGTTAACAAACGACTTTGGAACACTTATCAAGTGTACCCTGAAGAAAAGTATTTTTTTTTTCTCAATATGCTGATTGTGTATATCATAAGACAATTTGTGTATTGAAAATTGCACATTAGAAGGATCCATTTCGTAAATCGGTATTGACATACCTACAATAATTTTAATGTACTTATAACACCTCCCTCTCTCTCTCTCTCTCTCTCTCTCTCTCTCTCTCTCTCTCTCTCTCTCTCTCCGTTTGTGTAATTTCTGGGGTTTGTAAATCTATCAGTGCGGATTCGTTTGGCATTTTCTTATAATGACGGTGCGCTTGATTTCTCCCTCGTCGCTCCCTTTCCATCGCACATGCAGTTCCTCCGTGGGGAGCAGTGGTTGGAATAAGTGGATTTAGATTTGACTTTAATCTTTGGAGATCTTCGAAGACTTTAAGAAAATTGGCTTCCACATGAATTTTTAAAGTCGAAAAGGTTTATGTTTTTTAGGACAGAAAGTGGAGCGTAGCAAGAGAGAAGGGGGAAAGCAGCCCCCTCCTCCCAGTTGCTCTCCATCATTTGCCCCTTAAACCCATCCTTTTTCCACAACATATCTAGTTGTGGAAGAATATTATATTCACCAGTCACTACAAGACAAATTCTTCGCCAACAACCTTCTCTGCATTGATTTGGGTTACTATAACTATCCACTCTCTCACTAAACTTCGCATTTTTCTTAACTAATGGCTGATGTAGGGTAAGTACTATAAGTATGAATCTACTGAACAAGCAGATTTAGCAAGTTCCTTTTTCTCATAAGCACACTAATAATTATCATGATTTCATTGTAAAAAACTTAAATTCTTCTATTCAAGAATTTCAAAGTATGTCAATTCACGATAGCACCATAAATTAATTATCATATTAGTACTTACACCATGAGAGAATCACACTACCTTAGTTAGCTAAGAGCCCACGATCACATAAATCATGTATCAAAGTTCCATACCTCGGATATGGGATCCAAGTCTCATGCTTTCAAGGTCTCAGAACCCACCGTGGATTGGCTGCGTGCTGGTCTTTCATTAGTGCCAAAACAAAGCTTTCTTGACCATTTAATGAACCTCGAGGGCATAATTGTATGATAGGGCATATGAATTTGGGCCACCATATGGGGAAACTGTTTCTGAAGGCAATGCTAAGAACCCATTGGCTATAGTTATATGCATACATATGTACACCCACAAGCATATTTCAAAATTGTTGTGGGGTCGGTTCGAAAGGAGATATGGTTCCGTATAAGTCATATGATTTGTGTGTTGATTCACACTTCAAACCAACTTGGCATCAAAAACTCCGAAAATCTCTCCCTAGGCTTTGTGAATCAAGGAACGGAAGTGGGTGCTTAATCTCCATTTGTTTCACAAAAAATACATAATTTGGAAAATAATTTCTAAAAAATTATTGCTTGTATCATTTGAAATAATTAACAAACTAAAAAGGATTTTATTTTGGAGAACAATTTATATTGTAACATTTTCATAGTCAATGAAAAGTTAATTCTTTTATTCATTTTTATAATTTATGATTTGTAGGAAAATAGATTTTTGATCATTCATTTTTCATGAAACAAATGGAATCCAAAGAAAACCAATTTCTGCTTAATAATGTCAACCTCGCTAGGTCTTGTAGGATTAAAGGTTTCATAGCGTTACAGACTTGCCGAATCTTTTGCACGGCAATTTTAAATTACAATAATGGACTCGAAAGTACTGGTAGAGGTAATTTTATTTTGCCCGTATACTGCGAGATGTACTGAAAATGCATTTTTTTTTATTATACTATAAATATGTGACCATCCTACATTGGATGTTTAAACAAGCGAGAGCAACGTACAGACCAAAAAAAAAAAAAAAAAAGCGAGAGATACGTGAATAAAAGCAGTGGCTTATTGGCATATATGCCAGAGCTTGTTCTAGTTATGCCAAGACCAAATGCTTTGCCAGATGAATGCCCATTACATTCAGAATGGCGGATGCGGAAACCTGATGTTTACTCATGAAGCAATCAATGTTCCGGTCCTTGTTGGAGAACCAAGATTTATCCTTAGATAGATCTACTTTCTCGACGCTGGATGTGGATGTCGTTTTTGCCGATGCATTCTTAAGGGGACAAAATGAAGATAGGCACTTTGTGCTAGGTAACACTACGAATACTATAGTAGGGGTAGCAATAAAAAATGTGAAAATCCTTGGTTAAGATTCGAGTTCCATCATTCAAGCAACAAGTATGACATACACTGTGGAGATGGGTGAGAAATTTGAAATAAACAAGTTGCTCAACTGCTCTCAAAAGATTTGGTTAGAGGTAGTTTGGGTCCGCACTCTAAGCCCAGCTTTCATGGTAATTAACCATGCAGCGCGGGTGCTAGAGAAAACACGAACGACTACAGACCATCGTCAGCTCAAGAAGGCAACAAAAGATGATGGGTATAAAATTCGTAGGGCGGGAGAACTCATAGATGAACAAGTCTTGCACAGCTTCCATTACTTTCTCAATTCAGTTTGAAAAGTGGTTTTTGGCAGCTAAAGATGGAAGAAGACTCGGAGTGCAATTGGTTGGACTTTTGAGGAAAGTTTTTGGGAAAATGCAAAGGGCTTTTAAGTTAAATGATTTTTTCAAAATGCAAATTGTGTTTGTTAAATTGTAATTTGGAAGTCCATTGTGAAGGTTTTTTTTAACATAATAGTGTTTAGAGAAATTATATTTACAAATAACTTTTGTGATCAAAATAAAAAAGAATTAAATTATCAAAAGAAAAATAGAAAAGTTGATCGACGAGGGTAGATGGTTGCCGATAGCCTCAGGTAGCCCTCGGAGACAATCGACAAGGGCCACTTGGGGTCAGGCGACCCCGACGACCCTTCACGAAGGTCGCCGACCTCGCCATGGCCCATATTTGGGTCACGCTTGAGGTCGCGCAACCTCGGTGAGGGCCGCCTGGTCACGCAACCTCAAGTAGCTCTTCACAAGGACTCAACTCAGAGGCGATCGTGCAATTGGCCAATGATGGTCACCTGAGGTAGCCATGACCTCACCGACCTCTCTCTGGCCCACCACTGACCAATTGCACACAACCACACCATGCTAATGGAGAAGAAGATAAACAGTAACTGTGGGGTCTTCCGAAAATGCCGAAAGCCCAAGGCAACTTAGGACTTGCCTTAGGCCTTTAGCCTTTCAAATGCTAACATTCTCTCAATGTGTGTTTCAAAATTTTTACCAAACACTCAATATTTGCCCAAATGGGTTTTGGACACTTAAAGTCCCTTTCCAAAGCAAATCCCAAATGCACCGTCAATTCCATTGACTACCTTTGTAGGAGTGTAGGTAGTTTTATTTTGGTTGAGTCCATTTCTTATTTAGAACGTAAGCTGGCAAGTAGACCATGTACTTGATCCATCTTCACTTGAAAGGTGAGGCCAAATCAATGATTGGAAAATTTCCAATGTGAGAGAAAAGAAACGCAATCCCTTAAGTGGCAAACCATCCTTTATACTTCATTGGTATGAGGAGAATGTGCTCATATTCACCTAGTGAGGTGAAAGAGTTTTCCAATTAAGAAAGCTTTACATCAGTAAAAGTTTGTTTGTTTCGTGAAAAATTTACTATCGGGAATCATTTTCCTCGTTTTCCTATTTTTGCATCGCTTAAAAAAAATGAGCTGTGGAAAGTCTTATTATAGTCAATGAAAAATCTATACTCAAATTTCGGAAAACAATTTACTCTTCTAGAAAATAAAAATCATTTTCCAGCACGTGACTAAAACCTTACATTTGTGCCTGAATCTTGGTGGCTGGGCTCGAAATCGATGGCTGAGCCGAGGTTAATGGTGGTAGTCTTGGACTTTAGCGCCCAACCTTGAGTACCTCGAGACCGTGCCCAAGATCCATACACCTGAGATCAAGTCCCTGGCTCTCAAATCCAAGACCTAAGGTACTCAGGATTTTTTTCATCAGATACGTTTTCATAAATTTCTTGTAACTAATGTGAGAAAATGATTTCCATATTATTTGTAGAATCACAGCGAAATATAGGAAAATAAAATTATTTTTCCTCAAAATAAGTTTCATCGCGTGAAATAAAGGGAGCATAAATGAAAGTGCCTCAAAGGAAGCGGACTTTTATCTCAATGCTCCGTTGGAATGGCGTGCACAAAGCACATACAGCCCCACCTTCCACTCCACTCCACTCCACTCCACTCCTGACTCTACTACAAATCCTGATCCTGTTGTTGACTGAGGAAGACCCCGTTACACCAATCTCTCCTTGCCCAAATTAGCAGTGGTCTCACTCTCACCAGAAGATTTGACCGGTTTCAACACACCCCCACACATCAATTCAGAGCCCTCCAAAAGGGAAGCAACATCGCACTCATGTAGATGTAACACTTGTTGGGCAGGCACATATAATCTCTCTCTCTCTCTCTCTCTCTCTCTCTCTCTCTCTCTTTTCTCTCCCCAAAAGTTGCACTGGCATGGTGAAATGGCCGATCAAAGTGGTGGTGGTGGCAACAACGCGATGATGAGGGACTACAGGAAAGGGAACTGGAATGTGAACGAGACCATGATACTGATTGAGGCGAAGAAGATGGACGACGAGAGGCGGACAAAGCGGAGCGATGAGAGCGGCGAAGGAGTAGGGGGAGGGGCCGGAAGAGGCGGGGCCAAGCCCTCGGAGCCGAGGTGGAAGTGGGTGGAGGACTACTGCTGGAGGAGGGGGTGCTGCAGGAGCCAGAACCAGTGCAACGATAAGTGGGACAACCTCATGAGGGACTACAAGAAGGTGAGGGAATACGAGAGGCGGAGGACTGGCGAGGAGGAGGAGGCGGCCTCGTATTGGAAGATCGAGAAGAGCGAGAGGAAGGAGAGGAACCTGCCCACCAACATGATGCCGCAGATATACGAGGCCTTGGTGGATGTGGTGGAGAGGAGAGCAGGAGGAGGAGGAGGAGCAGGAGGATCTCAGAGGGCCACTGCCGGTGCTTCCGCCTCCATCACCGCCTATTCTATCGGCCACCCGAATCCCGACGTCATCGTTAGCACTGGTTATGTGGTGGAAACGCCCATTCAGCCTCCGTTGCCTCCACAGCAGCATGTATTGCAGGGCCCCATCGTGCCGGCATTACCTCCTCCTTCTCAGACGCCGGAGGCTCCGCCTCAGCTGCCTTCCGCTGCCGCTTCTCAGCCATTTCCATCACCAGGTACCACTCTGTAAATATAATCAAACTCTATCAACCGTAATTTTCTTCCCTTCAAAATTGCGCAGAATCCGAACCGAGCGAGCATTCAGACACGCCGGCTAAGAGGCGGAGGAGAGGCGGAGATCGTGGTGGAGCAGCGAGCGAGGATCGCCACGAGCCGGGTGACGTGGGGACCGCGATCTCAAGGAGCGCCTCCATCATAGCGGAAGCGCTCCAGGCCTGCGACGAGAGAGAAGAGCGACGGCACAGAGACCTGGTAGGCCTCCACGAGAGGAGGCTCAAGCTTGAGGAGTCCAAGACGGAGATCAACCGACAAGGCATCGATGGCCTTGTGAGCGCCATCAACAAGCTCGCCAATTCCATCCACGCTCTAGCTTCCAGTAGTAAGAATCAATCCTCCTCATGAGGCAGCCCGCATTCAAATCCGGTTCTGTACATATGAAAATCACAAAATGTTGGATGATCATCCTCGATTGATGATGATGATGATGATGATGATGATGATGATGATCCCATCACTCCATTTCATTATTGATGGCTATTAGTCTGGTTTCATATGTAAACATTTTTTTTCCTAATATGAACGAACTGGCACGTATGAGAATTCATCCTATGATGTTTTATTAGTGCAGAAATTTTTTCCTAAGCGAGTGGCAACTGGAGGGATTGCAATATTAGTATTTTTCATATATGTCGTGTGCCACATTGCAAGTTTTGCAGCAAGAAATCGGTTTAGAGTTCCTACTTCCTTTCAATGCCACACCCGATGAGGAAAACGAGAGACAGAAAGAAAGAGAGGGGGTTGTTTTGAAAGAAAGGAGCGAGGAGATTTTGCACCGCACGCGCTGCATTGGAGCGTGGCGAGGGGTCGGCTTATCTATCATTTATGAGGCACAAATATGAGAAATTTTTGCTACTGGGCATCACTGACAAGTACTCTGAAAAACAGGTATGGCACTTCCAAAAAGGACTGGTCAAAGGCGACCGGTCAATGACTCTCTGATGATGCCTTTGCTCATAATTACTAGATTGCCATTTATTTATTTTCTTTTTCTTTTTTCTTTTCGGCTTCCCGCTGGGGGGTGTTGTCTTGTTGCGTTATGTGCATCCTGGTGGTGGAGGGGCTGAAGCAAAAGCTTTTGGTCCCTCCTTTTATTTCCCACTTCTTACTCTCTGAAATGGGAGGTCATTATTGGCTAATTGGGTAGCCTGGCTCTGTGGCTTCTGACAAAAGGGTGAGCCACAGTTTGCCGATTTTGCCCTTCGAGGAGATCCAGCTGTATTTTGTGGGGTACTCTGGTAATTTCATGGCCAAGTATAGTAGCCCGACTATTCCGAGAAAATATTTGCATTTTGAGACGAAGGTTGGTTTGGAACCTTGATTTAGTTCCTTTTTGATGGAAGCAAGATAGAGTTGAGGTCATTGTCCCTGCTCGAATTCTCTTAAGCCGTAGGACTGAAATAAGCTCTCGCAAGTTTGTTGTGCATTTTTTATTTGGCAAACACTAGTGCATGAGATTCACAATACTCAGATGACATTTCCCCGAATCAATTGTCATCCTCACTTTCACACTAATATCACTTCATTTTTTATTTTATTTTTATTTTCCCAGACCATTACTTGGCATCCTATGATAAAGCCCAACAAATAAAAAGACTATATTGCCCTATCTTTGCACACCTTAACCTCGGTCCATCCATAACCGTCCATGGCCTTCGCAGTCACCCCACCACCCCCGGTCACTATCTTCTCGGCATTGCCTTTAACTCTCTCAGCTCTCTCTCTCTCTCTCTCTCTCTGAGGTAGTCCATGGCCTTGCCGCGCCCTTGATCTTGATCTTGGGTCCAAATAGCCATGGTCAACCCTCCATAGCCTCAGCGGGGCTCTCAACCTTGATCTAAGGCCATCAATGATTGCTAGTATCCTCACCATTAACTTTGTCGGTGCTGTGGCATGAAGTTGTTGGAGAGAGAG
The DNA here is from genome assembly GCA_014182375.1 of Eucalyptus virginea. NCBI lineage: Eukaryota > Viridiplantae > Streptophyta > Magnoliopsida > Myrtales > Myrtaceae > Eucalyptus > Eucalyptus virginea. Next base: position 17,552,661 of record CM024517.1, on the reverse strand, counting down.
AGAGAGGGGTTATACGAGATGGAGGAATTGAGGATGAACCTCAAAACGATAGGTGATGGCGAGGGTACTGCAAATGGTTGCCCATTTAGGGTTTGGGTTGATTTGTAATTTTCGTTGTTTAAGCAACATAACAATTTTGGTAGGGGCATTTGGGAAAGAAAAATGACTGATTTCGTAACATTAATGATGTTAATGGGATGGCTTAATACCCTAAAAACCCCCAAACTTTAGTTTTAATCTCCATTCTACCCTAATTCTTTTATCACATAAAAAACCCTCAAATTTGATTTTTGTCTTAATTCTACCCTAAATTTTAATTTATCCAATAAGAAAACCCTCTACTTTAGATCCAATCCCAATTTACTTAAAAAAATTTTTGTCTCATAAAAACATCGACTTTTAATTGAGTTCCAAATCTATCCCTATTAACCCTTCATTCAAAATTTCTCTTGACAATAGAGATAAAGAAAAAAAAAAACTCTTGAGTGCGAGCTATTTGAGCAACCTAAGCGCGAGATTTCCGACCACAAGAGATGGAAGACTCTTGAACACAATAGGTTGAATACTGAGCGCAAAATTAAAGATCCTCAAGTAAGATGGAAGAATTAACGATAAGAGCAATTGAAGAAAACTAGCCCTAATTACTCTAGTTTTAACCCGAATTTCAGATCCAAGAAAATGTCGTGTGAGTTGACGTGGAAATTCATCTCCAAAAGACGTTTTATTGGATCTGAAAGTCGAGGAAAACTAGAGCAATGCCATGAAAATGTCACATCACCAAGGGCAATTTTGGACATAGTGTCCACTAAGGTAAATATGAGACTTAAGCAAAAATTGGTGGTTCTTTATGAGACAAAAAAAAAAAAATTGTTTAGGATAGAATTATGGACCAAAATTTAAGAGTTTTTTATGAGATGAAAAAAATTTAGAGTATAATTGGGACAAGATCTAAAGTTGAGGGTGTTTAGGATAATAGGCTCATCTGGAAAAGGATGTTTATAGTCAAAAGCGAAGGCAAAGTGGTATTATTGAGAAAAGTGATGATGGTTTTTCGTGTTTTTCTCTTCTTTTTTCCTTTTATTGATGAGTTTAAACAGGTAATCATAATCAACATCCTATTTTAAGTCTGAATTTTCGGTGAGATAGTATTGCGAACCTAAAATCATGGAAACTGTGCAAAAGAACATATAAAAAATCAACTATATAAGATAATGTACAGAGCAAAACGTGAATTTTACCCAAAGCAAAACGAACTAAGGTTTGTTGTGAAACCCAAATCCTAAAATATCAACTCTAGTATTAGAATGTAATGTGAGGAAAATCTCTCTAATATCTATATTCTTGAAACAGATAAACTACTGTGTAAACTATAAATATACATTTAATCTGAATCTAAAACACTATAAAAGTATAGGGTTTATGTGACGTTGATTTTATTATTTACCATTTTATCCTTTTTCACCAACATTCTTTTTCGCAAATGGTTGTCCTCATAGAGCTGTGAACATCTAAAATATTCTCCAATCTTATCTCACGAGAAAGTAATTCAAGTGACGGACATGATGACGTGATGTACACAACTAATTACCATTGTCCACATGTGATAAATCTAATCTACTTGGCATCATGTGTATATATCCTACTTTTGATTTATTAGCATGTCCTTTTCACGTGGTGCATCGCTCACACGAAATATATTTTTCTCCTCCCATACTCCTCCAATCATGGTTTTCTGGACCAATATACATTTTTCCATTAAATCACATGCTAATTAGTCCTTTTGCAAATGCATATATTCATAACCAAGCTCACAAGAAAAGCAGGGAAACGCTCACAAATATCTGGGCAAGAAACCAACTCCATGTGGTGGCCAGGCAGAGCCTCACCTTGCTTTTCAGCCCGTGTTATTTTCTCCCTCAATCCGCTTCTTCTTCTTCGTTCTCGTTTCGGATACTTGTCTAATTCATTAACTAACAATCACAATGTAAATCTTTACGTTGCCTTCCCTTACATAAACACTCACCACGTATACTATGGTTTTGTCCTCACGAAATTGATTATGTATCAGCCCAAACCATCCGAAAAATGTCAATGCAAGTTTTAAGGTCTGGAATAAGCGACATCAATTAGCTAGCCAATTAAGTTTCACCAATACTATTTTTGGTACGACACTATAGAATAAAACAAATATGTTAATTTGGTAAATTTTACAGTGACGAAAATAATACCCTGAAAGTAGAGGGAAGCATTAATCTTAATATGTTTAATACAAAAATTTAGATTAAAAGTTATAAATAATTTAATAAAATATTATTCTAAAAACATAGTTGACTACACAGTCATGACAATGATTAATAGGGAAAAAGCCACAAAAAGGCCTAAACTATACCCATCATGATACATTTATCTAAACTTTTTTCTATGTACCAAAAAATTATAAACTTGTACCTTTATGACACATTCTGCCTTCATGGATGCTAGAAAGCAAACATTGTAGCCATGATGCCCCCATAGCTTAAGTGAAATAAAAATGATATACTTTTGATTGAAAAATCATTTATGGAGAATCTTGATGAATGATAATTGTGTCACATAGCTACAAGTTTGGTGTTTTTATGTCACAAAAAAAATGTTTAGGGTAAAAGTGTCATAGTGGGTATAATTTTGGGGGTTTTTTAACAAATGGTTATTGAACTTTGGCCCAATGCGCAATGTGATCCATGAACTTTAACTTAATGTTCAAATGTAGTCCCTAAATTTTTAATTTGGTATATGTTCAACTATATGAAAATGTGCAATGTTGTCCTTGATCTTAAATTAACGGAAAAACTATATTGAACATTTTTATATAATTAAAGGAGTATATTGAACATGTAGCAAAAGTTTATGGACCATACATAATTAATTAAAATTTCAGGGACTATATTGAATATTAAGCTAAAATTTAGGAACCACATTATATGTTGAGCAAAGTTCAAGAATTCTTTATGTTATTATCCCAAAAAGGAACTTTGATGTATGTCAAGCGGGTAAAATTTGGGGTTCTTTGTGGCTTTTTTATGTAATTAATATGTCATCAACTAAATTATTAAGAAATATTAGTTTTGGTGGCGTAATATCTGACCCTTTGCCATGAAAATCTTTTGGTCATTTTGGGTTGACTTTGACCACGTGCTTCTTTTTCGTGGCGAAAGTACCCAAAATGTTTGACCGAAAAGTTTCTTACTCTCCACGTTGTTATGAGATAGATCTAAACTTTCAGTTTGAAGATTTATAATTACCGAAATAATTTTTTATGCTTAATTTCTTAAGAATATATAATTAATTTAATTTACTTTATAGATTAATTTTTTGGTTAAAATACTTTATTGATTGAATGATTAATTTTTTTCATCTAATATTTTTATATCAAAATATTTACACTTCCTACTTTCCTCTTCCATTGTCATTTTTTTCTTAGATTGTTCAAGCTATACACTTGCATACGAAATAAGTTGGCAACTGTGAAAATTGAATTCAAAATCAATAAACCTTAGCCATACCATATTCTCAAATAGATAGAGAGTACCAATTACATGTCGAAATGAGTTAGTACTTCATGTTATAAGGTGAGAATAGCAGAAATTTCAATTATATTGATAATAAAATGACCTAACTTTCACGATTGAAACATCATTGAGGAGTTTCATTTTGAGATATGTTAGCCTTGCCGAAGGGTTAGTGTTGCCTAAAGTAACATAGAAGGCGGGATGAAGTATAGAGATGTGAGAGGAGGAGTAAGCAATTCTAGTGGACTTTGATGCCAGGGGCAGATGAGAAATGGCGACTCATTTTGTTGGATAGTTTTCTCAATGGTTTGCTGGCAAGGTCAACGAGAGTCTTAAGGTCTAAATGCTCAGAATTCAAAAAGTCCCTAAATATTTATACCGATAGGATCAAAAGGATTGATTAACAAGATTCTGCCATGTGGCAATCCTAGCATAAGAAACCACTGTAAATAGGATGCCATGTGTTTGGAGACACTAGTTAACCATGGATTACCTTGTGTCAAGAGGACATAGGCCGACATCAAACCCATTAAAAAGCATCAGGAAATAGATCGAGCCATTCCTAATGATCCCTACTTTGAGCCTATCAAGTCAAACACTCTAAAACAATTAAAAGGGATAAGAATAACTTAAGATCTTGCCATTTATCCCTAGTCCTTCTTTCACGGAGCAATGCTCATGTGAAATAAACCAGCAACGAATATCTGATAATGACATTTGTTAGCAAATTTAGAAAATTATATAGAGGACGAATATATTGATTTTTCCTAAATATGAAAGGACAAATTTTCGCATCTACACTTTGTCCCCTACATGAAAATTCTGAGGCATGAGAAAAGGAGTATCATGCATAGGAAAAGAATCATGCTTGTACAAATAGGATAACCCAAAGCATCGCGCAGTGCGCTAGTTATCAGAAGGCTGTTGCTCCAAGCTAAGCCTTTAACACGTCACGCTTGTGTTTGCACTTGCACTTAGAGCACTACATGGAGCCCGCTTAACGGAGCCCGCTTAACGCTTAGCTTGCAAGTGCTTGCACTTTCTGTGCCGCACGAAGCTTAAAGCTAATGTCTAGCACTTCATGTGCGCTAAGCGCGTGTTGCTTAGCACGCTAGCGCTTGCACTGCGTTTAGCGATTAGCGCTTAGCACTTGCACTTAGTGTGCGGTGATGTTGTGCTTAGCGTGCTCGCACATAGCATACCGCACTGTTCTATCGTACGAGGCCTAACACACTTGCACTTCAGCACGCAACCCCTAGCGCCCTTGCGCTTAGTGCAATTCTCGGTGCTTACTCTAGCACTTGCGTTTGCGCTAGTCCTTAGCACGCTGGGCGCTTGGCGCGCCAGCACATGGCTCGCCAGCTGACACTAAGCGCGTAAAGAAATAATGAGTTTCTATAGTTTTTTAACAAAAAACTTATCTGGTTGGTTTGCAGCTTTCGAAGAAATATGCTTGCGCGATCCCAAAGAGTGCGAGAGGGCTCCAAGGAAGCAGCCGTGATGCTCCACGGTAATGCCTCTAGAAAAATTTTCTAGCTCATTGGAGGAACATCAGATCTCCTTTCTGTTAGGGCTAATAAGACAACCTTAGAGAGTGAATAGGTTGAAAGAGAATATGAAAAATATTTGTGGAAAATAATAAGTGCAACTTCAAACGTCATTAGATATAGATTGTAGAAGTTTGGTGTGTGTACAGATGGTGATGATTACAAACATGTAATGCTGATAGAGAAAATATTGTAAGTAGATATATAGTAGTTCAGCTTTATCCCTAAGTATACATCTACTTTGAACACTAATAGTCACAATAAGATTAATCTTTATGACAAGTTACAATCAATAAGTACCGCATTTTTAACATATCACACCATTTGGACACACGTATTGCTATAACTCTCGTACGCTTGCTCTTATCATTGGTTACAAATATTATCACCACCCAGACACTGACATCTGCTAACAACAAAAATAGAGCAAAGAAGAAGATTGAAACCACGTCTTGTTTTATTCATTTCCACCCAACTCAACTACTTTTTTTGGACTCAATCCTCAAATGACCATTATCTATCGAAATTCTCAAGTAGCCGCTAGTTTTACCATTGCAAGCAACAGACCGTTGCTAAAGATCGTCAAAATGGCTATTTGACATTGGCAACCTATCTCTAACAGTGACAGTTTCCCAAATAGTGTCGGTGTACTTTTGTCAGACTTACTCATTAATGCCACAATCACTCCTTGTCAACTCTAGTGATCTTTTTCCCCATTCTAAGCTGTTGTAACAACTATTTTAATCTTGATTAGCAGGTGGTTTGGTGACCAACACCTTTCAAAATTAAATATCCTCACAATCCCTTACTCATTATCAGGACATGCAAATCTTTACTAGTTTGTTGATGCTTTCCACTAATAAACTATGTGGACAACTTTTGATCAATCATCCAATGATCCTCTTAGCTTCTTTAACATAAAAAGACTTCCAAGGACATTCACATTTCCGTTGATTCCTTATCTTTGCTGATTAGCCATATTAGTTTCCAAAGATCTTCAAGGACATCAGCATCCCTATGAATTCCTCATCTTCACTGATTTTATTAAGTCAGCTTCCATAGATCTCTAAAGACACCATGTACACACATTGGTTTCTTATCTCTGCTAAATTCATAAGGATCACTAGTATTGTCACAATCTATAGCCTCATTTGTATAAGGCTCTTTGCCAACAATATGCTGCTTCAATAACAATTTGTTTCACCCAATGATGATGCTGATCTTTCAAGTCCTTTCAAGCGTATTAGCAATTTTGACTCTACAAATCTTTTCATCTTCGTGGTCCTTCCAAGGTTTTACCAACTATTCCCGTTTTGCTTCACCTTACCAGATTAATTCAACTATTCACTTGATTTTTATACCTTCAGGTCATCATGAACATCCCCTTTATTCTCGACTTATTCACCCTCAATCAAGGCCCTTCCTAATATTTACCTCAGTTGAAGATCCTTCCAGCTCGTAGACATCTTCAACACCCAATATCTTGTTCACCTCATATATCAATAGAGCAATTTTGACAATGGTAGAGCACTCCTCATATCAGAATCTCTTGTGTTGTTTATAATATCATATGCACCGAGACTTGTGTGCATATCACTGGGCACTACTCAACCAATACACATATTAATAGATTTTTATTGTCTTTATCATCATCAAAACAACATAGGGATTTTCCCAACAATCTTCTCATTTTTTACGATGACAAAATAATCTTTTGAATATGTCTTAACTTGCGATAAAATATATTGAATTTGAGTGTGTAAAAAGTAAACACATTTGCTTAATCTAGCAAAAAATAGGAATTTAGTTTAGTAGACAATGCAATCTCCAAATATCAAGATATTCAATGAATATAAACGGGAGATAGCAAGTAGAAATATTGTGAGCAAAGAATGAGAATTATTAACAACTCATTCTTTAATACAAATTACTAAATCACATGGGTTTCAAATAGAAATGAACATTTATCATGTGAACTAATACTCCTTCAAACACATATGCATATTCATCAAACCTCTTATCCTTTTTGTCATAATAAAAAAAGGCTAAAAATATATATGTAAATCAACTCATTTTAGCACAATCAAAACCTCTCCCTATATTCAACATACTCACGCAAATAGAAAAAAATGTGCAATAAAGCTTGTGTTCGGTGGATCAAACATCATATTCATAAAATAAAAAAAATAAAAATTCTGTATATCAAGGAACATATATGTATATAATCATAGTAACTCTCCCTTTAATGAAAACGCAAAGGGAATAGAAAGATCTGCTCAATAAGTTCAGATAATTTCAACAATTCTCCCATGAACAGATTTCCGCGTCCCACATATTGATAATCATTGAGGAATGATATAGATAATTAGAACTCATGATATTATAAAGAAATGACGAATACATGCATTTAATCTTGAAATTCTAATGAAAGATAAGCATTGAGAGACAACATGTTAACAATTGATAGGAATTATTAACAATAATAATGTCGCTCTCCTAGTCTAAGTATTATCACCCCTTAAAAGCATTGACATACAATCATCATCAATATGCAGAGAATATCATCGTTATATGCACATATCATAAACAATCATCTCAAGTCATGATCATTAATATCATCATAATGACCAAAAGTGATAGATACAAAAGATTGACCAATCATATTATGTAGAACTTAGCAAGTTCTACTAATGCATTCAACTTTTTTCTTCCATTCTCAAAATGATAATCAAGATTCAGGCTGAAATTAGCTCATATATATCAAGATTTTCCCATACTTAACTTTTGCTTTTCCTTGATGTGTTGTTTCCTTGAGATGATCGTGATTCTCCATTTTCCTTTGCATTTTTCTTTTGGTTACTATTTATCCTTTTAATTTTCCTCCCATATCATAATGATAGTTCTTATGATTATCTTTTATAGGGGTTTAGAAATGTTCACCCTTCACAACATCTTCTAAGTCAATTCATGTCTCAACTTTTTCTTCACTTTTAATGTTGATATCATTTCTTTGAATTGTTGAATAGAAGAGTATGCCTTTATATTCTTTGTAACGGCATCCACATCGTTATTTACTCTTTGAAATTCGAGAAAAAATTTGAGTTTCTCAATCAAACTAGTCTCGATTTCAATCTGCATAAGCTCAACCAACTCTTACACAAATGATGTTATTATATATAACATCTCATTCTATGTATCATGTGTGATGCCCTAGAACCTCACATGTGGCACGTGTTCTTTTTGTTTATACCTATAATTATAATTACGCATGTAGAAACACAATAAAATTTTCACAACATCCCTTACTAGAAGTTTGCACGAATTTAGTAATATACATACTCTTCTTTATACAAACAACTATAATTATTATCACAACAAAGTACATAATCGTGGGAAAGGTCAGAGCCACCTAACATCACTATACTCATACTAATCAACCACTATCCAATTCAATGATTAAGGCTACCAACATCAACACAAGGGAACCATCATACAAATCTGGAAAATAAGGGAGGGGTTGCAACCCAATAAATAAAATCTTTACTTCTAACATAGGAGGTCCTCTTGCTACTCGACATGGTGCATGAAAATGTGAGTCGAACATTTATATAAGCCCTATTATATGTTGATGGCAGATCAAGAGCGATGCTATTGGCTGTGTATTACTCATTTCCTATGGATAACATAAAAAATCATGTTGTACATCTTAGTTCATTATTTAGGATCATGCACCATTATTGCTTAGTGATTTATTCATAATAATGTATAAACATGAGTATGCACGAGGTTCATTACTCCATCTTCATCTTGAATGATCTCGAGGCATCTCGTCTCTTGAGACATCCCATCCACTCTCTTGGGGCATCCCGACACCCGGAGCATCATTACCTCCATCAAGTGGATAACGGAACATTTCCTTTATGTGAACACACAAAGACGATATATACATGTAGTAATATCATCACATTTCAATGTAATCAACACTCAATCTCTAACGTCAATGTATAGTTCATTCATTTCCTTTCATTGTTGGTCACAAAATGCAATAATGTGTGATACATGGCCTAAACATGATCAACATAGTACGAACATGACCAAATTCAAAGAATATCAATACTCCACACACGTACGTGGAACTTTGTAATATTTAGTACGAGAACCAAACCAAATCAAGCAATAACTAACCAAGTCAAAAGCACTAAGAAAATCATTGTAGCTTAGTTCTTAAATGGGAGTGTTTTCTCAATTTTTATGAAACCAAAAATCTAAGAGTTCGGGGATTTGGGTTATGCTAATGTTCCTCTTAGCTCCCTTTTGGTACTAATTTGATTGAGTTGTTATCTAAATGACCATGCATTTGTTTTTTTAGCATTCCATGATATTTGGAGTGTTACGAGGTGATTATGCATGGTTCGTTGAGAAATCTAAACTTGTTCTAATTCTAGCATTTAAAGAATGAAACAAACAAGAAATGAAAATTGCATTGGGTAAAGTAAACGACCAAGGGAAATAAATCGGAAGCCATTCTAAAATGTAAGAAAAGGAAAACCTGCAAATCATTAGGTATTCGTTACAAATTCAAATAAAAAACTCGAGGCATGGTCAAGATCAAATAAGATACAACAAGAGATCGGACCAGACATCGATCTTAGCCTCCAAAGATGAGCATTCGGCGACCTTTAATTCGATCATCGCCTCCATGGATTACCTCAATGATGTTGACTTTGCATTTGAGCCATTTAAATTATAGACCAATGCATGCACAAACACACATCTAATACCAAAGCAATCGCAAACAAAGGCAAACAAGCCATTGATTTAACAAATGAGCCTTGAAGTCGGTCTTTGTATTGCATGCATAATGTCCACCTCAAATCACTTAATTGATTAAATTATGGTTAATGATGATTGACCATCATCTATCTATGTTCACAAATGGTGTTTGATACCAATTAACCCTAGATTAGGGTCTAAGTGTTCACCAATGGCTACCTTGCATTCATGTGCCGTCCCTAACCATTCACCTAACAAATACACACATATACATGAAATTAAACATGCATTCAAGTCTAAGGATCTTTTTTCTCAAGCAATCAATCAAAATAAGTGAGCCGAAAAAGGATCACTAGTTCAGTTTTTTTTTTTTTTTTGAAATTGGGTCAATTATGCTTAAGCATGATTGATCGATCAAACGACAATCAATTATTGTGATTCAGGTGCCAGTAGAAAGCTTACAATGTGAGGTTCAAAACTTAAGAAGACCACTTAACCAAATTCTCAATAGATTTTCTCTAAAATTAAGTTTTTCACCCAATACTCAATTCCAACTTGATTTTTGAAAATTCGAGGAAAAATATCAAACATCACTCAAATGGCGCGAAAATTTTTAGAGCAATGAGTCCACAACAAACTTTGTCTTTTAAGTTGTGAAATTCATAACCAATTTTGTATAGTAATTTAGTTTTGTACAACTGTCACAACAGAACTCTATTATAGAGGCCAGACCTTGTTTGGGTTTTTATCAATTTGGTCACTCTAAAGTTACAATTAAGTCATCAAATTTGATACATTACTACAAAAGATCCTTCTAAACAACTTTTCCATTTTGCATTTTTACAAAAAAGGGCTTGAACCTTCTCGAATTTGCAAATGCAAATCGAGCAAATTTGTCCTTTGTTATTGAAGAAAAAATTCCACAAATCCCGATCTTCACAAACGTACTAAAAATGTCAAATGACTTCATTTTGATATGGTTTTTGCCTATCTTATACATCTCTTCATGTTCTTCAACTTTCATGAAGTGTGAAATTTTGACTCGAAAATTCTATAAAAAAATCATGAACCAACTTCCGTTCTTCATAAAACAACGACAATCCATCATTTCAACTGTTTCGTAGAGTCTGACTAGAAACTTTGGGCCCAAATTAACCTAGCAAATGATATCATCTTAAAATGCAAAGCATATCAAAACAAAGCTTGAGAAATGTGCATCAAATTTCTTGTTCATCACTTCGCAAGATAACAACATGTAATAGCTCAAAATAGGCCAAACAAAAACATGCTCATCTAGACATGAAAATTATAGAATCTCAGAATCCAAGTATAATCAATTCTAAATCATACAAGCATCAATGCTAACCATTTTTGTAGTGCATCCTAGCCCCGAGCATTTGTGATCAATCATGTGATCGACATAAAAACTCTCGTTTCATCAGACACTACTTAAAAGGATTTGAGAGTGCCTACTTTTTTTAGTCTCGATTCAACAATGAATCAAGTGTTCCGACCTCCATTCTTACTACAGTAATGTGATGGAGCGGCCAAGGATTGCTCGATGATTCTCTGAAACGAATATATGAGAATCAAGGTAAGAATAGGATTAAGTAGATTCAAAATAAGCTTGTTAGATTTGAGAAGTGTTCAAAGGCTTGGGTGAGGGATTGCTTGGACTCCAGCCACCGCAAGGTTAAGGACACGCTAATAGGTAACATTGCAAGGTTTAGGAGTTGCTAGCCATTATTGGATCGTCTATCAACTATGGGAATCCGCCAAACCGATCACTAACGTGTAACACAACTTTGGGCCCGAAGAGGAGCTACTAGAACGGGCGGCTCCGACAGTGGTTTGGAGCAACAGTGATTGCGACCAGTGAGGGAGGAGGTCGATAGTTGTCAATAAAGCAGTGGTCCACCAAAGGGAGGTGGCAGTTAGCCAATGAGTGGCTAAGGAGGATTTAGCTGAGAGAGAAATAGAGAGAGTTTTCTTGAGGAGAGAGAAAGTAGATTTGAAAAATAAAGCCCCCCTCATTTTGGAGGGAAAATTGGTTATATACTCTTGCAAGTTTGAATCATAGCCCTTAGATTGATCTAATGGTTAAGGATTGATCACTTCTTGATTAAGATAGCTCTCGACTGGCTCAATTAGAGTCACATGTGTTGTGACCCGATCTCGACGCTACTCCTATCAGAAGACGGTGTAAAGGTGAGATTTAGAGGTGTTGATATCTAAATTTTAGTCAACGCATCGATAAAGGTAAGAAACTCTAGTTTAGGTGATAGAGCCCATCTCTTGAAGAAAAAGTGTTGTGTTTCATTTTTTTTCTTTTGACCTATCAATTTAATGTAATCTCCTACTCACTTTCACCAACAAATCAAAAAATCAAACAATTAACTTTTGAGTTGACTTTTTTGTCGACTTTTTAACCAAAGGGATAAATGTAACGAAGTCCTAAAACTTATCAAATTGTTTCAATCGAGTCCTAAAATTAACGCCATCGACTTTTTAACGGAAAATGCTGACGTGGCGCAGATGTGGAATTTTAAATAATTTTTTTTTTTCATGTGGCTTTTTTTAATTATTTTTTATTCAATTATTTTTTTAAAAAAATTAGATTTAAAAACTAAAAAGAAAACTTAAAATTTATTACTAAAAATTATTTTAAAAAAAAAAAAGGCAACTCCTCCCTCGCCGCCGCCATCGCCGGAGGGGCCGGCGACCCTCGCCAAGCTCGAGCGAGGGTGCCTAGATCTAGGAACGATGGCCCTCGTGGGGGCGGCAGTTGTTGCCTGGCTCGGGCGAGTGGTCGCCGGACCTCGAGGGGGTTGACGAGGCATCTTGCCCAGCCCGAGCTTGGCGAGGGTCGACCACCTCCGGCGAGGGCTAGCGACCGTCGCCGGCCCTCCAAGAATGGGTGGCGGCTGCCTTTTTTTTTTTTTTTTTTGAACGGTTTTGTTTTTTAAATAAATTTTAACTTTTCTTTTCTAATTTTTAAATCTAATTTAAATAAAAAAATTTTAAAAAAAGCCACATGGAAAATAAAAATTAATTTTAAATGCCACGTTAGCATTTTCCGTTAAAAAGTTGATGGCGTTAACTTTAGGACTTGATTGAAACAATTTGACAAGTTTTAGGACTCAATTGTATTTTCGTGACAAGTTTTAGGACTTCAGAGCACTTATCTCTTAACCAAAAGTCAATCCCAAGTTAGAAATTGACATTTTACATAAAAATGTTCATTTTAGTCTTTATATCACTTTGGCCACATTAATTTTAAAAATTTCAAAGATTTGATCACAAAATCAACCTTTTAAAAAAGTCAAATAAAGAATTAAGTTTTGGTCAATCCTTTAACTAAAAAAATTAGAAAATATGAAAATCCAAAAATCACTTTGTTTTAACTTCAATTTTAGCATTGAAAATTTTGCGAAAATCGATTAAGAATCTCATTTTTCCAAAATTTTCAGTTTTAGGTTCAAAATCAACCAAAATAAAATTACTTTTGTTTGGTTCATATTTCAGCTTAGTTCCTTTTATGATATTTGATCTAGAGGTCATTACCCAGTCACTCGTGCGGCTAATTTTGACATTTGATGGGTAGGATTGCAAATTGTCATTTTTAGCCCAAATTAGGAGTTCAAATCGATTCTACATTATTTGCATACTAACACTTCCATTCTACTCATTTTCTTGAATTAAATCCAAATTTGGGGTCAATTTTGGCAAATTCACTTGAGAACTTACCAATTAAATGGATTTAACTTAGTTGAACTTAAGAAATCCAAGTTAGTGAACTCTAATTAGTGCAGTTCAAGTTGACCCATTCTATAATAAGGTTTAATTTGATAGATTGAGGTCTAATTTCGACATCAGTCCTTGATTTATTTTTTGACGTAAAGGTCGATGTTGGTTTCATTGTGAATTTGGATGCAATGAATCATCATGAACATGGGCAATTGAGTCAGTCAATGTCTTGTCATATTAATTGAACCTAATTTCGATTAATTTGCATTTCGGGCTAAGCAATTGTGCAAATTTGCCCATTTTAGTATACAATCAAGCCAACATTCTTTTAGAAGGACTAACTTGCACAAAAAGAGAAATTTGAATGACCAATTGAACCGGTCAAATTGATTCGGATCGGCCAAACTGGTCAGACCAATTTGACCTATCCAACCAGCCATCGATGAAGAGTGGCTGGTTTAGCCCTTCTCCGATCGGCTCTTGATGGCCGACGACTAGTATGAGGTGGTCCATCTCATGGCCAATGTGCCCGTGCTCTCACTTTTCATAATTATGCAATTGTCTTCAGATTTGTGGGACTAAAATACCCATGATTAGTTCATAATTTCAAATTTAGCTCGAAAATTGATCGTCACCATTCATTGAAAATTCATCATGATCGTTAAAATTAACATGTGTGTAATTAGGGAGTTAATCAAGGATGTTAGACTAGAGAGATCAATTCCATATCTTATCCTAGACTATATAACAAACTTTCCTTCCAAAATGTAAAGGGAGGGCACATTTTCAGATCTCTCTCTCTCTCTCTCTCTCTCTCTCTCTCTCTCTCTCTCGTGCGAACTCCTTCTTAGCCTCCGCCGCTTACCAATGCCTGGCCCGTCACCAGTTGCAAGTGTTGCCACCATAATTCCTCACTAGATGACCTTTGGTCTGGCCTCTCCATCTCTCGGCTCCAACACCGAGGCCCACACCGGTGATTGCCGTTGGCCATTCTAATCACCAATTGGCAATCCGACAACTTCCCTCACCTCTAATGATCTACAACGATAATCCTCAAAGTCCGATGGTCTTTGATCAGGCTCAAATGAGTTTGATCAGTTGCGGTTCGAGAAAATCACAAATGTAACTATTCGATGCTCAAATCCGATGAAATGAGATCGAGTTAGTCGATCAGGGCTAGGATTCAAAGTTTAGGAGCCTTTGTATGCTTGAAATCATGGATTATAGGTGCAACAATTGATTATGGCCGACGTACATGTTGATTTATGTTCATGTGTTTTTTCTAGAAAATTCATAGGTTTCACAGACTGAGTTTCTCTTATAGTAGATTTGAGGTCTTAAACCTCAAAATCTCAAGTTGAGGTGCTCAAGACTTTCAATCTAAGTTCAATAAGCTTCATTTTGATACTTTAAATGAATGCCGTTTGATACTTCAAATCCACTTCCAAAGTTCATTTATATGTTTTGGAAATTGAGTTAGATTATATGATGATTTGGATTTTGAGCATTTTACGTGTTTGTTGATTTTTTTGCTAAATTTTGTGCTTAGATTTAGAGGTTGGTGTCTCATGAAAGTTGTTTGAAATGTCCTTGGCTATACAACATATAATTTTTTCAGATTTTTTGGAGTTGATTTAGCCAAGGAAATCTCTGATAAATCGTCCTTAAGGTGCTTTGTCCTGTGACTTGATTGATGTTTGCCTTAAAATGAGTCAATAAACGCATTCGATTGGTCTAGAGTCCTTCACAACAGTTGTAGTGCGTCTCATAAGTTTTTAACAATGTATAGATCGCACCGATCGGCCATCGTTTGCTTGGTTAATCTCATGATCAAAGATAGATTTTAACTATGCAATTTTGGGTAGTAGGATTGGTTTGACCTATTTTGTAAATTTTGTATGATTTTTTTGCGAATCAAATTAGGTTAAGATGTTTCATGAAACTTAAACCTTGCATCTAGACCTAATAGCACAAAAAATTGTATATTTTTTTTTTCATGTCATTTAAAGAAGATAAATCATGATTTGTTCGGGACATTGTTGATGTGGTTACTGCAGATTAGACCTCTAAATGGAAATATCTTTGATCATGAGTATTAACATGTTCAATTGCCTTCAATGCATTCTAGACATTTGTAAAGGACATTTCAAGTTTCAAAATGACATATAGCATGCCTAAATTGTCCGTCATTATCCCTAAGCCTACGTCTATCCACTCTTCAGACTAATAACCATAAGTCGAACTAGATTCTACTAGTAATCTGCTCAAAAAGTTACAATTGACAAGCACTAATCTTATTACAAGATAGATCACATTATCAGGTCATAACTACTGTTTTTACTCTTGTACTCTTAATCTAACGCACAATCACTCTAACAACACAAATACAATACTCAATGAAACAATCGAAAGAGAGCTTATCGCTAAAAACAACGTGAAACTATTTTTCAAATCTTGATATATGTCGTTCTCTCTCTAACATTTGGCATCTATTATCTTCTCCTTTATAACCATCTTCAATCTATCCATTGGAGGTGGATTGAAGAAACAAAGAATCGTTAGAGTAATCGTTGATGTATTGTCTAAAGATAGAACTACTCATACAATCCTTTTCCTAAATATTTGCACTCTAAAAATAATATCAGTTTCTGTCCCTTCGCCGCAGTTTTTGACAGACTTGTCAGACTACCTAACTATTTGATTACTATATCCACCTGAATTTTACTATTGTGCGAATTCATAGCCACAACAGCTGTATTACTAAATTAACAAACATTAACAAAATGTACGTTATTGCTGCAGCACCAATGACCCGATATGTGCAGCATCAACATAGATATCAACATCAATTGATTTTTTAGGTCTATTGGTACTATTTATGGAAAATCTGTATCAAGACGTATTGTCATTCTTCTGTCCACTTAATCACACCATGGATCTTACTTGGTCTTTTGTTACAACCACTGCATATACTATAGTGAACATTATACTAAAGGTAGCTTGGGCATTATCAAAATCATTTAGAGATATTTTTTCAACAAAGAATATGTGTGACAAGTTTACAATTAAACTGAATATTTAAATAGTTCCCAGTCGATGGATCATCTCTTTACATCCCAAAACTAGCCATTTCGCCACTAGTGAGAGGATATTAATGTTCTTATTGAGACTGATGGGTCTCAAGCTTCACCACTGAGTATTAGGTATCTCAGGGAATAATGAGTCATAAGTTATTGGGTATTAAGATACTTAAGCTAGAACATAGGTGCTTGACTTGAACAAGTTCACTGAACATGACATACATAGAACAATTAACAATATGAAAGTTCTAAGCGAGGTTAATAACTAATCTTCATACTTTGGTCTTGCATAAAATCCTTAGATTTAAGGCATGAAACTGACTTGTATGTTGAATGGATGTGGTTTATAAGTGCACATATTGACGTTTCGTTGAATCGTCTTTATACTTGATGGTTATAGTTTATTCACATATGAAGGTACATGCACGTGTAATATGGAATCTATCTTCCTGTTATATACCTAAATATACAAGATAGAAGATTGATGTCTTATGCAATCTAATCGTGACATTATATTGAAATCCTCGACCGGGTGTGTAATTGAGAATGATTAGTTCATGTCTTATGAAAATATATGTTAGTTAAATTTGGGCATATGATCGAATTGATGGCTTGACAAACAATTCCACAGTCTTTGTTTGATTGGGACATATAGAGACATAAGGATTAAATTATATGATCGCCAAAACTGATAGGTTTATTATGTTCTTGAAATGTTCGCATTATTTGGGTAGCCATGAGATATTGCTAGATGTCACACATAGTTTATAGGAACTAGAGACTGATTAAGGCAATCGGTTCTCTTAGTCCTATTACTAGCTCAATAATGAATCTAGGAATATCACATATCATAACCAATTCAAAATGACATTTAAAACGAGAGAGACAATATTGCAAATTTGTTTGTAATTGAGGCAATTAGATTGAGTTGGGCTAAAAATAAAATATTTGAAAGGGGTTTCAAATTTTACAGTTGAATCAAAGGTTTGAAGCAAGTTCAAACTTTACGGTTGAATCAAAGAAATGAAGTGCAATGGCCGAATTAATGATCTAAAGTAAGTTTAGACCAATGACCATATTAATGATTTGAAGTGAGTTCAAAATTAATGGCCACATTAATGATATGAAATGAGTTCACAATAAATAACCAATTAAAGATGTGAAACGATTCCCAACTTAAGGGCTAATTTAAATTTTTGAAACGGTTTTAGATTTAATGGCCACATTAATGATCTAAAATGATTTCAAAAGTAACGGTCAAATTAAAGTTTTGTAATTACAAAGTTAATACATAGAATAAAGTTTTGTAATGGTTAAAGAATTAATGCTTTGAAATGGTTTTAGAACTTATGTTCACATTCAAAGTCTAAAGCAAGTTCAGATGTTACAACCGAATTAATACTTTAAAATAGTGTTAGAGTTCATGTGACATCCTAAAATTTTCGGATTTTAGAATTTATGAGTAAACTATTACTTTTTGAAGGAAATTAGAATCGGCTCGAGTGATTAGCCCGGTGAGTTCATCTGTGTTGTGCATGAGGGCTGGGTATAGGCCACCAATTAGGCCGGCATAGTTGGTGTTGGGCCATGAATTGGGCCTGATGGGCTGGACATGTATAAAAGGCCTGGTTTTGTTGGAAATGCCCAAATCTTGTCAATTTATGTTTTGTGCAAATTCAAGTAGTCTCAGATGTTCGACATCGATTTCTTATAGTCTGAATAGTATTGTCATTTTCTTGCGACATATAGAGCTATTAGTGGACCTACAATCTTAAAAAGCTAGAAATAGTGATATGAGGATATCTTGTTAGCTTAGATTATTTCTTTTAATGGTTGAATTGTTAGGGGATATGAGCATTATTACTAAGCTTTTTAGCTTATGACATTAGTGAAAACCCCCAATATAAAGTAGCTTAACTCAAGTGCCTTAGCATTCTGACCTAAAAAAAAAAAAAAAAACCTTTGGTGCCTTAGCCTCTCATGGTGACTGAACATTTAGGGGTAAAATAGGGAATAAACCCTAAAAATTCACTTAAACCAAAAATTTCTTCAAGGCACATAAGTCAAGTAAAAAAGACAAAACTTGGATCTTGCATGCAAATGGGACAAAATCCCATTTGGCTTCCCCATGCAAGAAGGGATGAGAAACCCTTTGATTTCTATATCCCTACACCTTAGAACCTAGCCTCATCATCATTGCCTTTTCCCTTTTCAGCAATCGACATTCATGTAAGTTGAGGAGGCTCATGTCACGCACCAAAAATCCCATCATCTCAGCCAATCTTTTCTTCTTCCTTCCCTCTTCTCCGTTGGCTCCTTTCTCCTTCACCCGAGACACCCCATATTTTCCTCTCCATTTTCTCTCTCGTTTTCTTGTTGTTCCTTAAGAAACCAATAAACATAGGAGCTTCCAGCCTTTAAGCCTTCCCAAAGAAGCCATTTGTGAGTTTTGGAACTAGGTAAGGGAGAAGCTTGGTAGTAAGCTTCGATGTCCTCTCGGCGCTTGAAGACGGATTGGTTTGGTTTAGCGGATTCTCAACCATAGGTGTTAGTTTCGTGGATAATTTTTGTAACACCCTCGATTCTGACCCCATGAGGATTGGCCATAAGGTCCTGAATGGGTCGACCATGGGTCAATGGCCATGGATCAATCAATTTGATCAACAAGGAATCACAGATCGGTTATGGTCCGACCGATCGACCAATTGACCGGTCACAAACTGTCGAGGTGTCGGCCGGGGATTTTCTATCGATCATACCTATGGGATAGGATCACCAGCTCATAAGATAACTTTTTGATCATGAGAATTGGTTATGGGATGATTTGGATCGGCGGATGGTCATGGGTTGATCCAACCGGTCGTAGTGCTCGGCTGCAGGTGATTTCGCCCAGCTATGCATCGATACACAGACGATCTGACTTGATCAAATGTGATCGCCTTCCGACCAAAAATACATCATTCCCTATTTAATTCTTAGTGATTAGAAAGGAATCTTGAATTGGTAATGCACTGGCCATGAGCCATACAAATGGATCGGGTGTCGACCAGAATGAGCTTAAGGATAGACCCAGCTATTCTGTCACTAATTCTAAGGTCCATGAGTGCCTTAACTTAGTGCTAGGCCATGGATAGCCTTAGGATTGGCCTTGACTGACCGAAGGGCTAATGGACCGACCCTTTAGGCCAATCAATCGTCCAAAGAAATGGTTCGGGTGAGGATGGGACGTGATGGTTAAACCTCGAGTATACATGATTCGGTTTTTTGAGGTGTACTTAATGATCCATTTTCCGGCTTTGGAACCAACTTAGATAAGGGAATTCTCTAGACCACCTTTTTGATGAAGAAAAAGACAAAATTGAATTCTCTAGAACACCTTAGCTTCTTCATGAAGAAGGTTGACTTATCATTCCACTTAGATTTTTCTAGATATGGTCATGATTACCAATGATTTACCTTGGGGATTAAGCAAAGTATCCAAGCCAAATATCCCAATAAAAATAGGACACATGGGAGCTAATTATGGCTATCCTATAGCCTTAAAGCCGCCCTATCTTTTAGAGTGCCACATATGCATAATAACTTATCCCTTAATAATGAGCAAAGTGCTCTTGTGGTCCAATGAAATGGAGACAAATAAGGCTTCAATTAATGACACTAGGTCATTAGATCTCCACCTCATAAGCTTAGGTGTTCCTTGAAAATTTGGTAATGATGGCTCAAGATTTTCCTTGGGGAAAAAGCAAATGACTCAAGGGCTTAAGTGGACCAATAAGAATAGAACTTGGTGGAATATTCTAGAAAGTCAAAACTTAGGAAGCAAGTTCTTGAATTTAAGCATGTGCTAAATATCAAAACCCCATGATTAACTAAATCTAAGCATTTAATGAGAATGGTGAGTCATTGGTTTAGGTGTTCATGAAAGATATGGTCATCATTATCATAAGATTTTCCTTAGAGATCAAGTAGACTAAGTCATGATGGCATTATATAAATGGCCCGATAGGAATGAAACAAGTAAGCCTCCAATTATTACATTAGGCCATTAGGTGTGCCACCTTTTAAAATAAGCATGACACCTTGCAACTTAAACTTGACACCTCAATGCCACAGCCATGCCACTCTAAAAAATGTGATTGGATCACTTAAATGAGTAATAATGAGGTTGGTGCCTATAAATAGATAGATGCCACATTCATTTCCATCATTGGAACCCTTTTGCCATTCACACACCATTCTTTCCTTTCTCTCGTTTCTCTTGGCCTTGCACCATCGCCCCACAAGTTATCCAAGCTAGTTCTCGAGGTTTGCCCAAGTAAGTAAGATCCCTATGTCTCCTTTAGGACGGTAGTCTTCATTATCGAGTCTAGTTAAGTGCTCACCCATCAAGCCGTGGGTAGGATGTTGGATTTTTGTATGGTTTTGCTCATGTTTGTGCTTGAACGTGTGCTTGAGTTGTTCACGCCCAAAATGAGGTCGAGGTTCATTCGGATTAATTTCATTGCAAGACAAAGTTGCCCAAGCCATAAAGCCTTGGTTTCGGCATAAATAGGATGCCATGTCCAAGTCTCGCTTGGTGTGGGAATTGTCTAAGGCCACAAGATCCTAAATCGACATTGAGGTGTGTCGATCTTATGCCTTGATCAGTACAGGGATCGCCTAAATCCACGAGGTCTTGGTAAGGCACCAAGCATGCCAATTTCTATAGCCCAATGGACATGGGGACTTTGTACTTGGCGTTGAATGAAACTGCGAGCTGAGGGTCATTCTTGGTACATGTATATTCATATCGGGTTGGAGCCAAGGTCCATCAAGCTTGGGATCGTGTGAGGGCCCGGCCGGAGACGACCTTCGACCCTTTGGGTCCGCCACACCGTCCCTTAGTCCTTGCGCTTATCTTAATGCGGAAGCGGGTATTGAAACTTGATCTTAATTTAAAATGATGCACACAATATAAAAACCAAGCACTTTTATTTATTTATAACTTTTAGACGACATCAATCGGTACACTTAGGCCAAAAAAGTTCTTATTTTTGGCTAAACCAAAATTGGACTGACCATCTAGCTGTCTATCTACACTGTCGTCTGGGTGTCACATGCTGGCATCCAAAAATGTTGCAATCCTCTCGGGTCCTCCACCTACTCGACCCCACTCGAGCCGTCATCATCATCCTTCAAAAGCGGTAACGGCCCCACCATACGCCCGTTAACTCGGGCATACAGGACGATAAACCCCATGAGCACGGGGCCTATGGTGAGTCCAGCGTCCATGGTGAGGATCACCGTGATCCGAAAGAATGTGACACTCAGAAAGTCAGGGTCGGCATGGTCCGTTTGGTCCCACCTAAGGTTGATGGGGATGCCATAGAACATACCGGAAGACGCGGGTTGCAACGGCATATCTATGTCTCTGAAATATGATAGTCCCACAAGGGGTGAGTACAACCACTCAGTAGTCAAAATTCTACTAAAGTACACTACGTGAGTCCATCGCCACTCGATTCCACACAATAAAAAACAAGGTACATAATTGTAGTAATGAATATGCATCAATTCAAAGGAATCTCATAACAAGACGGCATATAAGAAAACAATGAGAATTTAGAAACTCAGTTGATCTCGATTCACTATCATCATCTTCTCTAGGCATCTCGCACCCCACCTGCCATCATGAGAACCTCCGGTTTCACATTTCAGTCCCTAGGCATCCGGAGTGTGTTACGTCACACCCCCAGACATCTCGTACCCTACCTGGCATCATGAGGACCTCCGGGGCTCATCATGTCCCCAGGCATCTAGAACGTGTTACATCACACTTCTAGGCATCCTGACTCCCGAGGAACCTCCGAGGCTCATCACTGTCCCCAGGCATCCAAAAGCATTGCCATCACGACCCTCTAAGCAACCTGACACCCAGGGCATCGTCGTCAATGTGGACCGACGGCATTCGTTACTCACGTACCATGGTGTAGCAATCCAACAATTTAATGCCAAAACATTTTTCATGTCACCAATATAGGGAAATTGCTTTGATTCCGAAATCCCAAATCAATGGTATAAGTCAACGTGCAATGGAATCTTAAGGATGCACCAACTCCGTGACAACAAAATCTTTCATAAAATTGAGAGCTTAAAAACCATAATAGATCGAAATCAAATTTCATCCTCACGCCTCTATTATTTTTCATTTTTCATGTTCCCTCTATTATTTTCCGAAATTCACAAGTGTGGACTTAAAGCATCCTAACGCCTCAAAACTTGGAATTTCCACAGGATAATCTTCATCAAAAGCCGTAAACATTTCTTGTAATATTGAAATCAGCATGTCTGCGGATCGATAACCTTAGCCCGGACCCTAAAATTTTTAAAGCAATTTGTAAGTAAAGTCTTAAAGCTTTGAAATACCAAAGTATTGCATGCATGGGTCCCTAATTCGAATTTGACCGTAGAAAATACTAAATTTCTTTCACATAGCTCGTGGTCAATCCGGCGACCTCCGAATTCACAAACTAACGCGAGTATCCTAAAACAATATTAGTTTACGGGACACATTTCACCAGGTAACAATGGAGTTCACGTTGTATAGGTTAGTAGATATCGACTTGCCTCGAGTCCGGTGGTGTCGGCAGTGAGGCGAATTGTGAGCTGTAGGCACGGCTGGCGGCGTAACGATGCAACGGCTGAATGGAGACGCGACTGGTGGCAAGCTGCGAGACGGTGAGGAGGCCGATGACGCGGTGGTGCGGTGGTCGGCAGCGAGGTGTGAGTGGAACAACGCTGAAATTTGGGTGGAGTTTGCTGTTGGTAATGAGGCAAGGGCTGATCGTAAAGAGGAAGAAGAAGAAGATGGCTTCCTCTTGGTTCCTCTGGTTGTTGACTTTGTGAGTCAACAAATGAGAAAATCCTGGTGGCCGCACGAGCAGAGGGCAGCTGGAGGAGGCGTGGCTGCTTGCTGAGTTTCTCGGCTGCTACCTGAAGTTCTCATGCACCGGGCGTCTCCCTTGGAGAGTCTAAGTCCTCAATTGCTATCCATGAAAGAGAGGTAGACGTGGCTACAATTGGTGTGGTCAAAGTCTTCAATTGTTGCATGAAGATGCATGGTCTAACGCGGCTGCTAGTTGAGCCAATAGAGGAGAATGTGTAGCTGCCGAATTTGGAGCCGATGATCCTCATTTCTGCATGAAGGAGGGGCATCTTGTGATGGCTGCATGATAGTCAACCATTCCCCTTTTATTGACCACCTAGTGGACGTATGCACGGGAGATGCATGGCGTGGCTGCATGGCCAGCCGAAAGAAATAGAGCATGCTGAAGATGTGGCCGCTCGCATAGCCATCCGAAGAGAGGAACGGCTGTGGCGGGGCGCACGTAATTCAAGCCTTAAGCTTAGTTGATTGGCGGGGTAGTTCGGGCCAACGTTTCTTTCGTAGTTAATCGCTTTAAGTGAGAAAATTTTAGATCAGGAGCTATCACGAGAATGTGATGAAACGTGACATTTCGTTACGGTGAGGGTGGTGATGAAACGATGACCGCAAGTGGTGCCAACAATGTAGTCCAACGACAAACTCATCGATCCGTCATGAACCGCTACGTATTCGAGGTCCGACGAAATCTAGATATCACATATCGTCACTAAAGCGAGGTGTACCCAAGCCTCGAGGTCTTGGATCAGTATTGAGGCTTATCGTTTCCGAGCCTTGTCTGATGCGGAGATCGGTGCTAAGTGATTGATTCAAGTTACCGTTTCCGAGCCTTCAGGCCATGCATGTGTCGACTAAGAGAAAAGATAAGAATCGACTTGTATGATGCATTTATGCATGCACTTAAAGAGAAAAAACGTCTGTTGCCTCATAGCATCGGCGACAATGCCTCATTTATTGAACGGGATGTCTTGGTTAAGCCGGGATGCCTTGGTTGAGTTAGGATGCTTAGGTCTTGAACCCAGAAGTCTCGGGAAGCTAGAGTCGAGAAGCCTCAGTCGAGTCGAGATGCCTTGGTCGAGCTAGGAAGTCTAGCAAGAAGTTGGAAGCCTCGGTTGAGCCAGGAGGGCTTGGTTGAGCTAGGACGACGCTCAATGAATTTGCATAAGTGCTAATGCATAAGCATAATGTGTTGATATATTAATTGATAAGCCAAAGATAAGTATGCATTGAAGTATATCACGACGGACATCTACATATAGTCAAAGGTAGCAACAAGTTTGCTATCGATCTGCCATCAACACTGTTTGCGAGTGTTGTACTTGCTAGGCTTTGATGATGAGATGCTTCCTAGTAGAGAACTAGGAATTTTACTTATTGAGTTTTCCTAAAACTCATCCATCATCTTTCAGTCTTGTAGGCATGGCAATCTCACGTCAGTTTTGGGAGTTGCAGTCACGCTAGAGGAGAGAGAATTTCCCTTGGCTTATGTGGAAAATTTATACTATAATGTAAAAAGAAAAGAGGACCTATATAGAAAGGACTTGTAAAAGTATTGTTATAATATAAATTAGTGTGTTCTGCTTGATGTAGGTCTCAGTCTTCTAGCTGTTGTTTGTTTGGGGAGTTGTTTATTCACTTTTCCGCATGTGCATGATAACGAGTTAAAAAGAATCGAGAAGGCGACAAGCTTGGGACGTCACAAAAATAACCCTTGTCACTCGCGACCTTGGAGATGGAGTTGGGGTTGTGACAATTTTAGCTTGCATGTGTTCTATGCATGAGGTGTGAACAAAGGAGCTGAGGTAGGTTTCCCTAGAATTTATTTTACGGAACCTTTGGTATTTGTCGATTTTGTTGTTTGGAATGTGGTGCAAATTTACAAAAGCTTCCTTCATGAAAAATGGTTTAAACATTCTCATCTATAACATACATTTTAATCGAAATTTTATGGACTAGGAGAGTCAAGTTATAAGTCTTGTTTCATGGAAGTCAGTATGCTGTTTAGGGCCGGAATCGGTGACCTTTAAAGTTTGCAGAGTTTTTTTAAAATTTTGTGGATCAAATTTCAATATGTTTTCCACACAAAGGTTGTTCATCATATCTTAAAGTACAACATGGGTAAATTTTAGAGCTAATGAATGAGTTTTGGACATCAAAGTAGCCTGGTTTGTAAGGATGTATATTCTGGTTACTAGGACAGTCTTGTGGCTGTTTTTTGCAATTTACTGCTCTTAATTTAGAAGGAACTAGGTTTGTCTTTCTTCATGAAAAATGTTAATTTAAATGTCAACTACAACATACTAAAATTTGTGGATTTTTCGAACTCATTTGGTTAAGTTTCTGGAATTAACTCCAAAGCCATGCAAGTAGGCTCGGTTCTGCCGGTAAGTGCTGTTGGTGATCTAGTTGGTATCTTTGACATTCTTCTTGCTGAAACTTTTAATTCGACATTGTGGGAGATTCTAGCATGCTGTGGATCTTTGTTTGATGGCTGTGCACGAGTGATGCTTGTTGTGTATGTGAAATAATGTGTAATGAGTTTGGATGATTGTGTAGGGTAATTCTGTCACATGCATGGTGTGGTGTTGTGATGTTAGCATGTGAGCATGCTTTGTGGAAGTGCATATTTGTGCTGGTGATGACATAAGTGTCTTATATTAATATTGTGGTGTGGTGAAATGTGTGAAATGGATTAAATCAAGAGATGTTCCATCAATCAGCTTTTCGATGATGACCCCGGGGAGTAGGGATACCTTAACCTGTGTGGTCTAGGATGTCTCAGTTTAAATCACAACGCAAGCACCCCTTGAATACTGGGATGCCTCGAAGGGAGATGCCTAGAGCCAGCATCCCATGAAAGTCCAACCAGCGACCTAGAAATGACTCGAGTAGACTGGCCAGTGACCCGAGTTAAATTCGTCTCGAGGGTGGAGTGAAATTATTCACACATTTAAATTAATCCACAAGGCATGTGAGTACATGTGAATGTGTGAAGCTGCATGCTTGTTGAATTATTGGGTCGTGTATGCCATGTTACGTGAATTTAGTGCATTTGGTCTATTTTGGTATGTTTGGACCGATGAACTTCATGAGTATTATATGCTGCCCTGATTGGATATGTCCATGTATATGTTGGTCCGTTATTTTGAGCTATGTTTGCTATTAAGCGAGATTTAAGCAAGATTAGGATCTTGAGGTTTAATCCCGTGCTTTATCCTTTATTGGGCATTTTGCTCACCTCTTATTTCCCTTTCAGATCATTAGCGATTGACATGCCGCCAGTGGCAACCTATGGCACGCCTGTGCATGTAATGGGTGTATATCGACACTTCCAAGACCGAGATTCCGACGTCACCTTTACCCGATATGTTTGGATAGATGATGGGTGCCCCAACCTATTTCCAATACGCTTTGTATTTGTGTACCTCAATCTGATAGAGTAGTTCTATAGCCTCATCCATTTATGAGGTGTTAGGCGTGAAACTAGGAGGTGCTCCATAGTAGGGCGCTAGGTGATAGATGGGAAAAATTACCGGGTAGAGGAGTTAGGCACCTTTTTGGGATATCCCAAGTGTTTGGATGTTTCAAATCATCTTGATATGTATTTTGTGGTCTAGTATCTATCGTGATGTTGTTTTGCCTATGTAATTATATAAAGAATGAATGATATGGAAGGAAGTGTTCATGAAACTTGTTTTTGAGTGCAAAACACTTACGTTAAGAATGTAAATTGATAAATATTCTTCCGCACATGTGAAAATAGAAAAAGATTAAGGTCTAGGGTCTAGTAAGTGATGGCCTTGGATGTCACAGTTAATGAGTCAAATTAATGTGATTTGTGACTGATTATAAAAAACAATTGAGAGATAGGGTCATGGATGATCGAGTGATGATAGTGATTAATCAAAATAGTAACACACAAGAGCAATTACTAACATAATTGTCATGGTAAACTCTCTCAAGTTAGTCTCTACCATTTGACGCAAGTTGGTGGTGTGTCTGAATTAAAGGCCCGACATTTGTAGGGCTAGAACTAAACAACATTAGAACCGAAGTACGTTAGAACTAGCGTCACGATGAGATCAGACATTTGTAGGTAGGAATGTGAGAACCAATGCTATGAGCACATTAGGCATTTGCGGTCTAGATCTGAAGAACGTTAGAATCAATGTCACAAGAAGACTAGACATTCATAGTGGAGATATGAAGAACGTCATAACCAATGCTATAAGGATATTAGACGTTCGTGATCATAATTTGAAGAACATTAAACTTTTGGAGCATAGTATAAGGGTATGTGATTAGCCTCCTTTTCATTTTTATGTGCTTTTTATTAAAATGTACAAATAATGTCAATGAGATACGTATATGGGCATTTTTGCTTCCATTGCGAATTTGATTCAATTTAACTATGCAAGTGTTCTTATTTTTGAAACAAAATCCCAACAGAAATGTCCTTCCAACCTTTGATTCAATTGCAGGAACCTACCTTATCAATCTTGGATTCCTTCTCCTTGTCGATCCATTAAACCATGTTGTGATCGACATCTCTCTTTGCTTGCATAAACATTAAATGGTCTTTACCGAAAATTGATGCTCCTAGATTAAAAAGTGAGGTTGTGCTTTTTTGCTTGAGTAACTGAGAAATTCACATCCTGCATCATTTTCTCGTAGATTTTCAGAACTCGAAAATGTGAATTAGCCGATGTTCATTGATGTCCTTCACGAATTTCAAATTTTTCTCGTCAATTCCGCCTGGACCCAATGCGTTCGGGCCGGACCAAATGCCGACAAAATCCCGGCCCGCCCGAGACAACTAGCTAAGTAGCCATCTAGCCCTTGTGCATGAGATTTGCCAGCAAACGGGGATGCGGAGCCTGCGCACCGTGCAGATGGAATCCCTTTCTCCTCTCTCCTACCACCATTTCTGCTATTCCAACGCCTCTGCAGGTGCAAGGGGCCGAAAGCCCAGATTCTATCTTCCTCCATCGAAGAATCCTCGTCTTCTTCGCACCTTCCCTTCGTCCCCCTCCCTCCCTTTCTTCATCGACTCCAGATTCTTCTGGAAGAATTCGGGTGTCCGTGACTTCATTGCCTTGAGCTCACTTTCTGGCCAAGACCCTCCTCAAGAGCTCGCTCTTCTTCTTGAAGTTGAAGGGTGGGCTGATTTTTCTCATCTTCTTTCCGTTGTTTTGTTTCATTATTGTTATAAGGTTTTCTTTCCCTGTCTTTTTTTCTTGTGTTTGAATTTCCCTAGGGTCCTTGTGGATGCCTACCGGCTGGCTAATCGCCAGGCCTTCAATTTGGGTGAGTTCAGTTTCACGGAGTGCGTCTATCAACACATTACGGTGTTGTTCCTTTTAGTTTGAGAATGTTTAATACGGCGGTGCCGCTGAACTCTCTATTTCCGTTCTGGGTATGTTCAGCATTTCGAAAGCTTGGGCTTGACTGTGCGAATTGGACCGAGCCTGTCTACCTAGACCTCGTAAGGTTTGGAAATTAGTCAATCATGCATTCTTTTCTTATCTCGTCTGTAATTATATTCCCATGTTAGGTTCGTACGCATTGGCTCTCTGTAAAAGTGGATATTCTTCTTGATTGATGATGGCTATATAAAGATTGGTACGCAAAACTGGTATATAAAGTGACTTGGCAGACCTGAATCTAGTGGGCCAGGTTGAGTAGCCAATTAGAGTCCACCACGGATGTTGTGGACCAGTTTCCAAGTTTTTTGAGATAGGGGCTTGTGGTGGAGTAGACTTCCCACCGTTTCTCTTCACTGGTTTTTTTTTACAAAAGGATAGCTCACTCTGTTGATGTCAAAGTGGGCTTGCAGTGGGA
This sequence comes from Eucalyptus virginea, assembly GCA_014182375.1. Taxonomy (NCBI): domain Eukaryota; kingdom Viridiplantae; phylum Streptophyta; class Magnoliopsida; order Myrtales; family Myrtaceae; genus Eucalyptus; species Eucalyptus virginea. The sequence goes on along the minus strand of CM024517.1, from coordinate 17,523,203 downwards.
ATTAGTCCTCCCACAATTCAAATTTTTCTAAAAAAGATGATTTACTTATGGGAGAAGAAAATCTCTCCTTTCTGTCTCCAACTGCATTGCTTTCAGAACTGTGCTCTATGCACTTCAATTATCTTGCTGCAGTTAATATTTTTGCATCTTAAGTAGCTTGACATTTAATGGCGAAGCATCTTGTAAGGGATCGTTCCTGAAATTAAGGCTGCTGTGATTGATTTTGTCATGGCTTCTAGGAAAAGTGCTGCTGATGAAGAAAGGATGCTGATTCTATATTTTAACCGCGTAAGCTCTTTTTCCTCTCTTTCCTGTTCATTTGTAGAAATATGAGAGATCTTGTGTATCTGTTTTCATGTTTCTCTTTCTTCCTGTTTTACTTCTAACCTGATGTTATGTCTAAGTATAGATTGGTTGGCCTACTTCACTGCCCACTAGCGAGAAGAGTTCGTTTGTGAAAAGTGTCTTGCGAGAGAAGGTGAGTTGACTTATATGTTCTTGAGCTCAATCTTCTTTGGTGTTGGATGTACAAAACAAGTATTCAATTCTCTCAATGTCCCCTGTCATCCTTCTGGATAAAAATTCAGTATCATTTTTTTATGTAAATGTAGATATTGAGTGGGACATGAAGAGGAGGAATGATATGTTATGGTAGTCAAACTTAGAAGCCCCCATATTTTTATCTCCATGACAGTAAGACACCCTTAATTTTTCAATGGATTAGACTTCTTGAACTTATGAATTTGCCAATTAGATCCTTGTAGCACTTTCTGCAGGTTGTTAAATGTTAGCAAAGAAACTTTTCTCTACTGTCTTATTATCCCTTCGTCCTTTATAGGGTCAGCTGGATAACAGAATAGAACACCATTGATCTCTCTCTCTCTCTCTCTCTCTCTCTCTCTCCCCCCCCTTTCCCTCTCCCTCCTCCCTCTCTCTCCCTCTCTCTCCCCCTAAGTTAGTGCATAAAAACACAGCTAAAGCAAAATAACTTGGGTATTATTTATGCTCTCTACAAGACATGGTTTAGGAGTCTTCCTCTTATTACTCTAGAGGGTCTATTAACTACATGAAGGTTAAAGAATCTAGTAGTTCAAAAATTAAATGATAAAATTCAAAGTTGATGCACATTTTAGTGTTCAAAAAGTACAGTTTAGGGCCTTACTGCATTTAACCTATAAATTGACAAACCTTCGTTGTCTCTATCTCTATCTCTATCTCTGTCTCTGTGCTTTTTCTCTGGTTGATAGTTCTATCTCTACCTCCATGGTGCACAGTGTCTAGAGACAAAGAATTAGCTTATCCCTCACATATGTTCAACCACTTGTCTTCATTAGGGTTTACTCCTCTTTATTACCATTTCCAAACCTATGAAAGGATTTTGTTGCAAAAGAATTTGCCTACCTGCAAAACGCTAGCACAAGATTGGACAAGACAGTCGGTGATGCATGATGGAAATGATGGGATAAGAAATTTGTTTTCTGGACTAGTGGTCAAAGGATAGAGTGTATGAATAAGTGTTTTTACTGGGATTTATACGAAGGAATATGCTGTATTTACTATAAAAATAAGAACTTACTGGAAACTGTGAAATTGATGCTGAATGGAGTGCATTCTGAACGAAAATAAAGTTGGAAAAGATGTAGTTTGCTGCCAAGGTCTAAAGAAAAAATCCACTAGTTGAGGATAAAGAATTTAAGGCTCATCCCCATAAAAATGGATAAAGAACCATAAATTGAAGGAAGTTATTTACTTCAAGAGGAACTCTCATGTATACAACTCATGTCTGTCATACATGTGAGATTACATCTTTATTTATGGCCTAACTAATACATTGTACTAAGACTCTAATAATAAATTTCACAACACTCTACATTTTGACTCTCCGGTCTAGTAATGAAGACTAGCTCACACGTTCAAGCTTGCAATAAAGACTCTTTGACATTCTAACTTTGTAATAAAGACTCTTTGACAATCGAGCACAAGAAGATGCATTAATTGACTCTTCAACCTTGCATATCAGCCATCGACTATCACTTGAGATTCTTCAAGTTGTAGAAATATTATTCTAAGTGTCTTGAATGCATTGAATCAATTTGTGGACAAAACTACCAAATAAAGACCAGAAAGCACACTTTGATTCTTCAACCTTGTATTTAAGCCACTAATCATCAACAAATGCTATCTTGAGTGCCTTGGACCCATGGGACAATGTTGAGGACGAATTTTCTATGTGCTTGCACGACTGACAAATTGGTTTGATTGATTGATGAAGCTTGGGCTGGGATTGTGATGTAATCATTGGAAAATTTAAGTTCTGATGCGCCACATCAATTGGCTGGTAGAGTTGGTGTGTGACTCTGCAAATTTGGGCACTGTAGCTGTGTTGTACAGGATTTTTTGTAGCTGTAACCCCCCATTCCATTGCATTAGATCATCCAGTATATGTACAGGCTTTGCCCTCTTCTCATCCTTAGGTTGCCTTTTCTTAATATCCTTTCTCTAACTTTTCTGAGAAAGCTGCATAAACATGTGTACAAACTTTGGATTTCTTAAACGAAAATTTTCACATAAATCTCAAGTAATGGTCAATGCCTCAGCTAACACAAAAAATTATCATTCAGCAAAGCTGCAAAGAGGTGCACACCAGTCCATTGAAACTTCAAGGAACTATCCCCTGAATGTAGACACATGGAATACAATTGTGATTTTATTGTTTAAATTGAGTTGATGCCAATGTGAAAGGCTGCAAACTTTATAAGCATCATTGTTATAGTGGTTTTCGTCTGCATAACCAAAGCATGATTTCAAATAACCTTTTAAATTGCTGAGTGTCAATATGAATATATTTTGTGATGAATGCTAAAAAAACTTATGAAAGGCTAAGATGCCTTGCATTTTTGTGAAATTCGTTGGTAGAAATTCTCTTTGTGACATGAGCAACCGTTGTGTATTTGCTCATTGCTCTGCATTTTTGTCAGGACTGTAGCCTGACTTTGCTGTCATTGTCTATTCCATTTGATGTACTTCATTTATTACATTATTCTGGTGGGATTTTTTTCTTCTTCCTTACACATAGATAACTGTCTTATAAGATATTTATCATCCTAGCTGGTTGCTGCAGAAAAATGCGATGGATGAACTTATGATGTCCAAAGATTTACCTTTGCGACCTGGAATTCAAGAGTAAGTTCTTCCATTTAACAATATGCCAGTAAGTTATCTGCTTTTTCTGAGCATATAATTTCTTTTATGTGTTTGATACGGAAAAGCTTCTTTTTTATCACTTGTCTTTTTGTGATAGTCGCTCAAAATTGCCATTTTTCTCACAGCTTGTTCAATGTATCTCTATGGACATGGCTGTCCTTTCAATTAATGATATAATTTTTGATTGGTCTTTAAATTTTGTAGTTGTGGAAATTGAAAAGCTTCTGTTACTTTTTGTTATAGAAAGAAAATCAATAGTACTTAAATTTTTTTTCTATTCTTTGTAAGTTTGGTGAAGCAAACTTTCTAGATGCTAGGTTGTCAAACTTGCTGTTTTACCTAGAATCAGTGAGGTTCTTGCAATGTCGAAATTTTACTAGATTTGTAAAGTAACTCTGGAGAATTCTCCGTATCTAAGGATCATGAATCTCTAAATATTTAGACTAAGCAATTAAGTCAAATTAAGTGGGTAACAAATTTATGATATTTCAAAATAGATGCTATAAGATGATAACTGAAGATCATGAGCATTGTACATTGAAAAATCAATCACTAACAGAAAGTAGGCCTAATGAAGTGCCAAGCTAGAGAAGGCCATCCACATGTTTCATCAAAATCGCCATCCTTATATAACCATTATTCATGAATATCATCAAAATTGCAATTATCATCAGCAAGTTCATCCTTTGTCACCTTTGTGGTCGTTGGTATCACTTGTGGTTTATAGCCACCATGCAAGTTCATGCCTTGTCACCTTTGTGGTCGCTGGCATCACTTGTGGTTTATAGACACCATGGCAAAGCTTTGACATTCTTCTGGCTGTGGTGTCGCAGAGAAGAGTTTTCTTTTGGAATTTAGGCTGCTCAATTAAGGCACAATCTCTCTTCATATGAGAAAATTAACATCCCTCGAAAAATCATCCTAGTGTTCACTAATCCAACACCACAGACTCGCTCCATAGGTGCCAACACAACGTCAGTAGCGCAACAAAAGAAGTTTTTCCATATAGCTTTGCATAACCTCTCCTTAAAAATAATTTTGGTCCATAAATCACCAAATGTATCTTCCGCACAAAAGCCTTGTTGAAATGCCATAAAGACATGGCTGTTTGATGGAGAACTTTGGCAACGATACTAAAGGCTTGCCAAGTGGAGATTTAGTTTTAGGTGATAATCTGATTTATTTTGCTTATTAGATTAAGAATCTTGTAAGCGCTCAAGAGTCATTTAGTCTCATTAAGATATTATGTGTCCTATTTATTAGAATAGAATATTTTGTTTCCTAATTTGTGGGATATTATGTCTCCCTTTAAATGGAATGTATGTTTCCTAGTTTTTAAGGTATGAAATTTCTTAGGTTTCTAATTTAGGAATTTCCTATTGGGAATAGGGACTACTAGAGTCAATAAGTATGCTCTTCCTTTAATTTAGGGAAAATTCCAAAAAGGGACCTAAAGTACCCTCTTTTTCTCAAATAAGGGCCCGGAGTGGACCTTGTTTCAAATAAGGACCTGAAGTGGCTTTATTTTCTCAAATAAGGGTCTAAAGTAGATGTTATTTCAAATGGTTATGCTTATTTCAAATAAGAGTCTGAAGTGGCTATGTCCGTTTCAAATAAGGACCACGTCTTTCTAGCGATCAAGGGTATTTTCGTCATTTGTCATTTTTTCCTTTTTTCCTTTTTTTCTTTTTTTCCATTTTTTTGGCTGGTTCTTCCTCTTCGTCGGTGGCCAGCCGGCCACTAGCAATGCCCACAAAGGGCTGGGCGAGGGTTCCAAAAAGGGACCTGAAGTACCCTCTTTTTCTCAAATAAGGGCCCGGAGTGGACCTTGTTTCAAATAAGGACCTGAAGTGCCTTCATTTTCTCAAATAAGGGTCTAAAGTATATGTTATTTCAAATGATGATCTAAAGTGGTTATGCTTATTTCAAATAAGAGTCTGAAGTGGCTATGTCCGTTTCAAATAAGGACCACGTCTTTCTAGCGATCAAGGGTATTTTCGTCATTTGTCATTTTTTCCTTTTTTCCTTTTTTTCTTTTTTTCCATTTTTTTGGCTGGTTCTTCCTCTTCGTTGGTGGCCAGCCGGCCACTAGCAATGCCCACAAAGGGCTGGGCGAGGGATGGCCTCACCTGGGTATGGCGACCCTCGCCCAGGGGCCATCCATGAGGTTGGCCCTTGCCGGGGAGGGTCACCACGCTCAAGCGAGGCTGTCCCTCACTTGTGGCCAGCGTGGGTGGCCCTCACCGACGGGGGCGACCCTCGCTTAGCCCTTTGTGGGCATCACCGGTGGCCAGTCGACCACCGGCAAAGAGGAAGAAGAAGAACCAGAAAAAAAAAAAAAAAAAGGAAAGAAAAAAAGAAGGTGAAATGCAAAATGACAAAATACCCTTGACTGGTTAGAAAATTTAGCCAGTCAGCGATCGGCGAGGTCGAGTCTTTATTTGAAACAACCAAAGCCACTTCAGGCCCTTATTTGAAACAACTAAGGCCACTTTAGGTCCTTATTTGAAACAAAGTTCGCTTCGGGCCCTTATTTGAGAAAACAATAACACTTCGGGTCCTTTTTTGAAATTTTCCCTTTAATTTATGGTGTATCTATCAATCATTAAACAAAAGCTTCAGTATTTCTTCGCTTTGAATTGTTCAATGCTTTAAACCGCAGGCATGAAGCTTACATCCTCTAGATGTGAACCCACATTCATTTTCCATCATTCACAGATTAGCCAACTCACATTACTGTTCACGAGAACTGTTCATAGCTCAAAAACAATATTCCATGATCTGAATCAATCCAAAATAGATTGTCTCACATCACTGTTTGTTCCGTCTTTAGAAATAAGAGGATACTTATTGACTTCCATTCCTCTGCTACCCCCTTGCCCCTCTCTCTCTCAACTTTTCTTCCATTAATTCTTTCTAGGATATAGGTCCAATCTGGCCAGCCATTTTATCCCCACCCTACCACCTTAGCAACCAGCTAACGGAGGTTACATTTACCAGTGAATAAGTTTGATTTCTCCTGGGGGACAAGATTTAAAGTTCCAGATATGCTTACGAAAGAGTCAGAGCTTTAGGTACTTTTGAATATTTGGTGTAAAAATTTATAAAAGACTCTTAAACATTTGGGCCTTTCAGTACTTATTAAAAGTAGTCCAATGCTACAAGTTTTAAAGTTAAACTCATACCAAACGGGTTTTCAAGTTGCTGATCTGTGGAGAGGGCAGGAACCAATATGAGCGGAAATTGAGTCAACTATCTTTATCTGGTTTCTCCTAATTAACATGGTTGTGGCAATTGAACATAATTCTCGACACCAAGCTATCTTAACTAAATTGTGTATATAGACCGTTTGGTACCCAATTGATTCTTTATTTGGATATTTCTTTTACCCCTAGGAAAGTCCATAACTCGTATCCGCACAAACTCAACAAAACTTTCATAAAGGCATCTTGGGGCTCGGCTGATGAAATTGTTCCAAATTTTGAATATTCAAGCACTAAATCATCTTTGTTGACAACCTTGAGTGCTAATGGAAATAAAGAATCGTTTGATAATAAATGAAGATCAAATAATAAATATTATTTGTTTCACTTAAATGTAGAACTTGGAATATACTTGGTAGATTTTTAGCAACATAATTGGGAATAGAGAAGTTCCATTCCTTACTTAACACATTTAGCGGATTTCTGACTTGAATCAATCTTTCATATCGAAATTAGTTAGTTTTATGAAACGTGCTTAATCTTGCTAAGTGTTTATCAAGTGCTTGATTTTTTATTTTCAATAACGATAGTCATCAACAAGACCTTATTGTCCTCAGCATCTAATATCCTTCACAAATATTTAGCACTGAAAATTATTAAGCTCACTTGGCAATACTGACTTTTCTTGATACAGAAAGATTCAATTCTCTGAAAAATTCACTGATTTTGTTTAAATATACAAGGGTTTCTAATTCTTTTGCTGAAAAAAAAAAATACAAAGGACACAACATATTATTGATTGTATTACTAAAACTTACCTACAGTTTCCGCAATTGCATGTTTGGCAAGGGAGAAAAAAAATAACATACGATATTTGATGTTAAGGCATCAGTGCACAACTCTCTCTGTTCCATATTTGACTTAAGGTTGTCAACACTTAAAAAGTCAACGTTGGAATTTTGACTATTTATTGTACGGTTATATCAAACAAGGCCTAAGTTTTGGGTTTTAACTACTGAGGTATTGGTCCACTTACATGCTTCATATGTTGTTGTATTGTTTAAAAGTTTCATACAAAGAAGTACTTTAGTTTGGAACGTGTCCTGCAAATTGTTGGCGCTCGTTGGAATGGATTACTGTTATTTTTCTTTTCTAGGAAGAAAGGATCAGTTACCTTGTGCTGAAGTCCTAATAGCATGCGTAATAAGTCGAGGCCTAATACACATGTCTAAAAATGCTGGTTTATGCTTGTTATGAAAAAAGGCCAAAAGATGCACCAATCAAATCACGAGTAGTAAAGGATGAAAAGAAAATCGAAATCACACGAGACACAAGATTTACGTGGAAAATCCAAAATGAAAAAAATTAAGAGGAGAGGGGTTTCACTATCTTCAATAAAGAGTACGAGAGTACGATCCAAAAGCTTTAAAAACTACTTGGTGAACCACAAAATCTAAAGATCTAACAAGAAGATAAGAAAAAACGAAAGGGGAAATAATATGGAGGCTTGGGTTATAGAATATTATAGTGTATCCTTATAAAAAAAAAAAAAAAAAAAAAAAAAAAAAAAAAAAAACTAAAACAAAGGTGCATAGTCTAAAATACCATTATATCTAATTTGAAAGTCAAAAACTGAACAAATCTCCACCCTTAAACTTCAAATCTCCAAAGGAGCATTGTGCCAAATGCAACAAGACTTCTCTACCTCACCACTAAAAGTGACCTCACAAGGCCACCCCCAAAATGGCAGAGTCGACGATACACACTCCTAAGCCTACGTGAGTGTACTTGGCGTAGGAAACAAGAGATGAAATGTCACCAACACTGATTAAGCAATTCAAATGGTGAAAATGCCAATCAAGTCGAAGCAATGCTTGAACTTGGTCAAAAGAACTAATTTGATTAACATATCTGCTGGATTATCCACCGTGGGCATTTTTTTTATCGTAACTATATCCTTAGCAATTTCATCACGCACAAAGTGATATCCACAAAGTGATGATGGATGTCGATATGTTTTATCCTCTCGTGATACATCATATTTTTGGTAAACTAGATTGCACTTCAATTATTGCAAAAGATAATGGAGGCTTCCTCCAACTTTACCCCAAATTTGCAATCGAACACTTCAACCAAAGAGCTTCCTTTACTACTTCCGCTGTTGCCATGTATTCTACTTCGGTAGTAGACAAAGCAACTTTGTCCTACAAAATTGCTCTCCAACCAACCGCAGAACTACCAAGCATAAAAACATAACCTGTCAAAGATCTTCCTTTGTCAATATCGCTTGCATAGTCAGAATCAATGAAGCCAACAACCAAATGTCCTATATCACAACTTCTATCAAAGACCAAACCCACATCTAAGGTTATCCAGATCTACCAAATTCATTTCACAGCTTGCTAGTAAGCTTTATCCAGATGTGTCATATACATACTCACCACTAACAACCCGTGAAATATTTGGACGAGTGCAAATCATAGCGTACATGAGACTATCCATAATATTATAATATGGAACTCAAGACATCTCATCTTCCTTTTCTTTAGTTTTAGACGACAAAGAAACTAAAAGCCTAAAATGAGACACCGAAGGAGTACTTACCGATTTGGCATTCTTTATGCCAAAGTGCTCAAGCACTTTCTCAATATACTTCTTCTGTGAGAGGTATAACTTCCCAATCTGTCTATCTCTGCTAATCTATATACCTAGAATTTCTTGGCAGCTTCAAGATCTTTTATCTCAAATTCCCTATTTAGTTGCCTTTTCAAATTTTGTATCTCTAATATGTTCTTTGCTACAATAAGTATGTCATTCACATATAATAGCAAATAAATAAAAAAATCATCACGCAATCTTTTATTGCACACATAGCTATCTTGCGCATTTTTAACTTAGCATAAAGTTATCAAACCTCTTGTACCATTGTCGCGGAAATTGCTTGAGACTAACAAAGAACATTTCAACCTACAAATATGAGCTTCCTTATCCTCTACAATGAATCCCTCAAGATGAGACATAGATTGTTTTCTCAAGGTCGCCATGCAGAAAAGCGGTCTTGATATCATGTTGCTCAAGCTCTAAATCATGAAGGGCTACTAACACGAGTAACACATGGATGGAACTATGTTTTTATAACTGGAGAAAACATTTCATAAAAGTCGATCCCCTCTTTCTGACTAAAACCCTTCGCTACCAAACATGCCTTGAATCTTTTTTGTTTTTTTTTAGTAAAAAATGCCTTGAATCTTTCATTTTCTTTTAAGTATCTCATTATTCTTTGTGCAAACTATTATGCAGTACATATGTTGCAAAATTATTGCTCTCTACTTTTGCCTAAATATTACGCCTTCTGCCAATTTATTTTGCAGTTTTATTGATAATGCATGGGATGAAGGTATACCTGTGCTCATCATGACTGCATACAGTAGAAGCGGGGATAAAATTGCCAGGTACACTCACCTGACCAGACTTTACAGAGTCTTGCAACGTAGTTAATTTTACATTCCATATTCAATTGTTCATCCTTGAGCACACAGCTGTTGCTTCTTTACCTAGATAGTTTCTTTATGCATTGCTTATAGAATTAGTGGGATATGCACTTAAACTGACCAAGTATCATAATGCTTTACCGTGATAGGAAGTGATTTATCCACAGTACAACAATCTAGGCCTTTTTAGCATTCTGACATTGCTAACTCACATAATACAGTTCTTGACATGTATTGGGGTAATAATGCAGCAAGTCCATGAACTTTTTCTCTTTATTCTATTGTCTTTGAACATTTTATTTTCCAATATGGTCCTTTAATTTTTTAAAATCAGCTTAATGTTATCCTTCTGTTAGTTTGAGCATAAGGTTGCATGTATTTTGTTTTACATGGATTGCCAACTCAGCAGTGATTGGACCAAAATAATGGACGTGGAGTGCCATGTCACCCTTTTTTTTAACAAGCTAATTCCCAAAAAAAAAAAAAAATCAACTTTAGGTCGAATGACAAATATGACCCGAACTTTCTTTTTTGTCTCGTAAAAGAACACCAACTTTACGTCAAGTAATAAATCTGGTCCAAATTTTTTTTTTTCACGTAAAAAAGCACTAACTTTAGGTCAAGTGATAAATTTGGTCCAAACTTTTTTTATCACGTAAAAAGCATAAATTTTAGGTCGAGTGACAATTTTGACCCTAACTTTTTCTTGTCTTGAAAAAAATCATAAACTTTCATTTAAATCCCAAATCTGGCCCCCTTAATTTAGATTCATTGATTGTCCTTAGCAATAAATCCATGTGCACTTGCTGGCTAGATTTAAAACACTACTCATTGTCTTGTTGTTTGAGCCACAGCTTGGAGAGTAATGGTGAAACTGTTTATCAACTCCTACACTTCACTAGTAAGTCAAAAAATCTCTAGATTGAATTTCTTTGGCCAGACTTTGTGGTTTTGTCATAATATGAAGCTGTAAACCACTATCCATCAAGAGACACTATAGACAAGATTTGCCAAGCTCACGACTAGAACCATTTTTCCTAAAACAAGGTTAACTTCAAGTAGAGAGTTAATGGTAGGGGTTAAATTTGGGATAAGGGTGAAAGTTTGTGATTTTTTACGAGACAAAAAAAAATTGGGGTTAGAATTATCACTCGACCTAAATTTGTGCTTTTTTATGAGACCAAAAAAAAGTTTGGGCGAGATTTGTCTCTCAACCTAAAGTTTGTGATTTTTTACAAGACAAAAAAGTTTTTGAGTCAAATTTGTTCTTTGACCTAAAGTTGGTACTTTATTTTTTTGGAATTAGCCCTTTGTTAACTCAGCCCTTTTTGCTTTTTTTTTTTTTTTTTCCTTCTTCCTCCACTGATGCAGACCTTACCACCTCTGTCTTCTTGGTTGAAGTTATCCCACTGCACTGCCCTCTCTCAAAATCAATGTAACCTTTGGATCAATACTCTCTGTAATCACCATCCTTATTGCCCCTCTCTCGGGTGAAAATCAACTTTGAGCTTGACAATTTGACCTTAAAGAAACTATACTTTGGACAGCTTCTCAGCTTAGCAACTATAATCTAGACCCTAAAGAAAGGAATTTTAACTACAAATTTGCCCAATCCTCGCAATGCTTCGGCTTTGAAACCTTCAAGAACTTACATGTGAATTTGACTATGGATTTCTTAGTTAGAATTTGTGTTTTGAGGGCAATTAGGAGTTCTACAGCGTTGGGCTGTTCCCTCTTCACTGTCTGTGGAGATCTTATTTTTCTTATTTTTCCCCAAAATCATGTTTCTTGCTTCTTCAGAGGAGGTAATTAGGAGCAGGTCGTGTTAATTGGTAGTATGAATGGTGACCAAGTTTAGGGTGCTAGTGGGGGTGGTGCCAGCCATGGCAACGCCAAGTTTGGTGGCTTCCTAAGTGAGTTTGGTGGTGGCAGCACCAGCGGTCATGGGGTTTGCTGGTGTTAGTTATGTATTTATTTTTGTGGAGAGAGAGGAGTGTGACATGAACGACACATCAGACTGTGTGCATGCTAGCATGTGCATATTAATGGCACCATCATCCATGTCAGCTAACTCCATCTGATATTTTAAGAGGACAAAATTGAGCCAATTTTCAGATTGTAAGGACTAGATTGAAAAAGAAAAATCCAGAGACCACATCAAACATTGAGAAAAAAGTGCAGGGACTTCCTGTATCATAATTTCACTCGTATTAATGTTAAAAATTAGAAACCTTCAGTCTTCCTTTGCTGACAATTTTTGTGGGGTTCCATGGAAGATTGTGAAAATCATAAAATTGCCATTAAAAACTTTAGTGTCGATTCGCTGATTTTTTTTTATTTTTATTCTTTTATCAGTAGAAGTGAGATGCTGTTTCTAATTGACTTTTTTGGAAAGTTTTAGCAAGCTTTTTAGTGTACCAAAAATCTTTAGATAAACAAAATTTGTGATAGGAATGATTACATCAGCAGTGCTGTCAACCTTTGTTTTCTTATTCATTGTGTTCACGTAATCATGCTTTCTTAGATTGTGGAAGATTTTGATCTTCTCTTGTGGGGCTTTTCAGAATTTCCTCTGTACTAATGCATTCTTTGTCATTGCACTTCTGTAATGAGAAATTAATTTTCTTTGGAAATGTTTTATGCCACATGTTCTCTCAGGCTTGAGCATAATCTTGTGCAAGATTTACTTTTGTTGGCTGATGGAAATGATCTATAGTCCGGCAATCACAATGTGATCTAGATAAAATAAAGAAATATCATATCTTCATGTGGAAAGTCCATTAAAGATGCTGTAACAATTAGTCACTTGATCATATTCTGTTTTAGCTTATGTTTAGCAAGCTCCAAATCACTTGATCAATGATTCATTCCTGTTTGTAAGGATCCTTTTAATTCCTTTCCTACACAAAATTTTAGGTCAGTTGCTGAAAAGCTTGGCCAGGAAAGGTTTTCCAAAGTCAAGATTGTAGGCCCAGCAGAGGTTGAACAGAGTCTCTATGGGCAACTAGTGCTTGGCAAAGGAGTGTCTTCAGGGTTGGATGAGATGCTGGCTAAGGAAGTGGCCAAGGCAGGTAGACTTGCCACTTACCGTTAGTTTGCAACATTTTATTTCGTCTGTTCTACTGTTATTTATTTTCTGCTAATTCTCGCATTCTTTTTTTTTTTTTTTTTTTTATCCTTAAATTATGCATATAAGGTCAACATACGATCAACTAAGGTAGAGCCTTATTTTCAGATACAACACCAACGATAAAGGAAAATGATCAGACTGAGCTGAATTTCATTGAGTAAACTACTGATCTTCATTTTAGTAGGTTAATCAGTGGCTTCACACTCAAATTGATGAATCCAAAATGCTATTTAATCTACATTTGTTTACTCAATAAGATATTTGTTAACTCTTACACTAAATGGTAATTGACCACACTGAGCTAAATTTCAATGTAAGTTACTAATTTTAATGGGAAAATTTTGATGCAACTGGTAAATTTAGAAAGAGAGTTGACCTTAATAAAAAGTTACCTGAGAAAAAAATGCCAGTATCCTCATTTTCACTTGCACTATTTTGATTTACTCTTATTTCATATTACCAACCATGGACAAAATGTCTGCACTGCAATTTTGCATATTGCCATTTACTCGAGTGCAAGGGAAGCTTCATCCACTTTGGTCTTTCCCTTCTCCTTTCAACTTCTATATTGATGCGGACTAGCTATATGGGAAACATAATTAAGAACAGCCTTTTGATTAATCTATAGGCATGATGTAAGTATAAAGATTGCCATTTTTGAATTTCTTATGCAGTAAAGTTTGCAACATGTATATATTTCATTTTGCTTATAATTTTATGCTTAAAATATCTGAAGCATTTTGAATGGTTCAGGAAACGATGGTCTCTTTAGTAGTAGTTTGCTATGGTTAACAATTGTTTAGGAGTGTTGGTTAGGTACTGACAGCCCTATAAGAAGGGAGCATTCCGACATACAATGAGAATAAAATATCTTCGTTATAAACAAGTTCGTACTCTCTAAAATAATACAGACTCCAGTAAAAAAATAAATCTGAGAAAGAAAATTTACTGTGCTCTTTGATAGCATTTTACCATGTTCTATTATTTTATCTTAGAGTTAAGAAGCCTGGGTGCTAAAAGACTCTTTTCTTGGACCAGCTTCTGCAGAGAAACAAAGAATAGCAAAGGAGGTTGCTTCCATGCTAAAATTGAGTGTAGAGATTGATACCACCTCATCTGAAAGGTAAAACGGTGCACATGCCTTTTTTATTCCCAAGCTTGTATTTCCCAACGAATAATGATGGAAGGTATAATTTCTTGGTTTATCTTTCCTGTGGCTCAAAATGTGGAGATACATTTTTCTCATTTGCAGCAGTACAATATATAAGTAACTTCAATCTGTGAAAAAAGTGCATAAATGTTTCCAACTTAGAAATTGCTCTATTTATGCAGTAGCATTCCATCAGTCAATCTGTGAAGAAAGTGCATAAATGTTTTCAACATAGAAATAACTCTCTTTATGCAGTAGTATTCCATCAGTTTGTGATTTATCTGGGTCCTGGCAATAATCTAAGTTTGACCAGGGTGTTATGGGCTTACCCTCTGCTATTATATGCTTTTATTAATGTGAAGAAGTCAAGGTATTCATTCATGATTTCTGAGTTTTCACAGAACTATGCTAGGAAACTTCAAATGTAGGAAGCTCGGGAAATTTCAAGTTACTTGAAGTGCTGTGGAATTTTTCACTGAGTCAAAATGATTGGTGTGGACGGTTGGTTTTCTGTTTTTTAATTACGTCGCACCTTTGGGATTCAGCTTAGAGAAGATTGTAGTTGCATTGCGTGCTGGTGCCGAATTTGCGGGGGTTCCTGTCTGCAGATGTATCCTTGTAGCAGGAAGTCAATCTGGTGTGGCTGCGGCTGAGAGAATCGGTATGCCATGTGTTGTTGTACGGAGCAGGTAATCACCTGTTTCTCAGATTTCTATATGCGCACCAATGTGTCTACCAATAGAACCACTGCTGTGCACTTGCTACATTGTGTATCTGATGCAGGAGCGTAGTTTTATCTAGGAGTTTTGAATGTCTCTTCTTCTTTATCTAATCTTTTCTTATATGCGGTTATGGTTAATAGATAGTGATGTGATAGGCATGTGACTCTTAATGGGGTCGGATGTCTGAGATTAGAAATTTTGTCTAATCCAAGGTTGAGATCTTCTTATGTCTGGGGTATAAATAGGCCTTTCCAGTCACCTTTCATCAATTGTCTTATTCTTAATGAACATTATCATTTTACTAAACCCATAAACACTATTTTCAGTGCAGTCTCAATTCTTCTAAATTTTAACTCTTATTTAAATATATTTCTAAGCAATGTGATTATTAGTGTATTACAGATATTTTTTAATACTGTACTGAATGTTGACTTTGCCACATCACAAATGCGAACCTCATGACCCTGGGATCTTGAATTCTGGTGGAAGTTTAAGTGACGAGTAGTCTTTATTTTATTGGGCTCATTAGGAAATTGTGGCTATTCTTTTTAGGGGCAGCTTGCAATTTTCCCCTTTTTTCATGTTTTGTCTTTACCAGTTAAGTCCCTTCAGGTGATATCATGAAGTTTGTAATACCTTATAGATATTCCCAAATGCCGTACTGAATCTTGACTTTTCCACGCTGCAAATGTGAACTTCATGACCTGGGCATAAGTCTGAAAATCCTGGTGAAAGTTTAAGTGACAAGTAGTCTTTTCTTTTATTGGACTCATTAGGAAATTGTGGCAATTCTTTTTAGGAGCAGCTTGCAATTTTCCCCTTCTTTCTTTGTTTGTCTTTACCAGTTCAGTCCCTCCAGTTGATATCATGAAGTTTGTAACACCTTATCCTTATTGTCTAACTAAAAAGAATGGTGGGAGCATTCTAATCCAACATATTAAGTGCAATCCCTTACTCCAACATATCATTCTTTGCTCTTCTTTCTCATATGTGCGTGCCCCTCAGAGTGCCTAATGGGCACATAAACTCAGGACAGTCTCATTGGCTTGTGTTTCAACTAGCACTCAACTCCATTTGACGCACTGCAGATATCTCTCTCTCTCTCTCTCTCTCTCTCTCTCTCTCGTGCCCAAAAGGCTTAAATTTATACATCTATCTTTACCTTTGTCTTCTATCTTGCTAGATTTATCTTATTTATGCAGATGAAGTGAACACTGTGGTCTATCTTAACAATGATCACCTACTGTTCATTGGTTTCTTCTGGAACAATGGCCATCAACGAAAACCTTTTTCTGCCGCAAACTAATGGTGGTGAATTAATAATTGAGTTTAGAGATATGGGTACTCAAGAACATTTTAGAGAGCAATTGATTCTGAACACTATGAGGCATGCATGAGGCTGCAAAGATAAGACCTTTGGCAGTTTGTTTTCACTCTTTTCCTAGGCTCTGTTGATCCCTTAAAAAGACATTTACCTCTTACTGGAATATTGGGACCGTAAGAAAAGAATTTTGGCTCTTAGGGAAGACATAAGACGCCATTATAGATAAGTAAACTATTTATTGTGGAAGTGGAGTGGTGGATGCTTAAAAACCAAAGCAATTAAGGGGCCATAGGACTAGGTTGATGCTGCAAATAGCTGTGCAATATTGATGTTTGGTTTCTTCCATAATCATAAATGATCAGTTAGAATTCCAATTTGATATGGAAGAAAGAGTCATTGCTTATTTGATTTTAAGTCCATTGCGAGACAGTTTCTCTAATGAATGCCTGGGCGCTCACAGAGGGGACATGCATTTTCACAAAACACACCTTGAGTTCTCCACGAAGCTGTCTTTGCTTGTCCCGATGTTTATGTTTTCCCCTCCTTCACAGTTTGACTTCCAGAGCGGAGTTTCCATCAGCTAAGGCAGTTATGGATGGTTTTGGAGGTGCAGATCTGACCATCTCTAAGTTGATAGGCAGAAAATGGTCATGAAGGTTCGCGAAGGTTTTGCAGCTAATCAACATTAGAACGCTTTGAGTTTATTGAGGTTGTATATTGATACTTGCTACTTTAGTCAGGAAAGAGAGGGACGTGGGACATATGTTGCAAAGCTGTGGTTCATTTTCTCTGTAATTATTCTTAACATCAGTTGGTGCACTCCCATCTGTCTATAAGCTCTGTCGATACATAGGTACACTGAGTTTGACCCTTAAGGGTTGTTGGATTGGTTGAGTTGTTTATTGCTTGAATTCGAGGGTGTTAAAATCACTGCGTCACCTCCTGATATTAACATTGGAGTCCACGCTATCATGTGGAGCTTTACCCGATGTACATTGATGGATGGGGCGTTTCATTGTGTATTCTTGAGGATTAGTTGAGCCGCAAGTTTGAATTTTTTTTTTAAAAAATCTTTAAATTTAGGGTAAAGAAGAGTGCCTTGATATTAAATTCACATGCTACTTTTATTTGTGCTTTTAATTAATAAATTCTCACTTCATTCACATGATGTGCTTAGAAAGAACCGTTTCCCATTATCTCTGTGGTAATTTTCAGTTTGTATTAGTTCCCGCATATGAAAGTATTAAAAAATAGCATTAAAGTTCAATAGAGTCATTTCTCAATTGAGAAGTGATAATATTGGCATTTCACTTGCCTTCTCCGCATTGAGTTATGTTGAAGCAAATACATGGGTGAATGATCGATTATTTAGGGCTGATTATTACGAAGTATTCGACAAGTTCGATCCATGGGATTTTCAGTTGACATTCAAAGATAATTAAATTTACTGTATTAGGCGTTATCATGTCCACAACTCGTCATATTTTAGTTTTTGTTGTTCAATGTCATTTATGAATTTCAAATTTTACCAAAATATCCGAGCAAAAGAAAATTTTGACCAAATAAATTCTTGAGTTTTTATCTTGACTCTTTGCTCTATTTCCCTCCAAGTTTAATAGAATTTCTTAATGTGTTTCACAACTAAAGAAATTTACGTTTAAAGGCACTAATCGTGTGGTAGAAACCAAGTTGAACATCCTTTTGGGAAACTATGAGTTGTTCAAATACTTTGTAATGTAAACTAGATTCACTACCATCATGAATGGCCTTGCTCGTCAAGGAAAAATCTTCACTAATATCGAAAAAGTGAACAAGTGATGTGAGAGCATCTGACTTAGTTCCATCAAACAATTCAGCACCATCAATACTTATTCAAATCATGATAGACTTTGGGCATAACATGCTTAAATGGGTCAACACTAAAGTTTCCGTATAGAAGGGTAGCAATCCATTCCCTCCTAAGTTATCGATAAGACAAGAGTCATTGGTAAGATGACTACTAATGGGCTACCAATTAGCAAGTTACCGAATCTTGTTGGTAGACCATGTTAGTTATTGAATTCAAAGTTCATAAATGACATATTAATGGGAGACTATTTTTGTACAACTTCCTCTCTTATATGAAGGTGTCTTGAGGTGTTTATTCTAGTCAAGGTAGGAGCACGAATTTTGCAAGACTAAAGAATTAAGAATGCAAGTTCCCAAGTCATTTAATTGCATCTCTAATTTTCTAGGAGTATTTTCTATTACGTAATTTTCAAGAGTGAAAGTTCTAAGTTCTTAAGTTTTTATTATCTTTCTAGTTCCCATGTCCATCGTCATGCCCCAACCTTCGAACGCACGATAACCCTCTTTCTCTTTGGTCATTTGATTGCAATGTCTCAAGAGGTGTTGCCGACTCATTCATTTTTATCTTTTGATTACACATAAGCAGAAGCAGTAATAAAACCATCAAACCATTCACAAACAATAGAGATAGCATAAGGCACATAACAAAACACACTTTCATTTTCATGTGTGTGTGTGTGTGTGTGTGTGTATACATACATTAACCATTATACACTAACTTTTTACATCAAAGGCTTAGTCATACACACGAACACAAAGCAGATTCCTTCATCCTCATCCAAAACGGCATTGGGTTGACCTAGCTTCTCTGTACTATGAGGGCAACCTCAAAAGTGATGCACCTCACATGCTCCTAGTACCCTACCGGCTCAAGTTATCATGGCTCAGGGTAGGGGTCCTAATCGGGGTCAGTCCTCGGATCGATAATAACACCATTAGGGATGACCAGATTCATGGTATCCCAACTGGCACTCCCAGGGCATGTCGGCTCACACCTCCGACAGTCTCATCATTTTCTCAATTTTATATTCACACATGTATCTCAATTTCAACATGTCATTTGATGCAATAATGTCAAAGATTTCAACCAACTAACAAATGCCATATAACATGCCAATGTCATCATATATACAGCAAAATCAACCACTCAAAGTATTACATCACAAGGATAATTTCATTTATTTCTCAAAACACGTCTATGCTTCGGACAAATTAGAATACATTCTCCTAATTGAAATTCTAGAAAAATTAGTAAATGGTATTAATAAATTCTGAAAATTTGACATCTTATAGACAAGATCTAAAGGCAAATATCTCATGAATAACTCCATACCAAAAGAATTTCACACAAAACGGTAAGGTCCATACATCACAGTTTTTCAAACTTCAATATTTCAACTTGCACAATTTCGGGAGTAATTTAAATTAAATACCCAAATGAACTCCAAAAATTATGAAATTTTGACATGTTATATAGACAAGTCCTAGAGGTAAATATCTCATGAAGAAATCGAAACCCAAATCGTTCTAGATTGATAGATATAGATGATTATTTCCCCCTGTTCTCGGTGTAATCTTTTCCAGATTATCATCTTTCAAAATAAACTCATCTCACCAACCTAAATATATTCATTTCTTCTAAAGTTTTATTATTTTATTCCTCAGAATGTTACCTACAACTTTCGTTAAGGACACACGGACATATTTTAACCGTATGATTTTATAAAAATCACGAAATCATACTGGGTCGAGGTAACGTTTTTCCCAGATCAAGTTTCTTCAAAGAACAACGATTTCACCGATCTATCTTTGTTCATTTCCTCTGAAATTTTGACATGTTCTACCTCAAGAAGTATACTACAACTTTCATTAAGAGATCGAAGTGAGATTTTCCCAAGAAGGTTACTTTACGGACCACGAAATCTCTAAAGGTCAGTACAGTGAATTCCAGATCTAACTCCTCTAAAGAAAAATCATTTCCCTAACCAATACTTGTTCGTTTTGCTTCAAATCTTAGTATGTTGTTCTTCAAGGTGTTCTCTACAACTTTCATGAAGATGTCGAAACAAGATTTCAACTAAAAAGTCACATGCAACACACAATCTCATGGATGGTCGGACTAGTCTTTTCAGAAACAGCATGCATGGCCAACGAATCTCTCTTCAAGGCTCCGAAATTTCATCCCATCTACCACAACCAAGACTTACCATCTACTACACATACACACAGCAATGCAAGGGGTAGGTTTTAGGACTTCACTTGCCTCAAATTTAACCACAAAACAATGACAAACGGCGGGCAAAGCAGCGAAGGAACGGTGGCAAACGAGCGGCGGTGAACGGACCTCCTCCCCCTCTTCTCTCGCACGCTCCCTCTCCCTCTCTCGATTTCCCTCTCTCTCTCTCCCTCTGCTCACCTCCCTTTCTCTCTTTCCCTCTCACTTCCGAAACCCCCTTCCTTTTTGCTCTTTGATTAACAATTTATCTCTATTTTTGCATGTAAGAGACAAGTGTTCTCATGAGGAGAACAAGTGGCAAAAAGGAGAGAACAAGTGGCAAAATTGAAGACAAGTGGTCACAGAGGAAGGACAAGTGTAGGTACAACAAGGACAAGTGTTGGTGGTGAAAGGCATGCTCTCCCCCCTCCCCTTTTGGTTCGTGCAACACCCTTGGGGTGTTTCTTGGGCCTGCTTGGGCCCGAAATCTTGGGCCCAAGAGTCCTTAAAATAAGGCCCTAATCCCTTTTATATAACTTAGCATTTTATTTTCATCAAATTTACTTAAATAACAAAAACTTAAATTGTCTTATATATACAAGTGTATACACACATATATATATACTCCAAATTCTTGCGGCCCGCTCAATATCCTCAAGTTCTAATTCTTTAATTTTTAGCGCATATAATTCTTATGCAAGATCAAATCCCATCCTTTTGGTTCAAAGGATAAAATTGAAATACTATTCCAAATGAACAAATACAAATCAATGCCTATAAAATAAAAGCAAAGCCACGGTTCGGTGACTGTCACCTATCCGAGGGTTGTCTAAAATTTTGGATGCCACAATAGTGATATGAGTTGCAAGCATGACTTGGTTGTATGTGGTAAATGTTGTTACATATTGTATAAGCATTACACACTCTCGCATCAATTAATGAGAAAGATAAGAAATAAGCTTGAGTGATAGAATGCTCGTGTGATTGCTTAAATATCCTAATGTGTATGATTATGTGAGGTGATGGAACTATCTTGATGCGTATGATTATGTTGGACAATGCTTGATTAAGTTTGGATGCTCCCACGTCAGCGGGATGCCGTTTACGGATTGATTTCAAAATGAAGCTCCTCAGCGAGAATGTCGTCCTGAGGCATATGCACACGCTGGCTGATGCTGTGCTCGATGGGGTAGGACAATGTCTTTTTATGCTGGAAGATTGCCGACCCTTAAGTTGGCCGTGGCCCTAAGTAATCGTAATAATCTGGACACATACATGTGAACCATGCATGAAAATGATATATGATTATGTTTGAATTGTTACATGACATTGATGCATGATTATGAAATATTGCACATTCATATTTCTACCTCATAAGTATGTGATTTATTGTAAGAATTGCCTATATGCTTATATTGTGATGGCCTAAGGAAGTGAGTTAACCGTTCATGTTAATAGTTAAGGCTAATAAAGGGTTTTGTTATTGATCTGCCATCGACAAATAACTTGCATGTTTAGGCTAACTCAGAGATGAATTACTTCCCTACGCGAGAATCATGGAACTTATTCGCTAATTTTATTTCACTGTTGTTGTTTAAATGTTTCAGGCCTTACATGTGACTGAACCTTTCTGACATGTCCGTTTTAGGGTCCCCGTGGACCAAGGTTCTGAGGTGACAAAATATCTTATCGTAGGAACTGAGGACTGATACGAGCGCTGCGTCACTACTGCTTGGGTAGATGAGGAGTTAATCAACTTGGTGCCCTACAAATTCAACGCTCGATACTGCTGGGTAGGAGAGATGTTGTATGGCCCCCTTAGAGGTTTCAATTGACCCCTAGGGGTGCGGACTACGACTACTAGTTGGGATGCCATGGACTTAGACGTCCTGGATGGTGATGTCACCGATCCGGACACTAACCAACGACGACGACTGAAGTTTGGATTTTTTTGCAATTGGCTGGCTATTACCGGCAATTTGTGGAAAGATTCTTTGGAATAGCTACACCTCTGACAAGATTACTAAGGAGGTTGTGAAGTTTGAATGGATGGATCAGTGCAATAAGAGTTTTCAAGAACTTAAGCACAAATTGACGGCTACCCCAGTGTTAACAATACCGTCTAGTTCTAGAGGATATGAGATCTACAGCAACAATTCATTTAAAGGACTAGGTTACATCCTAATGCAACATGGACGAGTAATAGCCTATCCGTCTAGGCAATTGAGGCCGTACATGTAGAATTATCTGATGCAAGACTTGGAGTTGGTAATAATTATCTTCACCTTGAAGATTTGGAAGCATTACTTGTATGGGGAAAAAAGTTCACAATCTATACCAACCATCAAAGTCTAAAACACCTATTTTTGCAAAAGGAATTAAACATGAGACAACAGCACTAGATGAAACTCCTCAAGGACTATTGTGATATCTTATATCATCTTGGAAAGGCCAACAAAGTAGCATATGCACTCAGTCAAAAATCAACAATTGCACAAATGATGGTTCGGGAATAGATCCTTTTTGAAGGTGTAAGGGATTCGGATTTCAAGTTTGAGGTAGGCCATCTTTCTAGTCTTATGGCTGCTCCTCGGATTAAGCCTGAAGTGTAAACCAAGATTAAAACATTACAATCGACGGATCCAACTATCCAAAAGATTTTGCAAGTGAGCCCTAAGAAAAGGAAATTAGAATTTTAGGTAACAGACGATGGGATTTTGAGGTTTGGAGATCAATTATGTGTACTCAACAAGACAAAACTCAAGGAGGATATTCCAGCTGATACCCATCCAAGCAACTACAACATCCATCTGGATAGTACGAAGATGTACAAGAACCTCCGACAATACTTATTGGTGGAATGCATGAAAATTAACATCGCCAAGCATGTGGCAAAGTGCTTGACATGCCAGCAAGTTAAAGCTCAGCATTGCAAACCTAGTGAGCTGCTACGACCGTTGGAAATCCCAGAATGGAAATTGAAGCATATCATAATGGAATTTGTGATGCAATTACCAAGGAGCCAGATAGGTTGACCAAGTTAGCACATTTCATTGCAATGCGAAAGGACTATACCCTAGATAGGTATGCCAAGTTGTTATGTGAGGCAAATAATTTTGCATGGGGCTCCCATGACGACACCTCAAATAGGGATCCCAAGTTCGCACCTGCATTTTGGAAAATCTTGCAAATGGCCATGAGAACAAAATTGTCATTTAGCACGACTTATCATTCGCAGACAGATAAACAATTCGAGAGAACGATCCA
The DNA here is from genome assembly GCA_014182375.1 of Eucalyptus virginea. Classification (NCBI taxonomy): domain Eukaryota; kingdom Viridiplantae; phylum Streptophyta; class Magnoliopsida; order Myrtales; family Myrtaceae; genus Eucalyptus; species Eucalyptus virginea. The sequence goes on along the minus strand of CM024517.1, from coordinate 17,499,649 downwards.
AACTCTCGAGGATATGTTGCGAGCTTACATCGTGGATTTCAAAGGAGGATGGGAAGATCAACTACACCTTGTTGAATTCACATAAAACAATAGCTAGCAATAGAATATTGAAATGGCATCGTTCGAGGGGCTATACGGACATGCCTATAGGACGCCTATCTATTGGGATGAAGTCGAAGAAAGGAAGATTACGAGCTCTAAATTAGTGCAACAATCCATGGATGCGGTCTAGATCATCAAGGAAAGATTAAAGATAGCCCAAAACCGCCAGAAAAGTTATGTGAACAAGTGACGGAGACTATTAGAGTTTTAGGTGGGCGATTGCGTGTTCTTTAAAGTGTTTGCTAATGAGAGGAACATCTTATTTTGGCAAGAAAGAGAAGCCACGCCCTAGCTACCAACAGAATAGGCACTTTGGCCTACCGTTTAGCACTGCCACCCAATCTTGCTCAGGTTCATAATGTGTTTCACATATCCATGTTAAGGAAATACGACCAAACCTGACTCATGTGCTAAGCCATGAGAAAATCGAGGTGGACGACAAAGTAACATATATTGAGCAACTAGTGCGAATTGTGAATAGAAAGGAATAAGTGCTACATAACAAGGTCATTCCCTTAGTCAAAGTAGTCTAGCAATATCATGGCATCGAGAGAGCGACCTGAGAGAGCGAGGACATAATGAGACACCAATATCTCATTTGTTTGAAGAAGTGGGTAATCCTACAAATTTCGAGGATGAAATTTCTTTAAGGGGGAAGAGTTGTGATTCCCTCAATTTGACTCCAATTTTGAGAATGGCATTCCAACGGTGGCAAATTCTTCAAAGCGAGATTACAATAGAGATCAATAAACCATGAAAGCACTAAAAGGGCCACTTTAGGGCAAAAACTCGATTCTTTATCAATGGAACTTGAAATTTTAGAAAAGTGGAAATGGGCTGCAGATAAGAAGCCATGTGGGCCCAAGCCCACGAGAGGGCCCAATGGGCCCACACCCATGAAGGATGGCCCAATGGGGCCTCCCGCCCAAGGAGAGCTAGCCCAATGGCCTATGGGCCACCTAAACCCTTTTGGTCTTTTCAGGCCTCATCATCACATGAACAGTAACAGACCTAGCGAAATTACCATTTTGCCCTTTTAGCCTAATCAAACAAAATCATTTTTGCATGCAGAAGGTGTGGGGTGTTCAAGGGAGTGGATGAGAGAGAAAGTGACATCATCCTAGCCTAATCTACCCTATTTCTAGCTTAGGAATACTGGATGCATTAAATGGAGCTTGGAGGACAAGTTTTCAAGAAGCCATCTTGGCCACTCATTCTTGGCTTGGGGAGCAAGGCCTTATCTTGGCCATCCATGGAACTTGGCCATGAATCCTCTCTCCTCCCCCCTAATTTGACCACTCTCTTCCCCTCACTTCTCTCTCTCATTTTCTCTCATTTACCTTAATCTCTCTCTCTCTCTCTCTCTCTCTCTCTCTCTCTCCCCATTGTAGCCAAACCTCACCCTCTCCATTTCCACCACTTTTGCAAGCCATTTCCTAGGGAGCAAGGCCTTATCTTGGCCATCCATGGAACTTGGTCATGAACCCTCTCTCCTCCCCCCTAATTCAACCACTCTCTCTTCCCCTCACTTCTCTCTCTCATTTTCTCTCATTTACCTTAATCTCTCTCTCTCTCTCTTTCCCCATTGTAGCCAAACCTCACCCTCTCCATTTCCACCACTTTTGCAAGCCATTTCCTCTCTTTTTCCCTCTAGATCTCACCGGCCATCATCTACCGCCCATTTCCACCATTGAGACGCCGTTCCGCACTGCCATTCTAATCATCGAGCCGAGTTATTATTATCATTACATACTGTATTAATGTGTGATATGCGATACTATGTTATGTAATGTGCGATATATTGTTGTAATAGGATATGTTAATGCATGATGCATTATAGTTATACGATACGTTAATATGTAATGTGTTATGGTAGTATAATATGTTAACATGCAATATCCTAATTCGTTGCAATAGGCTTTCCTTAGGATATGATTTCAAAGAGGTTGGTTGCATTGTTGGGTGTTAGGTTTAACTATAGAGTATGCACTTGTAAGTTGTTTTAGAATGGAAATCAATAATTGTTTATGGCACCTCATAATCATAACTAATTATTATGTACATAAGGATGTGTGGAAAGATGACATATTGAAATGTTTAAATAAATGCTAATGTGAAGTGATATGATATGCAACCATGACTTGGTTATACATGCTAAATATTGTTTTATATTGTATGAGTATTACATACTCTTGTATCGATTAATGAGAAAGATAATAAATGAGCTTGAGTGATAGTATGCTTGCGTGATCGTTTAAATACCTCGATACATATAATTATGCGGGGTGATGGAACCGTCTTAATGCGTATGATTATGCTGGATGATGCTTGATTAAATTCGGATGCTCCTATGTCAATAGAATGCTGTTCGTGGATGGATTCGGAACGAAACTCTTCAATTAGAATGCCGTCCTAAGGCAAATGCATATCTAGGACGATACCGCGCCCAATGGGTCAAGACGATACCCAGTTATGTCGAAAGACCATCAACCCTCGAGTTGGCCGTGGCCTAAAGTGGTCGTAATAATTTGGACACATACGCGTGAAACATGCATGAGAATGATATGTGATTATATCTAGATTTTACATGACATTGGTGCATGATTATGAGATATTGCACGTTCATATTTCTGCCTCATAAGTATGTGATTTATTGTAAGAATTGCCTACGTGCTTATGTTGTGATGGCCTTGAGGAAGTGAGTTAACCATTTATGCTAATAGTTAAGACAAAACAAGGACTTTGCTATTGATCTGCCATCAACAAATAACTAGTATGTTTAGGCTGACTCCGAGGTGAATTACTTACATAAGAAATAGGGAACTTATTCACTAAGTTTATCTCACTGTTGTTGTTTAAATATGTACGGCCCTAAGCATGATTGAACCTTTCTGACACATTCATTTCAAGGTCCCCATGGACCAAAGTTTTGAGATGATAGGATATCTTATTGTAGGGACTGAGGACTGATACGAATGCTACATCACTACTGTCTAGGTAGACGACGGGGTAACCACCTTGGTGCCCCACAAGTTCATTGCCCAGTACTACTAGGCAAGAGAGATGTTGTACGGCCCCCTTAGAGGTTTCGATTGACTCTCAGGGGTGGGGACTACAACTACTAGTTGGGATGCCATGGACTTAGACATCCCTTATGGTGATGTCACCGATCTGGACACTAACCCAAATCAGGGCCCCAACCCCGAGCCGTGGTGTGGCATCCGAAATTTTGTAACGACCCTTAGATATACGATGGTCCACGACTAAGTGATGAAAGTATCGTCGGATTATGACATTGGCTCATAGCATCGTTGGATCGATGAGTCATATATGGAAATAGTTTGACCGTCGAATAAACCATAGATTCATCAAAGTCTCCTTAAGGTCATTAGTGGGACCAATCTCAGTCATGTCTAGTCGACCATGGAACAAGAAAAGAATTTGGATCATGAAAGAGTACATTTGATAAATTGTTGAACCATGAAACCATGGGATCAAGAATGCCCCATGTATGTGCAAGATTAAGGATTAATTCTAAGGAATTTGGGCCACTAATTTGCTGGCCCAAAACTGCCCAAAGGTCCCCATACTAGTCGACACCCTAGTCAACTATGAAGGGAAATCATTGACCAATGATGCCATGTTGTTTTCCCTCGGTCGGCCAGCAGATTAGGATTAAGAAGAGAATTAGTTAAATTGCTGAAGACACGTGGCAAGGAGGAGCAAAGTGTCGAAGGAAGAAATGCATGCTGGACACGTACGAATCCAGCTGCCCTTCATGCAGCTAAACCATGGAAAAACTCCCCTTAAGTTGACTGGTTTTAAGTAAAAACCAGCGGCCATGGTAAATTGTAATTGAGAAAATAAAGAAAGAGGGGGCGGAGTGACCGAAAGGGAGAAAGGGAGAGTGAGTTCGAGAATGTGAGGGTGTGTCGGTGAGGGAAAGGAGGAGATTAGCCCCGCCGTGAGCATGCCTGCTGCCGCCGTCGACGCCGCCTAGCTTCGCCGTCGATTATGCCGCGCCTGAGCCCACAAGTTCTTGTCTTGCTTGCTGAATTGCGTTGGACTTAAGGCAAGTAGAGTCTGTTGATCTACACTTTGTTTGCTGTGGTTTGCTTGCTATGATGATGTGTGATGCATGGTAGAATTCAAATGGGGTAGAGGTGAGTATTTTTGAAGATGAAGAAGTTGTGTTCTCAGCTTAGCATTCTGTTTTCTGGAGAAACAGTTTATCCCTTGATGATTTCGTGAGCTGCATGTGACTTTTTAGTTGGAATCTCACTTTGACTTCTTGAGGAAAGTTGTAGAGGACTTCTTGATGGTTAACATACTAAAATTTGAGACGAAATGGACGAGTATTGAGTGGTAAAACCCATTTTTCTTCGAAAATACTAGATCTGGAAAACGATACCGAGAATAGGAAAAGTAAATCGATTTTATCTTTTAATCCAGAACGAATTGGACTGTGATTTATTTATGAAACTTGTACCTCTAGGTCTTAAATACAACGTGTCCAAATTTCAGAATTTTCTGAGTTTATTTAAGGGTTTAATCGAAATTGTTTTCAAAACTGTATATGGATGATGTTAAAATCCTTTTTCGATGATGTATGTGTTGTAATTATGGTTATAATTATGGTTAATGGATCAACGAAAGCCAATAAATTAAGATACGTTTTTTCTATTCACGTATCTCTTTTGGATTCATGAATTCCTAAATTTTTCTTTTCATGTATCTATTAAATTCATGAATTTCCTAGATTCATGTATCTTTTAGTTCATGTATTTATTGAGTTCATGAATCTCTTGAATTCATGTATCTTTGGATACATGAATCTCTTGGATTCACGTATCTCTTTATTCATGAATCTCGTGGATACACGCGTCTATTTAATTCATGTATCTCTTTAGTACATGAACTAAAATTCTCCATAAATAGATAGGAACATAGAGCTTCATTGGGGTTTTGGTTTTTGGTTTTTGGTTTTTCTAACTCGATTCCAAAAGAGCTTTGATATACGTTTCAACTCTTCTGTTTTTTCTGGGTGTGCTGGTTCAATTGAACGGTTCGACTGAGTCCTGTTTGCATAGTGCTAATCCAAACAGGTTCGAGGTGTTGTATCTTGGGAGGCATAGTTCATGAATCTGCGGAGCACTATTGGCAGGAACTAATCGCCTTAAGGAGATTCGGTTATCCGTACCTCACCTCCAATTTTATGTTATATCTTATTTTCTTCTTCTCCAAGAGTTGTAAGTTTACATAAAAAGAAGAATATTATATAGCTGTTATCGTCTTCTCTACTTTCATGTTCTGATTTCAACAAACAGTGTGTTTTCTCTGGATATAATTTCCAACAATCTTAAGGCGATTAATATCACTCACTGTTTGTTGTTCTTGTCACATTATTGAGATGGCTGGAAACAACCAAGTGCCCTTCAATGTCCCGAATGTTTCTAGAGACGTTCCTATGGTCGATTCGACCGTTGCTATGGAAGATGTTCAACCCTCAGGTCTGAATTTGTAGCAGCCAATGCTACGGGCCCTTGGGCTAACACCAATTTTGGTGGTGTGGGTACAAGTCATACGACTGGTATGCCCGGGACTAATTTTCAGAACTATACAAGCCAAATGGCTTTTGGCTCCGTTTCTGGAGGGATAGTTCAACGAACTTTGCCTACTGTGATGGCAACGCCTCCAGTTACAGCTAATGAGAAACCGGAGAAATTCACCGGAGTGGGCTTTAAACAGTGGCAGCAGAAGATGTTCTTCTATCTAACCATGCTCAATCTGACGAAATATTTATCGGAGGTGTGCCCGATAATTAGTCCAAACGAGCAAGATGTCACGACTTTCAGTGCGTTGGAGGCTTGGAAGCATGAGGATTTCTTATGCCGAAATTATATTCTTAAACTGTTTAGTGAATTCTCTATATAACGTTTATTGTAATATTGAATCTGCTAAACAGTTATGAGAGTCCTTAGAGAAGAAATACAAAACTGAGGACGCTGGCACCAAGAAATTTGTGGTTGCCAAATTCTTGGACTACAAGATGGTGGATTCTAAATCTGTCATGAGTCAGGTTCAAGAATTACAATTAATTCTGAGTGACATCTCTGCTGAGAGAATCATACTTAGTGAATCATTCCAAGTGGCGGCTATGATTGAGAAATTGCCTCCGGGCTAGTCAAACTTCAAAATTATTTGAAGCACAAACGGAAGGAGATGAGCCTTGAAGATCTCATTCTGCGCCTCAGGATAGACGAGGAGAATATAGTTCAATCAATTTCAAAGAGTTTTGTGCTAGCTTTGAAATAATTCTCCAAACGATTGTACCTTATACTCCACAACAAAATGGAGTTGCTGAACAATTGAACATGACACTAAAGGAGATGGCTAATGCCATGCTTTTGAGTTCAGGTTTACCTCAAAACTTGTGGGGGGAGGCAGTTTTAACTGCAAATTATATTCTTAATAAAATACCCCACAAAGAGATAGGTAAAACTCCAAACGAGTTATGGAATGAAAAGTTGCTATCCTACAATTTTCTAAAAGTGTGGGGGTGCATAATGTGATTTATAACGGTAAGTCTAGACACATTCGTCGTAGACACAATACCGTAAGGCAGTTGCTCTAAATAGAATCATTTTTTAGACTTTGTAAAGTCAAAGGAAAATATTGCGGATCCGCTAACAAAGGTTTGTCAAAAGAGCAGATAAACCGTGCATCAAGGGGAATGGGTTTAAAAGCCTTAACCCAATAAAGAGATTCCAGGGTGGAAACCTAACCTATGCGATTGGAGATCCCATGGACTATAGGTTCAATAGGACAACACAAATTTTGGAAACTCTAGTGTAAGCACTACCTCCCATTCCTATGATGCAACAGTACTTTCCTACAGCGTTATTAAGGGTACGCTATGCGTTTAATGATTCCTATAACTTAGAATGTAACATCCAAGTAAGATATGGTAGGATATCTTTAATAGGAATGCACCTATATGCGTGGAGCTGGCCGACTCTATGAAAATCTTTAAAGGCTAGATTTTCTAAAGCACGCATGAATCCCGAGAGGTTCAGGGCCGAAAGAACGAACACAACCGAGAACCAATCTTGAATTGGAAATACTCCATGTGAGGTTTATTGTCTAGGCTTACACAAACAACTGGCGATTCAAGGTTTAGTCCATCGACTAGTTAAGTAATTCCGATAAGCTTTCACTAAAGAAGGTTCAAAGCGAAAGCTACCTATCTTGATGCGGTGTATTTCAACAGACATGCTCAAATTCCTTCGAGTCAAAAATGTTTTGTTGATCCATTAATGTGGGGGATTGTTGTAATTATGGTTATAATTATGATTAATGGATCAACGAAAGCCAATAAATTAAGATGTCTTTTCTGTTCACGTATCTTTTTTTGGATTCATGATTTCCTAATTTTTTCTGTTCACATATCTATTAAATTCATGAATTTCTTAGATTCATGTATCTTTTAGTTCATGTATTTATTGAGTTCATGAATCTCTTGAATTCACGTATCTTTAGATACATGAATCTCTTGGATTTACGTATCTCTTTATTCATGAATCTCGTGGATACACGCGTCTATTTAATTCATGTATCTCTGTAGTACATGAACTAAAAAGCTCTATATATAGATAGGAACATAGAGCTTCATAAGGGTTTTTTGGTTTTTCCGACTCGATTCCAAAAGGCTTTGAAATACTTTCTACTCTTCTGTTTTTTCTGAGTGTGCTGGTTCAATTGAACGGCTCGACTAAGTCCTGTTTGCATAATGCTAATCCAAACAGGTTCAAGGTGTTGTATCTTGGGAGGCATAGTTCATGAATATGCGGTGCACCTTTGGCAAGAACTAATCGCCTTAAGGAGATTCAGATATCCGTACCTCACCTCCAATTTTATATTATATCTTATTTTCTTCTTCTCCAAGAGTTGTAAGTTTACGTAAAAAGAAGAATATTATATAGCTGTTATCGTCTTCTTTATATTGATGTTCTAATTACAACAAACAATGTGTATTCTTTGGATTAATTTCCAACAATCTTAAGGTGATTTAGTTCCTGCCAAAGGTGCTCCGCAGATTCACGAACTATGCCTCCCAAGATACAACACCTCGAACCTGTTTGAATTAGCACTATGCAAACAGGACTCAGTCGAACCGTTCAATTGAACCAGCACACTCAGAAAAAACATAAGAGTAGAAAGTAGTTCAAAGCCTTTTGGAATCGAGTCGGAAAAACCAAAAAACCCTTATGAAGCTCTATGTTCCTATCTATATATAGAGCTTTTTAGTTCATGTACTACAGAGATACATGAATTAAATAGACGCGTGTATCCACGAGATTCATGAATAAAGAGATACGTGAATCCAAGCGATTCATGTATCTAAAGATACGTGAATTCAAGAGATTCATGAACTCAATAAATACATGAACTAAAAGATACATGAATCTAGGAAATTCATGAATTCAATAGATACGTGAAGAGAAAAATTTAGGAAATCATGAATCCAAAAAAAAATACGTAAACAGAAAAGACGTATCTTAATTTATTGGCTTTCGTTGATCCATTAATCATAATTATAACCATAATTACAACAGTATGGACCTATACGTATTCTGTGAAGCCTTGTTTGATATGGTGTTCTTCACGAAATGTGTTTTTTTAGATCTTATCTACAATGTGTTAAATTTTCAAAATTAATTTCCATCATTTACTAATTTTCCAGAATTTTTCATAAACAGCACGCATTCTGTTTAAGCTGAAAAACTGTTATATATTACAGGTTATTGGTTTGCTATATAAATTGTGATAATCTTGGATTATCATTCGTGCAATGATGTGGTGACATTCATGCATATCATATGACATCAAAAGATTTATGGATTTTCATGAATTCAATGAAGTTTCTCAAAACCATTGCATCAAATAATATATTTCTCAATGCATATTATATGATTTTAAAAAGGTTGATTCCAATCATTGGCATTATTGCATCAAGTGTGAAATTGAAAAATGAGATATATGATAATATGTATTGTAATGATAAGAAGGCCGTCGGAGGTGTGAGCCGACAATGCCCTGGGAGTGTCAGGATGCCCGGAGGTGTGTGCTGGAGGTTCCTCGCAATGCCAGGTTGGGTGCGAGCGATAAAATGTGGGATGCAATTACTGGTCCCGGGAAAGAAAAATGTGGTGACCCAATTGAAAGATAAAGAGTTGAAATTGAATCATGCATGGTATGGTGACATGTATGCATGGCTGTATGATATAATATGTATAAGTGCATGGTGGTATGTGCACATAAGGCATAGATATGCATGAATGCTTGATGATGAGTGCATGGTTGTATATACACCTATGGCATGATAGTATATGCATGAATGCTTGATGATGAGTGCATGATGGTATATGCATATATGGTATGATGACATATGCATGGCTGCAACGTAAGTTATGCTTGGATGCATGAATGATATGTACTCTACTATGATGTCATGATTGTTTTGTTTGATGCATTGAGTAGTTTAATGAATCTTTACTGCTGAGTGGTTGTACTCACCCCTTTTGGGGAATAACATTTCAGACTAGATAAGATACCTCTATTGCCACTGCCACCGGTAGATGGATCAAGTGTTTGGATATGATCGCGATGAGGAGGATAGCAAAGGAAGGAACTTTTGGATGCCGACACTGATTGATGGACTTTAAGTATACGACTGTTGGAGGGGATGTAGGTCATCTTTTGAAGTATAGCCGAATATAGAAGACTATGGCATTTTGATGTACCGATGAATGATGTCCATCTGATTTAAGTAAATAAAAGTGCTCGGCTTTTACCTATAAATGTTTAGTTGGTGTGCATCGTTTTCTGAATATAGGGAAGTGAGTTAATGGATGTGCTTCTGCCATATAAGTTGCGCAGGGACCAATCTAAAAGATGTAAACCCCCCAAGATTCATGAATGATAATGAAATTCCTTGGTATCAGAGTATTACATTATAAGGTCAAGTGCAAAAGAAAGGTAAGCGAACAGTGGCGACCCTAACGGTTCGGGGGCCGTCGAGGGGTGCCACACGTGGTACTTTGGGGAGCCCATGGGGCATTAGGAGTTAGCGGGATACATCACTTTTGAGGTCACCCTCTTAGTAGTAGAGGTGCTAGGCCAACCCCAAACCTAGGTGGAAGTGTGTGGCTGGCGAAGCTTTTGGTTGTAGATTAAATTAGCCTGTAATAGTTCACGTATGTTCATAAATAAATGAAGTTTGTTTTTTATGTATATAAATGTTTGCACTATCCCTATTTCATTTTGATTTGGTTGGGCGATTCATTTTTATTTCCGCTTGCACATAATTAAACAATAATAGCGATGGTTCAATGACACCTCCTAAGGGGTCACAATCAAATGGCTTAAGTAAACGAGGGTTGTCGCATACCTAAGGGTCGGGGCGCGACAAAAACAAAAAATCTATTTGCTGATACAGGGGGATATAGCTCAATTGGTAGAGCTCTGCTCTTGCATTTGGGTCGTTGCGATTACAGGTTAGATGTCTAATTGTCTTTGCCCTCATATTCCTCTAGACAGGACAGATGGGATTCTTGCTTCCATATGCCACCCGCTAAAACTCTTCTTTGAATGCCCAAAGAGAAAGCTTATAGGTGAAGGAGGAGTTAGGAACAGGAACAAGGAAAAGCGAGAACCACTTAAATAGAAGAATCGATTGTATTTCGTCCTTTGTTCCCCATAGCAACTGGGGATCAAAAAGCACCAAATTTGATGACTTAGAAAGGGAACGACGAAGTAAGAGGTGGTAAAGTCTCATATTGTGTGTTGGCTAAAGTGACAATAGTCACATTGAACCTTCTAATATGTTCGTGTCACAGTCACACCGCTACTACTATTCTAACAGCTATCGATTCTCATCCGAGGAGAATGGAACTACCTTTCAAGTAGAGCTAACTGCTGCGATTATGCCTTTTGATTAGACAACTCCTAGTGCCAAGCTAACTAACTAGGAGTCATTCACAGGCTTCGTGAAAAGAGAAAGAAGAGCTAGTGACTCTAACGAATCTAATCTTGCTTGCGTTGAGGCGAAAAGAAAGGCGGATTCCCTATTAAGGTCTGATTCCTTTGGAGCTCAGGGGCCTGTGATCTGTTCGAGTCAGTCCTTTGTTCATATTTCAGATTCGCATATCAAGATTGAGTGGGAAAGGCACTACCCACTTTCTAGTGGGGAGACCCGTCTGGTGGGGTGATCTCGATAGGACCTCATAAAGGAACGAGAGTAGTTGAGAGGTTCCATATTGCCGAGCCAGGGCAACACTTCTGTACGTGATCGTAGTATGTCACATCGTGTCGTCCCCGCTGCATTGAGCGGTCAAGGCCTTACCCTCTTCCTGATGCAAGAAGAGTGGGAAAGCTAGTACCAAAATGAGATGGCCGGAGGAAAGAAGAGTGCCCATCCACCCGAGGAAGATCTAAGCAAGGTGTATAGTGAGAGGGAGAGATGACACTTTGTATGTTTGTTTTTTAGAACTCATGTAGCATTTTTAGTTTAGAAGAGTTCTACACGCTAGTATCTTTTTGTTATTTCCCATGAACTTTTAGCGGAATAAAACAAAAGAGTCATCGTATTGTATTTTAAGACTTCGTACATGAATCATTGATGTGATAGCACATATGGATAATGATTCTACTATTTTGTTCCCCAGAACAAAAAAATAACAAAATTTTGTTTGATAAATTTTTTGTTTTCAGGAATAAAAATCCATTCTTTTGTTCCCGAGAATAGATTTGAAACAAAATCAAGAAATAGAAAAAGAGTTACTTCTTATTCTCATGAATAATTTATAGAATCAAATCTAATTTCTCTTCTTTTCTCTTTTCTTTTTTTTTTTCTCCTTCTCTCTTCTTCTTCTTCCTCCTAACAGGTCATCGACGACTGCTGGCTGCTATCATCCCACCGGCAATTGGCTAGGCGAGGTCCGATAAGGTTGCCAGAGGCTTGCCTAGCTACCATGAGGCTTCTTAGCTTGGCTTGCTTGGATCGGCGAGCTCATCAAACCTCAACCAATCGAGTCACCGCCAGCCAATTGCCCGCCATGGCAAAGTGGCCAGCAATTGGCCACAAAAATGGAAAAAGAAGAAAAAAAAAAAGGAAAAAGGAAAAAGAAAAAGAAAAAAGAAAAACTAAGAAAAATATAACGAAATTATTAAAAAATTTAAAAAAAAAAAAAAAAAAATTAAAAATCCTATTAATCGCATTTTTATCTCAAGAATAAAAATTTGGGATAGTTACCAAACATCTTCAAAAACTCAGAAATTGTTCCCGTGAACATAATATAAAAAAAATCATTTCTAAGCAAAAATTGTTCCTAGTAATGGAATGATAACCAAACGCACTCTTAGAGGTTTGGGTCTTGTGAGCCTAGGAATTGAAGTTCAAGCTAATCCACAATGAAGGAGGCTTATATTGACTAGTTGGCCCATCTCTACAAGACCTCTCCGGAGGCAAGTCTACAACTTTAGTGCATAGGGATCAGTCAATATGTGGCAAGGTGTGGCGTGGCTAGCTACCATAGGAGAAAATTACATGTGGTCCCAACTTACCTTTGTTTTAGAAGGGAAAAGAAAGAAAGATAATACCACTAAAAATCCCAAATTAGTATACTTATAACAAATTTACCCTTCATTAGTTTTCATTAAATTTTACCATTAAATTATTAAGTTATATGACACGTGATAGTTAGCGAGTGTACCAATTTGAGATTTTACTTACATGTGTACTAGTTTGTGATTTTTCGGGAAATTAATTCAATTTAATTTATCACAAATATATCATTTTTGAGGTTTTTTGTGTTTAAAAATTAGTTTTTATAAGTTTGTCATAAGTATACTAATTTGAGATTTTTTATGATAAAAATTAGGATTAATTTACAACGAGTGTACCAATTTGAAATTTTTCTTAGTGTTAATCCAAAAAGAATGAAAGCTTCACACATATTTTTGGCATGAGTATCTTTGCTTCTTCTCATTTATGAGGATCTTACGAAGAATATCGAAGGCTAACACGAAATAACACTAGTGCTTCTAAATTTACTTGGAATGTCATCCGTAAGTCAAAGCTCAACGCCAGGACCCATATCGACTGTCCCAATACAAGAGGGGGCACAAACGAAAAACAAAAGAAAAACTCTAATCTCCTTGGCCACTGAACTCATAACCGAGCCTTCACCTGATTAAATTAGTTTAACCAAACGAAGTTGACTGGATGCTAAAGTCACCCCTGCTTAACGAATTGCTCCAGCTCAAACTCGGGGGCGCGATTTCTATTCGTCGCCATCAAGCCGCGACAGATGAATCGATTCGACAATACAAATTCTACCAAAAGTCTTATCCGTGAGAACATTCGCTAGCCTCCCCCGCCCATGCTTTTCTTAGCTTCTTCCCGATCTACACTGAAGACGAAATAGAGAGAGAAGTGGCAGACGATGTTCTCGGCGAATGAGGGGAGCTCCGCTTCAGGACGACCGTCGGCAGTATGCTGGTTTTCCTCCTCTCTTCCTCCTTGAGGATTTCCCCGGAAAATAGCTCCAGTCTGTCTATGTTGGTACTCTCCCCTATCTTCTTCCCTTGGAATAGTACTGACTCTACATGCCTCTGCGCTAACATCTTCTCTGTGCTATCCAATATGTCTCTGGTCTTCTGATAATTGGCGAGGCCTTGCCTTCTTGCAGCGACACCATTCGCCTGCAACAACATGCTTCCCGATTCATCAGACACTGAACAATGTCGGAAACGCATAATTGGAGGAGAGTTATGGAAAGAAAGAAAGAAAGAAGCAGGCGAGATTTTCTTCTTCCTTTTGTGTGTGTACAACCCACCTGAATGCGGACGTAATTGTGCTTTCCTGATTCACCAAATGCCATGGACACAGCTTGATCCACCTGATCATTTGAATAACATGAACTCAGATGCGTTAGAGTTACCATGGCCAAAGCTCCATCCAGTTACATTACGAATAAATCGAGAAGGAACAAAATCGAACACGAGTGAAAACGTACCATGGCAGAAGCTCCATCTTCAGTGATCCGAGCGAGCCCTGACCGGCTCGGGTCTTCAAAATCCGACCCGCCATTCCCCAGGGAGAGCACCAGCAAGTCCTCCAGGCCGTTACAAAACGGGAACTCCTGCTTATTGTTCAACACGTGCGTGATGGCCGCGGCCGTCGGATTGTTCATCGCCACCCGCCCATTGACTGCCACTATTCTCGTCCTCCCGTCGACTGACCTCAGCTCCAACGGCCTCTCTGCCATAGTCGCGGCGCACACGTCCCTCAGCTTGAAATCATAGCCGTCCATCTCGAGTGCGTCCGCGCGTGAGAACACAAAGGGTGCGTGGGACTCGAGGTCGTAGCAAGGGATCAGAACCGGCTTGACCGTGTCTCGCATCGTAAGCTCATCCGCGAACGCCTCTCTCAGCAGTTTCTTCTCGGCCCTGCCCGCCGGCCACCGACGCCGGAATATCCGCCCGCAGGACGCCTTCCGGCAGCGGACGAGGAACCCCAGAGCCTCCTCCGCTGTGATCGTGGGACTGCCTTCTCTGGCATCCTTCCGGCGCATGAAGAGCAGCGTGGCCAGGATCCCGCCGGCGCCGGAACCGGCAGCGACATCGAAGAAGTCAGCGATGCGAGCATTCGGATAGCCGGACCTCCGGCGGAGGGACGCCTCGAGGTGGACGAGGGACTTTGCGGCAAGGACTCCATCGGTGGCGCCGCCGCCGTCAATGGAGAGGATCCTGACTTTGCCGGCGGCGAGCTTGCCAGGTTGGGGTTTTGGGACGGCGAAGTTGGGGGTGTCGTAGCCGAACAGGAACTTGTTCTCGAGGATCGAGAAGATTTCGTTGGTGAGCTTGTCGACATCGAAAGCCGGGTCGCGTACTGGAGATTTTGGAAGTGCCGCCATTTTTGTGCTTTTTTTGCTGGAAGCTAATTTGCAGTGTTGTGTAAGAGAGAGGGAGAGAGGGAGAGAGGGAGAGATTTGTTGACGAGGAAAAGCAGCGAGAATGGGTGGCGATTTAAAGAGGCCTCCTGGTGAGATGAGGAGAGCTGACCATGAGAGCGAGCGAGCGAGCGACCCACGGTCATTTCGCTTGGCGATTAATCGGCGATTCCGCCTGCCCATTTTGTAACTTCCTCCCGCCCATAGCGTAACTGCTTTTTGCCATTTCCCAGTTTCTTATTTTTCATATGATTCTTTTTATTAAAAAAAAAATCCAAGAGCCCACGGTACTAGCAAACCATAAAGATGGTTATTCTCTTTGATTGCCAACATTCCTTTACTCTCTTTAACAATCCAAGGGTTGCTTTCTCAGAAATAGTCTTGCTTTTCCGTTTTCATTTGATTCACTTGGGTGATATCTTGATTGATTTGCAATTACCTTCAACCGAAGTGACCACAAAAGGTTGTGGCCAATTGCTCTTGTTGCGAGACTAAATCATGAAATCGCCATTGTTGTTGTCTCCTCTAGCCATGCATGATATGATGACGTGAACAACGTAGTCATTTTTATTTACTTTTTCAGTTTGGTAAAGGTCTCCCAAGCAATTCGGACATTTATGGCATCTGATGTTTTGGGCCTAGCCCCATGTCACTATTCTAAACTGCTAATAACTATATAACGAGTACGTTGATCTGTGGCTGGCCGCGAGGAACAAGATGTGTTGTGGAAAGGGGAAAGGGGAAAGGGGAAAAGATCAGTGGCGGAGAGGGACTTTGCGACTTCGACGGGTTCGATTCCTACTCACGTCTAAAGCTGACGCAACAAATGAATTTTCAATATCTAGTCTACGCTTTCAATTCCTTTTCTTTGTCCGTGTAAATATGATGATGCCATCGTTTCGACCTATGGAGTCAACGGTCTTACTTATGGTTCAACCTTCGTATCATATCTATGCCATTTGCGTGTCAGTAACTCGTTTTAATACTTGTTTGAGCTGAAAGAATGTGCATGATCGGAATAACGTACGATGTTGTGAATCAGTGATGACTTATCTCCATGAGTTGAGAGCAGACCAAACAGGGAAAATCCTAGTAGGACAGGGCAAATCAAGGATTTATGTTGTACAATAAGATCTGGTGGTTCAAACTTCAATCCATATGTAGGACATAGCTGCTTCTTTTTTTCCCAATTCAGCTTTTATCATCTTTCCTAAGTTCACTAGGCCCTACGACCAGTCACTGTGGTTGTACCGACATTTTGTCCCTACCTAGACGAGCCACAACCAAAGACATACTTCCATGCTCCCGTGCAGTGAGCTCAACTAGACATAAACCCTTAGATGAGCTCGGGGGGCCATGTGGATCTCATCTCATCCAACGGTATAGGTGAAGTGGGCAGATGCACCTGAAGCAAGTAATCAGATACTTTTTTTTCCCGGGGGAAGGGTAAATCAGATGTTATTAATGAGTGGATTTTTTCAGATTTTTCATTTGGAGGACATAGACTAGAGATACAATATATGCGAAGGAAGGTTTAATTCCACTTCGTCTTGATATTTTGTGGCACATTAACAGTACTGCTAGGTCCATGCAATGTCATGTGCTTATTTGCTGATCTGGGAACCGTGCCTTTAGATTTCTAAGCGTTTCATAGAAGGACCAAAGATTCCTTAAATTTATAAGATAACTGTCTAAAATATCATAAATCCATTATAGGGTGTCCAATTCAATTCTAAAACCTTTCAATTCGATATATTTATTCTTAAACCTTTTAACGATTTTCCAATATAATCATTTCAGTCAATTTTGGTCAAATATCGCCAATGTGGCGCACGAATGGTGTTCACGTGGGGGATTTTTGCAAAATTTTCAAAAAAAAAAATTTTAAAAAAATTCTGCATTTTCTCTTGTTTTTCTTTTCCTTTTTGCTTGTGGCCAATTTGCGCAATGGTTGCAGCACCCTCACTAGGTCCTCATCGGATCTAGGTGAGCAGTTAGCCATCGTCGAGATCGACCATAGGAAAAAAGGAAAATAAAAAGAAAAGAATTATAATTGGTCGGAAGGATTGATTGTGCACTATGTCAACAATTTTCAATTAAAACCGGTTAGAATAAATTGTCAAAGATTAGTAACTAAATTTGTCAAATTAAAAAGTTTATAATTATATTGACCATCATATAATATATTAAAGGCTTTTTCAATATTTTTTCCCTAAATTTAGCATCCTTTAATTTGAGATAAAGTTAGAGCTGACATGAAATACTTGCTTTTCTTTTTCCCTCCATAATAGAACTTTTGCACGAGCACAGCATCTTGCAAAAAAATATCACCAGTCCACTCTACATACTTCGCACGCTTTTTTCGCATGATTCTTTGGAACTTTCGCACGTAAAGAAATCGGGATGGGACAGCGACGTTAGGCTTCTGCTGGTGTGGTGGTGCCGAGATCTTTGAGCTTTAGGTGGAGGCATTCCGTCGAGCAATTAATGGGCAATACTCGATTAAAGCTTGAGAGAGAAGGATGGCCAATGGACCCTCCCGCCTTTTGATAATTTCATGTTATGAAGGATCTCATCATTTGTTCATGCCCCTGGTCCAATATTTATCATGCTCTTTGTTTCAAATATTTATGGCGCCCCCACACGGGGTTTCCTGAAAGTGGGCCCCCATTAAAAAAATCATCCTGGCCTTTTCAAAAGAGAAAAGAAGTTGTGGCTTGTCGACGTGTGAAAACTCGCCGATTTGAACGCAAGCCGTTTCCGCTCAAGTCAACAATCTCTCTCTCTCTCTCTCTCTCTCTCTCTCTCTCTCTCTCTCTCGGATGTAGATCACCGACGCCCCCAAAGTGTACGTGGCGTATTTTCCTTTGACTCTTGTCCTCTTATTGTCAAAGAGATATGAGGGACATAAATAATGTGGATTTAATATATCATCTTTTGATGAGTGCATTGTACATGTACATGTATATGTACATGCAATCCTTAGTTTCAATAGTAAAATGACACCTTGATTTGCTTTCCTTAGAAGCTCTCACATTGTACAAAGACAAATCCAATGATTAAGGACGGAAGAATTAGTTGCTTTCTCATATAAATGTTAAAAAAATTATCCATCATGCACAATGTCACATTGTACAGAGACTAGGAATGTGGAAATTGACGTATAAATCGAATTAATTGATTCTCTCCTCCTAATGAAAGAATTAGGGAATAATAATTCAATTTGCAGTGAATGTACGTCACCAGGGAGTGCGGGTGGGGTGGGGGGGACACCGACCCATTAAGCGTTAGGTGAATGGGAAAAGGCCAAAAGAGCCAAAAGGACTTGAGACTCAAGACATGGCCTCCACGCCCTCCATGTCGGACCACATCAGTGGTTGAGCGGCATTAATTAGTATAATGATATGGTTTCTTTCAATCTCTAGTTTCACGCCCAATTTAATATTCACCTGTTCATCCGACAGAAGAATGGTCTGCTTAATCATGGGGTTTAGGAGGTTTAATCATTAAAGCAGGGTTTGATTAATTTAATGTGACTAGTGTCGATATGTGTCGGGTGGTACTACTGTTACTTTGATTCTCCTGTTCGTGAATAGAAGCGGACTTACAATAGGATATGTGGCATCGGTTGGTCTTTGCCGGAGAAAAGACGAAGGGTTGAGTTTTTGTCGTTTGCGTTGGATAGGATGGCAACGGTGGCTAACCTTCGTGGAAATTAAAATTGGGAAGGAGGGAACACGTGTGCGAACCAGACAGGAAGCCAGAAAGAAACAACTTATTCGCAGAAAGAAAAATTGCAAACTGGCAAGAATAAAGTGGCAATTCTTTCGCATTCGCCACGTGGCCCATTTCTACACATTTCTAAAGATAGTAAAAGAAAAGAATTGGCTAACCCTTAACCTCAAATTGACAAACATATCATAAATTTATCATAAATATTGATATATTTATGACAAATTTACACTCTATTACTTTCTGTTAAATTTAAATGTTAAATTTAATGACCTAGATGACACATGGTGACGTCGCAAATCCATATGAAATTTCATAAGATAAATATAACGAAAAATCCTAAAAGATACACGTGTAATTAATTTAATGGTACACTTATGTGTTATCCACGTAAACAAATTTAATAGTAAAACTTGATGGAAATTAATAGAGGATAAATTTGTCACATGAGTACCAATTTGGGGAATTAGTGTGGGGTAAACTTGTAACGAGTGTACTAGTTTATGGTTTTTTTTTTTTTATGGTGAAAAAATTAGTATGGAATAAATTTGTCATAGGTATACTAGTTTTGGGGATTTTTCAAGATATTAATCCTTGTATATATGATAGTTGCCTTTGAAGAGAGATTTGAGATTTAGATATTTCAAGACCCATACTTCTTTCTCTTATTATATTTTTTTCACATAATCTTGATTAAAATCCCGTTTACATGTCAAGAGCAATGGTACAATATTTGTAATAGGGAAAAAGCAAAAGAAAAAAAAAAAAAAAGACAAATTGTTACCACTTGACTTGTTTGTCCTATTTTTTCTTTTTCTTTTTTGTAACATAAAAAATTTCAAACTATACCCATGATCACATATTAACCCTATTGCAAAATTATAATTACATGACACATTTATCCTTTGTTAAAGTTTCATGAGATTTTTTTAACCAAAATAACTTCGTTTTATTTCACTTGAGTTATATGACACCATATCAACACTGTTTGCTTTTTGATTTCCATATAGGCCAATTTTTATTAGTCCTCATTAATGGAATTTTGACGGAAGATAAATGTGTCACAGAAACATAATTTTACATGTCGGGAGCAACTTCATAATAATTATAATATTAATTGCATCTTCAAATAACATCTCATGCTTTTAATTTGGACATTCTAATATGGTATCGGCAGTCTAAGAATTCAAATCCCAATACTCACCTTTTAAACTCATTGTTCATGGTAGGAGCACAACTTTCTCACTTAAAACAAGAGTCTTGCTCACTTCACAACATTGAACCAGGCCATGGGCTTCGAGGATGAGTATGATCCAGGTTGGGTTGATCCACCCCCTAACTCTAGGACCAACTCACACAATATTGATCCTCAATTTTTGGGACTAAGGATCAACCCTATTAAGCTTGGGACCAATGATCAGACTAACCCGATGGGCTCGATCCAGTTCCGAGGTCAACTTAAGACCAGCCGATAATTTTTTTATTACATTTTTTGTACTCCATAAAAAGATAATTGAGGATCGGATTGACCTAATGGGTTTAACAATGAGAGAGGTCAACAAAGAGAGGCAAGTGTTGCGAGCAGCGAGCATCCAATGGGGCGAGTAGCAAGCTAGGCGAGCATCAAGCAACAAACAGTGCGAGCGACCAAAAGTGAGTGAGGTGAGTATCAAGCGGCGAGCAGGGAAGTTGTTTTTTTTCAATTTTGGCAAATTGAAGACTAGAGGACAAAGAAGACAAAAGAAAACGAGTATTAGAAGAGAATACCGTAAGGAATTATTTATGTCGTTTTGGATGTAGTGAGGACTACTCATAAAGACATTTTCCTTATTTGTAAATTATGACCTTGATGTCGTAAAAGACATTAAAAGTCTAAGCCATTAAAGAATGGTGTAAAATTACTTGGACTTCTCATTAAAGAGTTGTTTATTGCTGTTGACACTATTTAACTTGGGGGTTTTCTCTATATATAAAAATTATAAATAATATATATACCATCAGAGTTAGTCCGAGTTGGATTGACCATAAACTCCCAAGACCAAGAACCAACTCATACAATACTGATCCAGGATTCCATGACTAAGAACTGATCCAGTCCCCTTAGGAATTGGATCAGGACCGACAGGGTTAAGCAGATCCAGGGTTGGTTCAGGATTGACCCTAAATCGATTCTCACCCCTAATGGGCTCACACAAGGGATCAACGTCACACACAAGGGGAGTATTGAATATGATACAAACCGATTCGGGCTACCCATGATCAATGCAAAATTCGTAGGAGGGAATAGTTAGAGGATCTCTCTCTCTCTCTCTCTCTCTCTCTCTCTCTCTCTCTCTCTCTCTCTCTATCGTAGGCTTGCAGAAAAAGCAATAGGCACGCATGCAAGCAAAAGGGAGTAACTCAAGAGACCGAAAAAACCAAAAAGAGTGCTCGTGTGTTCTTACGAGACCAACCCCAAAATTCTCCGATAGGAAAATTGCAAGCACTCATTTTTCTGTGTGAGATCTCCGATCGCCCATATTTTGTTAAACATACTGGAAAAGACTCATTCTTTTGAGTGAAATAGACTACACATAAATGAGATACGTATCATATTATACTCAAGTAAAACAAATTTCAATAATTTAACTTGATTATCTAATATCTTTCCATTAGTCATTTAATGATATATTCAATTTAAAATAGGATTCATACAAAGAAATTTGATTCTCTTTTGATTTCGTTCTACATAGCACAAAAAGTAGTAAGATATATATATATATATATATATATATATATATATATATATATATATATATATATATGTATGTATCAAATCTTGTAATTCAAAAGGGTCCCATTCTAAAGTGCAAACTTTTCTCATGTACAATATAATTCACATAAGTTTTCTTTTTCTTTTTTTGGTAAAGAAATTCACATAAGTTTGTAATATATAATTTTCAGATTTTATAACCATGCCTTTGAATTATACAGAAAAGAAAGAAAAGAGCGAAGTCAAGGAGTTGGCCGCGTACAGATGGGTGGTGGTTCAATGATGGCCACCAACCGTGCAGATGGAGGGTACACGGTCGCAACAGACTGTATCGGAAAAAGAATGAGGTTTGCCTTGTCACTATTCTGCGGTTAGATTTTGATCTTTAGTTTATGATGCTTGGTCTTAATTTGGAATGTTTCTCGTGAAAGTACGACGAAAGAAAAGCTCAAAACTAAGGGCTTAACCTTAGTTACGCTGGATATTTCCACATCCCTTTTCCTGGTCAACATTCTTTTAAAGTTCTTAATTAGCTATCTCACAGAGCCGTGGTTAGAAAAAGAAACTAAACGTGGATCGAAATACTGTCAACTTGATGAGGTTCTCTTTCAAATTAGTTCAAAGAAAACTCTTTCAAACCACATTTGTAATTAGTGAATTGCTGGTAATGAACATCTCCTACATGCAAACTTGACCAAAATTAAGTGAGACTCTTATGGAAATGCTCCGAAAGGGCATCCCTGTAAAGAAAAAGCCAAAATTAAATGGGTCATGTACATACTTATAACCAATCAATCAAAAGCATAGTTGGACGGAATTTTCTTCAATCCAAATTGGAAAAGTATATGGTCCTTATCGAACTGTAAAAAGGGGTGTTATATAACAGTTTTCTGAATACATATTTCATTAGGATCAAAGTTTTACCAAGAAAGATGAAAATTTTAGAATCCCGGAAAGATAGTGATGTATTAATCACACGGCTTTGTACATGCTAACAATTTAGGCCCATCACGAAAGGCCCAATGCTCTTAGTTCTTAAGACCAGCGGCGCGCACGACCTGATTTTGTAACCTGACAAATACGACTAAAGAAATCCAGGAAAACAACGTCCCTTCGATGCATTCAGTTTCACTAGCTTATTTATGTAAGGACTCAAAAATTTATGGTCATCATTCTATTTCTGTCTAAAACTATCATCATTCTATTTCTGTCTAAAACTATCTTCCTATTGCAAAAACAAGTTTAGAAAATCCATTCGATAACACAATTTCATTTTTTAAAAAAAAAATGAAACAATCTTTTAATCAAGAAATAGATTTAGAATAGAAATGAAAAGTAAAAATTTTTAACTTCTCTATTTTTGGAATAGAAATGAGAAATAAAAATTCTTCTTATCACTCGCTCCCGTTACTAACTAGTTTGCCATCATTGCCTGCTGTCACTGATTGTGCGATCGCCATCGCAGGTCACTGGTTGCTTGTCACCATTGCTTGCCCCCCTAGCGACCCTTACTATCGCTGCCCACCGCTCACTGCTCGTTATCCGCTATCGCTCGAGAAAGAAAAATTTTGTGTTGTTATTAAATAAATTTATATTTTGAAAACAAAACTTTTATATCATTATCAAACGCACATTTTTATTCGGAAATTATTTGAAATCAATTTCTAAACAAAAATAAATTTTTGACTATAATAATTATTATTCGCGACTTTAGTATTTAGATTAAGGAACAAAGTACGTGTCAACCCTCCTGATGATTTCATGTGATTCAAAGGAAGAATTACAGTCTCCTGATGCTCTCTCTTGTGTTGGTAGCCTGACATTGTTGTGAAATCTTGACACGTAATCATCAAGTTTCCCATCCCGCAGAGTCCCTTGACGGTACTTAATTACCCAATTGTACTCTCTGGCATGTGAGCATTTGTGCAATTTTGACTTGGGATTTGACGGAGGTCAAAACTCGATTTATTCTTATTCTCTTCTTTGATGATGAATCGGTGGGCTAGATCGAGCATTACTCGCCCTTCCGGAAATAGCTGGGCCCAAATCAAATTCTAAACTCATGACTTACAATTACCGTAAATTTAGGATAGCGCTATTTTCATCCCTTAAATGATTAAATGCACCCCTATTTACACTAAAAAAGGCAAATTTGTCCCAAATCTTTCCATTACAATTTAAAGTGGTGGCCAGCTCCTCACACAGTAAGTCTTCACCGTCGTGCTTTACAGCTTCATCACGGGTACACTTGCTATTGAACAAAGTCTTGACAGTGTCCCTACACCGCAATCTGCTCCTCCTCGCAAGCCGCTGTTACGATCTTTTCCCTACATTGTCAGTCATCGAGCCACATCAACAGGCTACTGCAGTTGATCGACGATCCTGCACCACGAGTCCTCTACCTAGCCGTTGAGAAAGAGAGATGTTCATGACAAAACTAGCTATTGGATGCTACAATAGCAAATGCTCTCTGAGAAAAAAAAGTCTCACTCTCTAGGGTTAAAGCTAGCTTTTATTTTGCTGGAATTTGATTCGACAATAAAATTGTAAGAGTTTTTTCAATGTAGGCTATATATATCAATTGATATTATCATTTACTGTTTTATGATGTTGGATTAAGATGAGATAGAAAATTTCTTGATTAATCTAATATAAAGTTGGTTAGTGTGGATTAAGTTGAGCCATGCCCGTAATGAGAGAGTTTAGTTGAAAACTTTATAAATAGTGCTCAAATCTTTCCTTTAATCCCAACACACATGTATCCTCACAAATGAGCATTTACGAAGCGTTAAGGGTGAGGAGTCGTTTCATTTGAGTCAGTGATACAGAGGGTAATAGAGTAGAAGTTTTTGAGTTTGGATCATTACTATTCTACATTACGAACAATGGTCCAAATCAAACCACCCATGGTGGCAACGTAGTGGTTGAGCGTAGGTTCTTTTCGGGAGAGGTCCTGAATTCGAATCCCTACGTTGTCTGCCTTGCGAGAAAGGAACCTACGACATACTCGGGGCAGCAAGGGTGGTGGTGACTCTACTACTCCTCCAGGATTTACTCTGCCGCGAAGCGGCGCACGGAGGTTCCCTGGGTACCAAAAAAAAAAACAATGGTCCAAATCAAATGCGTTAAATCTCTTTACTTATTTATATATGTGTTCTTGATTCTAACTATGGACATTTTGGGATTGTGCTTTTACGTTTTACATGTGGTATCAGAGTTTCCATTGATCAAAACAAAAATGTATAGTTTTGCCCTTTTTTGTGATTTTTTGTGCAGCAAAAAAATTGATTTTTCTACCGGCCGACGGCGGTTCCTAGGTCATCAAAAAAAAAATTGATTTTAATTATATAAATGGAAAGAGCTTGTCGAGACGAGCAAAATCGCAAGTGGCACACTGTTAGGCGAGGGCGCACGCGCTTCCACATGTGTTCACAATCCCTCATGCATGGCAAAGGCCGGCACGCGCAACACATGTGCTAAGGCTGATGTCTGAGTGATGTTAGTGATCCCGACTCAACTCAGCCCATTGACTTGGCTCGATTGATCATTGACTTGACCCAATTGACCCGATCTAGCTCCAATTTGTTAACCCATCCGACTTGGTTCTTTGTTGACCGGACTAGTCAACTGGTTAGATCGGACATTGATCAACCGAACCAATCGTTGACCGGTCTAACCGGGTGTTGATTGGTCAAATTGGTCAGATTACCAGCTCATACCAGTCTAGTCTGGCATGCGTCTCTTCACATGTTGCGTACTCTAGACGCATGGATGGACGCGTCCCAGCTCTGATTAGGGCACTCTTGGAGATTATGTGCTCGTATAAAGATGCTCTACACTATGATATATTTATTTTTCATTTTTGATAATTTTATAGATGTGAAAATATATATGAAACCTTAAATAGAAGTGTTTTGGGGGTATTTTTAGGGTATTTTGTGTATTTTTCTATATTTTTATATAATTTTGGATTTTGGAAATAAAGGTGCAAGCTTACATGTATATCATCACTTAGATACTGTCTAGAGTGTGATTCATTGATAATATATATGTATGTGTGTGTGTATATATATATAATTTAACTTGTATTAATGAATAAAACAATATAATTGGCATGACACATACTTTAGTGATAAATTATCCCTATTACTAAAGTTAAAATCACATTTATATGATGTATGTGAGAAGTAAATTTTATATCCCCAATACAATAGAGTTTCGAGTATTCAATTGAGTTATGACCGCCAAAATGGCACACTTGATTGGGTTTGAGAAATATTGGTATCATATAATGATGTGATGTCTCCTGTTCCAATGTGTGGTCATACTCCTAAATGAGGTGATTGTGTATTAGTTTATAGGATACATGACAATATGGTAGAAGAGTAATTGATCCTAGTAGTCTATATACCTAAAGGTGATGAATTCATGAAAGTTGAAATATATTCTCATGGCTGCTGTTATATGGGACGTATATAACTGCATATCATGTATTATATTTAAATGTGATTATGTGATGATGCATGTAACTCTTTGGATATGTACTTGTATGTTTTCAAATTACACAGTGCTCACATTATGCTAATTATATATTACATGTTTTTCAATTACCTTATCTATAGTCAATAACTCCATAACTATTGAGGTTCTTACTAGTTCAAACTTTAAGTAGTGGAAAGATAATTTTCTGTTTGGGAAAAGAACAATAAGATTTTTTTGTTATCCATGAAATATTCCATTCATGAACATTTTAAAAATGGTTTATCAACTGACTGCACTGTTAAAAGAATTATAGAAGCCTTGGTGGCTTGCAATTATGTCTTATCTAATGTTGAGATTATGACACATTTACAAGGACTCTTCAACATTAGGTATGATGGTTCTGATGAGGTTAAAGATTGCATTCTAATAATAGTAGATTTGAAGTCTAAAAATCATACTTATAAAGGAACTCATGAAACCACCGGTCATTTTGACAATTTGAGTCTTAAGAAAGCATCCTTCAAGAGATGGTGACAATTGCTTCTTTTTAAGAAAAAAATGTCACATAAAGATAGACTATAGTAAATATATAAATATTTGGTTATCAAAGCGTGAACCAACAGGTGATGATTTTTTTAGCATTGTTTATAAATCAAATACTTATCAGAAGCGTCGTCCAGTTTTTGGTGGCTAGAGAGTGATGCAACGAAATTGTTGTGTTTATCATATGGGGATTCATAAATCTAAGGAAGCCAAATTAGAATGAAATATAACTTACCATGGGAAATAACAATAAAGTTGACATTTGAGTTATTATTTTAATTCTAGATTCTATTTTTAATCTAATATTAAGAAATATATTTTATGTACTTTCCTTAACACGAAATTTAGTTTCCACATCCAGTTTAAAGATGTGTGGCTACTCTTCAAAAATAAAAAATGTAATTTTTATGTTCACAAATTCAAATAAGGTTGAGTACTACATTATGTTCAATGGATTGTACAAATTGTATTTAACTCTCAATGATTATTTTCAAAAGACTTCTGCTTAAGGGACAGTCTTATGCATTACTATCTTGATTACGTGTCTAGGGAAAGAGTAGAAAGACTAATAAAGTTGATTTTCTGTCTATTCTTAAAAGTTATCTAAAAATTCGCGTAAACTATTATAGAAGTAAGATGAATAAGATAAAAAAAAAATAGAACTGTAATTTGAAGTTCTAACTTGTAAGAAGTGATTCACTTTTATCTTAGTGGACCCCATATAGTAACGTTGCGTATAAATTTTTCTTTCAACGCAGTCATAGATGACTATTTCTTATGTACTTGATTAAGATAAAGTCAAGTTTTTTTGGGATTAAAATTGAAAAACAGTTGGGATAGGTCTTAAAAGTTATTAGACCTGACTGTTGTGGTGAATATTTTGACAAGTATGATGATCCTAAATAGCTTAAAAAGCCATTTGTCGAATACTTGGAAGATTCTAGGGTGGTAACTTTATTTACAATGCCCGAAAATCCTTGTTGACACAAATTTTGTCTAGATATTTTACATTAAATTGCATAAGAAAATTAGGGATTGATTTGGCCCTAACAAAAATGACTTTCGCATCACTTAGGCCTTAATTTCTTTTTTTGCATCCATTAAGCTTTATTTACTTATTTTTCATTTTTTTCTTCGAATAATAATAATAATAATAATAATAATAATAATAATAATAATAATAATAATAATAATAATAATAATAATACAAGGAAAGGGGAGCAGCCCGTTGGGGTTGGGCCTTCTTGCCCAACCCCCTTTTTCCTCCTTTTCCCTCCCGTACGGGCCCAATGCCCACTCCTTTTCTTATTCTTCTTGGCCCAGCCCCATCCTTCTTGTCTTCTTCCCCTGCCTCTACAACCCGTGCATAGGACACCTATGGCCGAGAGGGGGAGTAAGCCAACAATAGATGTGATGTTCTTAGGCGCCATCAATGCTCGCCTTCAATGCTGAGAATGCCTCGGTGAAGAAGAAGGGATGGGACACCGGTTCGGCCAAGAGAATCTGGTCGATGAGCCAAGAACCGACGGCCAATGCTCCTCTGTTGACAAGACCCTCCTCGCCTATAAATAGGCAGGTTGCGATCTTCGTCGGCGGCGAGCGAGCGAGCTTAGAGAACTTCCCTAAAGAGACTTCAGGGGAGGTTCGAAGAGTAAGCGAAAGAGAGCGGAGTAGCGAGCTCAAACGACCTCCCCTGAGAGACATCAAGGGAGGCCAGCGGCGAGCGAACCTTAGAGAGAGAGAGGGGCTCCTTAACTTGAGAGATCGCAAGCGAGGGGAGAAGAAACCCAAATCTGTGGGTTGTGGGTGGAAGGGGGACAGACCGCCATCGACAGCCACGCTTGCATCATGACCAGCAACCCCATCACTACGCCTCCTTGGCTGGTGAGCTAAAGATTCCTTTTTGCATTCTAGGCAAGCTAGGCCGGAGCCTTGCGACCGCCTGGTTGCGAGCTTCGGCCGTGTTTCTTCCCCTCTTTGGCTGCAGTTGTGTTTATGTCTATTTGGCCAAAGCTAATCTCGTTCAGGCCATGAGTCTCTCACCTCCATAACACACACCATCCATTCGACAAAATGCCAAAGCTAAATCTGAAACCTTGTGTTAAGGAATTCTGTTCTAGAGCTTTGATCACCATCCCGATGAGAGAGAAAAGACGTTGGGGAGGCCTCGGGTCGAACGTTTTCCACCGGCCATGTTTGGCCAAAATGGATCTCACCATATCGACAGAGATCCGAGTATTCTCGCAAGTAGTATGACCTTACCAATCTGAGGGGTCTTTAATTGGGACCATATTGTGGGTTTGGTCAACGGCTTAATAAAGGGACTCTTTGAGTCAAGGCTATTGAAAGAACAGCTTCGCAATTATCTCCGGGTTTACAAGTCAAGAACCTTGCAAAATGAGAAAGAAATAATCTTGCTCGCACTTTTTCGAGCGATGCTTATAAACATATAAACCCCTACGTTAATTCAAGTGCCATAATCTGAAGAGACTTTGTAAGGGACGTAACATAGGCTGGGTTCACAGGTTAAGAAAGGAAAGGATCATTAGGCTCAAAATATGTGTGAAGGGTGAGAGTTGGTGATTATCTTGGCATTGCCACCAGTTTTTTTTCATCATCAGGGATTGTGTTCATGAAGCGCCCCCATTGATTGTAAAAACTCAGCATTTGAGTTCTTTGAGTATTGCTCCATTGGAGATACAAGCTTTTTACAATCGATAGTCCTTATCTTAACTCTTTTTTTCATCTATGGGCATTGGCCTTGCTTTTACCAGGCACACCGCTTTTTCATGCTCCTAGTTTTCATTCATTTTTTTTCACTTCTTTTTCATGGGCATTGGCCTTGCTTTTACTAGGCACATTGCTTTTTCATGCTCCTTAGTTCAATTTTGATTTCAATTCTTGCGCATAATGCATGCGTCAAGCAGTTACACTCTAAATGACACTCGAACTTTCAAGGGTCTTAATTTGCCTTTTTCCTTGTCCCAGTGTGGGGGATGATCACCAACTGAGTTTGAAGAAATGAAATTGCAGGCTCAAGTGGGCTATGCAAATGATATAAGTGTATAGGATAGAGAAAGAAATGCTCTTCGTCATCCTAAAGCACTTAAATTATCATATGAATTCAATGTAATAGTACGACTAGAATATTGATGCAAGTGAGAACAAGAAAATTTCAATCCATTTTCGTCACCTTATGGTGTTGTCTTACCCTCTAATTTGCCCCGATGTGGGATGGTTCTTGACATGGGTAATTTGAAAAGAATTTTCATAAGTGTATGAAACTCAAAGTGGTTAAGCAATGAATCACCTGCTGTGTTTGGGATAGAGAAATGAATTGCCCCTCATCATTTCGGTCATCATACCTTTTGCAAGAGAACTCTTTACCTTGCAGATATGGAACTTTCTACACTCATCTCACAAGTGTATAAATAAGGGACTGTGTATAGGATAGGGCTTGCCTTTCATCATCCTGACATGTCTCATTCAGTATTCTTAAGCATTGATGTCACCCTATTGAGTTGTCTATCTTGACAAATCTCCACATGAAATTGGTGAGCTAAATCAATATGAAAATTCTCTTCTCAATTTTACCCAAAAAAAAAAAAATTCTCTTCTCAAAAGAGTCCAACAACTTTAAGTATGAAAAGCTTTTGTGACTTCAAAACAAACAATTTATCGCACTCAAAACATGATTTTATGCATTCATTCAAGGGTTTGCTCCACAAAGGGATTGCTTCAGCAATGGATGTCCTTGAATTGTCTCTATCAATCAAAAGTGAAAATCCGTTTTTGCCCCTGCACAAAAGAACGTGCATGAATAGGATACTATGCAATATCAAAGTAAATTGAAATTGCACATCCATTCTGGCTTGGATCAAGACTTTATCCCAATCAATTCACTATCAAAATCTGCATGCCCCCAATCTGTCATCTGATGCGCCATTTTCAGATGTTTTCTCATCAGGGCAAGAAAGTAATGCTCTGAAATATGAAGTAAATGAGTCAGAAAATTAAACAGAACTAACTTAATGCACGCTTTTGGAAATGACTTGAAAAATGATGATTTTTTTTCTCCTTTTCTTGGGAATTTTTTTTATGAGGAAGCATGAAGAAGCCTAGTCCTCAGAATTTCTTCATGGATGATATTTTCTTTTTATTGTTGGATATCGTCACCGGGCTGGTTTGGTGTACCCCATCATGTCCTAAAAAAAAAAAAAACTTGTAACTTTATTGATATCCATCAATCAAATTACATTTATTGGAATGTGATGTTCAAGTACAGAAGAAATTGAAATCAAATCCTAAAAAGTGATAAAAATTCTCACGTAGGGGAAGGTGCATGTCCCTAATTAAATGAGGAAATCCAACTACTTAGGATCATGAATCATGTGTACTTGAATTCTTCACCCCCCTTGATCTTGTGATGCGAACCCTTCAGGTAAGATATTCTTCTCTTTAGATATGTCACTAGTCTCTTCATGGTGGCATCAAATTCGGCTACCTTAGGAAAATGAGACAGTTCAAAAAGTCTTCTTGGCTCTCTTCTTGAAGTCGCAATTTCTCACTAAAGATAGAGCACTTATGTCATTGGAGCACTTTTGCTTGACGAGATAGGCTCTTTTTCATCCGTCATTTTAGCTCTTGATCGTAAACGGATGGGTGAGCGGGATTGCTCCATAATCACCTAATCAAATGAATAGGAACATGTAAGCATGATGTGTAATTAGAAAGTCAATTCATGACAATGATCTAATCGATTTTTCCATTTCTTTTATTCATGAAAAGTTCGTACAAAAAGGGCTATTCTTAAAAATGGACTAGGAAAATAAAGATAAACACCCTAGTAAGACCAAATTTCCTAAACATGAATTGCAAACAAATTCTCAAATTTTTTTTTTTGCAAATGATTCATTGCATGGCAATTTCCTTATTTCATTTCTAATTGACAAATGAATTAGATCAAACGACTATCATGGACGAACTAAAAGTATGACAAAGTAAGTAAATTGCATAGTATAGGGATAGAAGACTTACTTCACCAAGGAAAATTTATGGCAATCACATAGACATGCGCATGATAAGTGGCTCGATTTCTAATCTATAAGGCTTATTAAGGTGAAGCCACAAGGATGATCAGACTAGCCACGAGCTTGTGGACTATGTCGGGTCCTTATGACTCCGGCTTGGTCAAAGAGCCGACCCGGGTCGCGGGCATGCGGACCGAGGTGGGTACTCTTAACACCATAAAAGAAACTTCGGGATTGAGATGGGCGACTCGTACCGCGAGCATGCGGTCGAAGTGGTATTCATCTCAACACTATCCTAAATGATCCTATGCGGCCTAGGTCCAGCGGCAGGTTGTGTGTGCAAGAGTGTAGTGCAAGATGCAAGGCATGCACAACAGTTTAAATCAAACAACACTTCAATAACTTTCAATTTAAAACATTCATCCTCAACTTCAACCTGCAAGACAAGGGTTAACAATCACTACTCCCCTTATATTTCCCAATCTGCAAGAACATTTAACACTTAAATGTTAGGGATGTACATGGGATCCTCGGTGCCAAACAAAAATATTTTTTCAAATAAAAAAGAAAATTGGCCTAAGTCCACTAAGAGTATTAACTCAAGTCCCCAGCGAAGTCGCCAAGCTGTCGCGACCTAATTTTTGTGTGCACCACCTAGGGTTTGGCTAATGGATTACTAAGCCTAAACTTAGCTCGGGCTCTCCCAAGCCCATATCAATTCGCGACTTAGGTTCAAGTTCTTAACATGCAAATAATTTTCAATCAGGAGTCGCCACTAATCTATTTTCGGTAGGTCGATTAAAAACCCGAGTAAAGTAACGGGAGATCTACTTTACTCCTACGAACCAGAGATTTGTAACTTCTGGGACTTGATTATGCTAGACTTCTCTAACGCCCTTTTGGTACCTTTCTCTTTTATTTTCAAAAATTTTTACAGGCAGTTTGGATTAATTTTAAATCTATTTCCCTAACATATGAGATGATCATGCGGGTGCGCAAACCACCAATTTAACATCCAAGGAAAGCAGTGAATAAATTGCAGGAACTTACCTCAAAGCAACGAAAGCATCTGCAATGTTGGATAAGAATTCACATCAACAATCCTAAATATGATTTCTAATTAATACACAATTTCTTTTTTTGTTTTCACTTATTTAACGAAAATCATGCCTTATGCGATGCATGCTATTAATTTAACATGAAATGACATGACATGGCAACATGACCTAGTTATATGACGTAAATAAAATGCAATCCCTCCTAATGTATGAAATTGATTTATTCTAAGGCAATTTTTGGTATTTTCCATGAAATTCGAAATTAGAAAAATGCGAAAATTAACTAGCTAGATTAAGATTCTATCTAACTTATATTAAGGATTAGGTCAGGCTAAACCCTAATTTAAACTAAGATATTATCTTAACTTAGCAATCTCTAACCTAAGATGCAATCTATCTAAAAAAATTAATCTAAACTTAAAATAAAACATGCAATTTTATCATAATATGCAATGACGTACAAAAGATGCCATAATTCTATATGACATATGTATGATGATTTTTTTGTTGTTTTTTTTATTAATTTCGAAATTAATAATTGCCAAATAATTAAACATGCAATCCAAGTTAAAAAAAAAAAAAACTAACATCCTAAATGAATGTATTTTTTTTTCATTTTTTCAAAAATTCGAAATAAATAAATTTCCTACTCTTAACATGCAAGATAACCTTAAAACGAGGAATATTCTAAAATGAACCTAATCTAACTCAGATTTTTTGGATTTTTCCTTTCTTTTACGGGAGCAATCAAAATAAGACATCAAGAACAGCACGGCAACAAATCAGGCAATATATCATCCATGTCCATTTTAGAAATAAATTGACGAATCGTATCTCGCGTATGAGATCGGATTAGCCAATTTCAAATAAAATCGCGAATCATATCTCGAGCGTGAGATCGGATTGACGATTTTTTCATGCGATTGCGAGTCGTATTTCGAGCGTGAAATCGGACTGTCAATCATATGCACATTGCGAATTAGGAAAATTTCCTAATTCATCAGGGATCAAGAGATCTTTTGGATATGGCAATAACAAATAAATATTCAAAATAAGATTGCGATATTACGAATTAGGTGGCATCATGTATGGAAATCAGCTTAATCGAGAGTCTTACCTAATTCACGATGTCACGGGAGCGACATTTCCAAATTCGGATGGATGATGGGTCACGGGAATCACGGTGAGGAAGATCGTCTCATAGCAGCGGCTGCTCGTGGTGGCTTCACGCAAGTGCGATCAGAATTTCCACGATATTCGCTTGTATCGTGTTCTCCCTCGGTGAATTACCAAGTACTCTGGAAAATTGCTAAGCCTGGGGAGGAATAGTCAAAACGCATGCATGAGGAAAATTAAAGAGCACCAATAGAATCCTGCCATTGTCATGGCCAAAATTGGGACAACTCTTGGTTTGAAAATATCACAATTGCATGTGATGTTGCCGCCACTGGACACAACATTGAGACATACAATATTTGACTGGAGACAAGGACGTAGCTGTGGAAGCCTTGTAATGATCTGGAAACGTCAACGAGGGACGGACTTCGTCTCAGCTTCAAGAGCGACTCAAGGGCAGCTAGTGCGATGCTGCAATGTGGACTCGGCCAGGCACTTGGGCTCTTCTTGCTTGTGAATAATTCAAGTGCACTCCTTCAGTAATACTTCACCGCCACATTCACAGATCACACTTCTGGCACAGCTACATGCAATTGGGATTGTTCGGTGAAGCTGGGCTTAAGAATGCTTTTTCGACTCCAAACTGACATGTTCACACATCACTCTTTGCCGAGAATCCTTCAATTCATTGCCGTGAGTATGTGAATTTCGAGGCTAGTTAAAGCAGACGAGATTTCTGGTTGCGGTGAGTGACATCGCCAGACGAGGGAGGATTGGTCTGGTGCGGCGGTGAAGGTGCTTCGCTGGAATTGCAAGTCCAGCGACGAAGGTTTGTCGGTGTAGATCACGGTGACTAGCTATCACTGCTGGCACCGGGCGGCACCTAGAAGCCACCGGAGAAGCTTCGCCTGAAAAACCTGCAAAAGAAATATAAAGAGCAGCAGCGAGAAAATCACCACACTACTTGCGATGGGTGATGATTGGGTGTGACTGGAGCAAACGACAAAGCGTGAACGCAAGGCTTGCTGAGGGGTGGCTTCGCTGGTTGTCTGGATTCGCAGCGGTGATGATTGTCACCGCAAAGATTCACGAACTGGGAGAGGATGGTTAAGACATATGTCCCTGTGTTGATCGTTGTCGCTTCAACCTGTGGGCATCCGCCCCTCCTTTTCTGTTGTCGCCGCCTCTCACTCTCTACCTCTCGCTTCCTTCTCCTTCTCTACTCTCAATTTGTCCTTAGCAATGTCTTCTCTTGGTGGCCGTATGTATTGATACGTGTGGCCCTCAAAACTTCGTGGTTATTGATCACGGCTTGACAGGAAGTGAACGTTGTTGCTCTATCATCGGGGAGGATCACTGGAAAGCTGGACAATCGGCAGCAAGGTCGGTGTCAAGGTGCGGCCACGAACTCAGCGAAGTCACGGCCGGGAAGAGCTTTCGGCGGAGCTCCCTCTCCTCTCTCGATTCTCATGTGTTTTCTCTAGTGTGTTCTCTCCGACCCTCCCCTCTGCTGACCAAAAGGGTCCTCTTCTTTAATTGGGAACGACTAGAGCTGGTAAAAGGAAAGCCCAACATCCACTTTCCTTCTTCTGATCCTTGCATATCATGCATACATAAGCCGATTCTTCTTTATTTCCTGTTTCTTTTATTGACTGAATATTGCTTCAACTTCGAATCGTCAGAATCAAGTTTCGTCTTTATTTTATTTCATGATGCTCTTTGCCAATCTACCCCTTTCATTTTGTTTCCTTGTGACTTACCAAATCATCAATACTTTACTATTTTCTTTCCCCACTTTGTTATTTCCTTATACTTTCCAGACGACCCACTTTCTCTAGCCGACCTTTCCTTCTTTTTTTCACTCATCCACGTGAACATATACGAATTCTCAAGATCATCATAATATTGATTGTTATATTTCATAACTTGAAGTATCGCACGTGGAGAGCATACATCGATTTCAACCTCATTAAAGAAATAATGGGCCTACATGAGCAACAAGTTCAGCCGAATTTTTATCATTGTGGGCTTAGCTCAACTAGTTCAATTTAAGCTCAGAATCATCAAGTCAAACCCAACCGTCGTTGGTCCAATGCAAATAGAATAAAAAAAATGCTCCTAAAACTATATGTTATGCAATTAATAATTTTTTTAGGGTTAAAATAATCCTTGATTTTTTAATGTGATAAATGACTAAATAGATCGCCAAAATTTAGGTGTCAACAGTATTCTTGAATGACATGTCATTTGCATGGGTTTAAGAGTATCATGGATGCTGTTATTTAATGAGAGTTGCTTTTATTTTTGCTTTAATAAAGTTTAAATCTATGTTTGCTATGTTTAGTAATGTTTTGATATGTATTAACTTTCGACAAAAAAGAAAAGAAAAGATATGTATCAACTTTTGCATTTAATAAAATATTTATGAATGTATTGTTATTTTATTGAATACATATTGATAAAAATCTCAACGTATATAAAGCTTGAATGAAGCCTAGAGGCATCCAATTATTAACCTTGAGCATGTCTTGTTACACATAAAAAAAAAATGTTAATCGTAAGGATGAGACATATACGGGTTCATTAGATCATAAAGATTTTACACTTAAGATAAAAGAGTAGTGACTAACAAAAGAGATAACACATGAGGTATTATTCTCCATGAGAGGTATTATCCATTTGTCAAACTACCATATTAAATCCATATCAATAGACTTAAGAGCATTTGTAATCATGGAAGACTCTGTGTATATCCATGCAGTTACCGTCATGATTTGGTATTTGAGACTTTATGAATATGATTGACTATTAAGAATTATCTATAAATTAAGGTGCGTACAACAATACAATTTCAATTAATATTGTTTAAGTGGGAGAATGTAAGAGTTTTCCTAATGTGGGTTACATTAATTAATATTGTAATCTACTGTTTTATGGGATAAGTATAAGGTGAGATAGAATGTTTCTTAATTAATCTAATATAGGGCTGACTAATATGGGTCGAGTTGAGCCTAGCCTATAATAAAATGACTTGGATGGAAACTCTATAAATAGTGCTCAAGTCTCTCCTCTAACATTAAAACACAATTATCCTCACAAATGAGTGTTTACTAAGCGCTAAAGGTAAGGGACCGTTTCATTAAGCTAGTGATACAGAGGGCAATAAAGGATGAATTCTTGAGTTTGGATCGTCATTATTTCGCATTAAGAACGATAGTCCAAATTAGGTGCGTTAAATCTTTTTACTTGTTTATATGTGTTCTTAATTCTAACTATGGAGATATTGAGGTTGCGCTTTGGCGTCCTACAGAAATATCTTTTACCAAAAGGTCATTCATTATTTTATTTTTTTTCGTAAAAGAAGACAAGTTATGTGGTGATCTATATAAGAAATATCACAAAAGCACAATCAAATTGATAAATATACTTCAACATAATTCAATCAACATTTAAGTACAAAAAGATCTTATCAGAATTTAATCGATGACAATATTTGTTTGAAACAAATTGATAAAATATATCTAGAAACTACAACTATAATACAAAAATTGAAAGATAAAATGTATTATTTGTTTGTGTGGGGGCTCTACAATACACAAACATTAGTATTTGTAGTGTTCACGATATAACTACCCATAAGTCCAAAGTATTCAATTCCATATCTTCACGTCACCATAACCTCTCATCTATAGGTGGTTACTCCCTCAAAATCGAGCCTTGATCCTCCACATTTAATCATTGATGCTTTGAATTTCACCACAGTTGTTATCTTGTTAGATTCTACCCATGATCTATTATTGTGCTCCATTATCTTATCCACAAGTAGTTTCAAATTCGAGTATCATTATGCCTAAATTTAACACCCACTTTACTTGCAAAACACTTAGTTTTCAACTAGTTTCTCATTTGGCTATCTATCAACTCCTCTCAATTGGTATTATTATCGATCAGTTTTATCAAGATATTCGTTAACTAGCCACTGTCGTTTATTGATAGCTGATCACGGTCATCGATGAACATAAATATCAACCAAGACTCTTATTGTTATGGCCATCAATAAGGGCTAGCACAACCAATGCTTTACCAATAGCCACACCTCATCTAAGTCATCCATTTTGAATCACTTCCCACATGGCCCATTCTTAATTACTTCCCATTAGGGGTGAGTGGTTTCAAGTTTCATATAGGTTCCACTTAGAATTTGGAATCATGAACCTACCTGTTGGAACAAGTTCTTCATTTTTTGGAACTTGAAACTTGACATGCATACCTTAGAATGTGGAACTTATCCTATCACAAGTTTTAGGGTCGATTCTAAGGTTTACCTAGGTTTCGCGCATATTATTAAATGACCATAAAGACACAGAAAATATGAATATTAATAAAATAAATGTCTTAATCGTAAAATAAAAGCTCATACTAGTGTTTCTAAATTATGCACTCATCATTAAATGGCATGGAATATCGCAAGATCGTGCGAAACCATAAACAAAAAAAAAAAAAAAAAACATTAAAACTTGTTCAAAATTCTAGGTTACAGGTCATATAGGTTCCATATTTCAAGTTTCTCTAACTAAGAACCTGAAATCTATCTGTTGAAACAAATTTATCATTTTTTGGAACCTAAAATCTACTCTATATACCTTGGAACCTGAAACCTACATACTCTATTGGCCTAATTCTTAGATTCTAGGTTCTATCCTAGAATCATACTCACCCCTACTTCTCACATGGCAAGTTCAGTTGATTGAACTAGGGGTTTAGTGTAATTATTAGACAAATATAGATGATAATGAGCATATAAAAGATAACATATGTTAATTTATAGTGGTTTGGATCTATTTCTAAGCTTACAACCTTTCTTCCAAGTAACAACCTCAACATGAGCTAGAGTCCACTTTTACCACTAGTAATCCTTAAAAGAAGTTATAAACAATAGATCATACCATTAGAACACAAGTACTGCAACCATTATTGTACACTTCCTCTTACAACTGTTTACAATTCAAAAAGATCACAACAAAGAAATTCCAATCAGACAGTAGCACATATTAATCAATAGATATGATCATCACAGAACAAGCTTTCTCTATTTTCCGTCCAACCTCTTTCAACTTCGTTGCTCCTCTTCATATGGTCATCTTCAATTTACTTGTTGGAGATACTTTTGAGGAGTTTGGAACCATTTAGAGTTGATCAATGTTTTCGTTGAGGTCCGGTTTGCTTATATAACCTTTTCTTCGGACGGTAGCCTAGTTCCCAAAAATTGCTGCTATTTGTTAAATCATTATTTCTCTTACTGTTTAATCAAAACTGACAAAGTTGATTTGACTTATTTCCACTTCTTCTGCTACTCTCAGCCGGTCAACGGCTATTTTATACTCCTCGACGGTCATCTGCAAATGCATTTATTTATTAGCTAGCTCCTTCCAAGACTTAATTTTAGCACAAACAGATGCTTCTTATCAATTGACAATAGCACATGCATGCTCTTTATCTTGAATATGTTGGTGCTAACCACAATTAAACTGTGTGGAATGACTGGTGATTAATCATCTAGTTATCCTCCTGAATGTGTCAACTTCCAAAGATTATACATTGATGACAAATCGACCATGGTATTTCTAAATCCTCATGAACACTTCATCATATCTAACTTACTCTCCTCATGTCAAGATCCCCATACTTGTAACTCACCTTTGCTGATTTCATGGAGGCTATCGATGTCATCACAATCTTCCTAAAATCTTCACCGTGTCATTTCATCACACATCGACTTTGGTCATAAATATATTAGATCAATGACAGTGTTGGGATCATCAAAATTCCATATGGATGTTTTCCCCGACAATAATAAGGATTGCCAATCAATTAATGAATACTAATTTGTTGATTTTATCTTTAACATTCCAGTACCTTTTTATATGGATGGCCACGATTGCCTCCAGTTTTGGTACTTTTAAATTTTTGATCAATTCATATTTCCTATCCAAAATTCAGTACTTTCACACCCTTTGTTAATTTCTATATCGATCCACATTTCAAAAGGTTTATACTCGGCAACTTTTTGGCAAAACAAATATATATTTTTCAAATTTAAATGGAGCTACTTTAAAATGCAAGCTTTTCTTGTATGAGAGATGATTGACATAAGTTTGTAACACAGTCCCTTTCAAATTCCATGGCCATGACCGGGAACTTTTCTCGGGTACTTTCTAGGAAGATGGTGGTACGTTGAAAATCTTGGCTGATTCCTCTATCTTGGATGCGTGTAGAAGTTTGGTAAACATTGATTGTTCAAAAGCCGTCGAATGATTTATTAAAAATGAGATATGTTCACTAAAATCTTAAAACTTGTCATGAAAGTACAATTTAATCATAAAACTTATAAAAAGTATAATTAAATCATAAAACTTGTCAAATTAGTGCAATTAAATTCTAAAGTTAACATCGTCAATTTGACTAACAGAAAATGTTACCGTGGCATTTTTAAATTATTTTTTTCATGTGGCATTTTTATTATTTATTCAATCTATTTTTTTAAAATAGATTTAAAAACTAAAAAGGAAAAGTTAAAATTTATTTTAAAAACAAAGTTGTAAAAAAAAAAAAAAAAAAAGAAGAAGGAGAAGGAGAAAATGGCAAGGTCGCTTGTGGGCGTTTTCGCCTCCGCTGCCCATCATTGGAGGGATCAGCAATGGTCGTCGGGCATAGACAATGGTGATCAACCTTGG
Organism: Eucalyptus virginea; assembly: GCA_014182375.1. Taxonomy (NCBI): domain Eukaryota; kingdom Viridiplantae; phylum Streptophyta; class Magnoliopsida; order Myrtales; family Myrtaceae; genus Eucalyptus; species Eucalyptus virginea. The sequence continues at coordinate 17,459,086 of CM024517.1, read as the reverse complement.
GCAAGGGCGAGGATGAGGGCGCCTAGATGGGTGTGCCAGCCTTCATGGGGGCTGACGAGCATCTCCTGTCTTGGGTGAGGCCTCGCCGGTGACCTTCGCCAGGCTTGAGCAAGGCCTCATTAGCCCTTGCTTGGGGCTGGCGAGGTGTCGCCCCCTTCACCTAGATCTGGGGAGCCTTGTCGACCTCAAGCGAGGGCCGGCAACCATCGCTTGGGCCTAGCAAAGGTTGTCGGCCTTGGCTATGGGAGGGTTGGCGATCATTGCTGGCCCTTCCGGCAGTGGGTGGTGGTGATGAAAGTGTCCATCAACGACCTTGTTGTCGGCCTTGGCTAAGGGAGGGCTGGCAATCGTCGCTGGCCCTTCCGGCAGTGGGTGGTGGTGATGAAAGTATCCATCAACAACCTTGCCATGGGTGGTGGTGATGAAAGTGTCCATCGACGACCTTGCCATTTCTTCTTCTTCTTCTTCTTTAGGATTTGATTGCACCAATTCGACAAGTTTTACGACTTGATTATACTTTTTGTAAATTTTAGGACTCAATTGTAATTTTGTGACAAGTTTTAGGATTACCCATTAAAAAAAAGGGAGCACATCGTTTGTGCACTATCCTTCGGTCAGATTTGATCGTTATTCATTATGCTTAGTTTTTTCTCTTTTCTTTCTGGAATATTGTTTGTGAAAGTACAATGAAAAGCTCAAAACGCTGGATATTTCCAAATCGGTTTTCCTAGTCGACATTCTTTTATAGTTCTTAATTAGCCCTTTCACACTGTCATTGATGGGAAAAGAAACTGGGCATCGGCCGGCCACGTGTTCCCTAGTCCCTTTCGGGAGGGGAACACCCCGTCATTTCCTTGTACCACGCCCGGGATTGGTTACCCGGGGAAGGCATCGCGAGGATCAAGGTGGGATCCGAAGCTCCCTTTTCGGGAGTTTTGTGGCCGGAGAGCCCCGTGGGGGATTTTATCCCATTGTTTTACATCCTGGGAATCCCAAATTCAGGATGAAGTCTTTTAAGGACATGCTTAGGTCCATGGATTGAGATATTATCAACCCAACAACGTTTTCTTTCAAATTTGATCGGAGAAAACTATTTCTAATTACATTTCTGATTGACGAATTGCAGGTAATGAATATCTCCTGCATGTGAACTTAACTAAAGTTCATTAGGACTCTCATGATAGTGCTCCAGAGGGATGTCCATATTATAAATAGAAAATCAAGATTGAGTGATGTCCATTGTGACATCATAAGAATTCAACCCTATTCGGGTTATGATAAGGGGTTTTACTTTTATTAATGCACCATTGGTAGAGTTAGACTTTGAATTGGTTCATGAACTATTCAAAAGTATTAAAACTATTGGAAAAGACAATTTAGGATTTCGATTCGCACGACCAAAGAACTTAACCATGGATTGACAATTTGATCATAAGGATCAATGAGGGACAATCTTAAATCATTTCAAACCAATCCAAGAACGGTTATAGATCGATTCGATAATAGTATATAATCGGATTGCGGGTGATTCTGTACAATTATTATATTAATTATGAATGACCCTAAACTAATTCTAAATGATCGTGTGCTTTGAAACGAGTAATTGACCCCTCACGATTACATAACAATCGATGATCATCCATGGATTGAAAATGGCTTAAATGTGGATTGATATCGAATGACCGCAGGTTGAACTCACAAAACTCCTAATGGATGCCCATTGGATCAACCGTAAATTCTAATCCGTTTAAGGGTATCATACTTTAGAAGATTAAGAGACAACCATTAGACATTACTTAATAAAATTCCTTATTTATCGGTAAACCCCGAATTTTTGGATAAATGAAATTGTGCTGGAAATTAGAAGGCTAAAGGGGCCCACGAATTTGGAAAGACCCCATGGGCCACATTTCTTTTAAAATTCGGCCATCGGGGCCCATTAGGTAGAAATTACAGTTTTGCTCTTTAAGGCCCATTTTGAGCTCATTTAGTCCCATTAAGTTGTTAAGCCCAAATTGGATGAATCAAGCCTAAACCCAAGTTTATCAAGCCCAAAGACAACTAGGCCATTTTGGGCTTGGCCCATGTGCGTGAATTGAAGAGTACACGTGAATAGCAACCTAGCTTCTAGAAGGTTTTGACTTTTGTGACAAGATGGAGGGATGCAATTTCTTCTTGCTCCCCAAGTTGGAATGGAGGGCCAAGATGTGTTCTTGCTCTCCAAGTGATTAAGGGCGTGAATGATAACCATTCTAGCTAGAAATTGATTTTGGAAGAGAAATAAATGTTTTTTTTTATTTCTATTTCTAAATGAGTTTTTAAGCAAAAATAACCGTTTGATAACGATATAAAATTTATACTCCAAAAATAGAAATTCGTTTGGTAACGACAAAAAATTTCTTTCTTTCGGACAGTGGCATACCGACGACAATGGTGGATCGGTGATCAGCAACGACGGACCGGGGACGGGCGACTGGCGGCGACCGGCGACCGACGGACGGTGGTCAGCGGCAACGGATGGAGGACACGATAAGAAGAATTTTTATTTCTCATTTCTATTCCAAAAATAGAAAAGTAGAAAACTTTTATTTCTGATTTCTATTCCAAACCTATTTCTGGAACAAAAATCTATTTCGGAAATAGAAAAATAGAATAATTTTACCAAACGGATGTCTTTTCCAGAAACAAGTCTGGAATAGAAAAATTGTTTCTGGAACATAAATTACTAGTTGTCATGCACCCCCTAAAAGACTAACTTCTTCCTCAAGTTTTCCTCTTTTTCCCTCATTTCTCTCACTTTCTCTCTCTACCCCTCCCTTTGGACGAATTTTCTTCCATCTCTCCCCTTCATCTCATGCCCATTTCTCTCACTTTTCCCTCTTGGTTGTTGGTGGCTGTGAGCTACCATCCACCATTTTGCTCGCTAGGCCACCCTTGTTGCGAGATCTCATCGTGCCATCATTCCTGGCGGAGAAATTTTTTCCAAAGGAAACAGTCATAGGGGTAAGATTGGTGAATGATAACATATATGCCCTAATACATCATCCTCGGGATTTATACTAATAAATATACAGAGATAAGGGACAAATAATTTATCTTCCTCATCTTTAGGAAGAGATTTATTGTAATAACTCATGTAGAAATAAAACATGGCAGCTTGATAAAAAAGACAAAAAGAAAGAATGGTAACATCTGATATCAAATAATATTACCACAATAATAAGCTATGAAAAGTTTAACATGAGAAATACAATTTACCAGATTCTTCTGGATTTGTAGTCGAGCAATCTACTAGCTTTCCAGGAAGAGATGATGATCTCAGAACACTCTTTTGTCTCAGCAGCAACCATCCGATCATTCTGCATGTCACCAAATCATCATTTTTCAATAAATGACAATGCACCTAAAAGGATCCCACAACATGAGCTTCAAGAGGCTGCCTTATATGGCTGAGCGTTCATTCAAATGCATCGTCGTCGTCGTCAAGAAGAGGCTGACTAGTAGCTTGAGCAAGCTTTGCCTCATGCCTGCAAGCATAGTAGGTAGCTATCAAACGAGGAATACATTTTACTTACACAACGAGGAATACCAACATCACTTGAGCATTACCTTTTTATTAACAGAAAAAGCAGCATGAACTAAATCCCTTCCATAAGAAGATGCACTAACAGCCTCCTTTATCTTCTTTGATTCATCTTCAGATTTGACAAATGAAGTTATAAAGTCGATGGAACCAAGTGATGCCTTCAAACTTTTTGCCACCTCCACTTCCTTCCTATCGCAAACAGCCTAAGAACAGATACAAGGAAGAATTGCATGCATCAATGGCAGAAATTGAGGAACTCAATGTGTTGAAAATGTATAAAGACACTTCTCTAAGAACAAGCATTGTTGTCCCAACCAGTACAACCAGTCCGAATCCTAGCCCTAGCTGAAATCAACTAGAAGAATTAAGACATAAGCTAAGAACTCATTCAATTGGAATAAAGTTGCGATTTTGCCCCATTTAAGCCACAAAATGCACAGAACCCAACTCTATCAAACGATCTCTACTATAAATACCCCTCAGTTCAGACATGGAAGCCGAGGACACTTCACTTCTATGCAATTGCTCATCATCTTCCACCACCAAAAAAATGACTAACAACAGAGACAAGAAAAGAATCATTCTCATTGTTAGCAGAAGTCGAGGAACTCAATGTGTCATAAATGTATAAAAAAAAAACATGTCAGAAATGTATAAAAAAAACATCTTTAAGAACAAGCATTGCTGTCCCAACCAGTCCGAATCCTAGACCTGGCTAAAATCAACTAGAAGAATTAAGATACAAGCCAAGAACTCATTTAGTTGGAACGAATTTGTGATTTTCCCCCATTTAAGCCGCAAAATGGCAGAACCCAACTCTAATCAAACGATCTCTACTGCTAAAAACCCTCAGTTTGGACACGAAAGCTAAGGAAACGTCACTTCTCCTATGCAAATTATTCATCATCTTTCACCACCAGAATATAGACTAAGAACAATGACAAGAAAAAGAATCACACGCATCAATAGCAGTAGCAGAAATTGAGGAAACTAAACGAAGCACACGCTACCCAATAGTTATAAAAAGAATAAGGCGACAGGCCAAGAGAAAGACAGGGAACTCATGGAAGGGTTAGAGGGATCGGAGGGCCTGAAATGGCTGAAGTTGTGCTATTGAGGCAAAAATCGACACCCGGGAATTGGATTTTCGCGGGGTAAGGTTGAAGCTCGTCGACCTTCAAGGGAACAGCGGAGGCGAGCCTCGGAGGTGGGCGGTGGAGGCATCTCATAGGCAAGTGGCAAAGGCGGCTCAAAGGCGAGCAAGGAGGCAAGCGGCGAAGGTGGGTGACGAAGGGTAGCTGAAAAGGTTTTGTGTTTTTTAGGTTTCAAAAATGGGTTAAAATGTGTGACCCATTTTCGATCCATATGAATTCAAGTCAAAACATTTTGGACCCATTTTAATTGGGCCATTATATATTCATAACCCATATACAACCCATTAGTGAAAAATATGAGTCGAAAAATGGGTCATGGACCCTTTTTGTGACCCTAGTTCTCGCACATTGGCAATGAGTCCCAAGTCCTTACCGGACCTCCCTCAAGCCGTGTGCTACCGTTCCTTGGTTGTTCTAGCCTTGTCGTGGGCTACCGATCGCTGTCCAGCTACCATCGTGCCTTACCACCCTTCACTGTGAGCCGTCGCCACCCATGAGCCTTGCCACCAAACACTGTAGCCTAGTTTTGCAAGTGAATAGCTTCCTAACCCTTGATTAGGGTGGCAATTGTGCTAAGGAGTAGGATTATGATTAGTTTAACGTTAATGATAATTAGATTATGCGATAAGTGGATTAAAGTGATAAGTAGTGATGATAGGCTATCACAATAATCGATAAGTTGATGTGATAAGTTGTCGCAATAAGTGATAGTTAGATGTGATAAGCTATCGTGATAGAGTATCGTTAGATGGGATAAGTTATCGTTTTAAGCTATCATTGGAAGTGATAAGCTATCATTACAAGTTAACGTTAGATGCAATAACCTATCTTGATTGTAATAAGTGTATATTATGTTGTGACCTTTAATGTGATGTGGGATTACTAAATCCTAAGTTTAAGGATAGTAGATGCTTATGCAATCTCTAATTTTGAAAATGGTGAGTGTTCTTCACATTCTATGATTATAAGTAACGAAAGACTATTTTGAAAGGTAAATATGCTAAGGTTGTTTGATTTGATATTGTCATTGGAAGCGACTTGTGATGTTATTGGATGTGCTTGTTCTATGTGATGTTGTTTGGTATTAATGGCAATGTTTTATATATGTTCATTGGAATTAGTCTTTACACATATGTTCATTATTCATAGTCAATGCATGAGAACATCTCAAGCCTCTGAGACGGGATATACGATGGCTCTTGGACATGCGTGGATGACGCCAAGTCAAGTCTCTCTCTTGGATCAGCAATACTAAGGTGTATTGTTCCCGAATCAAGTTCAATACTAAATTGGTGATCATGTCACGACGAGTTGGTCATTTCTTGGTCTCAGTCCGACAATGAGATATATTGTTCCTGAGCTAAGTTTGGTATTAGGCCAATGATCATGTCATGACGGATTTTCCTTTCTTGGCCTTGGTGCAATTTTGAGGTGTATTGTTTTCGATTCAAATTAGACTTAGGTTGGTGCTTAACGTATCGTGTCAAACCACGGACTTTGTGCTGAGCATGTTTTATTGATATAATTTCAATAGATCATGAGACACACTCCGCTTGGCACAAGTGTGGCATGAAAATATATGAGTTGCATGAAACACGTGCGTGAATAAAATAACATATTAGTGACTTATATGGCACGTGCATGCTCGATTAATCCTGCCTATGAAATTGAGAAGTATATGGATTTATATGCTTGTGATAGGTCTCGAGGATAGCATGGTAGTATGAGATGCCATGATACTTTCAAGATGTCAACGTGTGTAAAGTGCATGAATGCTATAATCCGCACATGTGTGGCATGGCTATAAATGAGTACATGAGAAAAGTATATGAATTAAATGTCATTTTAGTGACTTATGTGGCACATGCATGTTTTTATTGACCTTGTTTAGGAATTGAGAAGCATGAGGAAGTCCTATAGGTCGATGATTGAGCCAGAAAGGTGCAAATAAGGTTGTGGATTTGTATGTCTTTGATTAGGGCACGAGAGATTTAGGTTGTTGCATGGTACATGGAATTATTGTTATTCATACTTGGATTATTAAATTGTGAATGTCATATGCTTAATAGAATGGTGCATTCATGTAGTGATTGTTATACTATAATTAGACACACGTGATAGAGTGTTGCATGTTGAGTGGCATAATTCCTGTTAATAGATAATGCAAAGTGAATGCTTTGCTATCGATCTGCCATCGATAGATAAATTGCATGTTTAGAGCATCTCCGAGGCAAAGAACCTTCCTACATGAGGTTTAGGGAGTTTACTCACTGAGTTTATCTCATACCTCGTTGTTTAAACCTTTTCAAGCCCTAATCATGGCTATCTAAGCCTGAGTCAAAGTACTTTGAGATGGACGCGTACTAGATGCATAAGGGATAACACTTTGCGAGGTCACCCTTGTAGAATAGGGATGTTTGGTGAATCCCAACCTCGATTTTTGGACAAGTATGAAGGAATCCGCTACGTGGACTTATAAATGGCTAAGTTTTTAATGTAAGGAAAGATTATGTTTGATGGTAGATGCAGATATATAAAAGTATGTTTTGATTGTGTGTCTTATATTATCCCTATTGTTTGTTAATGGTTGGGAGATGTTTATTCTGCTTCCGCTTGTATATAATCAAAAGATAAAATGAATAAGTTGGCGATGCGTTTTAGAATGTCGCAATCGAATGACCAAAGAGATCAAGAGATGCTGTGCGCTTGAGGTCCGGGGTGTGATATCCATGCTTATAACCCACTACTTGAAAGCATGGTTGGAGGAAGTTTTCTTTGTCCCACTACTTGAAAGCATGTATCCTAAATACATTTGTTCTTAGAATTGAACATTTTACCAAGAAAGGCAGAATGATTCAAAATCCCGGATAGAAAGTAGGCGTTAAATGTATGGCTTTGTTCATGCTCACAAATTTAGGCCCGTCACGAAAGGCCCAATGGTTAGTTGTTAAGACCAGCGGCAAAATGCACACGTCCTGATTTTAAAACTTCATGGGTTTGACTCAGAAATTCAGGGGAAAAGAAAGAGTTCCTTCAATTAATTCAGTTGTTTTTTTTTTTTTTTTTTTGTCGAACAATTCATTCAGTTTTACAAGCTTATATATGGACTGTCCCTGATAATTCAAATATAGGAACAAAGACGACGTGTTACTCCTTGTTTTTAGGAAATGGTTGGGGCCGAACAAAGATCCAAGTTCATGAATAGTGATGACATAAAATCTGCTAGCAGAAGAAAGTAATTTCCGCTCCAAATGACAATTACTATTTTCAACTCATTTTGAAACTTTTTGCCACAAATTGAAATTTTTCAATATATTTTTTTCTTAAAAAAACTACTTTAATGTATTTTTCAATAACATTACAATTTTTGGGAAAAATAGGTTCGTACATAGGGTTATGCTTTGCCCGTTGGAGTAAGGATTTGAATTTTAGAGGATGAGGGGGATGAAAAAATCTCTTGGATTGTGAGGGACATATCTAATTTTACCAAGTGTAGGGTACACTTTAACATAAGAGCATAAACAAATATAGAAATTAAATTAAATTTTGATTATTAGAAAGTTAATCTAATTAAAGCACCGAAAGGAAAAACCCTAGGTTTAGCATTGCGGCCATCGCTTTTGCCACAATGGCCGCGATTGAAGACGACCAGCATTGCGTTTGCATGGCTGTCGTTGCGATTGTTTAGAGTGATAAATCAAACCGATGGGGGGCGTAAAAACAAAAAAATAGTGGCGATGGTAGGTAAAGAAAGTTGAGATGGCATCGCTTAGGAAGTCCAACTAAAATTCATCGATCTGAGTCCGCAACAGAAAAAGAGGGCGGAAGAATCTCAAGCAACCACCAAGAAGACTACGCCCCCATCAAGCGTCGAAGGTATTGTAATATCTTCACAAGCAGCAAGCAATATCTCGTTGTTCTCGCTCTTGTGAGTTCTTCCTTATCTTTTTTTATCCAAGTCGGGCCTATCTTGCTTTTTACCTTGAATTTCTTATCATTCATTTTATCCCGAAATAACTTCATCTAACCAACCCAGAGGACGTCCCCAAACACCATATAATATAACAAATTATATTATTTGGACTATCAAGCGCAATGTAAAGGGTTTTGCTAGTCTTATTACTTGCACATTTCAATGAATTGCTTTATGGATGATTTGTGTTTAGAATTAAAATAATTTTTAGGTTATATATTTCATAAAAACTATAAACACTAATTTTATAAATAAGAAAAGCTAAGTGAATCTGGTCAACTAGCGTTCTGGAACATTGACTAAGCAATCCATATTTCAATTTTTTCATTAATTGGTTACCCATCTCACTATAACAATTAATGCATAACATTAGGTAATGTTTCTTCAATTAATCACTTAAACCATAGGAAAATCAAATATCGATAGCCGTCTTCTAATAATTGAATTATTCTAGATAAGATATGTCTAACAAGTGCCTGAAAATAGTGTTTTTTTTTTTTTTTTGGCATAAAAGAGAAACAACGAGTCAAATTGGATGCGTCGCCGGAAGTATTTTAAGGGAAAAGAAATATAATATTGGGGGACACGAGCAACGGCTAGTTAGGGTGTTTGCCGTTGGACGCTCGTTCAGGCAGCAGCACGCTCTCCGAGTAAAAAAGTCCCCTCCTCTCTCTCTCTCTCTCTCTCTCTCTGCGGCTACCGCTTGCTTTGCTTGCCTTCTCCATTATTGCATCAGTAAGCTGGAGACCCACGACAAGCACGACACCGCCGTCATTTCTCACCCGCTAGGCATCGCAAAATCGCGCCGGCAGAGGAAACAGAGACAACATTCGAGGGGGGCAACGAGCCGTGTCTTCTGTTTTCGCGCCTGTGTGTTCCCTGAAGTGATTGGGAGGAAAAAATGTCGAAAATCGTCAACATCTTCAAAAAGAAAACGTCCCCCAAAGGTAGCATTTTGAATTTTCCCCCTTTTCTTTCCCTCTGCTTTGGGCTAGGATTATTCTTCTATTAGGGTTAAGGGTTTTGACCGATGGCTCAGATCCTCAAAATGGCACATTCGGAACTGTCCCTGATTTCTTGTTCGAGAAATTATTCTTCAAATGTCTGTGTTTTTGTCAACTTTTTTCAAGTGCATTTGTGGATTTTTCATCTGGGCTACGTGTAATTAGTAATTTCTCTGCTAGGAACTTTGAGTATTTTGGACTCCCAGGTTATCTCCCTTAGCTTGAAGCTTGTGTGTTTTTTTGGCCTCTCTGCTCTCTTTTTTCGTCTGAATGTTCAATGCTATGGTGACTTCCGCTTCTTTGTCTTTGCGTTCTTTAACAGAGGCCCTCAGGACCAGCAAGAGAGAAATGGCAGTTGCCACGCGAGGTATTTCTGCTTTTTCTCTGTAGTTTCTCGTGCACCAGGTGTTGCACATGGGAATCTAGTAGGTCGATACAAGATACGTCGTATATGCTAGAAGTACTAGTGTAATTGGTGCACTGCTGTTTATTATGGAAAATTGCAAGAAAAAAGGGGGGTCTTTGCTGTTCCGGCCAAGACTGAACCAACTTGATTTGATCTGGGCCCATTCATGGCTTTTCTGGTCAGGCCTGAACCTTTTTTAGAAACTTGGCCTATGAATATTCAACCTACAAGTGGATACAGGAATGAACAAATTGAGACTTGAAATCCAAAACTTGTAATTGGCTGAAAGCAGGTCTTTACTATTGAAAGTGCTTACGAACTTCACTAAGGCTGTAAAAATTATTTCTTCTTTTTTGTGTGGTGAAATAATGGTATTGTGAGTTATTTGGACAAAAAAAAAGGAAAATAAAAGGAACAGACAACTATTCAGCTGTGATTGGTGCATGGACTTGCCTTTGAGGCTATTAGATACCAGTTGATTTCTCACAGATCAAGTTTTATTACGGGCAATAATCGATGTACAGATGTTTTTGCTCCCCATATTCTTCTAAATTGATAAAATAGGAGCAAGCATGTTCTTGTGAAACCTCAGTTGTCTCAGTCACAAGGAGTTTTGCAGGTAGACAGAGTAAGAATATTAGATCAATACATTTGATAGTTCCACTTTTGCCTGGAAATTTTGCACAATAACTGCACCCCTCTTCTCGCTCATGTTCTTCAGTACATATCGTTAGCCATCTCTTTTCATTTATCAGGTATTGAACGAGAGATAGCATCTCTTCAATTGGAGGTATATTCCTGCTACTTGCCAATTATGAATTTGCCGTGCGTATTCTCTTGCTAAATCTTGTATCTGCTAATGAGCTTTCAGGAGAAAAAGTTGGTGGCAGAGATTAAGAAAACAGCCAAGACTGGCAACGAGGCAAGTTTTTTTTCCTATCAAAATACCAGACATTTGCTAATTTAACTATCAGCTCATTTATCATTATTTCTTAATTCAATTATTTTGACTTAAGTGAACTTGTTATGATGGATTATGAGCTGAAAATCGACTATATAAACGTGGTAATATTACAGCATTTATGCCTATTAATGCGATAGAAGATATACTAAGGACAGTAAGCTGGATCTTCTGATTATTGAGTTAGAAAAATCAATTTGTACTTCTTTACTAATATCATCCAGGCTGTAAGTATCATGACTACTTAGCTCCGAAATTATATGTGGGAAGTGTGATTCACAATACACCGACTGCACTCCACAAGAGGGACTGGTGTTTGATGTTCATACTTTGAGTGGTCAAACTGCTTGCATGGAGTACTTTCCACTATTTACGTGAGGGTAGTTTCTGGTTTTACATTCCTGCAATTTTGAATGATCAAACTGCTTGCATGGAGTACCTTTTTCTCTTTACTTCAGAGGATAGTTGCTGTATTTACTTATGCTGGAATTTCAAATATAATGAAACTGTAAGTTGGTACACACAGTGCTGGTTTCTGCTTTAATCAGTTCTCATTGCACAAATTGAATCACTTCATTTTTCCAAGGGAATAAATTACCCTTGGACTTTTTGATGTACTTGAAATATTGTTATTCCAGAGATTCATTTGCACCACATTCACTGTAGGACTTTGTGATATTGATTTACATCTTCATTGAACACTTTTACTTTGACCTTTTGCCTTATTGTATTTTTGCAGCGTTCCAAATTTGATTTTTAAAATGGGAAGTTTTTCATTTAGACTGAATTATGTCTCTCAACTTGTGCTCCAAACCGTTTGAAGTTCTAAAAGAATTAAAATGAACACACTTACAAGTAAATTAAATGATTTGAAAGCTCCTAAAAGCGCAAGATCAAGCATCAGGTGTGTTTGCAAATTTTCAATTCACTATGGTTCCTTACTTAAAATTTTTGCAAGTTCACGTTGATAATGTCTATGACAAACATTTCTTTTGGCATTTGGCAATTCAATATGAAGAGAGGGAAAAGGAAAATGTCAAATGTTTATCTCAGTTTTCTTGTATAATTAGGAGAGTTTTATGGTTGATGAGATTATTAATTAATTAGCAATCGATTTTTTCTACAATGGTCAATTGGAATTTTCTTTATGGCCATAGATTACAATGAAACAAATCATTGATTAATTTGTATGACCATTGAGGGATAAGTGTACGCAATACTTATTCAAGCTGTGTTGGCCATAGCTTATGTGAAATGCAAAGCATTTTCACCTTTCCTTCTTTACAACTTTCCTCTTTTATTTCAGCCATCAATTAAAATATAAATCTTAGCTATGGGTTTGGATAGAGAAATTACTGAGCAACAGTAATATGTGGTAAATTCAGAATATTTAATTCCAACATGCATCAATTTTGTTTATCTGATTCTATGTATATATTTAATTGCGAATGTGTATGCCCACTTCTCTAAATGGTTGGTCTGCAAGGTATATCATTGAACATGTGCACTACTATTGAACATGTGCACTACTTTTTCCTTTCTGCAGATGAGAAAGTTCTAATAATTGTGATAATCTCTCTCTCTCTGAGCTTGCATGCTCTGTCTGCCTATCTGTGTGTCTGCTCAAATTGAGCTGTATGTATGACTTTCTTTTATGATAACAATGTATTGTGGCTTCAGTAATGCAGAGATGGTGTGAGAACCTCTGTCAAATTAAGGTCATATAATTGCAAGATGCCCAGAGTCTAGATATTTTACTTCTGACAGAAACTGGTTCATGTATTAAAGGTGTAAAAGCTAATTAACCTAGATAACTGGCTGTTCTCTCCCTCTCCATTGGGCACATTTGTTTATTTAAATCTATAATCTGTATAGTGTGTTTAATAAATATAAGCAGCATTGCTCTCTGTATTGCTGGAAACTTCCTTAATTGTACAGATTAGTGAGGACTGCTGCCAAGTTCTCCTTGTTGATTTGCAAGCTAGCTTCCTTGAGTCCACAGAGCTGCCCATGAGCTAATCTTTTGTTGCATAAAGTTATTATCTAACAGCATGGTCATCTTATTTATAATTTTATTTGTCTTTTTTGGTGAACAATCATCTCCATGGAACCAGGCAGCAACTAGAATTTTAGCTCGCCAACTTGTGCGTCTGCGACAACAGATAACTAACCTGCAAGGAAGTCGTGCTCAAATCAGAGGGGTGGCGACTCATACTCAGGTAATAACTCTTGTCTATCTCTTACATATATTACAACTGGTGAGGAGAATTTTCATTTTAACATTTTAACTCTCTTACTTTCACGTCATTTAGGCATTACATGCCAGCACATCTATATCTAATGGAATGAAAGGTGCAACAAAAGCAATGGTCGCAATGAACAAGGTATGAATATTAGCTGTCCAGTAAGTGCTATTATAATGCTACTAGAATGTCCAACTAGAAGATGTGTGGGCCATATATACTAGCCTTTCTTCAGTGAAAAACATGTGGAATTTTGACCTAGTGATATGCGGTGGTTGATCGTCAGAGAAGTCTTGACTTTTGGAATTTCTCCTTAAAATGAAACTATGTATCAGTTCAGAGCTTTTGATTTCTTGTCCTTCTCTAGATGCAAGATGAGATTTTCAGAGTTAGTACAGTTTTTTTTGTTTTTTGTTTTTTTTTTTTTTCCATTATCATTTAGTCTTTGTTTCCTCAAAACACAAAAGCACACACCTACTTGTTTGAGCCGGTATCTAAATCTCCTGCTTGTACCTTCCAGCAAATGGTTCCTGCAAAACAAGCCAAAGTGATCAAAGAATTTCAGAAACAGTCAGCACAACTGGATATGACGGTAATGCTTTTGGTTCTTTGCCTATTATTCTTGTTTCCTTTTAACTTGAGGATGTATCAAATGACGTACAGCAGAGTAATTTTAAGGAATTTAGCACGGATTTGTGCACTTGTGTCATTTTTGGAGTAATAGTGGCATTGACTCCCAGCGTGGATTTTGAATGAGTAATATGTAGGCTTTTCAAATGATGATTTTTGGATTTCTTTCCTTAAACATCTTAGTTTGTGTCTGTATATTTTCACAATGATTTGTTCATTCTCATCTTTTCCCAATAGATTGAGATGATGTCAGAGTCTATAGATGAGACCTTAGACAAGGATGAGGCTGAAGAGGAAACAGAGGAGCTGACTAATCAGGTAATTTATTTTCCTTTGCTATTACTCCTCTCAAAGCCTATTGGTTGTCTCACTAATTTCACCTGTTTCCCTGTAGGTACTTGATGAAATTGGCGTTGATATCGCTTCACAGGTTGGTCTTCTAGACAATGTCCACAAACCTAAGCTCCTATATCATTGTTTTGTTATTGAAAGGAACTCAATTTCTTCCCTCTTTTTTGTTCCTAACAGCTGTCTTCAGCTCCTAAGGGCCGCATCTCATCAAAGAAAGTGGAGACTGTTGTGACTAGGTTAGTATATATTTCCCCAAAACTGTTTATTATGAAGACAAAGTACTAACAAGCTGAAACTTTGCATTAGATGTTGTAATTTTTTTTTTTTGCTTTTTCTTAATCTTTCCTCCCTTATGGAGCTAATGGGTTCTCAAATTTGAAGATACAATAATTTCTTCATAATTTCTCCTTGTTCTTTTTTAAATGCTTGGTATGCGCCAATGCCAGCACAAGCCAAACAAGAACACTTAAATATAAAAAGAATGACAGTTTCTGATTTTTCCTAATCAGTTATCCTATTCGGTACTAATCAATTTAATACACTGATTAGTATAAAATGACGTGCCTGATTTACCAAAGAAAAGTAGTATCAACATACTGTTACACTTAATTTCTCTGACTAATTTTGTTTTCCTGCAATGCAGTTCTGAATCTCCAGATGTGGAGGATCTGGAGAAGAGGTTGGCTTCTCTTCGGCGTATTTGATCCTGCACAAAGTTTCTGTAAAGGTTCTCGAGACAAATCATGAGTCTTTAATCGATGTAGAGATGATCATCATAAAAACTAATTACTATATTGTCTTACTTCCCATGATTGGAAACTTTCCTGTAGTGTTGTTCATTCTAGAGATGCAACGATGCAAATTCTTGTAAGGTTTTACATCTCAATACTGTAAGATTGCTGTTCAGCCTACGGTATGATGTAGAACTCTGTTAATATGCATCAGAAGTATCGTTGTTTAAAATAATGTTGATAATGTGCAGATTGTTAATTTGTCGTATCTGTCGATTAAGTATCATTTCATCATAAGCTTTAGATGCGTGGGGGCCCAAAGTGGTTAACTCTCTAAGCGCAGGAGAATTCCTACATTAGGCAATTTGTGTGTTACACCTTTTCATATTTTCAGCAATATTTAAATTTACCGAATGAATTGGGGTCCAAGTCATTATAACTTGATTTTACTTTGTTCTGATCAAAGTAGATAACGCGATTTAATATTTGATAAAGTGTATTTTAGTCAATAAGGATATTGCTCAACATTACCTGGTACGTGTTTTGCACGGGCAGATATTGTTCGACATGTTTTTATAAATGAAGTAAGTTAGGATTGTTTTTATGCTATTTAGGGTTGTTTTTCCATTGACCGTAGAAAGCACCAAATAAATCATTCGTCCAAGCTGAACAAACAAAAGCCTGCTAAGAAAGCACCAAATGAAAGAAGATTTTGATTACTATTAGCTTTACAACTGCAATTTTACTTCTGTTTCAAAGTACGTGGATTTTCTTATTATTAAATGTCCTTTTTAAAAATTAATTTGTTTTCATTTTTTTTTTTGTGAAATGGTTATCAAATAAGTATTTCCATAATGATTGATTATATCTAAATGAAATATAAATATGCTATGTTTCAAATGACTCATTATTTCTTCATTTTTTATTTTGAAAATGTTAATTTTATTGTAATAGTTAAATCTATAAAATAAATTTAATTTGCATAAAAAATTAAGCTTTATACAAAATTATGCATATTATTGAACGTAAAGAGATATTTCTTATTTTAATTGTGATAATACCGGGAACAGTACATTTTGGGTGATGATAACATAAATTTATTTCAAGATATTTACACTTTATCTATCTTATTTATATCTTCTTTAATCAACATATGTTTTTTTTTTTTTTTTTGGTTAATACCTTTAAAAACCTCAAACTAGTACATTTGTGACAAATTTACCCAAAACTATTTTTTGGATTATGAAAGACCCCAAATTGGTACACTTGTGACAAATTTACCCCAACTAATCATAAAAAACCTTAAATTTGTATATTTATGATAAATTTACCCAAAAATAATTTATTCGACTGCAAAAAACCCTAAAGTAGTAAATTTGTGACAAATATACCATCCGCTAAATTGAATTAATACCACCAAAAAAAAAAACACAAAAATTGTAAACTTTGACAAATTGAGCATATACCAGTCAACTGTCACATGTCATTTAACTTAATAATTTGACAGTAAAATTTAACAAAAACTAACAGGGGATAAATTTATCACAAGTGTGCCAGTTCGGAGTTCTTGGCGCTCGTGTTGTGCTGATAGCAAGATTTATAATTGAGAGAACGTATAATGATAGATCACCACTACCAACAAAATAAAGGGATTGTCATATTGTCTAGTTAAATTGTGATTTTAATTTTTGTACTTTATAAATTTTAGTACAATTTTAAAATGAAATGTTAATTTTACTGCAATATTAAAGTAACAGGATTTATTTTATTTTATTTTATTTTATTTTGAGCAAATGCCAAATAAATTAACTGTGACAATTTTAATAGGAACGTATGAACTTGGCTTTCATCCAATTACTTACCTTTTTACAGTTTCAGCTATATTTTGTTGAAAAGACTTATTTTTTCATTCTTTCTTATAAAAAGTAAAATAACTATATTCAACAAATTAAAATCGTTAATGAAAAGCCAAATATTTCTTCTCTGATTTTTAATACATTTGTTAGTGGAGTACATAGTGAAGAAAATAATCTTTTGACAAAATTTTTGCTCAAGAAAATGATTACTTGTGAGGACACTGATTTTTTTTCGGGATTTAGAAGATGCCCTCAAGAATTGGACGAGGGGTTTGAGAGACACCAATCATGCGAATCACACGGATGAACAAGTCCCCCTGAAAGTGATGCTTTTGAGGACCCTTTAATAATTTTTACAGAAAATTTGGAAACTAGCAGAATTTTAGCTTAATGGACGAGAATGAAATGAGTTCTGAGTATCGTCCAAGTTATGACCTCTAATGTTTTGGCTCGATTGAGGATGTTTTTATCGTGCTCCGAAATTCCCAGCAGGCACATTTGTACAAGGACGATGGTCTGGGCCTTCGAATGCGGCCCAGAATTTCCGGCCCAGACTTTAGGATGGGCTTGGGCCTCCAATGTTTTGGGAGATGGATTTGTATATTCTTCTTCTTGTGTTCGGTCTTATGTTTAAGGCTTGGGCCTTAAATATCGTATGACCATGTCTATCCTAGGCCCGGTCCACATCATTTGGCCCCTATTCTTAAGGTCGGTGCTGTCAAGTTTTAGACTTGAAAATTAGACACTTAGTTTGGACTAAGGTTTGACCAAGATTGACAAAAGATATTACTTGATTACAAGTTCGATCAAATGAGAGCTTTCTGGTGATATCCAATTTGTCCAAACCAAATGGCGAGCTTTGCCCAATTGTGAAGGAAATTATCGATAGACAAGAAAGACCATCAAATCAAATTCATGCGAAAGAAAAACGAAAAGAGTTTAGAAGCTCCAGGGTACAAAAGCTCATTTGGGCAAAAAGAGGTGAGAACGCTCTAGGCTACAAACGCTCATCCTAGCATAAAGAAATAGGAAATTGAAAATGCTATGGGCTACCTCATCCGAACAGGAAGAAGTGAGAAACATTCCCGGCTAGAAAAGCTCCTGGGCATGAAGAAATGAAAATGCTTTGGCCTGCGAAAGCTCAACCGAGCAGGGAGAAAAGAATAAAATGCTCAGATTTGCCCTTGACTACTCACCATCGGGTACGAATAAGTTTCTGAGCTATCTGGGCTCCTCACAACCCGACCATAGAAAGCCTGTGGAGTTCTTCCGCGTTAGGATTTTTTTTTTTTTTCCTTTTTTGGGTCTAATCCGCGTTAGGATTTGACTTGGTGCCTTTGGAGTTCTTCCACCAAGGCAAAGGTTGTAAAGAGTTCTTCCTCTGAAGTACCTGTTAAAGACGTAATAGTTGCCCCGTGGAGTTCTTCCATTAGGGTAAAGCTCCAAGGAGCTCCTCCTCTAGAGTATCAAAATTCGAACGGTTGTTATGGAGTTCCTCCAACGGGATGGACATTCTTCATGGGTCCTCCTTTCATTTGGCACTTGAAACTCTTAATATTTCCAGAGCCAGGTCGTAAAAGCGGCGATTTCTTTATTTGCTTTTGCGTAACAAAATATTTTATTGGTCTCTGATGCGTGATGGGGTGAGTGATTCCAGAACGGAAATTTTTCAGAGGGGAATTTTGTGGTTAAGTGTATAGAGTATGTATATGGTGAAAAAACAAAGGGGAATAAAAAAAGATAGAACGATCTCCTCCCAAAGTATAAAGGCCACGTCATCAACCGAGGATGAGGATCGAGATCTACGAAGTTCACCACTAAGGCCTAAAGCTTCCACCAGCCAAGGATAAAGGACTTCGGGATAGGAGAAGCTCACCTCAGCACCAAGGAGTAATTTACGCTCCAAGGATAAAGAGAGATCGAAAGGAGTTATCCATTCTCCGAAGGAGTTCACTCAAGCAGAGGAAATTTCACCATTTTCATTGATCAATTTCGTATCTCCCATACATTGGATAGTTTTCCCCTATTTATAGGAGGATTTTAGCCTTAGGAAATATTAAAAACAAACTTTTAATGACCTAGGAACTTAAACCTTCGACTCTTGAGCTACATAAAAATAAAAACACCTAGGAACTTAAGAAAAGCCTTTATTAACATGGGAAATAAATGCCTTTAGCTTTCCGTATTCTTGAACTATATTCTCGAACCTTTGGCTTTCCATATTCTTGAACCGCATTCGCGAACCTTTAGCCTTCCCAAAATTCGTACTCCTCCCTTGACCAGAAAATAATCCTTCTGAAACT
This sequence comes from Eucalyptus virginea, assembly GCA_014182375.1. Taxonomy (NCBI): domain Eukaryota; kingdom Viridiplantae; phylum Streptophyta; class Magnoliopsida; order Myrtales; family Myrtaceae; genus Eucalyptus; species Eucalyptus virginea. The sequence goes on along the minus strand of CM024517.1, from coordinate 17,439,888 downwards.
TCATCAATTGGTCATACAAGACATCTAAAATGCTTTTCCAATGTATATAAAAAAAAAAATTATCGTTGGTTAGTGCCAAATCTTATCCACATGCGCACTCATATCTTTTAATATGGGATAAGGTACCTCTTAGTTTGTTTTATGAACAAACTACCAACAATCCCACATTTTTTTTTTTTTGATAATCGAGGAACCACCAGAGATCATCCTTCGGGGATCACATGACCCTTCAGTGCTCGGTAGCACCCTCTAGCCTTGCCGCAAGCTGCTATTTAGATGTAAAACCTTAGTGGGACCCCCACTTAAGTCATAGAAATGCAACGAGAGTGTTCAAACTCTTGCCCTCGGCGATGAGGGAGAGCACTCACACCAACCGCGTTGCCCATGGGTGGGTAATCCCACACTTTGTTTTTTGTTTTGTTTTTTTTTTTTTTGGATACCTAGGGAACCCCGTACAGCCGGTAGCTGGCGAGTAAACCCTGGGGCGACGCTAGCGGAGGACCCACCACCTCGACGTCACGCTTAAGATCCCGTGCATCTTGCGGGATTTGAACCCCTCCATCCTGGGTAGATGTCATGAGGACTCTTATCCAGCTAGGTCACCGCAGGCAGTGGTTCCCACACTTTGTTTGTAAAACAAAATTACAAAAATAAAATGTTAAAAATATATGGTCAAAATTTCCATGAGATTAATATACATATATAAAGGCTCTTTCGAGTTAAACTTTTATTTAGTGCAAGTATCTCAAAATTCTATCAAAGTGACAAGTAACTCAATTTTAAACTTTTAAATAATAGAATCGGATATATCGCATGTATACTAACTCTTGTTAAAACTCTTGTTTCAGCGAGAAGTCTTATGTAACTCAGCGTGCTTGATTTTGTTTCATGAGCTCTCTAAAAAGTAACCCTAACTTTTGTAAGAAGCGGCATCATTTTTAAGCTCATATACATGAAGTATCTACCATATGTTTCCGTAACTATTAACACATTACAAATTTGTATTATATTTCATCAAAAATTCAATTCAACCTATAAAACGTAACGGATACTGACTTTTTATATTAGGACTACGTTAATATCAAATAATTACATTTAGTAATATGTTCTTACCCATTAAACCTTTCACTCTATAAAAAAGTCGAGTAAGGGTTTTAGCCCCATTTCTTGTGAGGTTATTTTTACCATGTCTTTTGATAAAGCCTTTATCAAAGGATTAGCTAGATTATTGCTTGACCTCATGTAGACAATTATTATGCTACTATTTTTAATCAATTGTCTTACATATTCATCTCTTAGACTAATGTGTCTAGAATTACCATTATAGATGCTACTATAAGTTCTTGCCAAAGTAATTTAACTATCATAATGGATAGAAATAGGAGGCATAGGACTATGCCATAATTTGATATTCAACAATAAATTCCTAATCCATTCAGTATCATTCTCAATTGTCGCTAAAGCAACGAATTTGAATTCTATCGTTGAGTGAGTTATATATATGTTTGTTTCTTGATTGCCCAAAATACATCACCTCCACCTAGTGTGAAAATCCATCCAGAAGTGGAATGTTCATCTCCCATACTTGTAATTTAACAAGTGGATAATTATTATAGAACAATCTAAGTTTTTAGTTCTCTTAAAGATAATAAAAAATTCTGGTAATAGTTCTCCAATATTCTATACTTGGATTACTAGTATGTCTTCTTAACTTGCACACATAATAAGTTATATCAAGTCTAGTATAATGCATCACATACATTAAAGATCATATAGCACTCACATATTCAAGTTGTGCTACTGCTCTACCAGTATTATAATTAATATAATACCATAATTAAATGGAGTATTCAATTCCTTGAAACTAAGATGTTGAAATTTATTTAACATTTTTTCAACTTAATTACCTTGACTCAAGGAATAAGCCCAGCTATTTTTTTTTTTTTTAAAACTTTAATACCTAATTATTTACTTTACCCAAACCCTTCATTTTAAACATAAAGGTTAGATACTTCTCAGTGCGACATCTTGGTTGTGGCTCAACTGAACCATGTGCCTTAAGTACCTAGCTTCCCCACCGTGCCACTTCGCCGAGCCTCCTCTGCCATCTAACCTGCCATCGCACCTCACCGTGCCATGCCACCTTGGCACCACATCAGCACCACCGCCACCTCGCCACCGCGTCATGCCACCTTGCACGCCACCAAGATACCTACATCGCCACCTCAGCCAGACCATGCCACTTTAGCCCTTTCGCACGACACCTCTTCCCCTAAGCTGGCGCACTTTGATGCTGCCGAATCAACCAGTAACTGCAAGAGAGATGGGGACGACAAGATTGAAATCAGCGATTCTCTCACATCATCATCTTTACTGTTCCCTCATTTCCTATCTTGCTCGACCTCCACTCTTTTTCTCTTGCTATTTCGTGCAAGATCGTAGCTCTTATGCCGCAAACTCTCATTGGCGACGCACCCTCACCCTGCCAGCCGGTCATGCTGCCTGTCTTGTTCTCCCATGCTTTCTCGGCCTAAAGTGGCACGCCTAAAGACTAGCCACGAGTCGGGATTTCGGGACTCCGCAAAACAATGCGACAACACATGTAGGAATTGAGACAAGTATACTGTCCTCCATTCTATGCTATGTAAGTTGATTGTTGCTCAACGAGGTTGAATTCCTCGGATTTCCGTTGATTTCGTATACATTCGTGTTAATTAGCGATTTTGGAAAACATACATAAGCATTGTTGATTTCATGGTTTATTGGGTTCGTGAATGTGTTGTTGAGGTGTTGGTTGTTGAGGTTTATGCGAGTTTGAAGTTGAATGACACGAATAATAGATGAAACCCGGAGACATCGCTGCTTACAGGTTCGGGTCACTATAGACCCACAATTTTGCCAATTTTGTGGCAATTTATGTAATTCGAATTTTCTTGGGGCTTTCTTCACAAAAGTTGCTCCTTATTCTTCATTCTATAACATATTTTAATTTCAGATTTTTCAGACTTCACCTGATGATTTTATATTTGAAAAACATATGAGGTTCAAATCAGTTTTTCAAGCACTGATACCGACCTTCACACAATTATGATTTTCTATAGAATTTTCGGCAAGAAATTTGGACAAGTGTTCCTCATGAAAGTTATAAAATACATCTTAAACTATAACATATAAAATTTCCATGATTTTTAGACCTCATTTCACTGGTAATACGTCTGTCCTTTTGGCGTCCTGAGTTCAGGAATTTAAGCTTGTTTTTGGTTCAGTTTGATTAAATTTTATTAAGTCGTACAAGCTGAATTGAGTCTTAAATTCTTCACAAAAATGTTCCTCTGGGTCTTGCCTAAGTCATGTTAAACTTTTGTAATTTTTAGAACTGATTTGCTTAGCAAATGCTAGTGAATCCCAAAGGCATGTAAACGGCCCTTTTTGGGACAATTTTGGGATTTTAGATAAAATTTACTTGCAACTTGCCTTTTAAGACTGGTATTGCTGACTAACTAGTTTTGTACCATTTCTATGATTTATAAATGGATAAAGGATGATTGGTTCTGAACTTGAGTTGTTTCCTATGCAATAGCAAAGTGAATGACATTTTTAAATTGAATTATTGAATTGATGTACTATGATGTGAGTGTGGTGAATGCTGTTGGTCTCCATGACAATGGATGCCTTGGGTTGTATAGGAATGTCTGGAAGGGTAATTAGGTTCCTCCGGATGCTTGGGAGGTAGCATGGTCTTTAGATGTCCTCACGATGCTAGAATAGGTGCGAGATGCCTAGAGGGATAACTGGGTTTCTTTGGATGCCTGGGGGTGTAACACGGCTCCCCTAGATGTTTTCGCAGTGCCGTGTAGGTGCAAGATGCCTGAGGGGGTAACGGGATTCCCTCGGAAGATGGTGCCAACTGAGTTTTCAAGCAAATGTGATTATTGATGCTTTCAAGTTCTATTTGAGTTATTGGTTTACTGATTTTAGAGAAATTACTTTTCTAATCGACCCATATGTGGATTTTGAAAAAGGTTCTCAGACAAGTTGATTTTAAAATACTCTCACAAATTTTATATTTGGAGTTTCCTCACATGTACAATGATTGATTTATGTAGTATAGACTAGTTGACAATCTACTTGTTAAGTTTAGACTCACTTGTTGTTGACTATTCCTTTTTAGATTTGTAGCCATGCCAATCTTGCTTACTTCCCCCTCAACTAGTTGTGGTGTCCTCATCAACTTCTCGAGCCACTTCACCAATTTTGTGGATCTCGATTTTCTAGACATAATGTTTGTGAAGTGCATATCCATCCTGACTGTCGATATCGGATCCCCAACGGGCCTTATACTTCTAGGGTTTGTCGTCGTATATGCCCGTATCAGTGGGCGTTTGGTGGGACCTCTCCCACTCCCCAACGACGATGACAATAGCAATGGGGTAGAGCGAGACGAGGACAAGATGAAGGAGTAGCATTATTAGGAAAACCAGGCGGTGATTTTTGGGACGTATTGTGGATGGGAGACATGTGACACTAGACATATGTGGTATCTAGGTTGGGATGATGCAGCTGGTGGAGTTTTTGGCATGGTTCGGAGTAGTGTATGTTTTTGCTGATCCTTTAGTGTACCTCGACCTTGTCACCTAAAGTGCATAAATGAGAAATAAAATGAGATTGCCTGGTTTACATTTTTGTGTGTTTTCCTTTGAATTTTTATGTCCTAGGTTGTTCTTTGTCCGTACGCACTTTCACATGCAAAAAAAGTGGAAGAACATATCAATTGCATTAGCAGTGACATGGTGGGGGCGTCACACTTAGTCTCAACAATTCCAATCGTGTTTGTTCCAAATATAAGCATATCATCAACATACAAGCACACTAAGACACCATAGTCTTAAGTAAATTTAAAGTATATACACTTAGTGTTCGGGATAGACCTCTCGGACAATTTCTACAAGGTGAGCACATAAATTGTTGGAAAATATGGCTTCGAACACTCATAACTATTTTTTCTCATCATAGTGATAAATGTACAAACAAGTAAACTGAAAGTTATAGTGTCATCTCGAGTATGCTTGTCAAACTGGTAGGTTTGGTCGAAAATAATTCCACCAAAATTAACCCATTTACATGCTATTTAAATTTAGCGATCCATACTTGATCAACTTGAAATCCATTTTTAGCAATTTTTCTCTTTAAACTGTTGCCTTTTACAGAATGGATGGCTCAATGGGTTGGCTCCTCTAATTAACAAGAGCTTGGTGATCAAGTTGTGGATGGGGGCGGAACTCTCGAAATGTTTAATAATTGTTAGCATAGAAAAGTAAAAAAATAAAAATAAAAGTAGTAATTTTTTATTAGAGAGATAAGTGGATGATAGCCCATCAGTGTCACAAGAGTGACGGAGAGGCATCAAGCACTCATTTAATTCTGGAAACTGGGTTACTTCTTTGATTGGTTTCTACTTTCTAGGGTTGTAGCAATAACTAGGAAAAAAATTACAAACTTAATTTCATTTTGGCCATAGATCACAAACTTAATTACGAAAAAAGATCTGGTAGAGCTTCTGTTGGCTGCTCAAATTTGTTAATTCTGATGTCTTACTCGACTTAAAATTGATAAAAGTCCAAATATTAAAAATTACAAACTTACTAACTTTAAATATTTCTACTATGACTTTTGCTGTAACTTAAATGCTATTTGTTTTAGTAATAGCAACACCTAATCTACACAATTTAAAGCATCGATAAATTCAGCTTGAGCTATAACAATCCAACTAAACTTGAAAATCCAAATTAAAATTTTAAAGTATAATGAATTTATTATATTAATCTTTTTGCCTCACTATTTTTTTGGTACAACCCTATTTTTTTAGCATGCTTGCCAACTTTCAATTCAAAATAATTTAACCATTTATGTATTGTGTCTAAGTTCAACAAAGGCCAAAAAGAGACCTGTTGGAGTGTATTTATTTTCACTTATTTGGTAAAAATACATGTATGGGCTAGTAATTTGACTTTTATTATATTTACTACAGTTAAAAATGTTTTCGCTAGTACACTACAGAAGAATTGAATTTTTCATTTAAGAATCGTGTTTCCTTCTTGTTGGTTTCTTTTTTTCTTTTTTCTAAGTGCAGAGAACAATGTAATTGAAACTCCTTTTCTCCTTCAAACCAGAGGGAAAAAATGAATGATAGAAACAGCTCTGTCACTCCATTAAAAATGACGGAGCCGTGACATAATCATTTCTCATTGCCCAATAATTAAGAATTTTGCATCAAGATTCTTTTCCAAATTTGCCCCGTGTCTATCCACCCGGTGGCTTATACTATTTAAAAGGTAATTTGTGGTAAAAAAAGGCAGCCTTATTCACAATAAATAACAGTGCTGTTGCCTTAGTGATTGACAAATAATAACGCGAATGGTAAATTTCAGTATAATTTGACTTATTAGTGATATTCTAAGTGATTGACAAATGCGATACTCGCCAAAGCGGCGTCGTATATCAACAAGTTTTCGCACGATCGAGTAAGTATTTCACTGACCCACAAGAGGAATTGGTCACAACAGCCAGTTTTCAGGGCCACGAAAGAAAAACGGCGCTCATGGGCCGGACAGCGTGGAATTGGGCCCAAACGGCTAAACACGAAGAGTAGCGGTAACGCAGAAGAAGCGTGTTTAGGTTTTTATGTTTGTGTTTAGTGGGGGGAGAGACTTTGGTGTCGTGTCGCTCCTCTGACTTTGGTTGGTTGGTCTCCTCGTAGATTTCCGTTAAAACTGCGTGCGTTTGGGCGGGTTCCTTCCTCCTTTCCCTTGACCCTCCCCTTCACTCAATCACTTATCTCTCTCTCTCTCTCTCTCTCTCTTCAAAGAACGTAACTGATAAATCTGAAGAGAACGAGATTCAAAACTTCCCCAGTTTAGAGAAGGAGTCCTCAGCCTACCAAAATTCGTTCTTGTTATTACTCTTCCTTTCCCTTTCTGGATTACCCACTTGGAAACAAAAAGATCACAGGCTGTTTTATTTATTTTTATTTTTGGAAGTTTCAGAACAAAGAAAAAAAAGAGAGAGGAGGTTTTATCAGGGAGAAAAGAAAGGGCAGATAACAACACACGGGCTCCACAAGTTTGTGTGCCTCCCTAGGATCCACGCCCTCCTTGAAAGGTAATCCCTTTGCTCTATATGGTAATTATTTGATTGATGTAATCTCTTGCGCTCATCGTTGCGCTGTTCAATCTGTGCCTGTTTTTTTTTTTGTCTCCAATTTCTGCCAATTATATGTTTTGTCTAGGTTTTTCTTTTGTCAACATTTGTTCAATTCATGTGGGGTTGCCAGTTTAATTGGTACTAATTAAATGTCTTTTTGTTTAGTCTCTTCATATTATCTTTTTATTAAAAATAATCACCCTTTTGTTTTCTGTGAATTTGATTGTCTGTTTGCTATTTATTTGTAATCTAGAATGTTATGACCACCTGTATTCTGTTTTAATTCTAGGGTTTCGTGTCCGCCGCAGCCTGATCTTAATCAATTGGAGAAGGAATAGTTTCAAGACGATTGTTTGCGCGTTTCTTTTGGTAAAGGTCCTTAATTATATCTGGTGTGAGAAAGAAGACTTTTATGTGGGAACGATTGTTGAAGATTTAGGGTTGTTCTGAGCCAATGGCAAAGTTCAAGTCTGCGACAGAATCTCATCCTAAAGAGGTCAGATTTCACAATATTGTCGATGGGTTTGTTCATGGTTCATGTCCTGTACATCAAGATTTCATTTTTGCTGGTCCTCTCTGATAAATTCGCCATTCCAGCATTTCTTTACCATATGTTCTGCTGTCCTTAATAGATCCTTGTAACCCTAACTTTTGAAGCCCTCAAATATGATCTATGTTATCACAGGATTCAACGTTGTGTCAAATCTGTGGTTATAGTGTCTTTGTTAGTTGATTCTTTAGATTTATTTCTTGATTGTCTTCCTCAATTTATTTCTTGGTACTATGTTTGTGATCAACTTCCAAGTATCTCTTCTTTGAGATACTCTAAATCTTTCCCAGGATCACTTCAGTGAATATCAAACAGCCTATGCATCTTGTTGGCATAGTTCAATATGACCTTTTAATGTAAACATATTAGACTGATGGTTTTTAAAGATCACAATTTCAATTTGATACCTTACAGTGATGATAAGTAAAATTGAACATCCATAACCGCATAAAAAAGGTTTATAGCTCATTTTCTTGTTCAGTAATTTTCAAGTAGGGCATCTTGTCTTGGATTTTGGAGCAAATCTATCTATGATGAGTGAAGCTATGAAAAATAATTTTCTCAAAGTCCTGGATTATTGAGATAAAAAGGGTTTGTATGACCATTCTGCAATACAACTATTGCAGATGTCAGCGAGGTGGGATCCTGCTGAAGCATGCCGACCTATCATTGATGATGCTCCTGTATTTTACCCAACAGCAGAGGTAACCCTTGTGCTTGGCAATCTGAGTATCATGTCTATGTGGTTGGGCATTGGTGATCACAGTGCCATGTTCTTAGTGTTGTTAAAAGTGTGGAAACTTTGTTTACACTTCCAAATGATCATCAGGAATTTGAAGATACACTTGCATACATATCAAAGATACGTCATCAAGCAGAATCATATGGCATATGCCGGATAGTCCCACCAGCTTCCTGGATTCCTCCCTGCCGTCTTAAAGAGAAGGATGTATGGGAACATTCAAAATTCTCCACCAGAATCCAGCAAATTGATTTGCTCCAAAATAGGGAGCCCATGAGAAAGAAAAGAAGCCGAAAGAGGAAGAGGAAGAGGCACTCCAGTAGAGGGACTGGCAAAGCGAATCCTTACTCTGAGTTGAAACCTAATTCTACTTCAGACTGTGATGAGAAGTTTGGCTTCCAGACTGGACCCGATTTCACTCTTGCAGAGTTCGAAAAACATGCTGCTGGCTTCAAAGAATGTTATTTTGGATTTAAGGATGCTAAGAGTTTTCAAAGAACTAATGTGCTGACTGAGTCAAACCAAAGATGGGAACCCTCTGTAGAGGACATTGAGGGTGAATACTGGCGGATAGTAGAGCAAGCAACGGATGAAGTTGAGGTATGGATCGAGATTTTCATCTCTTCCTTTCACGGCTTGATCATGGGTTTTCTTGAGATAAAAACTGATGTTGGTGTTTTCATTTATTGTGCCACAGATATTTTATGGGGCTGATTTAGAAGCAGGTGCATTTGGAAGTGGATTTCCCAAAGCAGCTTCCACCGAGAATGGAGGAAGCTCAGATCAGTATGTACATTCAGGATGGAACCTGAATAACTTCCCTCGCTTGTCAGGCTCAGTACTATCTTTTGAGGAAAGTGACATATCAGGGGTTTTAGTGCCGTGGCTCTATGTTGGAATGTGCTTTTCATCATTTTGTTGGGTATGTCCTGATGCCCCATCTAAGAATCTTGTGTAGGGAGACATTTGTAGATCTTCAATTGGTCAGTGGTATATATACTCCGTCTTTTGTTCTTCTTTGGTTTTCAGCTTGTTATTCGCTGTGTGCCACATTGTTTAACTTCTTTGGAAAGTGCAATTGTTTTATGAAGTGGTTTAGACATTTACGCGGCCATGAACTAGCATAATTTTACATGTGGTCTCTACAGGGAAGCATTACAAAAATGTTATTTTAGTGGCTACCACACTATTACTATTGAAGAGTGAGGTGGAGCTTTTTCTGCCTCAGAAAGATCCATTTCTCGTATATTTAGTGAAGCCATCTATGTCCTTCTATGCTGTAATGATTGAATCTACACCCAGAGCTCATTGAATTTATTTGGTCAGTCTTTTCATTGGATAATTCTCCCCTTCAGAGGTTCCTGTTTTTTCAAGGAAATTGAAGCATGAAACATGACTTTACTTTTATATACAAACTGATAAAATGTTGAATCAGGGCAATAATGTATCTAGGAATTAGAACTCGATGAAGTGCGGAGTCTGGTTGGTCAGTGATTGTTACTGAAAATAAAATGACCGTGTACCATATTGATTGGTATTTTTGCAGATTTGGATCTATTTGAGGAAATGTGAACCCAAATTTAAACTTGCGAGCAACTTTAAGTGGCTACTTTGAAAGATTCGACTTTAAGATACAGTAGGCTAATAGAATACTTGACCAGAAATTGGCAGAAATTTCAAAGAATATTGTCCTTGGATCTTGTTGAAGACTCTTTTACTAATTAAAGTACAATGTCATAAGAGAATTCATGTAGCTGACCGTACTAAGTAAAAGATGTTGGTAGTTGTTCTGTTGGTACATCCTTCGCCATATTACTTTTTCGTTAAGGCTTTCACTGTCAATTATATATGGCTTCACTATGTAAATCATTTTGATATTGAAGTGTGCAGCCAATCTTTTGGTGAGAAACTTAAGAAGCTGCTTCGCTCATCGAAAAGAGGAACTTCTTTTGGGACTTCTGAATGTCTCTCAAGAGAAGGGCTTCATTTTACCAGAGATTCACCATTCTGTTGAGCAATTGAACAATCCTATAGCATATATAATCTAAGATGGACTGATACAGCCATGAAATACTTTTTTCAAGACCTTATTCTGCATTTGCTATTTCAATGGTGGGAATGCAGAATTGACGGATTATGACTTGTGCTGATCCTGGCTGATCTTTGTAAATTCTTGTTTCTTGTTTCATTTAATTGTTCTTTTTAAAAGATGACTACTGCATAATTGCTTACTTTTTCCAGTTCATGCTATCTGATGGTGTCATTGATATTTCTTTCTCCCCAATTTTTTACCGAACAGCATGTAGAGGACCACCACCTCTATTCTCTTAACTACCTCCACTTTGGCGATGCAAAAGTATGGTATGGAGTACCTGGAAGCAGTGCTTCCATGCTGGAGAAAACTATGAAAATGTATCTACCAGATTTGTTTGAAGAGCAACCAGATTTACTGAATGAATTGGCAAGTAGTTCTTTTCTTTTCTATATGATTTGTTGTCAACTGTAGCAGTTTAATAGGTTGTATGTGCCACTAGTAAAACATACAGGTTATTTCTTGCTGTTATCTTTTTATTTCTTCTAAGAATCTGTTTAAGCACTTGGTAGCGTTGAAATAGTCTTGCTCATTTTGTGTTATGTTCCATCTACTGACATCGGTAGTGCAGTAAGCTTTTCAGATGGTGTATAGTATTTTTTAGCTGGTTTTCACAGCATTTATTGTATGTTCTGATGTTTATGCTTGTGCAGGTCACTCAGCTATCTCCATCCATTTTAAGGGATGAAGGGGTACCAGTATATCGTGTCGTCCAGCAAGCTGGGGAGTTTGTTCTTACTTTTCCGAGAGCTTACCATGCCGGGTTTAATTGTGGGTTTAACTGCGCAGAAGCAGTGAATGTAGCTCCTGTTGACTGGTTAGGGCATGGACAAAATGCAGTGGAGCTTTATAGCACACAGCATAGGAAAACATCAATATCTCATGACAAACTGCTGTTTAGAGCAGCTAGGGCAGCTGTGCAAGATCTTTGGAAACAATCACTCTTAAAGGAGACTCCAGTGAATTTGAAGTGGAACACTGTTTGTGGGAAAGAAGGGGTTCTTACCAGAGCTATAAAGGTACTCTCTCTTTTTGGATTGTTTACTTAGAGCCTCTTCTTTTTTGCAATACTTTATCCAATCTTGTATTCTTCAATTTACACGTGGATGCATCCTTATAGTTGGATTGATTCTCATGTGCTTGTCTGTTTCCCTTGTTTTTCTCTTTTCACAGACAAGAGTGGAGATGGAGGAAGAACGAGTAAAGTCCCTTCCAAATTGTGTGAAATTGCAAAAAATGGGGGTTGACTTTGATTTGAATGATGAGAGAGAATGTTTTACATGCTTTTATGACTTGCATTTATCTGCCATCAGCTGCAAGTGCTCCCCTGAGCGATATGCATGTCTCAGACATGCAGATTTCTCATGCTCGTGTGAAGGAGACAATAAGTATGTCCTCCTCCGCTACACCATCTATGAACTTAAGAGGTTAACTGAAGCTTTGGAAGGTGGATCAGATGCTATGGTAGAATGGGCAGGAAAAGACGATGACTGGGTTTCTGTTACTGGTACTGGAGCTACTCTGGGTATCGATAGGCATGTAAGTGGAATTAAGAGCTCCAAACCTAATGAAAGTTCACTGTGTTCCTTGAAAGTAGTATTATCGGAGTCCCAGCGAGATATTCTGAACCTAAGAGCATCTCCCATGAAATGTGAAGATAGTGATAACCACAATAAAGTTCTCTCGAGGAATGATGATAAATATAATTACAGCATTGATTTGAACATTGGCATTAAGCCTGATGAAGGAGAGAACAACACTCTGGAAGTCACTGGGGGTATCAGAAGTTTGGAGGATACTTGTGTATCGGTTTGTTGCGAGGAGAGAAAAACCATCCCGCATGCAATCAAAAGATCATTGGATATGCAGCTTGTTAGAGATTCCAAGTCGTTAGAAGCATGTGCAATTTCTGAGGGCAATCTTCCTATGTCTGCCATGAATAATTGGAATACAAGCTCACATGATGATTGCAAATTATTTGGGGTTAATCTTTTGTTTCCCAATCAACATCCTGCTGTTCTCTCCAGTAATTTGCTTACCAGTAAACCTGTGGATAGTTCCAGAGTGAAGCGCTCTAGTTATCCCATTAAGGAGTTTACAGCTTGTGTTGAACCCATTCATTTCGGTTCCATTATTGCAGGAAAATGTTGGTGCTCAAAACAGGCCATTTTCCCCGAAGGTACACTATATCTGTGAAAAATTCCAAGAAAACATGACCCTATTTTTATTTGTTTTTGGCTTGATGACTTATTTTTAATAGCCCTTACTCGTTGACTTTTGAGCAGGATATAAAAGTCGGGTTGATTTCTTCAGTGTGCTAAACCCTGGAAAGATTTGTGGCTATATATCAGAAGTTGTGGATGCAGGGCTACTTGGCCCTATCTTTAAGGTTTGTTTTCCCTCAACTTTTTGAAAGGAGAATTTTACCTTTGACACTTGTTAATTACCTACTCTCAATCTGCAGTATGGGATAATTGATTGAAAATACAGCATAGATGTACCTGTTGGAAATTCTGCTGTCCATATCTACTAAATAATAAGTAGAAGATGTGTTGTGGACCTTTTCCTGCTTAATGGCAATGTTCTTTAATGAGCATCTGAAAATTTTCTGTCAAAATATTTTTTTAATGTATGAGAATTCTTTTTTGGTTGAAGCAAGAAAGTAGTTTTGCTTTTTCTCCACTTGATAGCCCGTTTTTTAGGATATCTCACTAAAGTCGCTCTAATTGGAAATCAAATGAATTACTAGAATGACATTGAAAGGATTACTTTGTTGGACATCCTCAAGTGGGGCTTAAGGAACTTTTCCATTAGAATTGAAACTTGCAATTATATGCTGACAAATCACATGTTTACTTAGATCATTGCTGAAAGTTAGAAAATAGCATCTTCTTAATACAAAGCATTTGATATCATGGTCTAAGCATTTTGCATTCCTTTTAGTTTAATGTCCATATTCTTATTCTTTTTCTGTATATTTCAGGTCACCCTAGAAGAATGTCCAAGTGTAACCTTTGCTGATACTTCAGCAGAGAAGTGCTGGGAATCGGTAGTGCAACGCCTAAACCAAGAAATTCTTCGACAGAGCAGCTTAGGGGTGCAAGGACAGCTTCCTCCTTTTCACATGCAGAGGGTCAATGGCCTTGAAATGTTTGGGTTTCTTTCCCCAAATATCATCCAGGTAAGACAATCTAAGAGGAATTTCCAAACAATACAACTCCATAAGTAATTAACTTGACGTTTGGTATCTTGGGCTTTATCTGCCAATTAGGATTTTCTTTGACGGAACGTGATGCCTGACCCATTATTATAAGACCATGTAGCTTGAGGATAAGCATTATGGTTGCACCAAGCTTCAAGAGGCCTCTTACTTTTTGGCAGCAATAAGTCAACATTTTTTCCCCAGTCATACTTCTGAAGATGCTCATACTTTGCATGCACGGCCATAATTTATGGGACTAAATATAATGGTACTTAAATAGGCAAAGTTTAACCTGCAACAGCTGTAGCGTTAATTCTCTTTCTATCATTTGTCATTTCTCTTTTAGGATAATGACTGCCCTTGGGATGCTTATTAATCAAGCAAAAAGTAATGTTTGCAGTTTCAAATGCATTGCATACCTCATGTTATTTGGAATCAATACTTTGAAAAATATTTCTTATTGAGGACTTCTAACCAATCCCTTGGGGGCACTCATTAACGATACTATTTTCTTATACAATATATACTAACTATGCAATTTCTTTTATGTTAATATAATAATGAAAAGGAAGGCAATGCTAAAGAGTCATAAGTATTTGAGTTCGAATGGTCAAATGAATGTGGACAACATTTACAGCACCTAATCTACTCATCGATGGCATAACCTTGCATGGAGCCCTATTGACCTGCTTATTCTATCATAGTTAGAGCAACAGCTTTTCAAAAATTTGGGCCAACATAACATGGGGTAGCTGGAAACACCTGTTTACACAGGCTTTCACTGCAAATCATTCTTCATCTTTCTCCTGAAAAGGGAAAAAGGATTGTATATATTGAAACGTCATCTAACTAAAGGAAAAGAAAATAAAACCAACAACCACCTCCACCAGTGCACCATACACTCAGCTTTGCCGATCTGCCACCCACTTGTGAAGCTTAAATAATGCATAGGCTTCTTATAGAGTATATCAGCCATGCCTTTTTTTAGATTTAACAGGAGGAGGATATGAGGCACGTGCACCATTGTGATAATGATTTTTAAATTTGTGGTCATATTTTACTACCCTTCTCAGGTTATCGAGGCTCTGGACCCAGATCATCTATGTGGAGAATACTGGAGTAACAAGTGCAACGAAACTGCATCTTTTGGCGACATTGGTCGGCATCAATAAATTGCAATTTTGGTTTAAGTCAGAGTTGTAGTTGCAGAGAATTTTGGTTGTACATTGATAAAACAGGAGCAGAGGAATTCAGCTAAAGAAGGTTTTTCTTCCTATTGACAAGAGAAGGTATGACAGATCCTATAAGGCTTGTTAGGAAGAGGCCATCACAGAAGAACCGAAGTAGAGAATAAGATGTTTCGCAATAAGTGCTGATAGGAAGCAGCGTTGATGACATTCATCTAGGAAATTTCAAGGGAGTGTGGAATAAATTAGGGAAAGGGGAGACAAAAGGTAGAGTTCTAACCATTTTTTCTCATTAATGTAGGCTTTGTTTTCACTCATATGCTTATCTCTAGGCATATTCTTTTTAGTGGGCAGTAGGGAGAATAGGAGCGCTCCGCACATGTGAGATGTGCGCGTTTTTTCAAAGTGCCATTGCCTAGACTTGAGTATCAATTTAGGATGCCAATTGACAAGCACTTTTGTATATCATTGAATTTGCATCATTCAAAAGTTTATTGTATACTTTGCCTTTTGTGCACATTGTGTCTTCTGCCTAGCATGCATCCACTTTGATTGTTTCCTGCCTATATTTCCTTTGTTTCACGGTGTCAAGAAAAGCAAGCTGAGTTTAATTTGAAGGAAGCTCCAAATATGGTACACCAATATAAAATCATTTTGATGGTGTCCACTGTTCCTCCTCCACAAGCACCTTTGACAGGATAATGTGTAAAGAAGATTTTGTGTTTCAGTGTCATCATCGTGTCGTGTGGGTTGTGGCACATCTGCTTAGACCTGTATGATGACGATGTGTTTATCAACTTGTGGTAATTTTTCAAAACCCAAAATAACCCGTAAAACATGTTGATGCCATATTGTGAGTTAATAATGACTACGTATTGGCTTTTATATGTAAGTATGTATGTTGCAATGTGTATGAACACATGTTTGAAAGTCTACAAACATGTCGAGTTAACATGAATAACCAATTTAAATTACGACATACGAGTTAGCCGTTTACCATTACAGGCTCAATCAGAGAAAACTTAGGTATTGTGCATGTGTTGCCTGAGCGAATTACCCATGCCAGATGGTGTGATTCTGAGTCTCTCTCATCTGTCCGGCTTGCCCAAATACTTCTTGGCCAGGCAAATTGGTTTGTAAGGTCGTTAGGCTTCGTTATGCAATCGTGTTTTCATCTAAATGTTGATGAATGCAACTGTCTTGCTCGTTCCTTGGTATCGTGCTGTACATATCCTAGAAAGACTAGAGCTGTACGGTCCAATTTTCTTACTCCCCCAGGGGAGCCTCCAGGGTGGTTCGACACGCCTGGGCTGGAGAATTATGACCAGTGGACTTGGGCGGGCATGGGTTTCCTCTTGGTTGGCAAAAAGGGTAAAAATTAAGACTAGTCGAGGTTGTCCATGGAGGTCTGTGCGAAGAACGTCTTATAGAGAGAGACTGCAGAGAGAGGACACAGCAACGCTGTGGACGAAGGGGAGAGGGAGAGGGAGAGAGAGACGAGCTCAGACAACGGTGGAGGGGGGTCGATGACGGGCGAGGTTAGAGTTTGCAGCGTATTTTGGGTCTTGGAGTGTTCCAAATGGAGGGCATTTGGTCCTTTCGTAATCCTGTCCACGATTACAAAACATCCATTTTCTAAAGCAAAATTTTAAAAAATGGAATCAGAGCGAAAAGTAGGGTATAGTTCTAGTATTTTCCCAATTTCTCCTAGTATTTTCCCAATTTCTCAGTACCATTTGATATAACAACATCGTAGAGGAGTACCAGAGAAATGAACTCTGCGATTCTTCATTGATCTTCAAGAGATTTTGATAGGGAGTCAAATAAAAGAATTCAAATGGCTTGCTAACAACAAGAGAAGATGCTGGCCGACCGATGAGCGTATTAGAGAAGATGCCCGACAATTCTTGGATACAAGTTCACGTGAAAAGAAGTCCCTCCCAATCTTGAACCCAAGAAAACCAAGCCAAGAACGGACGTAAGAACCACCGCGATGAACTTAGCGCTGCATGTGGCGAGGAGACGTGCGCCGGCCAACCAATTCCTCAATCGGCAGAATCACTGCCGCTGTTGTAGCACCACCCCATGCGAGTCGCATGAACTGAATATATGTAAGTTGTGCTACTGATTAACATAGAGAACTACAACTCGTTGGGATTGACACAGTAATATTAACTTGGGTTTATCTATGGGCTCTCTCCATTTTTCCCTTCACTGTCAAAAATTCACCCATATGGAGTTGAAAAAGAAGAATGAACAAGAAGAGAATGTATATCCGAAATGCATAGACAGTCGCCACTTAGAAGAAACTATTCTTTGTGACCAAAGAAGATTTACACGTCTCCACTTTCTTGATTACAACCACGCTAGCGAACTCGGAAAGAACACGGCATCTTTCCTTCTTGATCTCCCTACTCAGAAATCAAATGTTAATGGACTTCGTATGATCACGGGATTTACAGAAAGAAAAGCACCGATCATACGTGTTTCCCCTAGCCTCAATGGTTCGACAAGAACTAGATAGGAACAGCGAATATTAATGGAGAAAATGACCTCGCGCGTAGCCCCACAATCGTTTGCTCTTCAAGTCTGCAACTTTCAAAACCCATCAACAAGAGACCGAGAAATCCCTTACAATTTTGAACCCAAGATTACCAAGCCAAGAACGGACGTAACAACCACCGCCATGCCCTCAGTGCTGCATGCGGCATGGGACATGCGCTGGCCAGTCGCTTCCTGAAGCGGCAAGAATGCCGCTGCAGTCGGAGTATCACCTGTAGCATGCTGCAGCAGTGGCGGAGAAAGCCCGCGCGCAGCACCGCCACCCCCGTAGACTGTGTAGTTGAGGAACCCAGCGACGCCATGCACGATGAGGCCGTCGGAGGAGAAGAGGTCGGGCTCAATGAGAGGGATGCCGTCGACGGTGAAGTTGGATGGAGAGCCACCTGTGATGAGGATGGAGTTGTTGGGCAGGAAGGTCGGCAGGCGAGAGCCTGTGCGGAAGAGCTTGAGTTGCGAGAAGGCGAGGCGTTGAGGGACCATGTGGTAGAGGAGAGAGGGAGGGTCCATGGGGAGCACAGAGACGGCAGCGTCATTGCCGGCAGGGACGAAGAGCGTGGCCGAGATGGAAAGGGTCGAGGGGTTGAAGGCGGGGAGGACAGATGCCCAGTTGCCAAAGTCGCTGGAGCCGAGTAAGGCATCGAGGATGTTGCTGACTTGCTGGAGACAACAGGTGCCGCCGTCCGTGGGCGTTGCGGCGGGTATGACAGTTGGATATGGTGATGGAGAGGCTGACATGGCGGCAGTGGTTAGGAGGACGCAGTAGAGAAAGAGGAGTTGGAATGTGTTGGCCATGATCGATCGATCGATCGAAAGAGGACGTCTGGTTCTTGAAATGTCGAACTGAAGTTGCAACCGAATGATCTTCGGCGACTTGAAAGTAATCTTTGAGTAGTGACTCCCTTGAAAAGGCTATATAAAAGTTGCGACTAGTAATATAGCTCTTGCACTGCACTACTTCTAGCATTCGCGTCATCGAGTACGAATAATTTCATATTTCGATCGATTGCCAAAACTTTAATTTGCGTATAATTCCCTAATCTATGAGATTAGTAACATATCTTATTAACTTGGGATTTACCTTTTTTATTTTAATCAGAAAATAGACTTTTCATTAAACTGGTTCAAAGGTGGAAAGGTCCAATAGATGGGCTTCAGAACATAACAATTGTCAAAGAGCTAGAGGAGGGGAGGAAACCCCAATTCTGAGATAAAGCATTTTTTCGAAGGGCTTTAGCCACCAAATCCGTGATCAAATTGGCCTCTCTAAAATCAATTAGATACTTGAACATTAGACAAAATTGACCAAAATTCCCTTACACTTCTTGATAGGCACGTGAAGGGAACTGGTGAGGGCTTGTAAGTGCGTTGTCCAAGACCAAACAATCGGTCTCTACCTCGACAACGTCATTTAGAGGGGAGAGAGAGTACGATTTGGGGCTCCACCTTATTCTTTCTGAGGGGAGAGAGTGTAAATTCAGGGCTTCGACCACCTAATGAGTTTTCTCGCATATATACTTTACACGGGATTGAGTAACTTTAGTACTAAAATAGAAAATTTGTTTGTTCTTACGAAATGCAAATTATTATCAGTGGTGAAAAATTAATTTAGAAGGCCACCATATAGATTCAAAATCAAGTTTGGTAATAAAGTTTCAATATACATTCATCTAATAATAGCTTATGTGAAGCATTATTTTTTACCCTTGCACATTATCAACGAATATTACGGAACTTTATGAATGTAACATCGCGAGATAGGCTAATGGGTTAATGAATGGATTTCTACGTCTAAAGTAGAGGCAAGATACGATTATTCACACCACCAAATGCCAAAAAAAAAAAAAAAAAATCGATGTTTCGGCCACTTACCATAGTTTTAGCTTATGCTTGAGCTGATCTAAAAAATCGGTGGGTCTACTTTTTAATTTAAAATTTACAATTTACAATTTACCCATCTAAAGGGGGCTTTTTTTCCCCTTGAAGCAGAGAAAAATCGTGAACGTATTTATGATAAAAAAAAAAGTAATTAAAACAAACACTGTTTATCAGCTTCGTAGGGTAAGTATATAATTATTTCTGAAAGGAACTTAGTTAATAAATTTGATTAAAATCTCCTAAAAATAAAGGACATTTCTTCGCCATAAAGTTATCCCCTAAGATTACCCCCTCTTTGATGGATCCATCCATATACCAACCATATTTTTATTTGTAGACCAACGAAATAAATTCTCCATAATTTTTTTACTCTCTTATTTTCTTGGGTGCTTGTGACCCTGGAGCGGAGGTCGCCAGCTTCAGGCAATCTCAGGCCACGACCTCAGCGTCAGCCGCAGCCTCTGCTGCGACGATCAGTGCTGGTGGTCGCATGCATAACCCCTCTTTTTGTGAGAGAAAAAAAGAAGGGAAATCCTTGAGTGACGAGGCAGCGGATGACGGCGAAGATCGCTGGGGCACAGAAACAACTACTCCTGAATGACGGTAGTAGCAGGTGAGTGGGATGGTGACGGAGCAAACCATTAATTTCTAGTTGTTGCCTCCTTTCTCTGTCGATTTTTTGATGAAGTAGCAAATGTGTATACGCATTACTAGGGACATGCAAAATGGACCATTCAAACTGACCGATTGGATCCAATTCCCGAGAGTATCGGTCCAATTTCGGTCCGATTCCTGATTCCAATAAGGAATCGGATCAACTACATATATTTTTAATTATTATTTTTATTTCTTCAAAAAAAATTAGTGGATTTAGTTTATTATTTTGGAGAAAATATGAGTCTATAATTGGATAATTAAATATCCGGATGGAAGTATAACATTCATTTTGAGTTCCAAATTTGTTCTTGGTCATGCTTTAGATAATAATATATTCGGATGGAAATATGAAAAACAAATAGTAACCGATTCCATTAGACTGAATTAGAACTAGATTGGCCTAGTGATCCGGTTTTCGTTCCCATTCCACTTCATGAACCAATCACCCCTACACGTTACGCGGAAATTAACATTTAAAATTTATAACAATACTTGAATCTTCAACTCATAGAAGGAAATTAATAATAAGAAGTACACCACATGAAAAAAAATTCGCCTTTAAATGTGGAAAAAGGAGAATATTTCAAGATTTGCAATCATATTAAAGAAGATTTTTGTGGGGTAGAAAATCTTTAAATTTTGATACCGAGAGTCTTGAGGGACAAAATACGCATCTGTCCATATACATAATATTTGCAAAATCAATTATTAAGGATATTCAGATAAAGGAAAAAATGATTGAGATCCCTTAAAATTAGAAAATTCGTTTTACTTTGTTTAACAGTGTACATGTAACAACAAAAACCAAATGCAAAAAGAAAACTGTATCTTAAAGGGAAATTATGATTTGTTACTCAGTTCATCCTACCAAAGGAGAGGTGGCCATCCACGTTAAAGAAAAGACATAATGAGGGAGGCCATACTTTATACTAAACCATATACAGGATATATAATATGAAGGATAGAATTTACCAACAGGAAAATGAATTTACTCTCTAACTTAGATTATTATTTTTATTATTATTGTGGATATTACAAGTGGGACCACAGAACATGCAATGAGAAAAAGGAAATTACGTTCTGTAAAACAAAGTAACGGAATGATAATTACTAGGTAAATTACTACGGACGAGGAAAATATAAATGCTAAGGGAAAGTTACGATCGTGCAGTTTTTCTTTTACGAGACTGTAGAAATACCCCATAGTCACAAAGTTTTACCAAGGTAAATATAGGACGAGTCATAATGGCTAGAGTTAATATTCCTTACAGAGTATCTTTAACACCTAAAAAGCAAAAAGATACTTGCCTAAATTAATGATGCTTTTTTGAATGCCAAATTCAGCAACCGTAAATTATACAAGAACTTGGGCAGCAATCATTTCATTAAACTATTGATTTGATCGAATGAACAGTTTCCTAGTTCAACCCAATTTTCTGTCATGGTCAGTCCAAACAGTCGCTCAAAAGAACAGCACAACCCCAGAAATTTACATGGCTTTACATGAAAGTAACATTTCAGAATCAAGGATTCATAGGGAAATACTCCAACATTGCTTAGGCAAAAGAGCTGCGGATAGTCTTGGCCAGTAGCAAACACCGCAGAAAGCAAATCTTTGCGGTATAAGACATGGCAGCAGAATGCCTTTCCAATCAGAGTTAAGCAAAGAAAACAGATGACCCATCACCACCCTCAAAAGCAAAAGGAAATCTAAGTCAGGTCATTTTCATCAAGTGGCTCTTCCTGTTCCTTGGAGGCATTGTTCTCAAGGGCAGCAACATCGCCTGTAGGTAATTTCCTTGCAAGCCTGATTATCTGTGGCAAACAAAATCTCATCAAACCCATCCTAGGGCAAGTACATTCATAAGATTTCGGGCCTAGTTGAAGTCTCCTGCTCAGTTGCAATTTGAATGGATAACCATGACAAGATGACAATTGATATATGAAAGTCAGAGGATGTTTACATTTAAACAGATCACGGATATAGAATGCTTCTTCTATGTGCTAGACTACATAGTAAACCCTAAAACTGCTACTGAAGGGTCTGTATATCTGAATAATTAGTTCATTACATAATAAACCAATTAACCCTTCTTAATGATAAAACTAACGCAAAGTACTTCAGACAGTTTGCAATTTTGAATATTTTGATACATTGCCAATGATTTTGCAGTTAACGCAAAGCACAATCAAAACTACAAAACTCCAAACCCTTCTATTATTTTACGCAAACTAGGTGACAAGGTGATTTCTTCATCAGAACCTAGGTTTTAGGCTTCAATTGACATAGGTTACCGCCAGAGAGATTAGCAGCAAATCTAAACATATTAAAGTTGAGAAACAAGTTTTTTTCATTGTGGGACGATGAACACCTTAGGAAGTGAAAGGAAATTTTTATTAGTGCAAACACCATAAACATGATCCAAATGAAGATTTCATAAAACTATGAAAATGCTGCCAATTCCATGAACTATATGATCGTCTTTTCCTTATATGGGCTAGGTTGTAGGCAATTATCTACGAGATTTTATTTGCACATGCACCTCCCTTTTCTTTTTAGTGGGATGTTAAAAAACAAGCCATGAATTTCAAGAAAAATAGCAGACATTACGATAGCTACACAACCAAACACAACATGTCAATTCCATGAGAACTGCCCGATCTTCTTTTTTACCTTATATGAAGGCAATTATAATGAGGTTTTTCCAGCTAGCACCTCACTTTTTTAGTGGGGGTCTTCCAATACTAGTGACAGAATGAAGAAGACGCCATAAAATGACTAATAAATAATTCTTCATATTGATGCAAAAAAACCTGTAAACCAACTTTCTGGTCAATTCAAAAGTATGCAAAACATAGCTACTTACCACATGATCAAGATGGGTAATGGTGCTCGACTGAGCTATGTGCTTAATTTCTTCTACATCACCTTCAGCATAGGCAGAGAGAAGCTTAGTGGCACAACGATTCTGGTCACTTCTCAAAAACGCATCAATCCTGCAACATAGTTCACAAACAAAGTACTTAATATTGTTACATAAATTATCTGAGTAAGACAATCTTTTCTTTGCCAGTAGAATAGAAATGCATACCATTTTGCTGAACTGAGCCATTTACACAAATACACTAATTACTCATTATTTTTTAATAAACTATCATCAGACTTCACCTAGTTTATATTTGAAACCGAACATGTAGGCTATATGTCAACATTGCAGAAAAGCTCAACCATCTACTTAAGTCACCTACTCCTTTTCCATTGATCAACTCAGATTGAAAGGGTTCAATTTATACTGGATGTTTTGTGCCTATAACCAAGCATGTTTATGGTTTCACTTGTAGTAATGAGAGAAACTACTAAAATTAGCACCACTTTTCCAATTAAAAAGTTTACGCACTCTCCAGATCAGTGCATTTACAAGACTCAAACAAAAGATAAAAAGAAGAGTAAGTGCACAAAGATCACGATTGATTTTACAACCTGAAAAAACCAGTTCTTGAAGGACTACAAGATGGTTGATGGGATTGATATCCACATCTAGACAAACTAAAAGAGAACTTAGGCCTATTTTTAAAGCAATATCAACCAGATTGACACTGGCCAGGGAAGCAATAACAATATATCACAATCACAATGATACCTCATGGGTATGCTGCATAAAATATAACAGAATCGTATTGCGCATTGTATTGAACTGGAAAGGCCAAAAAACCCTTCGACATATTCGCTAAAGTGAGTCCCTAACCCCAACCCCACCCCCCACCCTCCCTTCTTCTTATCCTCTCTTTCCCAGCACTTTACTTTTCTGACACAAAGGAATGAAATCCCCAATGACGCCACCTGAATCTCCCACTTGCAAAGTGAAATGCAAATTACACTCAAGCAGGGGAAAATAGTGAAGTGTACTCACTGTGAGCAGTCATTATAGCACTTTTCTGCTTGGGTACTGTCATGGAGATAGAGGTAGACAATGATTGCACTAAGATATGCCTGAATTGAAAACCAGAGGAAGAATGAGCTTGAAAAGCAATACAAACAAAATAAGCGCAGACAAAGAGGTTGCTCCCTCACTAGGAAATAAACTGAGAGAAAAATGTTGGCATATCATCAGCAAAGTTGCTTCACAAACATTTAAAAGGCAGTAAAGAAAAAGCTACAAGTAAAGCATTCTTAAAGCAAACAAGCACAATGGGAAGACAATGCTTATCATTTTCTCATGGGTTCTCATTGCACCTTATTCTGAGATGACAGCAGGATATTTAAAAACATCCATAACCAAGGTTTCCTGATTAGGGGAACTTTTACAGAGAGTTTTCTGAATGTCCCATTATGAATACTGGACAAGGAAGTGTGTTAGGATCATTCTTTCATGAGTAATCAATTGGAATGCAGTCTCTCATTGGATGAGGAAGTGAATTATGTACATCCCACAAAAGAAGTAAATAGAGCACTCACATCAAAGAAGATATTCCATTCCAACTTCAGAAAGGACAATACCAACTACCTCAAAAGAGACCAGAATCACAAATCAGATAACTTTATTATCTATGTCTGGTATCTTGTGTATGTATCTAATATGGGATGAGTAGACCTGTCATATAAGCATTATATAACTTTGACACTGGAACATTGTAATATAGAAATATCAAATGGAAAAAAAAAAGTTTCCCTCTTAGAATGCATTATATGATCGAGCTTTAACGATCTCGTGGATGTTCATTTCCTATCTAACTAATCTTTTGTAGCTTTCTCCAGATTCTTCTTCCCCACTTAGTGAGATAGGTTTAGCCTGTTGTTGTTGTCATTTCTATGAGATTCTTATTATTATGGTTTCACATAATAATTATGCAATCAGACATTAATGCCGCATGATCGATGTTCAGCAACAAGTCCCCCAATGCCCACATCCAAATCATTTTCTATTGACCATGGAGTGATCACAATATTAAGAGTTGCAGCAACAGTTTCACAGTGTTTCATTCAGCCAAATTACAATTATCCCCCCAACACAGCATGCGTAATTTTAACTTAGAGGAGCTTCCTTGGTAATGAATTTGTGTAATTCAAAGCTGAAATATTTTGCTAGTAATTAAAAAAAGGCGATAATAAGCTCTGTAAAGAAGATAAAGATCACTCCAACTGCAGAATTTACAACCGAGTCAATCACAAGACCTCTCCTGCCATTTGTCCAGACAATAAACAGGTAACCTCGGAACTCAGTTTTGAAAGATGACTGTTGTACATATTAAAACCATGCCATACTAGAGAACAGCATTGTGAAGAGTGGTGAACGGAATGCAACTTATCACTATGAATGACTAATTTTCGTGACATTGACCAATTAATTTATGTGTCTTGAATATAGCTCACAGTTTAAAAGTTCTGCCAAAAATCTCATAAAAGGAATTTTTATTCAAACAATTTGTGCAGAAAAATTGCCTCTTGGCAGCAACTTCACAAAAAGGGGTTTTCTCAGAATATCATACCTCAGGACATTTCAGTATGATGCCAAAAATCAAAACAAGGATGCAGGTAATTTCCCCTTAAGGAGAAAAATAAAGAAAACATTTTGCTAGACTCACACCTTGCATTGGCTGTTGGTGGCATTGCACTTGTCTGCTGCAAGGCCCCATCTTAACAATGTTGCTGCCGCATCCATAAACCTGAGAAAGATTATGTAATGAGTTCACCATATATGTTTTGACATATATCAATATCGAAAGACTCACATAACAGGATAATGCAGTAAAACATGTCAACTTCTTCTGTGAAGATCCAGAAAAAGCCGTCTGTGGACATCATCGTAAGTGCCATATTTGGCATTGGCAGATCAAATCAAGGAGTATTTTCTATTTCATACATGTTACAGAATACGGCAAGATCAAAAGCTCACAGAAATGTTACTTTTAGATTTTCTCAACCAATATGACTAGAAAATGCCTGACACACTTTCCCCAAAACAGAAAAAAGCCTGACTCGAACATTGCTCGTCACTTGAAAAACTTGGCACAGTGGAAACTGGCGCAGTGATACATGCATAAACTTTAGACCTACATAAATAGGAAACTTCTAACAGATTTTTCAAACGTGAAAGTTGGATGAGAGATGTGACATTTTTTTCAAGTTTATGTAATGCTTTCATTTTGGCTCAAAACAAAATCAAATGCCCCCTAAGTTAAATTACTGCACAATTTTAAAACCTTAAAACTTAAAGATGTATGCCATAAGATTTCATCATACATAAATACGAATCTTCATAAGGACATCAACCAAGTTTTTTTTTGGTAAAAGACAATGTCTTTACTTTTCAAGCTTAATATAAACACTTGTGGCAGCACGATACAAATCAAATGCCATCTGTTCCTTGCCATCTTCCTCGAGAATAGCACAAGCATCTGTGTACAGCTTGATAGCCTCTTCTGGGACAACCTCTTCAAGAACACTGTCATGGACATAAATGTTTCACAATATTAGGGTACTATACAGAGAACAGAGTACTCAAAGGAAATGGTATTAAGAAGAGGGACAAGCCACCCAAGCTGTGAAGGAATGCTACCACTGCTAAATATCAAGCCTGCGAGTATTAATGTGAAAGGAAAGATGGCACAAAGATACATTTAATTTTAAGTAATCTCAAATTGGCCAACAAGACAATTGTTAGAATACTTTAATTTAAGCAATTAGGTTAAGCAGATGTACCGGGAAAGATCATCAAACTACATGGCATTTGAAATCTTAATCTATGTCCTGCTTTAACCAAATTCTCCCACTCTGCTATGAGACATATCACTGCTGATTTACACAGTTGCCAAATTGGATTTCAAAAAATAAAGACATCCCATATGATTTTAAGAACATCCCTGCACACTTCACTACAAGAATGCTGAAACTCGAGCAACACAATAACAAGTGCAATGGAACATACTAATTGAAAAGAACTAGAATATTTTCAGAATGCAAAGATAATCCCAAAATTACCGAGCCCCTTTGGTCAGAGCATCTGATGCAGGCTGTGATCTCCCGCACTCAATGTACAATTCGGATGCTCTTCTATAGAAGTCTGCAACCTCACTCCAATTTCTCAACTCCTTAGCTAGAGAAGCGGCAGACTCCATGTGCTTAGCCGCATCCCAGGGCCTATTTCCCCGTCAAGGATACAAAGAAAAGAAAATTATACTGAAAAGAACATGACTATAACAGACAAAAGGATACGAGGAGAGCATCTCCTGGCCTTTTGAAGCTTTTTCAAATGCTTCCTTCGCTTTTTCATAATTTTTAGCAAGCCTATACGCAATAGCTTGAACAGAAGACATATTAGTTGGCAGTTTCTATGAAGAAGCAGTCCCAACATTTTATTTCCTCAGATCAATCAAATAATGATCTCTAGTTAGTGGAATTAAATTAACAGCATAAAATTTCAACCTACCAGCCTGCTCATACAGTGCAGTTGCACTCCTCCAATCAGCACTCCACCTTGTAAGGCTCAATTTTGTTCTGACAAAAACAAATGCAAGAGAATAAATCAAACGAAAATAGCATAGGATAAACTTCAACACAGGGAAAAAATCATCGTTTCCAGGTGAATTAAACAACCATTAGGCTTGAAACCAAGGAAAAAAAAAAAACAATTGTAAGGCATTTCCAACATGCGCATTCTGACATATCATCCCTAGATGACAACTTCATTCAAGCTCCTGTCTAACAAGAAAGATGAGAAACTTAAATGTAAAACCCCCAGTAAGATTCTTCTTTATCAGATACATAAACACAGAAAGTTCGCACAGATGCAAACGTAAATCAAGATGCACTCGGCACGATCTCACTCTCACCTATCCACCCCTAGCCACCCAAATGGCTAAATCAATCTAGCTTTCCAGCAATTACATCTCGCGAAGAAGTTCGGAGTTGCAAGAGCGAGATTCATGAGGCGGACAACATGCGAGAATGGATGCTGCAATCGCATCGGGAAGATGACAGAACGCACAGATTCTCTCGGTGATGATCGAAACCGATCATCTCGATCCAATCAAAGGCATTCACAGTCATGGAAGGATGTGCAAGTTAGAGAGAGAGAGAGAGAGAGAGAGAGAGAGAGAGTACTGCTTGTCAGCCTTAAGCATGAGTTTATCGGGATCGGAAGAAGCCATGATCGATTCTCGGTGATTCTGCAATTCACCGTTCGCCGAGGGAGACCGACGGCGCGTGATCTCCACTCGCCGTCGTTTGCGGGGCAAGATGCTGCGCCGAAATTCTGCTGTTCGAATCCCTTTTTTTCGAATGGAATGGGGAATCGGTTGAGTGGAGCTGAGTTGTGTTCATCGGTGGTCCGCCTAATTAGTAATCGCTGCTTGGTCCATCTCAATGGTAAAACTGAAAAACAAACGGGAGACAGGTGAAAAGAAAAAACACACATTTGACAGGAGTGTCTTTAGCATGACATTATCTATTAAAAAATTAAAGGATTAATATCACGAAGGATTCAAACTTGTACATGTATAACAAATTTAACTTAAATTAATTTTTTAACAATAAAAAATTCTAAATTATATATTTGTAACAAATTTACCCTCCTTTAATTTTCGTTAAATTGAATTTATACAAAAAAAGGCACAAAATTGATATATTTGCGACAAATTGAGAGATTTATTAACTGTCACGTATCATCTAACTAAGTAATTTAATTTGTCATAAATATACTAATTTACAATTTTTTTATGGTAAAAAATTAGCTTGAATTAAATTGGTTACAAATGTATCAGTTCGGGTTCGGACTTTTGATGGTAAAAAATAATTAATTTAGACCAATTTTATCACAGATATACCAATTTGGGTTTTCCTTGATATTAACCCAAATTGAAACACTATTTAAATTTCATAGAATAATGTGGAAAATACTTACATAGTTAGGTGTTAATATTTGCATGTTGTGAAATTTTCAAGTATTTCACATTTAAAAAAATTAATGGTTAATATCACATACTATTTTTTTTTACTTACGAAATTCCTAAAGTGGTACTATTATACCAAATTTACCCTCCATTAGCATACTCTCCGATTTCATCGTCAACTGTCCCATGTGTAATCGGCTTGGCAACAGCTGGTCAACTGATTTTGATTCTACCAAAACCCATGATTTTGCCTCACTTTAGCCATGTCTAATATAATTACATTTGAACTTTGTTCAAGTGAGTTAAAAACGGTATCATTTCAATCAAAAGTATTTCATTTGTGGGAAGGGCTCATGTAGTAACAGTAATCGTCACTTTGGCGTTCTCATTTGTCACGTCAGTGAACACAAAGCTTAGTTGCATACGAAAATGGACAAAACGGTACCGAAGGTAAATTTTGAACAGTAGTACAACTTTTGCGTTCCCTATGCGTTGAAAGGTTGAGGAAAAAAATGTCCAAATGGCATCAATGTAGGATTTTTTCTAATAATATTAAACCAAAAGAAGTAATTTAGATTAAGCAAGAACTATTGTGTAATGCGTAATCTAATCACTAAAATATTGCAAAATTTTTAAGATAATCCCTAAACACTAAATATATTTAATCTAGTTCATCAACTTTCCATAAAAAATTCAGTTGGTCCTTTTGTAAGATTCACAATTTTCGTAATTACATTGTTACTCGGATATATAATATCTATTTAATTGAATCCACTTCTTATTTTAATCCACTTCCTAAATCGACAAAAATGTGCCATCTTTTTCTTACTTAAAAAAAAAAAAAATCTTTTTGGTCTTTATAAAATATAAAAATAGTTGCATTTAAGTATATTTTAGTTTATGATCTCTAAAAGCTAAAGTATAACCTCATTTAGAGTTATATATATTTAAATCTAAGTGTTTTCATAAGGATATCTTCTTCTACCCAACATTCGCTTGGAGCTGAGCTCTTTTTATTCTCTTTGTTTTAGATTGAAGTGAAGGGAGCATCTCTCTCTATCCCCCCATATGAATGCTTGTGCTTGTTGTTTGGTAACTAGTAGGCATGACTTAGCAAGGGCACAAGTACAGCCAAGGTCTATCATTCCATGCGCGACTCTCACAAAAGGAAGGGAAAAAGAAAGTGAAATTATTAAAGGGCTCTGCTTGATTTTGCAGAGATTTCAGAGGGAACCAAGAGAGAGGGGTCAGAGAGAAGAGCCAAACGTGGTCTTTGTGAACTCCTGGTAATATTTGTGTGCGCCTGTGGAGTAACAAAGATATATTTTTCTTGACATATTAATTTTTATTCGATATGTGATCGGTGAAATCATTCATTGTGCGGCACTTTATTGACATAACAAAATTATTCTTTGAATAAGGTCACAGGGTTTCTAATGGTTTATCCCGTGCCTGCTGTTTGTAGGATTGATATAGCCGTTAGCTTAGTTTATGATAGATAGTTATGATGCTAATTTTCTAATCAAGATTTCACTCAATTACTCCTGGCTATTTAAACTAAAGTCATAAAATACTGCGGGACTTATTGTCCTGCATCAGCTTAATAACGCCTAATTGAATGTACACAAAATTTTCAAAAAGCAATAGCAATACATCATCATCTGAGATTTTGTAAATGGAACTTCTCAGATTTAATGACGTTAAGTCGAAGTTTTTCGATAGATGACAGGGTCAAACAGAAAATTGGCCGTTTATGGTTGTTTTAATCGAGCTATGTGTAGTTTTTTTGGTTTAGTTTCTTTTTCTTTGGTCCAGAACTATAACTAAATGGTCCTTACCAAAAAAAAAACTATAACTAAATGGGGTTTAGGTTTTTTGCAACATTTGTATTGACTCAATTTTGGTAATATAAGATGGGATTCAATAGTTCTTGACCTCTAGAGAGTCGTAATGTTGAATTGTTGGATCACTTTTTGGGATTTTTTTTTTCCTTATCTCTTTTCCTTTTCGACTCTTAATCTGATCGTGTAAATCCTTTCTCATCAAGACACCAGTCAAAGGCCTTCATTAGCCTTCCATTGCTCATACATTAGTTGTAATGCGATCATTTTCTTTTATTCATGAATATTGTCTTATCTCCAGGTGAAAATTATATGTGTGCCAACTGGTTCACCTTTTACATTAGAAGTGTGCGCTCCACTTGTTGCAACAATAACTT
Source organism: Eucalyptus virginea (assembly GCA_014182375.1). Taxonomy (NCBI): domain Eukaryota; kingdom Viridiplantae; phylum Streptophyta; class Magnoliopsida; order Myrtales; family Myrtaceae; genus Eucalyptus; species Eucalyptus virginea. The sequence goes on along the minus strand of CM024517.1, from coordinate 17,408,714 downwards.
TGTATAATTATATGCGACGAAACGCTATCAATGATAAACATTTTGTAAGAGCAGATTTGAATCCCATTTATGAATATTCAATTAACCTTGATAATACAAATGAGGGGGCTAGTACTTCAAATGATAATTTATTTGCTGATATGGCGCATTTACGTGATTGAATATTAATGAGTTTAGTAAATACTTAAGGATGTAATTTTCAACGAAAACCTATTTCTTTCTTCAATGCATATGTAACCATGTTTATTATAATGAAATTACTCTTCTTCTTTTTTTTATTGAGAAAAAGTCCACTTTGATGTATTTTTAACTTATGAATCTATTAATATCTCTTTTATATTACACCTCAATGCAAAAATATAAAATAAGTCATTCTTTTTATTTTCAATTTAAAAAAAATGAAAAGCTTAAATTGGTCACGCTAAAGGACTTCCCAAATATGTGTTTACCAAACGGCATTTTCCCAAAGTTGCTTCTCAAGGCAATTTTCAATTATAGTTTATCAAACAGTTTTTGCATTTCATCAAAATTCTTTAGACTAAAGGCTTTGCATTTCCTTAAAGGCTTTTCCCAAAAACCTTCCCAAACGCACCAAAGAGTTTTAACTCAAGTCCCTAGTGGAGTTGTCAAGCTATCACGACCTTATCTTAGGTGAATTACCTAGGATTTGGCTAATGGATTACTAAGCCTAAACTTAGCTTGGGCTTTCCCAAACCTATACCAATTTGCAACTTGGGTTCAAGTTTCAATGAAGAGTCGCCACTAATTTATTTTTAGTGAGTTAATTAGAAACCTAAGTAAAGTAACGGGAGTATTACTTAGAGACTATGGAATCGGGGACTTGATTACGCTATATTACTTTAGTACTCTTTCGGTCCATTTTCTCTTTTATTTTCAAAAATGTGTTTGCAGACTGTTTGGATTCATTTTAACCTAAATCACTATCATGCAATGGGGTAATCATGTGAGTATGCAACCATTTTTGGACACTCAATAAATCAAATAAATTGCACAAAACGAATTAAATACACCAAAGCAAGCAATTAATTTTTGGGTTCTCTTGTCTTGAAATCAAAACCTATATGACATGCACAAGCTATTTTTGTATTTTTTATATTAAAATTCGAAATTAATAAAGACCCTAATTAAACTATCTAAAATCAGTAGTTATCTAATCTAGTTTAGGGATTAATTTGACATAAAGCCTATCTTATCTTAGAAAACTATTTTAAATATGCGATATTATCTAAGCATGCAAGCATTGTCTAAGACCCTATCTATGGAGAAAATATTAGGTACATTTGGTGCTCTAGGGTGGCAAATAAGAAGGCGGTAGGAAGGCGACACATGTCTTCGCGGGGCCCACAATCCGGACTGACTGAGCAGGACGTGAGGCGCCATTTTGAAATTTTTTCGCTCCTGTAGCTGCAGCAAAAGGACGACAGACCCTCTACTTTATTCGCGCCTCTCCTCTTCCTTCCTTCCGTAAATTTTGAGGTTCCCTCTTGTCACGCCCCGATCCTCGGACACGCACACATCCTTCTACTTGGTCGATTTTAAAATGCGATATCCCAGGACTATGTATCGCCGACCCTTTCAATTTTTAAGCACATGCGGAAGCAGTTATAAATCCCCAGACAATAAAACAATGGGATAGAAAAGTAGGCCATATCTTTCATATTGAAATCCACAACCAAACCTTTATACATGACATAAATCAGAGTACTCCACAACTTTTTTTTAATTTAAACTCTATTCATATCAAAAAGGAGATCTCAAAAGAAGATAAGCTCTCAGTCCATCTGGGCCGTACTCAAGGCCCCTCTCCAGATTATCTTCTTCTTCCAAAAATCCTTCTCCTCAGGTTTCACCTCCGAGTTCTCCTTCTTAGACTCCTCCTCCTCAGCTCCTCATCGGGGTCCTGAAATGTTTTCCCCAAACCGGGATGAGACTACGTCTCAGCGAGTTCTACCCCACTAAAGCCCGATTAGTAAACCATTATACTATAGGCTGCCTATACACGCACAAGGCAGAAGACGTACCTTGGCATCAGTCTCAACCTGCAATTCAAAGTTATATACGAACATTTCACAAATCATAACGAACAATCAATTAAATCACGACAATATGATCAAATCATTGATCAATCGAACTAGTCGATTACATGTCAGACGGACCATTCTAGGTCAATACTCTCGGGCGTCAAGTTCGCCAAAGTGACGTATTTACTAGACAATTGCGTGCGTTCTTTAAGGCGCCGTTTTCGCCAGTGATATCCCAAATCACCAAACTACACATGCCTACAATGATCTGTTCAATAGACAATTGTGTGCGTTCTTTAAGGCGCCGTTTTCGCCAGTGATATCCCAAGTCACCGAACCACGCATGCCTATAACCATGTACTCAATAGACAATTGTGTGCGTTCTTTAAGGCACCGTTTTAGCCAGTGAGGTCCATAGTCACTGAACCATACATGCCTATAACAATGTGAGTACTAGACCGATACGTGCGTTCTTTAAGGCGCCGTTTTCGCCAGTGATGTCCCAATCACCGAACCACGTAGGCCCATACACTGTGCCTGATCGATTATAGCTCAAAGTATTTCCAATTCACTCTCATGATTCCACCCATTTTACAACCCAATAAAGCATTATAAATGTTAAATAAACATATTCGGCCATCTACCATTCAATCATTCAATTTCAAACAATTTAGGGTAAATCCCTAAAATATCACAATTTATTTAATTCCATGCAACGTATAACTCAAATAAATAAACGGACTGCACCATGACGATCAGCATGAGATTTCGGTCATCGGCCATCAAAATCTTAATTTCCGAAAAATAATTAATTAATTAATTAATTTCGAAAATTAATTAATAAATATTAAAAATTCAATTTAGCACAAAATAAAGCCCAATTAAATAAACGGACTTCACCACAACCATCGGCATAAAATTCCGGTTCCGGGCCATCCCAGTTGAATTTCCGGAAAATAAATAATTATTTAATTTAATTCCGAAAATTAATATATAAATACTAAAAATTCCACTTAGGCCCGAAGAGCCTAATTGAAGCCCACTAAGGGTCGAGAAAAATCCCGAGGCACTTCCAATAATTAGTAGACCACGTCTACTTGTTAATTGCGCAATCAATTTATCTAAATCGCATCACAATTGACTAATAATTGCTAATTTATTCTAATCTAACCACCTAAACCTAATTAATTAAAACTAAACCAACATTAAACATAATTAGCCAACTAATCCGGGATTAGTGAGATTACTCACCGGAATCGCGTGCAAATTAGATCAATCCGACGGGGGCGACGCGAGAAACAAAACTTCCCAAAGCACGGCTCGGGTTCGGGGCCCAGAAACGGCCCAAAAGCGGGCCCGAAGTCGCTGGATACCCACTCGGCCACTTGCTGTTCAAGGTTGGCCGAGGCTGGTCCGGCGGCTAGGGCGGCGAGGGGAGCTCCGGCGGTCCGAACGGTGGCCGGAGATGGAGCTGGTCGGCGGTCCAGCGGCTTCTTCAGCTACTCCCGAAGCTGGACAGAGACCAAACAGCTGCTAGACGGAGCTGCTAGGCAGCGGGGATGCGAGGGATGAGCGGCGGGATGCGTGGGTAGCGTGCGGGCGACGGAGCGCGGCGGCGGGAAGGGCGGCAACGGCGAGCTGCAGCTTCTGCGAGCTGCTGTTCTCCTTCTTCCGCTTCTGGTTTTTCACGAACAAGAAGAAAGGAAGAGGGGGGTTTCGGTCACGTGGGGGAGAAGAGAGAGGAGAGAGAAGAAGAGATAAGAGAGAGAATAGATGGGTTTGAATGGTCAAAGAGAGAGGGGAAAGGCAAGTGGGTGACAGCCCACACTTCGGTGGAAAGGGGGGAAGGGAATTCGCACGAGGGGAAGGGAAGAGAGAAGAGAGAGAGAGAAAAGAAAAGAGAAGGGAGAGAGAGAAAAAGAAAAAGTAAATAATATTATTTTTCTTTTCTTTTTTCCTTTTTATTTTCTTTTGGTCTTCAATTTTTCTCCGATAATTTCTTTATTGAAATTTCGGACTCGTCAATAATTTGATGGATGATGAGACATGATCCTAAAATGAATTGTGACACGCTTGAATATTCGATTTCCGAAACCAAATTAAATTTCATGGTTAGAATCAATCAAACGTAATTTTAGTCCAATCAAACCAATTGAATAGCTTTTAGGGATTTTACTGCAGATACATCCCTTAACGGCTTCACCCAATAGGTTAGTTAACTCGTGAGTGATCAGCTCAGAGAAAAAGGACCCTAAGCACGTCAACGAAATGCCCATTTCACTTTATCGAAAACAGGGTCGAATTTCAGGATGTCACACCTCTCTCTCCGGCGCTCGTGCTTGTGCTATATTTGAGCCGATGTTGCTGGCAAAGCTCCTGCTCCTGTCAACGTCCGCCGCAAGCTCGCTCGACCTCACCTCCATCTTCACCGTCGCTCTTGGCCTCTCCCTCGCTCCCGCTCTCCCTCCTTCGATCTTCCCCCGCCTAGCGCTGCCCCTCCGTAGATCACGCTCACAGTCATGCCGTTCGAGAACTCGAACCCCCCGATGTTGGTGTTCCAGAGGATGGCCTCCCAACCGGCACCGCGGTCAAGGGAGCTGAGAAGGAGGCTGCCATGAAGTAGTCGAGGGACTTGACGTCGACGCGGCGAAGCCTGAGCTTGGCGCTCTTGACGCGGACGGTGAGGGCGAACCCGAGGAAGGCGGCGCGGAGGATGACGATCGGGGCGAGGGCGTAGACGAAGCACTTGCTACTACTCCGCCTCTGGTTGCGGCGAGGCGATGGCTTGGCGAAGTGGGCGAGCTCCACGTCGTCACTCCGGAGGTGGGGTCCAGAGGGCGCGATGGGCAGGTCGAATTTTCTTTAGGCATTGCGAAAGTCAAAGTTCAAGCGAATGCGAGACAGCACGAGTCACTGTTCTTGATGGTGGTGCTTTCGCTTTTCTTTTTGGGTTTGCGGGATGATTGTCATCGTGTTCATACGATTCATGAAATCATGAATAGAGCTTTTAAAGGCATATAATACTATATCTAGTCTATCTTCCTCTCCAAATCTTTTTTTTGCTGCTTCTCGTTCCTTTTCATTCTATATCTGGGAGAGCAGATTGGATCATTTGTCTCCGGAGATCATTTCTGGTCAATTTCACTCGAGGGTCAATCTTTATCACCAGAGGAGCTATCCAGATTGATGCAGATAAATGGGCAATGATCTGAGTCTTTGAGTTCTGCAACATTTGCGACTGCATGTGTGGCTTGATCTCTTTCGCATTGCGCCTTATGTGGGTTGTTCCATAGATTACTTACTTAACCCACAGGGCCAAAAACATGGATGTATCATCCTAGAACGCCCCTAGAGAAAATGACATAAAACACCTACTAATCCATCCTGCTGTTGACTTAAAAGAATATGCTATGGTCCTTAAAACAAGTAACCATGCCTTCGGAAACATATAATTAGCAATCCAGAGTTGTTTTGCTTTCCCATGGTTGAGTTCATTTACAATGGAACATATAAATTTAGTAGGGGTGACTTGATTAGGCCAATCTCAAACTTTACCTATCCGAGATAGAAAATGTTAATCAAGCACCCACATGTTTTTCCTCGCTTTCACTACCAGAATGTATTGGATTGGCTCCAAACCATTTCAATCTAGTCGGCATCTTCTAAGTGAGAATGCAGAAATTTCTGGAAGCCCAAATCCAGCTTGATGCACAACAGGGACACTAAACATCATTGTTTATGTAGGGACATGCCTCTACAAACAGAGAATGCCAGTCTAAAAACTCGTGGGCGATCTTCTCTGTTGTTTTTCCCATTTTTTGTGGACTAATGTTTTTCAAAGACACAGTGAGTTGCAATTCAAGAGCTTGCTAAGCAGAACAAAGGTCAACTTGAAGAAGTTGGTTGTGAAAATTGGGACTAGAAATATCAGCCACGTAATTGGCCTATTATGAATATCTTAGCCATATGCATTAAACTCTAATTTTATGGGTAGTTCTCAAAACTAAACTGACTTATATCACAGATATTTAATATCTGGTTTTAAATCAGATTACTATTCAGATTCCCCCATATGTGCACGTTATGTTGGTATTCATTAACACTATAATTTTCTGGTTGCTAGGAGAGACAAATCCTTCAAGAGGTGAAGTTGAACAAGGAGGCGGTGGCAAAGGAGGAAACTCCCGACAAAGGAAAAACTCTTCCTATGGTTGATGGAAGAGGCGCAAGGCCGCTCGATGTGCTTTGGTTTCTGAAGCCTTGCACTCTGTCAAGCTGATACTTGAAATTTCGAGTGAGTGAGTGACTACCCATCTGCTCTTCTTCCTCCACCCTCCGCTGCCGTCAATCTTGTCTCGGGCTTTAGCACCTTCCTACGCCGCCTTGAACGCCCTGCGCGGGTCATCACCGGCGGAGGTTCAAAGAGTGACAGCGACAGAGCAGCACAGCACAGACCCACTCAGACCCAGCTTTCAAACGGTCCCGCACGTCCGACCGGCAAAAACCTCGAACGACACACAGGAACACATCAACCCCCTCAATGAGTGACCCGTGCTGTCTCGCATTCGCTTGAACTTCGACTTTCGCAATGCCTAAAGAAAATCCGACCAGCCCATCGCGCCCTCTGGACCCCGCCTCCGGAGCGATGATGTGGAGCTCGCCCACTTCGCCAAGCCGCCGCCTCCCCACAACCAGAGGCGCAGCAGCAGCAAGTGCTTCGTCTACGCCCTCGCCTCGATCGTCATCCTTCGCGCCGCCTTCCTCGGGTTCGCCCTCACCGTTCGTGTCAAGAGCGCCGAGCTCAGGCTTCGCCGCGTCGACGTCAAGTCCCTCGACTACTTCACCGCGGCCTCCTTCTCAGCTCCCTCGATCGCGGTGTCGGTTGGGAGGTCGTCCTCCGGAACACCAACATCGGGGGGTTCGAGTTCTCGAACGGCACGGCTGTGAGCGTGATCTACGGAGGGGCAGCGCTGGGCGGGGGAAGATCGAAGGAGGGAGAGGGGGAGCGAGGGAGAGGTCGAGAGCGACGGTGAAGATGGAGGTGAGGTCGAGCGAGCTTGCGGTGGACGTTGACAGGAGCAGGAGCTTTGCCAGCGACATCGGCTCAAATATAGCACAAGCACGAGCGCCGGAGAGAGCGAGCAAGCACCGGAGAGAGAGGGAACCTGAAAATTTACAGAAGGAAGGAAGAGGAGAGGCGCGAAGAAAGTAGAGGGTCTGTCGTCCTTTTGTTGCAGCTACAGGAGCGAAAAAATTTCAAAATGGCGCCTCACGTCCTGCTCAGTCAGTCCGAATTGTGGGCCTCGCGAAGACACGTGTCGCCTTTCTACCGCCTTCTTGTTTGCCACCCTGGAGCACCAAACATACCTAATATTTTCTCCTATCTATGAAAGAAAAAGCTATCTAGAATCTATTCTAATATATTCTAGAATTATCTAAACATGCAATCCTATTTAAACTAGGCAATGTTATCTAGAAATCTTATATATTTTCTAACATGCAATCTAATCCCAAAAAAAAAAAAAAAAAACACACACAATTCTAATCTTATTTAGGAAACCATTTTATCTAATACACAATTTGATCTTTTGGGTGTTTTCCCAAACAAGTAATAGCATTATATCCCAACCTACTCAAGATATTCGTCGAGAATTCGAATAAAGGGCTAAAATAATTGCAAAAATAATCCATCGTCTCACAGATTAAATTAACAATTATTCTAACCCTAAACGTCACAACACGAAAAAAAATAATTAAAAAATTGATCCAAAGTCTCACATATCAAATTAATAATTATAAAGATTTTAAAGCTAAAACATCATCAATGTGCAAACTAATCAAAGTAATTAAAAAAGTGATCCGAAGTCTTACGAAACAAATTAGTAATTATAGTGTTTTTTTTTTTTGCCAATAATATCATATTGGATAATCCCTAAAGTCTCCATAAAATTAATATTCTCATCCGTCATCCAATTGAGGTACTCAGCATGATCATGGCTAGCTCGCTAGTCACGATAAGGAAGACTCGTGGACAATTTGCATGCCGTGGGTGTGGGGATTTCACGAAACAGTGAGGATTGGCTTTCAATGATTGCGTCTTAGTGGAATTTGCCGAAAGAAAGTCAAAGTCGCTGGACTTTTCCTTCAGCCTTCACAACCACCTCTTCTCTCTCTTTGGAATATCTCCTCCTTTTTTTTTTTCTATCAACAATGGGTCGTTACTCCTGCAAAAACAAAACCCAAACGCAACGAAGATAGGAAAGAAACGGTTTGGGTATGGGAATCCGAGATTGCTGCTTGTCTGGAATTGAGGAAAACAAAGCACTTGCTTTGTCATAGGACGAGCGAGAATGTCACGAGTCAAGCTGATTCAACCATAAGGACAGCTTGTCGTTGGTCCAAAATAGCGGGGGCACGAGGTAGAGCAGCGAGCGCCGAAAGCATTGCCAAGGGGCAGCAGACGTCGAAGTAGCAAGTGACGTCGAGGTGGTGGTGCTTGGGCCAGCAACTTGCAGAGAGCAGGAGTGAGATGGCATCCTCGAGTTGGTCACGGCATCAGGATGGTTTCCGGCGAGTGGTGGCAGCAGCGATGCAGGCGCTGGCTTGGACGAGCAGCAGTGACAGCGTTCGGGGGAAAGCAATGACTTCAGGAGTGGCTTGCCAAGGTGGTGGGAAGCAGCAGCGTCGGGGGGAGGGACGGTGGATGAAGAAGACGACACACTTTTCTCTCTCGCCCCCACTCTCTCTTCTCCATCTTTTCCTCTTGCGTGTCATACTAGCAAGGGAAAACCCACTTTTTTGACCCAGATTCCCCCTTATCTTTAGTGAAGTAACCTTTTTTTTTTATAGGTGAGAGGACTGGGGTTGTTGTAGGCTTTATTTCTTTCTATTGCATTGCATGAATATTCTCTTGAAATTACCACCGTCTCGGTGGCCGCAATAATTTGGGCTCTAACCTCACGAAAGGAAGGAGTTCAAATCCCCTTACGGTCACTTGGGGTCTTAAGTGGAACGCCGGGGGTGATGGGTTCTCCCGCTTACGTGTCACCGGGGGTGATGGGTCCTCCCGCTTACGTGTCCTCCAGGTTTCTTTCGGCCATTTGTTCTTGCCCAGCTTGTACGGAGTTTTTGGGTCCAAAAAAAAATATATATATATATATATTCTCTTGAAATGTTGCATGTAATATTCACTTGCCTCACGGACCACCCATCATGATTTCTTTTTTTATTCTTGTGACTTTTCTTTCTACCCAAAAAAATACCCCTCAATTTACATATATATATATATTGTTTGAATATATGAAAAATTCACAGAATATTTGAAGAATAATACGAATCTTTTCTGAAATATATCAATCTTCCAACTCATCGTTCCTCATAAGTCAATTTTTGGGCTTCGAAGAATGATGGGCTTGGGTATATTCTCTCTCATTGTGGGCTTGGTCCAACTTGCTAATAAGTCAAACCCATTCGTCACCGGTCCAATGCAAATGCAATAATAAAAAATGCTCCTAAAATTATATGTTATGTAATTTAATTTTAATATTTTTGTTTTGGGGGTAAAAAATTAATGCTTAATTTTCTATACAATAAATGAATGATATCTACCATGGGAATGTTACAATTTTTAAGATGCAGCACTCATTAGCGAGCATCTAGTATATGAAGATATTTATACTTCTTTTTACATATGAAAATATAAAATTCAGACCACCGGCCATGGTGGCTCTACTGGGTAGGCTCCTGACCTTTGAGGGGAAGGTCGGGAGTTCGAAGCCCCTATAAGTTGCAGAGAAGCTGGTAGGCCATTAGGTGATTTACGCATGGCGCCCTGGTGGTGGGTCCTGGGCTAGCATCACCTAGGAGTTTACGTGGCGGCTGTCGGCCAAAGCGGTTCATTCAGCATAAAATATATATATATATATATATATATATATATATATATATATATATATAATTCAAACTCATGTGACAAGCCAAGGACCCGAAAGGATCACTAACGAAATACCGCATCTAGGTGCTCATTTACTCTACAATTTAGACAAAAATGGAATTGTGATGCTAGGATCTTGGGTAGAGGCGGCAATGTTTAGTCATCAAAATTTAGGTGTCAATAAAGATGTTTGCTAGAAAATTGTTCCCTTGTAAATATTTTTCACCGAATTGGTATATCTTCGGCTTTTTGTTATGTGAATTGGGTTTTGTGTAATTTTGGAAAGGAAGTGACTAGTTCTACTCTATGGGCAATAAAGTAGAGGATAAACAAGAGAAAAAATGTGCGATAAAATATAAACGTGTGATATAAAGAAAAAGATAGTCAAAAGACAAGTGTTCTTGTGATTGTTGATTGTCCCAAAGTTTCGACAATTGTGTCTCTTTGGCTATTTATAGCTAAGTTTACAAATAACCACCCTCTAGCAGTTACTATCCTCAATTTCAAATTGCTTTTGGAGACTTCGGCACCAGGCCAATAACCACATCACATTATATATAGTGTTGTTGGCACTGAGCCTTTGAAACTACCTCCATTCTTATCTCTTCGCTTTGGAGCAGTTATTGATTCTGAACCTTCGACATCCCTAATAATCGGTTGCTTTCTTACATATTGGGCCTAATTGGCTCTCCTTTTGTTCTAAGTCCGGTGAGCCAATTTTTGGCGCCAACAATCGTAATTTTTCTTAATCAATAGGGACATTGACAATTTTATATTAATTCCTTAAACTTTTGGAATTTATTATCTTTGTTAATTCAAAGTTTATATTTTAATTTGAATAAGACCAATTCGGGATTTTCCAATAGTAAAAATAAGGATGGCGCTATTTCTACCCTCATTTAAGTTACAACACTCCTTTTCTTGGTTAACTAACTAAAATACCCATCTCTCTCTCTTCAACTTGTTTATTTTATATAACAAGCTAAGGGAAAAAACTGCATTTATTTTTATCACACATTTCATTAATATTACTAACAAATGATTCATTACACCTGACAAGATATCATCTTATATTGCATCATGTTATCACTTTGCCAAGAGAAATTTATTTATTTTGATCTACAATCTCATATGTTTAATCAAAAAAGCTACATAAAGATTACAAATTTATATTTATGATGGCTCACTAACACAAAACTAATTGCCTATTTGTATCTAACAGTTTGAGCGAAACTATATATGTAATTATTTAGCCGATCTTGATAAAAAATGGAAAAATGAAAATTTATCAAAATATGGAACAGGTTAATTCGCTAGAAGCAGAATTGAATGTTAAACATATTAGGATTAGAGATCATAAATGATGAAGAGTATCTCCATCCTTAGATTCTCAAGCTTTCCCTTTTAATATTAACAAAAGACAAGCACAAAAAGGGAAAAAAAAGGGAACTTCTTGTTGTAATTTCAATCTCATAACAAGTGAATCAAAATTTTAAAATATGTTTAAAAATTTTCTTTGAAATAATCAATTGTCAGTTTGAATGTAAAGAAGGTATAACTCACTTTTCAACTCCCATTTTGCAATTCAGATGAAAGTGCGAAAAACTCAAGTCAAAGTTGTTAGAATTGATCCACCTTGCAATTCAACTTTGAAATAGAATTTTGTTCAAACTATTTGATAAAAAATGTGCAATTAAATGTGTGTTCATAAGCCGCTATAGTGATCATAAATAGAAATTTCTAATCTTCTATGTAGATTTTGTGATTAAATTTATAAGACCATAAGTTAAAATTAACGATATCCTCTAAGCAAAGTGATAAAAGAATGTAGAATAAGACGATATTTTATTGGGTGTAATCATGTATTTATCTGATGATGGAGAAAGAATAAAAGCAGTTCTGTTGGTCAATTTATTAAAAAAAGAAATAATAAAAGTAGCGTCTTAGCTAAATGGCGGTGGAAGTAACGTTCCCCAAAAAATGATGGAAAAGACCTCTTTGATGTGTGAACGTAGACAAAACAGAAGTGGGTCCCCCGTTATCCCATTGCAACAAGCATGAAAAGTTTACTCGCCAGAATCGAGTAGCTCGAGACGGAGACGGAGGCGGGGCAAAAATGGTGGCATCAACAGCATCGCTAGCACCGCCATGTCGATCCTCTCTCTCCTTCACAAGCTGCAGCGGCCGAGCGAGAGCTCCTCCGCCCAAAGCCGTCCGATGCTCCGCCCCATCCGACATTGATGCACCACCTCTGCTCCGTGCAGCCAAGTACACCGTAACGATTCCTTCCCCGTCTTTCGACGCCATACCTCGTTTTTTCTTTCTGGTTCTTTTAGTTGTACAGGAGTGTTGGCGAACAAGATGCATGCCCGTGAAATTTCTTTGCCCTTGATTTATTTTCTCATTCAAGAACAAGAGAATTTGGTGGTGATTGATTCAAGCCTCGGCCCATTTGTTGCTCAAGTATTGGTGGTAGGTGGAACTGTACAGTTTTGGCTCCTTGAGAGACATAGCTAGAAGCTATGGAGATGTCAAGAAGATAGAGCACTTCTCATTACATATCTTTCTAACTTTAGTGTATGTAAGATGCGAGTTAAGCCTGGGTGGTTGGCCAAGATACCGAATCCTTTGAACTTAATTGTATGGGTAACCAAACTTATGTCGTGTGCCTGATCCAGACAAACAGCTCCGTTCCTTGATCACAGAATTTGCTCATAGTAGATCTATTAGCCACTAGCGCTCCTCTCTTTTCATGGGTTTTGCAATTGCTTGTAGTGTAGTAGTTTCGGATCAGCCCCCATCTGCCAGGAGACTTTAATCAGCTGTAACTGAGTTGGAAAGGCGAATGATATCAGTGTCAATACCCCTGTCATGAAGGGCGCCTGATCATGCATATTGCAAGTGGGCTCCTGCCGAATAATTGTGTAGTCAGTTGGTTTCTGTGATTGACAAGAAGTTTTCATCGAAGGGAGCACATGCTTATATGTGCTGCAGCAATTATGTTGTCGCAAAGCCACGATCAGATGCCTTTGGTCATACTGAATGAAAACTGTCCTAAAAACTTAAATTTGAGGCAGTCACTGCATGTTGGCATAACCGGACAAACTTTAAATACCAACCATAAAGTGAATATTATCTAAAAACTGATTCCAATTCGCTGAATGCCTTTCTACAATCATAGACCACGTGCTAACTTCTCTCGGCTGAATTACTATCCATAATTTGCTGATATGATTCCCCTACATGATGTTATGAATTCTTTTTGTCTCCTAGAAATTCAAGGCTGTCAGCTGCTCATGAGACTTTCTTAATGAAAAGTAAGTGGGATCTCTCAAAAGTCCATTGTGCTGGGAGCTTTTTCATTTGTCTCACCATTCTTTCGAATGAGCTCCGAACATGCAAAGCTAGCCATCTCCTTTGGGCTAATAGACAAGAAGCCCTCCTCCCCACCTACTGGAGTTGCTGAATGAGCAGGATGAATCCATTCAACAATTATTCCCATCTCATGTGATGTTTTAACAAGATTCTACTTATGGACATAACAATGAAGAGCAAAGACTGACAGATGCTCAACTTTTGCCTCACGTTATTGTTTCATCAGTGATCAGAAGATGAGACACTGCTGCTCTACCTCTTCTGTTGCCAATCTAGACCCTGTGAAAGCCTACTTTTAGATGCCCTATTTAACATCCCCTTAGGTAAAACAGCGTCTAGCTTCAAGCTTCAACTTGGTCTGGAGATACCAGTAGCTGTTTCATCAGTAACAACTGTGAAGGACAGGATTGATGATGCATAAATAAAGCCAGGTGGAATCTTGATAAATTGTCATTTTAACACATGTTCTTTGCATCCAATATGCATGTGACTGTACTCAAACTCACCACTTTCACAAATAACATCCAACATTATAACGGAATTTGCCTTTAGCCCAGAGAAGTTCATTCCAGTTCCAATTGTCATCATCCTTGACTACAGTTACTGAGTCCTTTCTTGATATCCTATACTGTCACCTCTTCAATATAACGTGAAACTAGGAGTTCTTCCACTGGCTGTTTTGATTGAATGAGTTGTGAACAAATGTAATGCAAGTAATTTGGGCTACTTTTATAGTTTTATATGACTGACATTGCCTCTTCGACTGGTGCCCTTTCATTTTTATGTCACGAATTTTTCATTGACATTTCATTTCCAGGTAAACAGATACATTAAGAGTGGAATGGTGGTTGGTTTAGGATCTGGTAACGCTTCTTGCATGGCCATAAAATATCTTGGTCAGCAACTCCGCGCAGGCACTTTGGAAGATATTGTAGGGGTACCCACGTGAGTTCTTCTTACCCTTGCAACTGCAAGGCCAAGGCCTTCTTCTCAGTTTTAGATTAGAAATCAGTTATTTCAGTGTATCAGCTCTGTCCTGTTTGTGTTTCTTGATTAGGTTATTAAATCTTGCATCTCATATCAATCAGGCACTTTTGTTACATTTATTCGCACTGGTAGAGAACATGCCAAGGATGGTCGGTTGCCGGGGAGCAACTGTGTACTGTCTATTCATGAGGGCCGACCATATGGTTGACAACTGTTCATTGACAGACCTATTCTTTTGTGATTCTGCGAGACTATTTATTTGTACATAACCTGGTAGGTCATGATTTGTCTAGCGTCTTCTACATAACCTGGTAGGTCAAATTCACTCATTTATTTTTCGATTCAGTTGTCAAATTTCTTAAGATGGTAAATACGTTTCAATTAAAAATCTACCATGTCAAATAGCTTCTACTGACAAAACCGAATGTATAAGTTCTGATTTAATCCTAAAACTTATTTAATCTCATCAACTTGTTCGTCAAACCTTTCTTCCTTTTATCTATTAGATTTTTCTTATTTGCTCACAAACTAAGGTCATTCAGCAAAAGGAAAATTGTACAAAAAATCTTAAATGTTTAGTCAAATGTGCAATCAAGTTCTAAACTTTGAAATGTGCAATCAAGTCCTATGTTTTCGATCTTGTGCAGCCAAGTCCTTTCAGTGATTGCCTCATAAATTTTGGTGTAGCATGCCGGAATCCAACGTGGCATTTAGTTAATACTATGAAACATATATTGGTGCTGGCATAGTGCTAATGTGGCTTACGTAAAAAAATTCGGAGTTTAGAAAAGAAACAAAACCCATAAAAGCCAAAAAAAAAAAAAAAAAGCCAAATCTTTTTATCTTAAAAAACTAACCCTAATATGAGAGAGTGCAACGGGGGTATGGTTTGACTCCATTGGGGCGCTGCGTGGCGCCACTGACCCAACATCACCGGAACCCCTCGCCAGCCTCAAGCCCTTCTCTCCGCCTATCTGGTATATACTTCTAGTTTCGGACTATTGTTTCAATTGCGAAATTGAAGATTGGCAATTTGAGATACAAGTAAAATGGAAAGTTTGAGTACCAATTTTGGACAGATATAATGAAGATTTTGTTTGCCGTTAGGGACTGAAGTTGATAGTGAAGACCAGACGTGTGAGTGTGCAACATAAGAACCAGAAAATCATTGTCAAGGATGTTGGGAGTGAGTGGCAAAAGCTAATACCTTTATGTGTGGGGATTGTTTACACATGCATCTCAATAATTTCTCCTTCATGTGAGTTCAGTGTTAGTTTGCTCCCTTTAATTCATATAATCTTCTGCATCAAGATGTCTCCATCTAAGTCTCCAATCATGGTCAATCAATGCATACGCACCTTTCACCCATCATTTTCTCCCAAACTGGACTGTCGTCGCAAACTACTCTTGGCAACTGTGAAGATCCATAGGATTCCTTGTCTATTCTAGAATACTGTTACACCTTGGGGACACAACAATCAACCATCCTTTTGATGCTATTGTTGGGAGCGCATAGCAGAATTCTGGTACTTAAGGTAGGAAGAAAGCTAAGTGGGAGCCCAAATCTGAGCAATCAACAAATCTAGTTAGATCCACTTTCACTAAAAAACTTAACCAATGAGTTATCGGCAAATTATGATTATTAGTTGCTGCAAAACACACTAATTTTCCACTACGAGACTTTTTTAACACAATTCACATGTGTATCTCAATAAATGTATATTGCAGAAGCATCATTATGCTAGTCAAATATCTAGTGTTCTCTTATTTACTTTCTACTAGGTTTTGCACAAACTTGTTTGTCTTATAATCAAATGTAGTCCTTAGTACACTTTCCACAGTATGAGGTTGGCCTTACATGTAAGTTTTCTAAATTTTCTGTTTTTGTATTTATTTACGTTCCATAATTTTTTTCAGCAGCATGAACAGTTCAAAATTGATACCTGATTTAAATAAACTGATGGTAACTTTTTTATTTTTTTCATTACTTTCATTTTAAATGAATTCTATAGCATTTGGAATCCCAGAAGGAAAGCCTCTTTATAGTGATGGAATATAAGCATGACAATTCACTATTTTTAATTCTGAAATAAATTCTCATTTTCACTGATTTAACAGGCTTAAATAAAATTATCAACTAAATACTGTTTGCTGAATATTTTCTGCGAGGATACTTGTATATGTTAATAATTCCTGGGTTAGAGGCAGGAAGCAACTTAAGTTTCAGGGTCAAATCATACATAATTTTTTTCCTGGTCCATTTTCTCATTCTTCCTTAAAAATCTTATGTAGGTCTGTTACAAGCGCAAGCGAAGCAGCAAAATCAGGAATTCCTTTAGATGACTACCGACGATGTTCTCAGGTGTGCACAAATGACTAATTCATAATCAATTTCCCCGTGTTTGTGACAGTCTTTTTCTTTCTTTTGTGACAGACGTGTTTTGGAAATTTGGTCAATGTTTCTTGGAATGGCAGGATTTAAGTTGACAGTAGAATTGTTACCATGGATATATGTTCAGCTGCATGAATTTTACATCAAAAGATTAATTTTCCATAATGATCACACCTGAGGATGTTCCTGGGCTGCAGTTTTGCATGAATCGAGTCAGTCAAGGATTGAGTCCATGGACTTGCTATTTGCAGCAAAGCATTAAATAATAATCCATTGCATGGTGGCCTGTTGTGTTTTCCTACTTGTGTTATTGCAAGTTAACATGCTGAGGAAAAACCACAGAATGTATGTTATTTATCCGATTAGTTGCATTACTTATCCTCTTCATATTTTGAGTTGATGCTCTAGGTTACGCCCAAGTACCTCTATCTCTGTCGTGTTAATATTGTATTTACATGAATTTTGGTAGATTGACTTCGCCTTTGATGATGCTGATATCATAGAAGAAGACACACTTATTGCCGTTATTGGCCGCCGAAAATTGGAAGGCGGAGAGTCAATAATCCAAGAGAAAGTGAGTCCTGTTTAGACGCCATAAGATGAGCCTTACTAGTCTATCCCTCTATAATGGAACTGTATGCTCTTTCTTCCTTCTAACTGTGAGCCGACTGGGTTATTATTTTATTTTTTGCAGTTTGTACTTAATGCAGCCAAGAGAATTGTATTTATCATCACAGAGAACAAATATAAAGGTGCTCTAGATGGTTCTGTTCCAGTCTTAGTTCAATCTGTAAGCAGCTACGCACATATATGTCATCTACATATGTTAAAGTGCTCAACCGCATGATAGTGAAGTAAAGATTCTATTGCCAGCTCAATTGGATGGAGATAGCTGAAGAGATCGATGATTTGTTTCTGGGAGATGCAGAGGTTTGGTTTTTAATAAAATGTAAAATAATAGGGACTGTTCTGGACTTTATTCTAAGAACTTAAAGCTGATTAGAGATTAAACATTTAATTTCCCTACAACTTTGATCCGTCAGAACTTAAATGTTGCTTTTATTTTAAGGTTTGTTATTTAGATAACAGCATAGAATATGGGATTGCTTATCCTTTAAATTCAATTACAGTTATGAACTCGTCTCTTTAATATAATAATACTTGTTTTTTATTTTTTTTTGTTGATTATAATAATACTTGTTAACTTGCCATGTCATGACTGTAGTGTCAGCAAAATATAATTTGGCACTCACTTTGTGGGTATAAAGATTTTTGTTACTGTGGTTTCGTAACAACTGCCGATGAAGCGCCTTGGGAGTTTTTTCTTTGTAGCAGATTTCTGTTACTATGATTTGTGTAATTAATTTTCTTTTCTGTCGAAGGTCTGGAGAAGACCATCTATAGGACATGCTGATCCATTCGGTGGAGATTTTCCAGTAGTTACCAAGGATGGCCATAATGTTCTTGATGTCATATTCACATCTCCAATTGCAAACCTTGGTATGATGCTTAAACATGATTTGCTCCTCTTATTTTCATTTTTGATTAATGATAATGTGTGTGACTTCTCTTTAGTGTAATTGTAGCTCAAGTAGCCGAGAGCCTTGACAGAGTAGACGGAATGGTGGACCATGGGATCATATCCAAGTTTCCGTGAGTTAAATATCATTCTTTTGGTGCATTTCTTTGATTTGCATGGAAGGAAATTTGTTTGGTCATTCTTGGAGGTGTTGCAGAAGCATGCTTCTTAGTCAATAACACATAGCAAGATACGACTCTCGAGTCACAATGATTTGATGCTTGACATGACAACCATTTCTGCCGTGCTGCTTGAATGCAGGAGGGCTTTTTTGGTCTTCCAGTTAGCTCTATCTCAAAAAGCTTCCTCAATAAGTGTCCCTGTGTGTGTATAATACACACGTCATGGATGTTTAAAAAGTGGTGAACTTGATTAACATCTGAACAAACATCTTTCTCAATATTAACTTTTTATGAATTGGATCATAAACCCTTTGTTCAGAAACAAGAAATGTAGGAAATCCTTTCATCCATTCAAGGAAAGACTAATAAACAAGTAGCTCTGATTCACTTGTTTTATGTGTGCTCGCTACTTCTGTAATCTTCATAGAGCACATCTCGGAATGTTCTTATACAATGTTCGGGGTTAAAAAGAAAACCAAATTTTATTGTTTTTACATGCAGGATTCTTTCAGGGATATTCTAATCGGCAGTAGATTCGAATGGCAGTCTAATCGACATAACTGTTTAATTTAGATTGTAAATTAGGATTTGAGTATTTAATTTGTTTATGTTCAAATATTAGAGTAGATAAAAGTGAGAACAAATGAAAAACTATTTTCATGTTCTAGAGAAACAAATAGGCTGCCACCTCAACCACTCTTCCATCATTGTTATCATAATTGCACTACCATTGCCACCTCCACTGTCATTTGCCCACTTTCAATTGTCCATGCAATGGTGATAGAGTGGTGCAGTGCCAGCTATGTTTTTGTTGAAAAGTCCAACCCAAAAGCTAAAACTAATAGATGTAGGGAGACCACGTGAATATAAAGAGCATTTAGGACCCCAAGTCAAGCGATGTGGAATAATACTTCAACACCCCCCTCACATGCAAGCCGAATTACGAGCGGCATGTGCACGTGAAATTTTGACTACATACATTCGCGAAAAGGATCAAATAAGCTCTAATACCATGTTAGAAAAGCCTATTAAAAAGCTTAAGCTACTAGGTGGAGGGAGACCACATAAATATAAAGAGCATTTAGGACTTCATGTCAAATGATCCGAGATAATACTTTAGGGTTTTAGTTTTCCTAAAGCAATCACCTTAATAGCTTTTCCTTGTGCATATACAGTGAGGAATAGTTTCTTCATCATGCAAAAGTCAAAGTTACTTGTCACCGCATCTTTATAGGAATTATTTTGAGCACGAGACTACTGAATTTTGAAAGAAGGGCAATGATACTGCTATTCCTGTCTTTTCTTTCCTTGATAATAATCTACTTTGTTTCTTTTCAAGATCAATGTCCCTGTTGCTTATATATTAGATATTCTTCAGTGGACTGTCTTGCGAAAATTTGACAGTTAATATCAGCAAACTATTACTTAAAAGATTCCTTTAGTTTTTCTCTCTTAGATTCTGGCCTGCAGTTATTTTGCTATTCCTCTTTGCCATCACCTAATGGTATGTGGTGGAGGACATCACAGGTGCAATACTAACTATATGGGCTTGTAATTGAGACTTGGCTGTCCACTAAATGATCCTTGTAGATATGGCACGACAACTTCATCTGCTGATTATAATTTTGGACCATATTCAGTAACAATTGATATTGCTTGGCAAAGAATTTCTCAAGAGAACTCTTGAGTAATTCCTTGAACTTCTTTAATTTCTGAGATCCTATATCTCGTACAGTAGTTCCAAACAGGTGGTATGCTAGCATCTGTTGTGTTTAGACAGGGTAGATTTTCAAAGCAATAGACTTGGGTGCTGGATTTTATGTTGTTAAACTAAATATTCTTGAGCAGCATCTGGGAGTGTTATCTGGTGGTACATAAATATGATTATAGATCACTACCTCACATTCGGATTTTGGAAACCAGAGTAACACCATCGGTAGTGAGAATTGGTTCTGTCATAGGTAGTATGTCATCTTATCAATGTTTATGTGCCAACAATCCTTAGTGTAGTTTTCTCTTGCTAAAGTTTGTAAGTGTCTTGAGTAGATAAGAGGATCTTATCTTATCAAATGATTATGGTGAATTTCAGCTTATAAGGTCAAATGAAAGGTTGCAAATTTTATATTCCTATTCATATCCACAACTTTTATCGATAGCATTGATATATGATCTTGTTAATATTAAACCATCTCTTAGCACAATCTGTAGCTTGTTATGGCGTGAGAGTCAAGATTCTTATCACTTTCACACAATCAGAAAGCTTGAGTTGACCGTGGATGTAATCTTCGGAGGGAAAATATCTCGGAATTCGTTATATTTACTATTAGTAGTGTAAACCTTATTTGAAATTTTATTTGTGCTTGTTGAGCTGAGCTGATGTAAGTGCCTTTCTTTTGCTGTCATTGGAATTGCAGTTGCACCGCTGTGGTTGCATCAGAAAGTGGAGTTTCCGTTATCGATAGTGCGCTAACAAAAGTTGCTGGGGATCCTGCATTATGAACTTAAAGAGAATGATTAGTCTTTTCCACGTGGTATGAAGGTAAGTACAAAATGTAGAAACCATGAAGACTAGAAAGGATGAAAGTGACAGGAGGAAATGCACAAATTCATTAAGAATGTCAAGTACTCCTTGATGAAATCTCGAGGCATCCTCTCATCCTTGAAAAGAAAAAGAAACGAAGCGTCCCCGAGTGAGCTTATTTTGCTAAATAAATTTTATTGTCTACAATCCATGTTGTTTATTGACAGTACAAATCCTAAACTTTTAGTGTCATTTATTGTGTTTGGGTAAAGTTGTTATCTTGGAGGCTCCGAATGGCCATATCATGATAAGACTCGATCCTTTGTGGCCAACTTAGGGCGTGTTTGGGAAGGCTTTTGGGAAATGCAAAAGCCGTTGAGTTAGAAGAGTTTTTCAAAATACAAATTGTGTTTGGTAAATTATATTGTAAAAGTCCATTGTGAAGTACCTTTAAGCAAAATAATGTTTGGAGAAATTATATTTACAAAAGACTTTTGTTGTTAAAAAAAGAAAAGAAAAGAAAAGAAAAGTTGGCCGGCCAAGGGCCAAGGGCACCGGTGAAGAGTAGGCAAGTTGTCGAAAAAGGGCAGGGGGTCGGTGAGGGTCGCAAGACCCTCCGGCAATGGTCGCTATGACCGAGATCACAATTTGGGTCATCGCAACCATCGTGTAGAGATAGCCGCGACCTAGATCGTGTGGCCTTGGCAACGTGGCAAGGTTTGCCGTAACCATCGCGAGGTGGTCGCCATGACTAGATTGCACGGCCCTAGCGACCTTTGCGGCGACCTAGATCACGAGATCTGAGTTGCGGCAACCCTCGCCGAACGGTTGTGTGACTCGTTGCACTACAACCTCTGTGCGGAGGTTGCTAGGGCTGCATGATCTTGTTGCGACGACCTCTGCGCAATGGTCGTAGCAACCCAAATTGTGATCCGGGTCGTGGACCCTCACTAAACCACTTGCCCTTTGTTGGACCGCCTACCTTTCGACAGTGACCACGCATATGCTACAAGGGTTGCATGACCCTCACTAGATTGCTTGCCTTTTGCTGGATTGCTACCATTTGCCGATGACCACATGCAGATGCCGGTCCTGTTCAATAGAGAGAAGGGAAGAAGATGAATAATCATTGAGGGCAAAACCGAAGAAACAAAAGGTTAACAAGGATAATTGAGAGATTATATTTTTACTAGCCAAAGGAGAGCATGCTAAGAATGCCCAAGGCAACCATAAGCTGCTTTAGGCTTTTAGCCTTTTGAAAGCTTGCATTTGGGAAATGAAGTTTAAAAAAAAATTGCCAAACGCCCTTTATTTAGCCCAAGGGGCTTTGGGAAGGTAGTTCGCGAACGCAACTTGTTTAAATTAAATATTCAACTAATTTTCCTTTGATACCTTAACTTGATTGATTTGTTATTTAAGTGTCACATGTGATTTTTTTTTTTCAATTGTAAGTCCTAAGGTTCTTGTCCCCTAGTTTTTTTTTTTCACTTCAATATGGTCCTAGTTTGTAGCCTAACCATTAAATTAAAGCAGGAAAAAAAAACAAGGAAAAAATGTTATATGGTCCTAGTGTTCATTAGGGCCCTAGTTTATGGCAAGAAATTGTGGGAAGTTGTTTGTCCCATTATCATGCTACAAAAGCTGTAGCATTTATTAGACCCAAAAAAAAAAAAAAAAAAAAACCACTAGCATTTATGTCCTATAGATGTGGAGTGTGGGAGGGGCCAATGAGAAGTGTATGTTCAGTGTGTGCAAGAGTGAGTGCAGTGAGAATGGCATGAAGTGAGCCCCCCTAGCGTGAGTCCAATGCGGTCCTGCATTTGAGATTTGTTATGGTTCACAAACAAAATCTTATTGTGTATAGATTCTCCGAATATGTAGGAAATGAAATATCACTTGATTTCTACTAGACCTTAATAGATTAGTCTTAACTCTTTATTGTCAGGGAATCTCCTTATGATGTTTTGAATATGAAAAAATAAATTAAAGGCTATTAACGTGTTTAATAGTTGAGTAATAGACTATGCAGATGACAGAATGTGTAAATGATATTTAGACTGTGTTCAGACCTTAAGGGTAAATATGTTCAGAAGCAAAATATATTCAGACTTACGTACATATTGTAAAGTCTATTTCAGATGAAAGACATTCAGACTTTATGTAACATCCTCGATTCTGACCCCGTAAGGATCAGCTATAAGGTCCTAAAATGATCGATCATGGGCCATTGGCCATGGATCGATCATTTCGATCGGCAAGGAATCGCGGATTGGTCATGGTCCAACCGACTAATCGATCGACCGGTCACGAATTGGTCGAGATGTTGGCCCTGAATTTTCTACCGACCATATCAATGGGATATGATCACCAGCTCATATGATGACTTTTTTATCACGAGAATTGGTCACGGGATGATTTTGGATCAGTGGATGGTCATGGGTTGATCCAACTGGTCGTAGTTTCTAGTCGCTGGTGATTCCGCCTAGTTATGCACCAATACACGGACGATCCGAATTGATCAAATGCCACCGTCTTCCAATAAAAAATGCATCATTCACTATTTAATTCTTAGTGATCGGAATGGAATCTCGAATTGTATAGTCTTCCTTGAGCTGGACGACGAATATCTTGCAACCAGACTCCATTGCAGAGTCATTGGTGGAAGCAGAGGCTAATTGCTGCTAAGCTTGCTGCTCTATCAAGCTTCAAATGGTTGTTAATGTTTGCAGAATTCTGTCTAGTCGAGGGTCCTCTTTCAATTTTTTGTGGCACCCCTCGAATGGCCCCCGATCCATTAGGGTTGCCACAGTTCACTTACCTTTCACTTGCCCTATTGACAAGTTACTTTGATACCATTGAATTGTAATGGGTCCATACAGCCTGGGGGTTTATATTATCTTAATCGGTCCCAGCGCAGTTCATATAACGGAAGTATACTCGACATCTCCCTAACCCGTACTCAAATCAAATAATACAATGCAATACACACCAACTACAACCTTTCATATATATACACTTTAGGGCCGAATCATTTTTATTTACATAACTAAGATGGACTTCACGAGTCGGTACAACAAAAGCCCAAGGCTTTAACTAAGCTCGGCTATACTCAAAAGTACTCGACTCTACATCAGACATGTATATCATCCCATCATCTAGTGTCGGCCATCCCAAAAAGTGTCATCCTCCACCAGTCACACGCTCTAATCACACCCAGCCCGGTGCATCGGCCGATGGCTGCGGCAGCGGCGGCGGCAGCATCCTTATCATCACTCCGTCGCGTCGAACATGTACAGAAAGGAACTCCTGAACTACAGGGCCATCAAGCAGGCCCACATCATACATGACCAAAACACGGACTCGAATAAACACCAGACCATGAACACCGACACAGGGGTGCTCCGAGCACTCGACCTTAACATCATATGGTAAGCCATAGAATGTACCACGTGTGACAGTTGCTAGAGGCATCGCTCAATCTGAAATGTTAGTCCCCAAAAGGGGTGAGTACAACCACTCAGCAGTAAAGATCTATCAAACTACACAATGCAACAGGCAAGACAACCACAATTCATGTGAGATGCACATACCATTCATGCAATCATACATATATCTCCATGAGATCCATGCACAACCTTACTAATCATATTTCCCATGCCAAGCAATACCAATTCAAGATTCATGGACAATTATATCTCATGCCATATGCACATACCCATACGCATGATTCATGTCATCCACACAATCGTGTATATATATATCCACATAAGATCCGTTCAATGCCTTCATGATTGCATTCTCAATGTCAAATAGTATCAACTCAATTTCATAGGCAATTATATCTCATGCCATATGCACACACACGCGCATGATTCAATTCCCAATTTTAATTCTCAAAAGGATCTCATGTTCTTCTAGGGACCAGTGTTTGCATCCCTCATATATCGCTTGCACCCAACTTGGCATCGCGAGGAACCTCTGACACACACCTCCGGGCATCCGGCACACACACTCCGGGCATCCCGACACTCCTGGGGCGTCCTCGGCTCACACCTCTGATAGTATCATTTCACACATATATATATCTCACTTTCAACATAGCATTTGATGCAATAATGTCAAAGGTCTAAACCAGCCTTTTGATGCTATATGACATGCTGAATGTCACCACATATGCAGCATAATTAACCACACAAGACATCATATCTCATAGAGCAGTTTATTCGTTCTTGAAAATACATCAATTTTTTTGGATAAAACAAAATGCACTCCTTTAGTTAAAAATCTGGAAAAATTAGTAAATGATCTTAATAAATTCTGAAAATTTGATATGTTATAGTCAAGACCTAGAGGTAAAAGTTTTGTGAAGAACTCAAAGTCAGATTCGTTATAGATCATGAGCTACATTCACCAAAAGTCCCCCTAACCCTCAGTAACGATTTCCAGATTTAACACTTCAAAGGAAAATCATTTCGCCGACCAATACTTGTCCGTTTCTTCTCAAATTTTAGTATGTTACTCCTCAAGATGTCATCTACAACTTTCATCAAGAACACGAAACAAAATTTCAACTGGATAATTTTATAAAATTCACGAAATCACCAGGAGTCGGACTGTTCCTACATGCAACAGCTTACTTGGAAAACCACCACCATTCACTCGAGTTTCTAGCATTGAACATCACAACCCAAGCATTTCCAACACCCATTTCACTTCACACACCACCATAGCAAGCAAAATGTAGGCTAACGGACTCTACTTGCCTTAAATCCAACGAAAATCACATCAAACACAACAGCGGGGCAAGGCGGCTCGACAGCGGCAGCTAGGCGGATGCACGATGGCTGGTCTTCTTCCTCCTCTTTCTCTCTTTCCCTCCTTCTCTCCTTCTCTCGCTCAAACACTGCTCTCTCTCTCGGTTGCTTCGTCCATTCCGCCCCCTTCCCTCTCTCTTTTCTTCTTCTCTCACTCATGATTAGCAATCATTAGATTGCATGCAATGGCCACTTGGCTGATCCTTCTTGCCACTTGTAGATTTTCATGCAAGTTGATGGGTTTTCTTTGGGCCGGATTTGGGCCAGCTTTTTGGCCGACCAAATGGGGAGAAACGGTGGGGGATTCGGTGGGGCTATCTTGGGTTGGTTTGGCCTTAAGAAAATCAGCCCACTCCTTCTCCAATTTTCCTATTTAATCCCCACTTATATAAATACTTAATTACAACTTATATGGCCATAAAACTTTGTAATATAAATCAATAAAATCTAACTTATAAAGTACATGGCCAAGAACATAATTTCCTTATCAAATTATCCTTTAGTACCACCTTTAATCACACTTGGACATATAATATATTCCCAACCAAATCATTGTCCATTAAAATGCTTGGCCTTAATCTATTGTAATTCATTGGTCTAATGGCTATAGTAAAATCCGATGGGGCTTCCATCACCTATTCATGGTTCATGGTGTATTCAGGAGTTGCTATGAAATTTTAGGATACCACATTTTCCTTTTGAGGTTACCTGATTGCAGGCACTCATGTTGTTTATTAACAGGACAATTATAGGAATCTTAGGGATGTTTTCTCTACAAGCATAAGAAAAGATTGGTAGTATTGATTTATCATTAGGAAAATCTATTAAACAAGACAATCACATACATGGAATGTTTTCCCTAACTAACTATCTCATGACTTCCAGCGCTTTCCCCAACTAACTATCTTATGACTTCCAACACACCTTATCCCTTTAGGTAATAAACCCTTCTCTGATACCAAAAACTGTCACAACCCCAACTCCATCTCTAAGGTCTTGACCAGCACGGGCTATTTTCGTGATGTCCCAAGCTTGTTGCCGTGCTGATTCCGTTTATCTTGTTATCATGCATATGCAAATGTAAATAAACAACTTGATGCGTGATGGGGTGAGTGATTGAAGAACGGATTTTTCAGAGGGGATTTTTGTGGTTAAGTGTATGGAGTATACGGTGAAGAAACAAAAAGGAATAAGAAAAGATAGAACGATTTCCTTCCAAGGTATAAAGGCCACGCCACCAACCGAAGAAGAGGATCGAGATCTACGAAGCTCACCACCAAGGCCTAAAGCTTCCACCAGCCAAGGATAAAGGACTTCGGGATAGGAGAAGCTCACCACCAAGGCCTAAAGATTCCACCAGCCAAGGATAAAGGGCTTCTTGGCTCACCACCAAGGAGTTTATCTACGCTCCAAGGATAAAGAAACCGAAAGGAGTTATCCACTCTCCAAAGGAGTTCACTCAAGTTGAGGAAATCTCACCATTCTCATTCATGAAATTCGTATCCCTTACTTTGGATAGTTTTGCCCTCTTTATAGGAGAGTTTTAGTGTTAATACATATTAAAAACGGACCTTAATAGCCTAGAAACCGAAACCTTCGACTCTTGGACTGCATAACAATAAAGACACATAATAACTTAATAAAAGCCTTTATTAACACGAGAATTAAATGCCTTTAATCTTCGGCCTTCTGCATTCTTGAACCTTCAAATTCGAGCTCCTCCCTTGACCAGAAAATAATCCTTCTGAAACTTCATCAACTGGTCATTCAAGACATTTAGAATGGCCTCCCATTGATAGTTATCAATATACCACAAAGTACCGATAAGTAATTGACATTATTCATTGAAAATGATCCATCGAAGCACATAATGCCCAATTTCTCTCTTGGCTTGGATAAACATCAATGGTTCCGAGTTGGTGGATGGAGCTACGTTGGATGTTCCCGCATCATCCTCCCGGGTTGTTTGAGATTTGTCCTCAAATCTAGAAGGTTTTCATCCTCCAAGTAAGGAGAAAGGTCTCCCACGTTGAATGTTGCTGAAACTCCAAACTCTCCCGGAAGGTCAATCTTGTAAGCATTGTCACCAATTCGCTCCATAACTTTAAAGGGACCATCAGCTCTAGGCATGAGCTTGTTCTTTCGACGAAATGGAAATCTCTCCTTCCTCAAGTGAAGCCATACAAGGTCGCCCGGTTGAAATTGAGTCTTCTTGCGATGTTGATTGGCTTTCTTCTTGTAAGATTCGTTGGCCTTTTCAATGTTGGATCGAATCTGCTCATGGAGCTTCTTCATTGACTCAGCTCTTTTCTTGCCATCAAAGCTCACTTGAGAGTTAGACGGAATTGGAATCAAATCAATGGGTGTGAGAGGATTAATTCCATACACAACTTCAAATGGCGATCGACCAGTAGTATAACTTGGTGATCGATTGTAAGCAAATTCAGCATGCGCAAGCTTTAAGTCCCAATCTTTCAACGATTTACTCACCATACCACGAAGAAGAGTGGTTAGAGTACGATTTGTTACCTCCGTTTGGCCATCCGTTTGGGGATGATAAGCTGTGCTGAATAAGAGCCTTGTACCAAGCATTCTCCATAGAGTCCTCCAGAAGTGGCTTAAGAACTTGGAATCACGATCCGACACAATGGTCTTTGGTACTCCATGAATGCGGATAATCTCTTTGAAATATAAATCAGCAATATGAGATGCATCATTGGTCTTGTGACATGGCACGAAATGAGCCATTTTAGAGAACCGATCGACGACCACCATGATAGCATCTTTTCCTCTTTGAGTTCTTGGTAGAGCCACAATGAAATCCATGCTAACATCCTCCCAGGGCTGCAATGGTACCGGAAGTGGAGTATACAAACCTTGATGGAAATGGCTTTTTGATCTTTGACAAGTTGCACACCTTGAGATGATAGCATGCACATCTCCACTCATCTTTGGCCAATAGAAATGCTCTTGAAGAACCTCAAGAGTTTTGTTAATACCAAAATGACCAGCCAATCCTCCACCATGCGCTTCTCGAATCAGCAATTCGCGAAAAGAACTCTTCGGCACACATAATTGATTTCCTTTAAAAAGAAACCCATCTTGCAAAGAATATATACCTTGAACTCCCTGCTTGCAATTGTTGATGATAGAGGAGAATTCCGCATCTTCAGAATAAAGTTCTTTCATTGATTGAAATCCGAGAATTCTAGAGTCCAAAACCGCAAGCATAGAATATCTTCTCGATAAAGCATCTGCTACAACATTAGTGTGCCCCGGTTTATATTTTGAGACGAAAGAAAAGGATTGAAGAAATTCTACCCATTTGGCATGTCTCGAATTAAGCTTGCGTTGGCCACTAATAAACTTAAGCGCCTCATGATCAGAATGAAGGACAAATTGCTTTGGCCTCAAATAATGACTCCAATGATCAAGAGCTCGGACAATGGCATAGAACTCTTTGTCATAAGTTGAATAATTCCTCTTGGAATCAGATAACTTCTCGCTGAAATATGCCAATGGTTTTTGTGCTTGCACCAGAACAGCACCAATACCAACTCCGCTTGCATCACACTCAACTTCAAATACTTTATCAAAATCAGGAAGTGCAAGAATAGGAGACTCACAAAGTTTCTGCTTGATTACCTCAAAGGCGTTTTGAGCAGTCTTTGTCCATTCAAAAGCACCATTCTTCATGCATTCAGTTATAGGAGCCATGACGGTACTAAAATTTTTGACAAACCGTCGATAGAAAGAAACAAGTCCATGAAAACTTCTTACATCAGAAATAGACTTGAACCGGCCAGGTCTTCATAGCTTCTACCTTGGCTTGATCAACAGAGATTCCATCTTTGGAAACCACATAACCAAGAAACACAATGCTTGGAGAGAAGAACTCACATTTCTCCATTTTAGCATATAGTTTTCGTTCTCTCAAGACATTAAAGACCTGTGTTAGATGAGAGATATGCTCCTCCTCATTCCTACTATAAACAAGAATATCGTCGAAATAAACAACGACAAATTGACCAATAAAGGAACGAAGAACCTAGTTCATAAGTCTCATGAAGGTACTCGGAGCATTAGATAATCCGAATGGCATAACCAACCACTCATAAAGGCCTCCCTTGGTCTTGAAAGCTGTTTTCCATTCATCACCTTCTCGCATTCTGATTTGATGATAACCACTCCGCAAATCTATCTTTGAAAACACAGAAGAACCATATAATTCATCTAGCATATCATCAAGTCTAGGTATAGGGTACCTATACTTAATGGTGATATTGTTGATGGCTCGGCTATCAACACACATCCGATATGTACCATCCTTCTTAGGCACAAGTAGAGCCGGAACAGAGCAGGGACTCATGCTTTCTCGAACGTATCCTTTGAGAATAAGTTCATTGACTTGTCTTTGCAACTCCTTTGTATCCTCCGGATTGCATCGATAAGCTGGCTTGTTTGGTAGTGGAGCACCGGGGATCAAATCAATTTGATGCTCAATACCTCTTATGGGAGGTAATCCAAGTGGCAAATCCTCCGGAAACACATCTGCAAATTCTTTCAACAAGCAATGCATTTTTGGATGTATGGGTCGCTCTATCTCACTCTTTTTCTCGACCACAAGCAAAGTAAAAACATTCTTTTGTTTGCAAATGGCTCTCTCAACCCGTGTCTCACTCAAGAACAGATTTTCCTTACAAGTGTTTCCCTCCCCAGGTTGATTATTTTGTATCGAATAAGGGCTCAATGGTAAAAGAGTAATGCATTTTTGTTCCTTCTGAAAAGAGTATGTGTTTTTCCGACCGTCATGCATAGCATTTATATCAAATTGCCACGGTCTACCCAATAACAAGTGGCATGCCTCCATTGGAATCACATCACATACAACCTCATCTCGATAGTTCTTCCCACTCGAAAATGATATAAGAATGCGTTTGGTTACCTTGAGTTCATTCCCTTGATTGAGCCATTGGAGCTTGTATGGTTGAGGATGTTTCGTTGTTGGAAGCTTCAACTTGTCGACAAGAGTTGTCGAAGCAACATTGGTGCAGCTCCCACCATCGATGATCACCGAACACACCTTTCCATTAATAGTGCAACGCATGTGAAATATATTCTCCCTTTGCTCTTTATTAGGAGAAACTTCAACATGCAATGCTCTTCGGATGATCAACAGCTCACCATCATCAGCTTTCTCCACAACTTCTTCTTCCCGATCAGATTCGGAAATATTTTGGTCTTCATTGTCATCATCCTCTTGAAGCGCCGAATTGATCTCCTCAATTTCTTGAAGAGTCATAACTCTCCGATTTGGACAATTTGCTTGTAAATGCCCAAAGCCATGGCACTTAAAGCATTTCCTTGCATCACCTTCAAACTTCTTTTGGACTTCTTTGGAAGGCTCTGCATTCTTTCCTTGCCTCTGTCTTTTGTCGACGAACTCTCGCCCTTGCTTGAGGAAGCACCCTTAAAATAGGATGTCGCCTTTGTTGAGATTCTGGAGGAAAACCTCTTGCTCTTCAATTGTTTTTCCACTTTTATGGCTAACTTGCATACATCTTCAAAGGACCAATATGGTTGAAGTTCAACCATATCAGCAATTTCTCGATTCATGCCGCCAAGAAAACGAGCGATGGTTTGCTCGGGAACTTCTGGAACTTCACTCCTCATTTTGAGTTGTTCAAACTCACGAATGTATTCTTCAACGGTCATCCCATGTTGTCTTAGGGAGTTCAGTTTGAGGAAGAGATCTTGCTTATAGTTGTCGGGCAAGAACCTCTTCTTCATCAACTTCTTGAGTTTTTCCCAAGACTTGATTCGGCCTTTTCCTTCCCTTGCTCGTTGATGCTTTAGATTCTCCCACCATAGAGAAGCATATTTGGTCAACTTTAGGATAGCAACCTTACATTTCTTCTCATCCGAATAGGATTTGAATTCAAAAATTCGTTCGGTTTTGTGTAGCCAATCTACAAAGTCGTCGGGATTAAGATTACCGTCAAACTCGGGGACCTCCACTTTAATGTCTCTTTCATCCTCCTTATGCCTCCCTCTCCGTCTTCGTCTTCGAATTGGAGATTCAGAATCACTAGAGTGCAGAATCGTTCGGTTGTCTCCAGTGGACTCGGAATCGCCATCAGAATTTTGATGAGATTCAGAATCGTCACGCTGATGCTGTTCATTGGGACGCCTTGCTGGTTGTCCTTGTCTCGCCGGATTCTCTAGAAGATTGAGGACTCGCTCCATTTGTTGTTGAAGATTTTGGATTGCACGATCTCGCCTTTCGTTGTGCGCTTGCTCTAGAGTCAAGCCTCTAGGAACTTGTTCATCCATGAGGAATTTGTAACAAAAGAAAGAAAGGAATCACTCCAATGAGTTGAACCTTGAGCTCGATACCAATATTTTGATGCGTGATGGGGTGAGTGATTGAAGAACGGATTTTTCAGAGGGGATTTTTGTGGTTAAGTGTATGGAGTATACGGTGAAGAAACAAAAAGGAATAAGAAAAGATAGAACGATTTCCTTCCAAGGTATAAAGGCCACGCCACCAACCGAAGAAGAGGATCGAGATCTACGAAGCTCACCACCAAGGCCTAAAGCTTCCACCAGCCAAGGATAAAGGACTTCGGGATAGGAGAAGCTCACCACCAAGGCCTAAAGATTCCACCAGCCAAGGATAAAGGGCTTCTTGGCTCACCACCAAGGAGTTTATCTACGCTCCAAGGATAAAGAAACCGAAAGGAGTTATCCACTCTCCAAAGGAGTTCACTCAAGTTGAGGAAATCTCACCATTCTCATTCATGAAATTCGTATCCCTTACTTTGGATAGTTTTGCCCTCTTTATAGGAGAGTTTTAGTGTTAATACATATTAAAAACGGACCTTAATAGCCTAGAAACCGAAACCTTCGACTCTTGGACTGCATAACAATAAAGACACATAATAACTTAATAAAAGCCTTTATTAACACGAGAATTAAATGCCTTTAATCTTCGGCCTTCTGCATTCTTGAACCTTCAAATTCGAGCTCCTCCCTTGACCAGAAAATAATCCTTCTGAAACTTCATCAACTGGTCATTCAAGACATTTAGAATGGCCTCCCATTGATAGTTATTAATATACCACAAAGTCCCGATAAGTAATTGACATTATTCATTGAAAATGATCCATCGAAGCACATAATGCCCAATTTCTCTCTTGGCTTGGATAAACATCAATGGTTCCGAGTTGGTGGATGGAGCTACGTTGGATGTTCCCGCATCACAACTCCTTGAACAAACAATAGTTGGAACACATTAGTTTATATTATAATAGTACTTTTACAAGCCCTTTCTCTATGGCCCCTCTTTCCCTTTTTACATCACACTACAAGTTTTCATATAGGCCAAGGGAAATTCCTCTCTCCTCTAGCATGACTGTAGCTCCAAAAAAATACCTGAGACCTCTATGCCTACAAGATTGAAAGATGATGGAGTGAGTCTTGGGAACTCAGTAAGTAAAATTCCTAGTTCTTTATTGAGAAAGTATCTCATTATCAAAGCTTAGCAAGTACAATACTCGAAAACAATGTCGATGACAAATCAATAGCAAATTACTTGCCATGCCTTGACCTAACACATGATGTCGATGTAAGATACCTTGGGCTTAACAATTAACACATCAACATATCATGCTTATGTATAATTTCATTTAACATTGTTCTAGCTCGACCAAGCCCTCCCGGCTCAATTGGGGCTTCCAACTTCATGTTGGGCTTGCTGACTTAACCAGGGCATCTTGATTTTTAGGTTCAAGACCTAGGCATCCTGACTCAACTAGGGTATCTCGGCCCAACCGAGACATCCTGTTCAATGAACGAGGTATCACCACCAACGCTGTGTGGCGACAAGTGTTTTTCCCTCCTTAAGTGCACGCATATATGCATCATAAAAGCTAGTTCTTATCTTTTCTCTTTGCTGACAAATGCATGGCCTGAAGGCGTGCTCATTTGTTTGTGTGTGTCATGAATTCTTGTACTTTACTAATAAATATGTCGATAACGATCCTTGGTCTGTAACTTGAATCAATCAGTTGCCTCAACGCTAATCCAAGGCCCTAAGGCTTGGGTACGCCCTGCTTTAGTGAAAATCCTAAGCTTCACGGACCTCGGTTCCAACCCGATGTGAATACACTTGCGTCATAAATGACCATTGGCTTGTGGTTTGATTCAACACCAAGCGCAATGTCCCCATACCAATTCAAACTATGGAATTGTCATGCTTTGGTGTCTTACTAAGACCTCGTGGATTTGGGGGATCTCGTATCGATCAAGGTATAAAATCAACATGCCTCAATGTCGATTTAAGACCTTGCATTCTTGGGCGATCCTCGCACCTAGCGAGACTTGGACCTAACACCATATTTATGGAACCAAGGCCTTGTGGCTTGGGCGAGTTTGTCTTCTGATGAACTCAACCTGAACAAACTTTGGTTTCATTCTAGACATAAACGACTGAAGCACGCGGCCATGTACAAATTGCAAATAAAATCAAACAAAAGATATCTCACACCGCCCACGGCTTAAGGGGTGAGCACTTAGCTATCCTCAACAATGGGATCTACTTTCTTAGGGAAGAAAGAGGAACCTTACCTTGCCAAACCTCAAGAACTAGCTTGGATAGCTTGATGAGTTAGTGATGCGAGGCTGAGAGAAAGGAAGAGGAGGAGGAGGGTAGGTGTGAATGGCAAGAAGGCTTATACTGATGGAAATGAATGGTAGCCCCTCCTATTTATAGACATCAAGCTCATAATTACTCATCCAAGCGGCGCAACCACATTTCCTAAAGTGGCATGGCTATGACCTTGAGGTGGCAAGCCTAGGTCACAAGGTAGCACACCTAATTTTATGAGGTTAAGACCTAATGGCTTAGTGTAATTATTTGAAGGTTTGTTTGTCTCATTTTCATTAGGCCACATGGGCACTTAGCTTATTATTAAGGGACAAGTTATTATAAGGTAGTACCAAGGCTATACAGTAGCCATAATTTGCTCCAATGTGTCTTATTTTTATTGAGACATTTGGCCTAGATTCTTCGCTTAATCTCCATGGTGAATCCTTGGTAATGATGCCCAAATCTAGAAGGATCTAGGTGAAATGGTGAGTTACTTTCTTCATGAAGAAGCTAGGGTGTTCTAGAGATTTCTATTTTGTCCATTTCCAAGCGCACCCAGCCAAGGCAAGGCCTAGCCTAGCCGGCCCGGGCGAGGCCGAGCGTCGCCGGCCCTTGACGGCCGGTCGCCGGCCATAGCAGAGGCCGACGACCGGCCAAAGAAAAAAGAAGAAGAAAAGAGAAGAGAGAGAAGTGTTTCTTCAAAAATGTTTCTGGAACAAGAAACAATTTTTTTTTTGTTTCTCATTTCTGTTCTTTTTGTGTTCCGGGAACAAAAAATCAGATTTTGAACAAAAACGCAAATAAACGCGCCGGGAACAAAAAAACAAAATTTCTGTTCATAAACAAAAAAAAAGAACATTATCATGTAGCCCCTTAATATTTTCTCAGAGTGGAAGGCGACTCCCACCCACTGCTTCTTGTTTTTAGTAAAGAAGTTGTTGATTCCGATTGGTACAGACCTTGACTTTGATACTTATTTGCTAGTGATGAGCAGCGCGCCAGTGCTGACCTTGACTTTGCTTGAGATAGAAAGCGTTCCCTTCATATGGCCCACTTTGAAATTACTCAAGGAGACTACTCCATTGCACCTTGGGAACGTCAATGAATATTCTATTCTCACGTCAACTTATTGCGACTGTTTATACTATTGATTAAGTAAATCCAAGGGTAAAACTCTAAATTTCAAACTTCTATTAAAGATTTTGGCAAAGAACCGACAGATATTTCTAAATTTCAATATTCTTTTATTCGTTATTAACTTAAATTTCCAATTATTTATGTTCACATGTTACAGATGTGCTCTTTTTTATTTTCCTACCATCATCAAGAGACCCTCCTGGAAGTAAAGGAAAACAAGGTAAATCGTGCAGGTTCAAAGAATTCTGATTCCTTCAAAATGGCAGTTCATGTTCAACAAAAGGAGGCTACTCTTCAGAAAAACGAAACCACTTGCATCATAGTCAATGGAGATAATTCGTGGACAATTAGGTCAAGCAGTACTTTTGTGACCGCCTTAGAACAATCTGTGTCTTTTTATACTCGGGTCTCACATAGTGACTTTGTTTCATGTAAATCGCATCAGCATCACAAGTAACTTTACAAAGCTATTAAAGCAAAATAAGTATTGCTATCAAATATAGAAGGGACAAGTATACTAGAAGCCCTAAAATTTATTACGAAAGTACAATTGAGTCTTAAAACTTTTAAATAATGCTATCAAATTATAAAATTTGTTAAATTAGTGTAATCGAGTCATTCCGTAGAAATCATCAATTTGGCTAACAAAAATGCTGGTTTAGCTTTTTAAATTAATTTCTCTCTCCTACTTGTAATTTTTTTTAATCATTTTCTTCTTTTAATCTTATTTAAACTAAATTTAAAAACTAAAAAAAAAAAAGGCTAAAATTTTATTTGAAAAATAAATAAAACCAGGAAAAAAGGAAAAACAAAGGTAGGGGCTCTCTCATGGGACCTTGTTGCCAATGCCATCGCCAGGTGGCAGGCTCGGCCCAACCCCAAACGAGGGCTTGCTAGGGGCTGGCAAGTTGACCACCCTTGTCATGGGCGACATTGGCCATCGCCTGGGCTCACATTACAGAGATATGGGTACCCAATTCGAGGCAAGCCTTGCTAGCCCTTGCTTGGGGCTAGCAAGGCCTTGACTCGGGTTAAGCCAAGCTAGCCATCCTTGCCCAGAACTAGCGAACTCCACTGGCCCCTCCAATGATGGGTGATGGCGGTGGCACCCCACCGAAGGGGCCCCTGTCTTTGTTTTTCTTTTCTTCCCAATTTTGTTTCATTTTAAAATAAAATTTGAGCCTTTTTTAGTTTTTTAAGTATATTTAAATAATATTTAGAGAAGAAAATAATTAAAAAATGACAACTAGGGAAGAGAAATTAATTAAAAAATACCACGTCAACATTTTCCATTATCTAAATAGACGACATTAACATAAAGACTTGATTATGCCAATTTGACAAGTTTAAAAACTTGATTGTACTTTTTGATAATTCTAGGAGTCAAACGCACCCTTATGATAAGTTTTAAGACTTTCAATAAACTTATTCCGATATGAAAAGACGAACCTAGCTTTGACATAACAGATCTAGCTCCAACTAATTGATGAAGAATAGAGTCGCATTGTAAATAGGTTTAAATTTATAGAAAGGAAAGATATTAATTAGTAAGAAAGAAGAAACAAAGTAGAGGAAGCCAGAGGAAAAAGAGAGAAAAGCAAATTTAAAATGAAATATGTTCACTAGAAGTTCTAAAACTTATCACAAAAATGCAATAAAGTTCTATAACTTACAAAAAGTGCATATAAATCCTAAAACTTATCAAATTGGTAGAATCAACTCTTAAAGTTAACACCATCAATTTGACTAACGAAAAATGTTGATATTGCATTTTAAATTAATTTTGTTTCCTATGTTGCATTTTTAAATTATTTTTATTCATTTCTTATTTAAATTAGATTAAAAACTATAAAAGAAAACCTAAAATCTTATTAAAAAAATTGGAAAAAAAAAATGGAGGGCTGGCTAGAGGAGCTTCAGCCACTACCGCCCATCACTAAAAGGGACGACGAGTGAGAGTGGCCAAATCTCGCCCAACTAGGGCAAGGCCTCGTCGGCCCTAGGAGAGGCCGATAACCCTCCCCCGGCTTGGGTAAGGGCGCCCAAATCTAGGCAAATGGGCAACACCGGCCCTCATGAGGGGCCAACAATTAATTCTCGCACTAGCTCGAGGCTAGTGAGGCCTTGTCAACCCTCACCTGGGGTTAACGAGGCTCACCAGCCCTAAGCAAGTGCTAGCGAGGCCTTGCCTAGGGTGAGTGTTGGTCACCCCTTGCCTATATCTTGGGGGGCTACACAACACCTCGCCTTTGCTGAGTGCGAGGGGGGGCCACTACACGACACATCGCCTTCGCTGAGTGCAAGCCAGCCACCCCAACGTAGGGGTAGCAAAGGTTGCCATCCGATAGGTGGTGGCGGCTAAAGCTCCATCAACCAGTCCTTTGTTCTTTTTTTTTTCCTTCAATTTTGTTTTTGATTAAGATTTTAGGTTTTCTTTTTTACTTTTTAATCTAATTTAAAAAAGAATTGAATAAAAATAATTAAAAATGCCACATCGGAAATAAAAATTAATTTAAAAATGTCACATGAGTATTTTCTATTAGTCAAGTTGATGGTGTTAACTTTAAGACTGGATTACGATAATTTGATAAGTTTTAGGATTTAATTACACTTTTTATCAATTTTAGGATTTAATTATACTTTTGTAATAAGTTTTAGAACTTCTAATGAACATATCCCATTTTAAAAAAGAGAAAGCAACATCATATGGGCTCAAGAAACACTTTTGTCATCCTATATTTATATGTGACCCTTGTAAGTCTCCCAATGGGAAAATAACTCCAAATAAGGAATATTAGTAAAAATATATACTCTAAATTCTAGCTAGTGAAATTTTGTAGAATCAATGCCAATTGTTCTAAAAGTTTAAACTTTTAATTGAAAGCGTGATTTATTATTTAAATATTCTAATATAGACAATGTGGAATAACTAAAGTAAATAATGACACAAATTAGTATGTTTGTCTGGAGAATCTTAGGGCGCGTTTGGCAACGATTCTGTTCCCGGGAACTGATTCTGACAAGAAATGATTATTTTGATTCTCGTTCCTGAACCGATTCGAGTAAAAGAACGTGTTTGGTAACTGTCTAAAATTTTTTATTCGGAATAGAATTGCGTTTGATAACGTGTCCATTGATTCTTCCCAAATTATTTTTTTTATTTTTAAATAATTTTTCTACTTTTTTTACCTTTTTACCTTTTCTTTTTTTATTTTTTCTTTTCATTTTTTCCTTTTTCTCCTATTTTTCTTTTCTTCTTGTGGCCGGTCGCCGGACCGGGCGACCGGCCGGACGAGGGCCGGCGACCTCACCAAAGCGTCGCCGGCCCTCGGCGAGGCCGGCCCCTCGTCGGCCGAGCGTCGCCGCGGCCTTGCCCACCGCCGGCGACGCTCGCCCCCCTGCTGCGAGGCTCGGCCTCGCTAGATCTCGGCGAGGCCGAGCGTCGCGGGTGGACGGCGGGCCTCGCCGGGCCGGGCGAGGCTCGCCGGGCCGGGCGAGGCCCGCCCGCCACCGGTCGGCTAGGCTAGCCCGGCCGATGGCTAGGCGGGCCTCGCCTCGCCCGGCCACCGGTCGAGCTAGGCTAGCCGGCCGATGGCTGGGCGGGCCTCGCCTCGCCGGTGGACGAGGCGGGCCTCGCCGGGGCGGGCGAGGCCCGCCCGGCCACCTGGTCGAGCTAGGCGAGCTCGGCCGGTGGCCGGGCGGGCCTTGCCCGGCCCGGCGAGGCTCGCCGGTGGGCGGGCGAGCCTCCGGCGAGCTCGCCGGACCGGCGGCCGGCGGTGGTGGGCGGCGGCGGACGGTGGCGGGCGGCGGCGGGCGACGGTCGCGGGATGGTGGAAGGAAAGAAGAAGAGTTTTATTGTGTTGATTCTTTTTTTGATTCTCGGACGTAGAATCAACTTTTTTTTGATTCTCAAATCTACTCCAAAACCGATCCCGGAACAAAATTTTTACCAAACACGATTCTCGTCCCAAACGATTCTCGGGAACAAAAATCGGGAATTAGTCAGTCACCGTTTGGAGTGTTGCCAAACAGGGCCTTATACTACATCGACTATTACTGTAGTAAAGGTTTCTACAGTGTTGAAATCTTTATGACACCTCTTATCACATGATTTGATAACTTTCACAGGGCTTACAAACATCACTAGTACGCAGTAGAAGTTAGCGGATCTGATTTTGTTAGTTTTGTACATATTGTTAAATTTTTATAATATGTTGACATGTATCACATAATCAAACATTGGCTCAGGGTGATGGAGTGTATGTACATTTGTTATTTTTCTATCTTTTTTTTACTTTAATAATGTGAGGTATTCGAATTTTTTAGCTTGAATAGTCCACAATGATAAACTTATATTGTCTTATACACGTGCATTAAGTAAAGCACGCTCATCTCAGCTAGCAAGTGCGGTACACAAGATTACTTTGTGTGGATCAACTAAAGTTCCACGTGGAACGCAGAATGATATGAACACAAAATGCAAAATATGTCACCTTTTTCACAAATAAGAATAAATAAAGAAAAAGATAAAGAATCACATAATCATAGAATATCCTAAATACACCTCCAACAATAACATTCATATTTGAAACTTGGGAAAATTCCAATTAAGGACCCGAAGTTGACCAATTTTCTCAAATAAGGATGGCTACAGCACCGTAGCCACTGCCATGACCTTCTTCATGAAGTATGTCGGAGAGAGGCACGACGTCTACAAGAAGGTGCTGGATGGTAAGTACTTCAACCCATCGATTCCTTTCCTTTCCTTTTATTGTCCTTCCTTTTCCAAAAATAACCTTCGGAATCATGCGCCAAATCCGATATAGCTTGAATTTCGCATAGACTATGCGAAATAAAAATTTTCCCCTTTTTCCGCAGATATTTCTATTCAAGTTTTAGTTCGAGCCGAAAAAGAAAATTCCCTAAAATTTTGAAATTTGTTTTTTTTTTCCTCCTTTGAAATATAGAGCAATTGGAGGTTGCGGCATCAAAGAAACCTGGGGAGTTTCTGGAGTGGGATGACATCAACAAGATGAAATATTCATGGAACGTGCTGAATGAGGTCATGAGGCTCACCCCACCTCTCCAGGGAACCTTTAGAGAGGCCCTCACCGATTTCACCTACGCTGGTTACACCATTCCAAAGGGATGGAAGGTATGTAAAATTCAATTTTTATCTTGCGAATCCTCTTTGAGATCGAGCGGCTAAAAAAAGTTTATTCCTTCAATTTGTACATAATTTCGATTCTGGCAACTTAAGTAATTTGACTTGACTCAAGAGGTGGATTAAGCTTAGACCCGATCATGTCGATCGAGCCGCCCACTCCGAGTCGGTCCGAAGGGCGACATGGGTTGGCTGCTGGGGAGGCATATTCCTCGTTGAACCGAATTCGCCCGCCTTGTGTCGCTCGATCTTGTCAATTTATATAAGATAATTCATCAATCTGTTTTAGCATGCGCATGGCCTTGGCAAAAGGACACTTTAATCGATCGGGTCTAGCTCACGCCTAATGCGTCAAAATTAGTGCAAAAGACCGTATGAAAACATTAGGTGTTAAAAAAACTGAATTTTCAGTCATCGTGTTTTAGCCCATTACGTCTCTTTATATACCTGCTCTTCATGTATGTAACTCCTAAAAGATTGTGGTTCATCAATTTGATCGTCTCCGTTAGGTCTATTGGACTGTTAGCACAACAAACAAAAACCCAGAATACTTCCCGGAGCCGGAGAAGTTCGACCCGTCGAGACATGACGAGGGCAACACCTTCCCTCCGTTCACATTCGTTCCCTTTGGGGGTGGGCCAAGAATGTGTCCAGGTACAGAAGGCGAAAAGCATTTTGTACTTCGCATTTATGCACCTCGCATCAGATCTCACGCTCATAAAATTTCGAGATCGACATCTTGTTCGTGATGTCATTATATTCTTGGAAAGCGATTGACTTTTATCCGAATTTTTCCGTACAGGCAAAGAGTATGCACGCTTGGCGATCCTCGCATTCGTCCATAATGTCGTCAAGAGGTTCAAGTGGGAACTGGTGGATCCGAAAGAGAAGATCATCGGGGATATGATGCCCGCCCCGCAGAAAGGCCTCCCTGTTCGCCTCTCACGTCAGTGATCGAAGCTTTCGTTCATTGCTGGGACCACCTCTTTAAATCAATCAAGGCTTCTCAACTTGAAACTCGGTGTGCGGCGCATTTATATTTGATTTGATGTAACGTATGGCTGCTTTTTGCAGCTTGTCATAAAAGACTGAGGTACGATAGTCTTAGAAATGAAAATGGAATCTCTCTCTCTGTAAGTATTTTTTTTTTTGAACAACCTCTTTGGAAGTTTCTTAATCCTATATTGTGTCAGCAACGTATCATATTGATCTCTTGAAGTAGTATTTATTTCCAAACCGTATGCGCCGAAGTCCTCGGTTTTTGTCAGATTTCATTGCTAGCGAAATTGTGCCTCCCGTTGCATCCCGTGATCAATTTTTTTGTTTCGCCAACGAGTGCTAATGCTTTTAAATAAGGTTTTGTTTTTTTCTTCCAATAGCCGTTCCCTGCAGGGAACTATTTAAATTACATGAGCCGGGTTCGGGTCGGCAACGGACACAACTCAGTCCAAAGTCCAACAAATTCTTCTGCCACTGGTTCTTTTGTTTTAAATGTGGGACAAGTATGGTCAATTTAATAATCTTTTAAATAGTACAATATCTCAAGAATTTTTCTAACGAATCTCTCACAATATATGAATTTCCAATGTAAACGTTACAAAAATAGAGATGAACCTAATTGTAAATTCTATCTATACCGAGCGTTACTTCCCAAATTTGTAAATAATTACTGTTAAATTAATGTCTTGAGTTTTTAATTCAAATAACGATTTGTTAAATTGAATTTATCGATAAAGATTTCCCTAGTAGATTTCAAATTGGATGAAGAATCCCTTGTTTTCTTGGACTCCTTACAGCTGCAAAAAAGAGAAAATAAAATAGAATAAAAAAAAAAAAGAGCAAAGGTTTCTTCTTTATCTGCTGAGCCGAATAGGAATTTTGAAGAAAGGATCCCATGTGGGGTCTAGAGTCAAAGTTTGACTCTGGGCACATAATATAAAAAGGCTAGGGTTTCTTTTATGTGGAGGAGTGAGCTGCACGTGGAATCGCACAAGAAAGACGCCCAGCCGCACGAAGCCTTGAA
The DNA here is from genome assembly GCA_014182375.1 of Eucalyptus virginea. NCBI lineage: Eukaryota > Viridiplantae > Streptophyta > Magnoliopsida > Myrtales > Myrtaceae > Eucalyptus > Eucalyptus virginea. Next base: position 17,365,975 of record CM024517.1, on the reverse strand, counting down.
CAGGAACGCAAAGATGTACGTACGCGAACCAAAGACAAACATTGGAGTTTCTGATAATTTTGTGCAGTGAATTTATGTCCAAATGAGTTATTTATCTATAAGCATTTTGGGTTTGTGGTTAAATTTAGGTGTGGAAAACACTCGAGTGTGTGAGTGATTATAAACTCTTATTCTCCAATTATAGTGGATTATTTGCTGCTAACTCTTCCCGTGGATGTAGGTACCGATACTCAGACCGAACCACGTAAATTTCTAGTGTCCTTATTATTTCTCGTTTATTTCTCTGGTGATTTTGCATTAACGTAAATTGCAGGATTCTATTGTTTCCGCGTATTATATTTCACAATTGGTATCAAAGCTTGGGATCAGATTTCTTGATTATAATTTGGAGCGTTTGTTTATTTGATTATTATTTGAAAATTTTGTTATTGCAATTATGTCTGAGAGGAGATCTAAAATTGAGTAGTTTAATGGGAAGAACAACTTTGGGTTATGAAGCATCAAGATGCTGGCGTTATTGACAACCCAAGGTTTGGCCAAGGCACTGGTTGCCAATTATAATGAAAGCCTCTGAGAAGGTAGAGTTAATGGAAAGAGCAAAGAGCACAGTCCTATTAAATTTGTTAGATGAGTTTTTAATAGAGGTTGCTGAGAAGAAGGATGCCACATTATTAAGGGCAAAACATTAAGCACTCTATGTGAAGAAATGTTTGAACAATCGCTTGTACATGTTGAATATGATGTTTCAATTTAGATATACTGAAGGTACGTCTATTAGAACCCATTTGGATGAATTTAATAAACTCATGATAGATCTGAAGAACGTCGGTAAAATACTTGATGATGAAGAACATGGCATGATGTTGTTAACCTCTTTATAAGAGTCATGAGAGCACTTTACTGATTCACTATTGTAATGGCATACTACAATTACCTCAGAAGAGGTAAAGTCCGCCTTATTCGCTAAAGAGTGGTAGAGAAAATTGCGAGATGACGGTATGACGCAAGGAGTAGCGCAAGCACTGACAATTCAAGGTAGAGAACAACATCGAGGGTCTAGTAGCAGTAGAGGTAAACGTAGATCAAAATCACATCATAGAAAGTCCAAGGGACGGGTGAAGTGCTTTGAGTGTCACGAGGAGGAGCACATCAGAAGAGATTGTCCAAAGCGGAGGATTAAAGGTGATAGGCAGAATGCCACAAGCAGTGTGGCGAACGTTGTCGAGAGGAGCACTAGTGATGTAGAAGCTATTTTATGTGTGACTACTACTTCGTCAGGAAACGAATGGGTGCTAGATTCGGGGTGTTCTTATCATATAACGCCTTATAAGAACTAGTTTACTACTTACCATACTGCAAATGGCGGTAGGGTTCTTTTGGGGAATAATGCAGTCTGTAAGGTTGTGGGGATAGGAACAATTCGGATTCGGATGTACGATGGGGTGGTGTGCACATTGACAGATATGAGGCATGTACCGAAGCTCAAGAAGAATCTTATTTCTCTGAGGACACTCGATGACATTGGGTGTAGGTATACTGCTAAAGGTGGAGTACTGAAGATTTCTCGAGGTGCCATGACAATGATGAAGGGGAAGAAAGTGAATACTCTCTATCATCTACTAGGAGAGATCGTGACCAGAATTGCTATAGTTTCATCAGGTGAGTCAGAATCTAACTAGACTTAGTTATGGCATATGCTTTTAGGGCATATGAGCGAGGCAGGTATAACGATGTTGAGTGAAAGAGGGTTGTTGAAGGGTCAAAAGACAGGGAAGCTGGACTTATGTGAGCACTACATCTTTGGTAAGCAGCATCAAGTTAAGTTTACTACAACTGTTTATTTGACCAAACGACCAATTGAATACATTCATTCAAATGTCTGGGGCCCGTCTTCAGTTCCTTCGAAAGGAGGTGCTCGATATATATTGACATTTATCGATGATTATTCGAGGAAGGTATAGGTATACTTTTTGAAGCACAAATATGATGTGTTTGATCGGTTCAAGAAATTTAAGGCTTTGATTGAGAAGCAGTCAGATAAACAAATCAAGTGCTTGAGAACAGATAATGGCATGGAGTTTTGTGGTAAATATTTTACTGAGTTCTACGAGAAAGAAGGTATTGTGAGATACCGCATAGTACCTGAGACACCACGGTAGAATAGTGTGGTAGAACGGAAGAACAGATATAGAAAACTTTAACCAATGTCTTTCAATTTTTTGAACCATTAGGTGAAATCGAAGAGCTCGATGCATGCTTTCGCATGCAAGATTTGGCAAGGAATTTTGAGTCGAAGCAATGAACATGGCATGTTACCTGATTAATCGATTTCCATCATTTGCTATTGAGTGAAAGACTCCGGAGGAAGTATGGTCAGGGACACTTGTTGATTACTTGGATTATGTATATTCGGATGTCCTGCGTATACTCATGCGAGTGATGGTAAGCTTGAGCCGAGGGTGAAGAAATGCATATTTTTGGGTTATGCACATGGGGTGAAAGTCTACTGGCTGTGGTGCACTGATCCCAAATCACCCGGTTTGTAATTAGCAGAGACATGATCTTCGACGAGACTGCAATGCTTCAACAGAGGAGTTCTCGGACACAACCAACATAGTAGACAAATTGTGGTGTTATTAGTGAGGTGGAGCTTCAAGTGGAGACTCTAGAGACCTCTAAGGTAATAGAAGTTGAGATTGCAGATGAGGTTGCAGTTCCTGAAGTCGGTGATAGTGAACAACTTGCAAAGCTGCAGCACACTATAGCCACAGATAGACAAATAAGACAAATTAAATCATCGGTATGTTATGGTTATATAGATATTACTTATGCATTGATTGTAGGTGATGAGGTCGAGACACATGCCTTCGTCTTACTCTAAGGCAATGGCTAGTTTGGAGTCGTCTTAGTGGCTAGGGGCTATGAGTGAAGAGATGGAATCACTCAATCGAAATCAGATATGGGAGCTGGTCAAAGTACCCAAGAGCCAAAAGATTGTCGGAAGTAAATGGGTCTTCAAACAGAAAGAGAACATTCCTGGTGTCAAGGCAGCGAGGTATAAGACAAGACTTGTGGTGAAGGGATATACGTAGTGTAAGGGCATTGATTATAATGAGGTGTTCTCTCCTATGGTAAAACATACTTCTATTTGCATTTTACTTGCCTTAGTTGCTTCGCAAGATCTAGCAACAAGATGTGAAAACTGCGTTTCTTCACGGTAAGTTTGAGGCAGCCAAAGGGATTTGCTATTCCAGGTAAAGAAGATCACGTTTGCTTGTTAAAGAAATTTTTGTATGAGCTAAAATAGTCTCATAGGCAGCGGTATAAACGTTGGCTAGTCAAGACTATTCAAAAAGTCAGATGGATAGCTGCATTTACTTTAGGAGATTGGAAAATAGTTCTTTGATTTATCTACTTTTATATGTTGATGATATACTGATAGCAGCTAAGAATATGTCTGATATTGATGTGTTGAAGAGATGGTTAAATGTTGAATTTGAGAGTGTTGTAAAGAAAATATTCGGTATGGAGATTTTACGTGACAGGGCTGTAGGAGTTTTACACCTATCTCAGAAGAAATATATTGAGAAGATTGTGGCACGTTTTAATATGCAGTAGGCAAAATTTGTAAGTACACCTTTAGCGAATCACTTTAAACTTTCAGAAAAATTATCACTACAGACTGAGGAGGAGAAGAAGCATATGTCCCGTGTTCCTTATTCTAGTGCTGTAAGTAGTATTATGTATGCTATGGTGTGCATTAGGCCTGATATTTTACAAGCTATGAGCGTGATTAGTTACTATATGAAGTGTCCTAATAAAGCTCATTGAGAAGCTGTGAAGTTGATTCTCAGATATTTGAAGGGGACAACAGACGTGGGTATAGTATACCGTAGGGACAACAATGGCAGTGAGATCACTGGTTTTGTAGATTTAGATCATGCTAGGTCTTTAGCAGAGTAAGTGTTTACGCTAGTAGGTAGTGCAATTAGTTGGAAAGCGTCTTTACAGGATCACATTGCCTTGTCTTCGACTGAGGCAGAATATGTGGCACTAACATTTGTAGTGAAAAATGCGATATGGTTACAAAGTTTGCTCTCGGACTTTGGGTTAGAACAAAAAAGTGTGGATATACACTGTGATTGTTCTAACCAAGGTGCAATATATTTGGCGTATAATCTAGTTTATCACGAGCGAACGAAACATATCAACATCAGGTACCACTTCATCCGAGATGTCTTAGCTAAAGGTAATGTTATTGTTAAAAAGATTGCTATAGTAGATAACCCGGCAGACATGATGACTAAGTCTGTTCCTTTGGCAAAGTTCAAGCTTTACTTGAGCTCTATTGGCGTCTGTGGGAGTAAGCGCTTGTTGAGGCGTTGGGAGAGCAGCATGGATGACTTGTTAAATTAATGTCTCGAGTTTTCAATTCGGATAACGATTTGTTAAATCGAATTTGTCGATAAAGATTTCCCAAGTAGATTTCAAATTGGATGAAGAAGCCCTTCTTTTCTTGGACTCCTTATAGCTGCACAAAAGAGGAAATAAAATAGAATATTAAAAAAAAAAGGAGCAAAGGTTTCTTTTTTATAGGAATTTTGAAGAAATGATCCCACATGGGGCCCAGAGTCAAAGTTTTGACTCTGAGCACATAATATAAAAAGGTTAGGGTTTCCTTTATGTGGAGGAGTGAGCTACATGTAGAAGCTGCACAAGAAAGATGCCCAGCCGCGCGAAGCCTTGAATAGGAATACGAAGACATACATATGCGAACCAAAGACAAATGTTGGAGTTCCTGATTTTGGTGTACGTAAAGCGTTTTGTTTTGAGCTTGAACACATGGTAATTTTGTACAATGAGTTTATGTTCAAGTGAGTTGTTTATTTATAAACACTTTGGGTTTGGGGTTAAATCTAGGTATAGAAAATATTCGAGCGTATAAACAATTATAAACTCTGATTCTCCAATTATAGTGGATTATTTACTGCTGTCTCTCCCAGTGGATGTAGGTACCGATACTCGGACCGAATCACGTAAATTTTTGGTGTCCTTATTATTTCTCGTTTATTTTTTTGGTGATTTTGCGTTGACGTAAATTGCAAGATTTTGTCGTTTTCGCGTATTATATTCCAACAATTACTCCCTATTCCTCATATTTCACATTTAGAAGCATTGTCGTCGGAAGACATGACTCCTAAAGTCAGAAGACTTTAATGCCAGGAGCTCCTAATAATACTTCCTCGAACTTTAGAACGCAAAGAAATTGAAAAATTCTGGTGGGACCAAGATATATGGATGAATACGTAAAACTTTTTTTAAAATGGGGCCTAAGCATGATTTCGGAAAGTTCAAGACTTATGGTGAAGCCATTACACGCCGTTTTCTTTGCTCGTGGATTGACCCACATGAGAAATCATTTTCCAATGTCAACTTCCAACTTTATGTCGCTTGGCTCGCCGACCTCCCCTCCAACGGATCAAATCTCTCATATTTTAATCCGTGTGGACCAGGACCGCTTCGTACCCCATTCACACCCGCAATTCAGACCAACGACAACCACCGCATGATGCATGTGTTTCCAAGTCCAGAATTAAGCCGTTCGAGTTCGTAAAATGTAATAGCTAGATACCTACATCTGTGGATGCAATGTTCGGTAGCACTTTCTGTGCTTGTGGCTCAATGTCGTCCTCGATATTTAAGCCAACGGTAACTTGTTTCGATAAAAAATTGCTCCTTTGAATGGTCGACTTGATAAAGAAAAGTATCGTTCCTCGGATGATCAATGATTTTCACTGATGATTGCAGTCCTTAGTGCTCCGGTAAGGGTAGAAATTTCGCACATAGAAAGCAAAAGAACTGGATGATTGGGTTCTAAATACGGATGAAATGAACTCATCGACAACAACATAAATGTTTTCTAAAGATCAGGAGCAAGTGCTTGCTTAGCTAAAGGAAATATATTATACATGTACAAGTTTAGGGTTTTTTGTGTCATAAAATATAGTTTGGGATAAATATGTTACAGGGAACATAATTTCGGATTTTTGATAACTTTTTCCCTTTTTCTTGTCATTTCTATTTGTTTTATTCCTATTTCGTCCTTTTACGATCTAATTTTACCAAAATTTTGACTCTCGATTTCTCTCTTGTTTAGAGTCTGATTGACCCGTTTCCTAATGCGTCCAAAAGATCGTGCCTTGAATTATGAAAAGTACCATGAACAAGAAAAAAAATTCACTTGTTTCACTAAAGACGTCTCTATTAAACTATTCATGTAAAAAGACGTGATATCTTTTTATTTCAATGGCAGATTGAGGCTATTTGTATGTTAGAGATATTTAGGATAATTCTAATAATTTCCTATATCTCTCAACACTAAGAAAATATTTATCTTTGATTGTGTAGTTTTTGATTGATATGTTATCTTATTAATTCATTTTATAAAACCTACAAATAAGCTAATATATTTCATTATAATATATCAAAATATATACAAATTCCTCAATTTTCTCTTCCGCATTATTATTTGCAACTTGGTATCATAGCCTCCTCCTTTTCTAAGGCAACCCTAGTGCACCAAGTGCACTTTGCATCTAGTGCACTCCATGTGCTTGGTAGCAATATCCCGTCATTCAACATTATTCACTCTATGCACATAAGTCTCATATGAGAAAGTACTCAGTCAAGCCCATTCCATGATGGTCATGTTTCGATGCCAACTACGCCGGCCATGATACCCAGTCAGGCCTTTTTTCCAAGTGGTGGCTTTTCTTTTGATGCCGACAGCAAAGGCCGCATTGCTTAGTAACTATTTGCTCAAGCACAGCATAGGTTGCTTGATGCTACAATGCCAAACGTATAGATTACCTCGCTTAGTTACTATTTCACAAGTCAACTACATCAGTCGCTTGTTGCTTCCCCATTGATTCTCAATATTTCGAGTATGATTCTAAGAAGCTAACACCACCACTAGACTTGCCGCTATCAAACTATCTAAAGCTAGAAGTTTTGCCATGAATAGACATCATCTCATTTGCCATGTCTCAGTTACTAGACATTGTTTGACTTGATTTCAAACTCAAGTCGAATCAATCACCTTAAGTTTGAGAGATAAGTTAGCAATACTAGGATATTTACTTGGTTCCGCATATCTTTTAGGATTATGCATACACACATGCACGCACGCACGCACATGCACATGCACACACATGCACACGCGAACGTGCGCGCGCGTGCGTGCGCACACACATATCAAAAGATAGTGCATATCCTTAATTGATTAGATTTGGTGTTATATTTATTTTATTACCTTAAATAGTTATCCAATAGATATATCGCAATATACATAATTACTCTCTTTTGCATAACTTTCTTATGTTATGTTGACTGGGGGATATCAAGACTTAATGGGGAAAAAGAAATAAAAACCTAACAAGAAGCAAAATTTAGCTCTAGATGGCCATTTGGGTGTATATCGGGTGCACTTCAAGTTCGACTAGCTCTAATATGAAGTTGAAAAATAAAAAAGATTTGTGGAAGAGAGTAATTATGTATATTTCAATATATTATAATGACGATTACATTAGTCTATTTATAAGCTTATGAAATGGCTAAATTAAATAACATATCAATCAAAGTATGCACAATCTGTTGGTGGCTAATTATACAACCTAGAAAGGAATGAATAGGTTGTTTTCAAATTTTGATGATCTTTTGCGGAAATTAGCTAATTATTAAATAAGATCAGCTCAATCTAATGTTTGAGAAAACGTTAACTAGATGTATGCCAATGAATGTAAACGAATAGTGGTACACAGGGTGATGCGAGAGCATCCAACGTAGCTCCATCAACCAACTCAGAACCATCAATGCTTATCCAAGCAAATAAAGAAGTTGGGCATTATGTGCTTCGATAGATCATTTTGAATGAATAATGTTAATTACATATCGATACTTTGTGGTATATCGATAACTATCAATGGGAGGCCATTTTAGATGTCTTGTATGACCAATTGATGAAGTTTCAGGAGGATTATTTTCTGGTCAAAAGAGGAGCTCAAATTTTGGGAAGGCTAAAAGTTCATGAATGCGGTTCAAGAATATAGAAAGCTAAAGGTTCAAGAACACGGAAAGCTAACGGTTTGAGAATGCGGAAGGCCGAAGATTAAAGGCATTTAGTTCCCGTGTTAATAAAGGCTTTATATTAAGTTCCTAGCTGTTTTTATTTTTATGTAGCTCAAGAGTCGAACGTTTAATTCCTAGGTCATTAACGTTTGTTTTTAATATTTCTTAAGGCTAAAATCTTCCAAAAAAATTACTTTACCAAAAAAAAAAAAAAAAAAATCTTCCTATAAATAGGGGAAACTATCCAATGTAGGAGAAATACGAATTTCATGAATGAAAATGGTGAGATTTCCTCTGCTTGAGTGAACTCATTTGGAGAGTGGATAACTCCTTTCGGTTTCTTTATCCTTGGAGAGTAGATCACTCCTTGGTGGTGAGCCAAGAAGCCCTTTATCCTTGGCTGGTGGAATCTTTAGGCCTTGGTGGTGAGCTTTTCCTATCCCGAAGTCCTTTATCCTTGGCTGGTGGAAACTTTAGGCCTTGGTGGTGAGCTTCGTAGATCTCGATCCTCATCCTCGGTTGGTGGCGTGGCCTTTATACCTTGGAAGAAGATCGCTCTATCTTTTCTTATTCCTTTTTGTTTCTTTACCATATACACTACTCCATAAACCTAACCAAAAAAAATTCCCTTCTCGAAAAATCCATTTTGGAATCACTTACCCCACACGCATCAAAATATTGGTATCAGAGCTCAAGGTTCAACTCATTTGAGTGATTCCTTTCTTTCTTTTGTTACAAAGTCCTTATGGATGAACAAGTTCCTAGAGGCTTGACTCTAGAGCAAGCGCACACTAAACGCGAGATCGTGCAATCCAAAATCTTCAACAACAAATGGAGCGAGTCCTCAATCTTCTAGAGAATCCGGCGAGACAAGGACAACCAGCAAGGCGTCCCAATGAACAGCATCAGCGTGACGATTCTGAATCTCGAAATTCTGATGGCGATTCTGAGTCCACTGGAGACAACCGAACGATTCTGCACTCTAGTGATTCTGAATCTCCAATTCGAAGACGAAGACGAAGAGGGAGGCATAAGGAGGATGAAAGAGACATTAAAGTGGAGGTCCCTGAGTTTGACGGTAATCTCAATCCTGATGACTTTGTGGACTGGCTACACAAAACCGAACGAATTTTTGACTTCAAATCCTCTTCGGATGAGAAGAAATGTAAGGTTGCTGTCCTAAAGTTGACCAAATATGCTTTTCTATGGTGGGAGAATCTAAAGCATCAACGAGCAAGGGAAGGAAAAGACCGAATCAAGTCTTGGGAAAAACTCAAGAAGTTGATGAAGAAGAGGTTCTTGCCCAACAACTATAAGCAAGATCTCTACCTCAAACTGAACTCCCTAAGACAACATGGGATGAGCATTGAAGAATACATTCGTGAGTTTGAACAACTCAAAATGAGGAGTGAAGTTCCAGAAGTTCCCGAGCAAGCCATCGCTCGTTTCCTTGGCGGCATGAATCGAGGAATTGCTGATATGGTTGAACTTCAACCGTATTGGTCCTTTGAAGACGTATGCAAGTTAGCCATAAAAGTCGAAAAACAATTGAAGAGCAAGAGGTTTTCCTCTAGAGCAAGGGAAAGAATGCAGAGCCTTCCAAAGAAGTCCAAAAGAAGTTTGAAGGTGATGCAAGGAAATGCTTTAAGTGCCATGGTTTTGGGCATTTACAAGCAAATTGTCCAAATTGGAGAGTTATGACTCTTCAAGAAATTGAGGAGATCAATTCGGCACTTCAAGAGGCCGACAATGAAGACCAAAATATTTCCGAATCTGATCGGGAAGAAGAAGTTGTGGAGAAAGCCGATGATGGTGAGCTGTTGATCATCCGAAGAGCATTGCATGTTGAAGTTTCTCCTAATAAAGAGCAAAGGGAGAATATATTTCACACGCGTTGCACTATTAACGGAAAGGTGTGTTCGATGATCATCGATGGTGGGAGCTGCACCAATGTTGCTTGGACAACTCTTGTCGACAAGTTGAAGCTTCCAACAATGAAACACCCTCAACCATACAAGCTCCAATGGCTCAATCAAGGGAATGAACTCAAGGTAACCAAACGTGTTCTTATATCATTTTCGATTGGGAAGAACTATCGAGATGAGGTTGTATGTGATGTGATTCCTATGGAGGCATGCCACTTGTTATTGGGTAGACCGTGGCAATTTGATATAAATGCTATGCATGATGGTCGGAAAAACACATACTCTTTTCGTAAGGAACAAAAATGCATTACTCTTTTACCATTGAGTCCTTATTCGATACATAATAATCAACCTGGGGAGGGAAACACTTGTAAGGAAAATCTGTTCTTGAGTGAGACATGGGTTGAGAGAGCCATTAGCAAACAAAAGAATGTATTTGTTTTGCTTGTGGTCGAGAAAAAGAGTGAAATAGAGCGACCCATACATCCAAAAATGCATTGCTTGTTGAAAGAATTTGCAGATGTGTTTCCGGAGGATTTGCCACTTGGATTACCTCCCATAAGAGGTATTGAGCATCAAATTGATTTGATCCCCGGTGCTCCGCTACCAAACAAGCCAGCTTATCGATGCAATCCGGAGGATACAAAGGAGTTGCAAAGATAAGTCGATGAACTTATCCTCAAAGGATACGTTCGAGAAAGCATGAGTCCTTGTTCTGTTTCGGCTCTACTTGTGCCTAAGAAGGATGGTACATATCGCATGTGTGTTGATAGTCGGGCCATCAACAACATCACCATTAAGTATAGGTACCCTATACCTAGACTTGATGATATGCTCGACGAATTATATGGTTCTTCTGTGTTTTCAAAGATAGATTTGTGGAGTGGTTATCATCAAATCAGAATGCGAGAAGGGGATGAATGGAAGACGGCTTTCAAGACCAAGGGAGGCCTTTATGAGTGGTTGGTTATGCCATTCGGATTATCTAATGCTCCGAGTACCTTCATGAGACTTATGAATGATGTTCTTCGTTCCTTTATTGGTTGATTTGTCGTTGTTTATTTCGACGATATTCTTGTTTATAGCAGGAATTAGGAGGAGCATATCTCTCATTTAAAACAGGTCTTCAATGTCTTGAGAGATCAAAAACTGTATGCTAAAATGGACAAATGTGAGTTCTTCTCTCCAAGCATTGTGTTTCTTGGTTATGTGGTTTCCAAAGATGGAATCTCTGTTGATCAAACCAAGGTGGAAGCTATGAAGACTTGGCCGATTCCGAAGTCTATTTCTGATGTAAGAAGTTTTCATGGACTTGTTTCTTTCTATCGACGTTTTGTCAAAAATTTTAGTACCGTGATGGCTCCTATAACTGAATGCATGAAGAATGGTGCTTTTGAATGGACAAAGGCTGCTCAAAACGCCTTTGACATAATCAAGCAGAAACTTTGTGAGTCCCCCATTCTTGCACTTCCTGATTTTGATAAAGTATTTGAAGTTGAGTGTGATGCAAGTGGAGTTGGTATTGGTGCTGTTCTGGTGCAGGCACAAAAACCATTGGCATATTTCAGTGAGAAGTTATCTAATTCCAAGAGGAATTACTCGACTTATGACAAAGAGTTCTATGCCATTGTCCGAGCTCTTGATCATTGGAGTCATTATTTGAGGCCAAAGCAATTTGTCCTTCATTCTGATCATGAGGCGCTTAAGTTTATTAGCGGCCAACGCAAGCTTAATTCAAGACATGCAAAATGGGTAGAATTTATTCAATCATTTTCTTTTGTCTCAAAATATAAACCGGGGCACACTAATGTTGTAGCAGATGCTTTATCGAGAAGATATTCTATGCTTGCGATTCTGGACTCTAGGATTCTCGGATTTCAATCAATGAAAGAACGTTATTCTGAAGATGCGGAGTTCTCATCCATCATCAACAATTGCAAGCGGGGAGTTCAAGGTATATATTCTTTGCAAGATGGGTTTCTTTTAAAAGGAAATCAATTATGTGTGCCGAAGAGTTCTTTTCGCGAATTGCTGATTCGAGAAGCGCATGGTGGAGGATTGGCTGGTCATTTTGGTATTAAGAAAACTCTTGAGGTTCTTCAAGAGCATTTCTATTGGCCAAAGATGAGTGGAGATGTGCATGCTATCATCTCAAGGTGTGCAACTTGTCAAAGATCAAAAAGCCATTTCCATCAAGGTTTGTATACTCCACTTCCGGTACCATTGCAGCCCTGGGAGGATGTTAGCATGGATTTCATTGTGGCTCTACCAAGAACTCAAAGAGGAAAAGATGCTATTAGGTGGTCTTCGATCGGTTCTCTAAGATGGCTCATTTCGTGCCATGTCACAAGACCAATGATGCATCTCATCTTGTTGAATTATATTTCAAAGAGTTTATTCGCATTCATGGAGTACCAAAGACCATTGTGTCGGATCGTGATTCCAAGTTCTTAAGCCACTTATGGAGGACTCTATGGAGAATGCTTGGTACAAGACTCGTATTTAGCACAGCTTGTCATCCCCAAACGGATGGCCAAACGGAGGTAACAAATCGTACTCTAACCACTCTTCTTCGTTGTATGGTGAGTAAATCGTTGAAAGATTAGGATTTAAAGCTTGCACATGCTGAATTTGCTTACAATCGATCACCAAGTTATACTACTGGTCGATCGCCATTTGAAGTTGTGTATGGAATTAATCCTCTCACACCCATTGATTTGATTCCAATTCCGTCTAACTCTCAAGTGAGCTTTGATGACAAGAAAAGAGCTGAATCAATGAAGAAACTCCATGAGCAGATTCGATCCAACATTGAAAAGGCCAACGAATCTTACAAGAAGAAAGCTAATCAACACCGTAAGAAGACTCAATTTCAACCGGGCGATCTTGTATGGCTTCACTTGAGGAAGGAGAGATTTCCATTTCGTCGAAAGAACAAGCTCAAGCCTAGAGCTGATGGTCCCTTTAAAGTTATTGAGCGAATTGGTGACAATGCTTACAAGATTGACCTTCCGGGAGAGTTTGGAGTTTCGGCAACATTCAACGTGGGAGACCTTTCTCCTTACTTGGAGGATGAAAACCTTATAGATTTGAGGACAAATCTCAAACGACCTGGGGAGAATGATGCGAGAGCATCCAACGTAGCTCCATCAACCAACTCAAAACCATCAATGCTTATCCAAGCAAATAAAGAAGTTGGGCATTATGTGCTTCGATGGATCATTTTGAATGAATAATGTTAATTACATATCGATACTTTGTGGTATATCGATAACTATCAATGGGAGTCCATTTTAGATGTCTTGTATGACCAATTGATGAAGTTTCAGGAGGATTATTTTCTGGTCAAGAGAGGACCTCGAATTTTGGGAAGGCTAAAAGTTCACGAATGCGGTTCAAGAATAGGGAAAGCCAAAGGTTCAAGAACACGGAAAGCTAACGGTTCGAGAATGCGGAAGGCCGAAGATTAAAGGCAAGTTCCCGTGTTAATAAAGGCTTTATATTAAGTTCCTAGCTGTTTTTATTTTTATGTAGCTCAAGAGTCGAACGTTTAATTCCTAGGTCATTAAAGTTTGTTTTTAATATTTCCTAAGGCTAAAATCTTCCTATAAATAGGGGAAACTATCCAATGTAGGAAAAATACTAATTTCATGAATGAAAATGGCGAGCTTTCCTCTGCTTGAGTGAACTCCTTTGGAGAGTGGATGACTCCTTTCGGTTTCTTTATCCTTGGAGAGTAGATCAATCCTTGGTGGTGAGCCAAGAAGCCCTTTACCCTTGGCTGGTGGAATCTTTAGGCCTTGGTGGTGAGCTTCGTAGATCTCAATCCTCATCCTCGGTTGGTGGCGTGGCCTTTATACCTTGGAAGAAGATCGCTCTATCTTTTCTTATTCCTTTTTGTTTCTTTACCATATACACTACATACACCTAACTAAAAAAAATTCCCCTCTCGATAAATCCATTCTGGAATCACTTACCCATCACGCATCACAAGGGCGTGACCACAATGACCAGCATTGTCAAATCTAGGGTCACGATTGTAGATTCGATGGGGGAGAGACATAAATTGATGAAAAAGACACGGAACTCATTTAAAGAGAACACACAACCTTTTATTAGAGGCACTCTTTACAATATTGATCGAGAAAACTCCTCACGCGCACTTACATGAATACACAAATATTTCTAGAAAGATATCTTTCAAGATATTACTACGATGGCCAATCTGTTAGCCACACATTTCCACATCTATTTTATAAGAAAATATCTTACCAGATAATATCTAAATATTTAGATATATATTCGCAATAATCATCTTCTTCAACATCAATGCTCCTGCTCAATTCCACCGCAGTTAATTATCCACAGTGCTAGTGCAAATGAATTTTTCTTCAGATTCCAAGGCATAGCTGACCATGCAAGTAAATTAAAACAATATAAGAAACATGAACACAAAACATCATATTTTAATACATAAACATGTCAAAAAAGAGGGAGAGTTTGCTTATACCGATGTATCGATGTTAATCATTTTCTTCTTGTCCATAACTGCTCAATTCCCCGCAATTAGATATCCACAGCTTTGTCAATGTGGGAATGAGTCAAACGCCATCTGGTAAGGAGGACAATTCAGGACAGTCTTCAATCTCCATCGTTCTCGGAGAAGAACAATTTTGCAGCCATTCGGGCAATACCCTCAAGTTGGGACAATCCTTAATATATATCCTCTGTTGTGTACTTGCGGAACCTTTGAGCCACTAGTGGAAAGAAACCAATTCTAGTAATTCCACGAAGCTGAAGAATTGAAGCTTCAACATGGAGCATGGTTCATTACTTGTGCCTTATGGCAGCTTCAAGCTCTCACAATCCCAAATGCAGAGATGCTCCAGTGCCTTCATATTATTGATGCCTTGTGATAAGGAGGCCAACTTCGGACAACCTCTAATGACCAACTTACGGAGCGACATGAGCGATTGGATATCATTGAACAAAGCCTCCAAATTCTCGCACCCTCCAATAGATAACCACCGCAGAGAGATCAAGCATCCAATTCCCTCCTTGGGGAAACGTTGTTGTTTTGTGGTTATATATAAACGCGAAGGCCAATTATTTTTTGCTTTTTTCTTTGCCTTTTCCAGTGGCCAGCCACCGACCTTAGGTGACGGCCGGCCACCGGCCACAGCCAGCCGACTGGTCTCGCCCGCCACAAGCGACGCTCGGCTGGGCGAGGAAGAGCCTCGGTGAGGGAAGCCCTCGCCTAGGCGCGACCTAGCAAGGGTCTCCTAGGCGAGGCCGACCCTCGCCTAGGTCAGGGCAACCTCGCCGGGCGTTGGCCGGGGGATGGTGACGCCGGGCAAGGCCGCCCTAGCCTGGGTGAGGGCCGGCCTTGCCAGATCTGGCGAGGGGAGCCCTCGTCAGGGCTCACCCTCACCCAGGCGAGGGTCGGCCTCACCCCTAGCTAGCCGACGCGTGGCGAGGCCGCCCTGGCCTAGGCGAGGGCCGGCTTCACCAAATCTGGTTTGGGCAAGGCCAACACTTGCCTAAGCGAGGGCGAACCCCGGCGAGGGCTTCCCTTCTGGCGAGGCCAGCCCTCGCCCAAGCCAAGGCAGCCTCACCTAGCCTTGCCATCGCCCAGCCGACAGTCGGCGAGGCCGCCTTAACCTGGGACAGGTCGGCCTCGCCTAGGCAACCCTTGCTGGGCCTCGCCTGTGGCAAGCAAGGCCAGCTGGCTGGCTATAGCCAGTGGCCGGCCACCGGAAAAGGCAAAGAAAGCCAAAAAGAAAAGAAAAAAAAAAGGGAAAAAAAGTATTAAAATATTATTAAAAATTGTCCACATCGGCGTCGGCGGTCCTACGTGGCACCGCCGACATCCACGTCAGCATTTTCCGGCCAAAATTGGCAAGATGTACTAAATCGGCAAGAAGTAAAAAGGTTTAGGACTGAATTGGTAAAGTTAAAAGGTTTATGACTAAATTAGTAAAAGTGCAATATGTTTAGGACTTTTTGGACAATTTTCCCATTTTAAATTATTCTAGGTGTCGATATTTGTATAGCTGCCATTCAATATTAAACAAGAGTCGAATTGCATACACCACTACAGAAAAAAGGATCTCAAAAGTAAACCTCAGTTCAAAATGCTTCATGATATCCCTAACTTGAATTAATTCTCCAATCCATGATTTGCATGAAATGGACAATGCATGAGATAATTTCATTATAGGCAACACTCCATAATACTTAATGCACACGATGATTCTAGTGTGAAAGGGAGTGCCGGCACATTGTGTTTGGCTTTGAACGTTGTTGCATATCTCAATTTGGGTGATAAGGTCTATAATCAATATGCCTGGGATCGTGTTAGTTATTGCATGTCCGTAGCAGGGTTGGAATTACATTCCTGACTAAATCTCGTCCACAAAAACCAAGTGATTGTATTAGTCATGAACATAGGTGTTGCATAAAGATATTGAGCATCAAGCACCAACAGCATGTACTAAAATCGAACAGATGCTAGTACTTCATGGCTTATAAGGAGCTGCTAGAGAATAGAACGGGGCAAACTTGAGGAGTAATAAATTGAGCCTAATATTTAAGTGACGGCCCAGGCGGCTGTGCGCAGGGAGGAGGGATGGCGGTACGTTCATGCCTCGGTTAACTGACGTGCGTAGGGAGGGGCCGAGTCGCTTGTCTCACATCGACTAGAGAGGGAGTTCTAGGCTACCTTATAAAACAATGGGCCCTCTAACTGTATACATGTATTTTCTTGGGGTAGTGTGGGCTACCCTAAGAAGAACAAACCGCAATAACTTAGTGTCCAAAGCGGACAACATGTGTACAGTGGAGACACAGGGCATTACAAGTGGTATTAGAGCCAATGAGGCCACAGTGAGGACGTTGTGCTCTTATGGGGTTGAGAGCTTGATGGCCCAGGACGGCGGTGCACGGGGAGGAAGGATGGCGGTGCATCCCGCCTCGGTTCTCGGACCAACGCAGGGAGGGGGTGAGTGTCTTGTCTCACATCGCCTAGGGAGGGAATTATGGGCTACCTTATAAGACAATAGGCCCTCTAACTATATATATGTGTTTTCTTGGAATATTATAGGCTACCCTGAGAAGAACAAAACTGTAAGGACTTAATGTCCAAAGCAGACAACATGTGCATAGTGAAAACCCAGAGCATTACAATTTAAGTTAGAAAAAAGCGAACAACTATATAGTATAGGCTACCCTGAGAAGAACAAAACCATAATAACTTAATATCCAAAGCGGACAACATGTGTACAGTGAGGCTCATACTTCCTTTGTTGAAGTAAGTACAAATGGTTTGATTCGAGATTTCCTAAGTGGGCAACATGTGTACAGTGAAGACCCGGAGCATTACAATTTAAGTTAGGAAAAAGCGAACATGTGTATAGTGAAGATCCAGAGTGTTACAATTTAAGTCAGGAAATGGCTTTCATTCACCACAGGCTACTACTTGCCACACCAGCTGATAAGGCATTAGATCCATAAGGTAGAGATTCATGACAATTGAGCATCAAGGCTTAAGGCAAGATTTGACGACAAGTTTTTGACCACCTAAAGGGATTCGTGATGACCTACAAGTCTATTATTCGAGGCCATGCTTGAAACTCCGTATCCGTTTCATCCTGCCATTCTTTGCCGGCAATGGTTGTTGGTGTGGTTCCTGAATACTCCAACAGAAAAGGGAAAAAGGAAAATTAAACAACATTTGTATTTGTGACTTTCTAGTTAAGGGCTACATCCAAATACTTAAATGGTCTTCAGTGCTTATCCACAACTTTTCTAATGACTTTGTGTAATTTTAAGCCCATTCCAAATTACTAGATCTATATCTAAAGTGATCCCAACAACTGCTTGGTTCACCTTTGAAAATAAGCCTTAGAGAAATACAAATGCTTTTGGCCTAAAAGGCTTTAGGAAAATGTAAATCGCGTTTGATAAAAAATTTCTTTCCAAAGATACCTTGGCATAAATAGTGCTTGGCAAATCTTTTTTTTGCAAAGGGCTTTTAGTTAAAAAATATCAGACTCTTTGTTGACTTTGGCAAAGGGGGGTAGTTTTGGAACAATGAGGGATAAAATCTAAAACTAATGAATTTATGAGGGTAGTTTTGGGGAAAAAACTAGTTTCAACATTTAGCCAAATTCTGAAAATCCAAAACTGTTCCCATTAGCATTGGGTTTTCAACTTTTCCAAGATTAGCATTTGGCTAAAGGCCTCTTGAAAAGGCTTGTTAAACACCCCGGCATTTCCCCAAGACTGCGTTTGACAATTAGGATAAAATTCAAAATAAGATAAAATTTAGGGATAGGTGCATTGGAAGTCATAAAAGTTGTAATGAAAATGCAATTAAGTCCTAAAACTTTCAAAAAGTGCAATTAAGTCCTAAAACTTGTCACAAAGTGCAATTAAGTCCTAAAACTTTCAAAAAGTGCAATTAAGTCCTAAAACTTGTCAAAGTGGTTCAATCTAAGTCCTTCAATTGATTGCACTTTTTGAAAATTTTAAGATTCGGTTACAATCTACTCATTTAACAAGTACAGTAGAAGAGCACCAAATTAAGTCAACATTGATTAACCATAGTTTGTGCAATGATGGTGGGCTATGAAGCACAGACATGCCATCGAAGCTTTCATATCATGTCGACACGTGTCAATGTATCCGATATGACTAGACACGTTCGAACACGTTCGGACACGTTCGGACATGCGGTTAACACGTGTCGGATATTCCGACACGTGGTCAATTTTTCATGACACATTCCAAAACGCGTGTCCGAGAGAGGATTGTTGAAGAAGACAATGGAGGGTGGAGATGAGGGCAAGGGAGCAAAGCCAAGGCCGTGATGGCTAGGGACGACTAGAGGAAGAGCAGAGACCAAGGTGAAAGGATCGTGATTGCAATGCTACGATGGAGGGCCTACGGTGAGGCTACGGCTATGAAGGAGGAAGGGCCAGAGGCAAGGCAGTAAGCGATTGCGATGAAGCGACTAAAAGAGAGCATAAAGGATCGTGCAAGGAGAAGAAGGTTGCAGTTAATAGGCGATGGGGGGAAGGGGGAAGAAAGGGAAAGAATCAGAAGAGGGAGAAGAAAGGGGAAGTACCGAAGACGGAGAGGGGGCCTTGGGGGTTGGGGTGGGGGGGCACAATGGGTGAGGGGGCTGGAAGAAAGGGAAAGAAACGAGGCGGGGGGTTAGGGTGGTGTGGGGAGAGGGCGGAGAGAAACAACAGGTGATGGGGGCTTAAGGCGTTGGGGTGGCATGAGGGGGTGGGGGAAGAGAGAAATGATGGAAATGGTAGGTGATGGAGGGGGACAAATGAGGGAAAGAAATCAGGGGGTGGCATGGGGTGGGAGACAGAATCAGGGGGAAATGACAGGAGGTGATTGGGGGAAGAAAGGAGGAAAAGAAACTGAAGGGGGTTTGAGGTGGGGTGGGGGAGAGGGAGGGAAATAATTTTTGGGGGATGAGGGCTTGGGAAAGAAAAGGAGGGAGAGAAATAATTTTTGAACGGCGAGGTTATTTTTGTTAGAAAAATAAATAAATTGGTTAAAAATAGTTTTCAAAAATAAAAATATTGAATGTTAAATAATGGTAAATATTTTGTTAGTCATTAGTTTCATATATAATTTTTGTTAAAGTTAGAAATATATTCCCAAATATGGTTACGCATTAACTATGAATATATCTTTCAAATTTCCTATGAATAGATTTATTAATATTATTAGTATAAATTAATTGTAACCTCTCTTTTTATTATTTATTTATTTGTGAATTTGAATCAAATTAGTTAAAAATAAAAATATTCATTTAATATTGTAACGCCCAAAATTTCGTTTGTTAGATTGAGCATATTTGAGACTATTTCAAAAAAAAATTAAATTAAATTTCCAACGATGACTCACTTCGCAGGTGGGGGAAAGGGAATTATAGTGAGATGAAGTTTTCTTCCTCCCTCACATTAGCATCCAGGTGTAGTCGAAAAAGGGGGGGAGGCAACATGTATTTTATTTCACTTTTCTTTTCTTTTTCGCTCTCTCTCTTTCCTTTTGGGGGAATTGCACTTACAGCCCGAAGAACCCACCCTCACCTGCATTTTCTCTACCGAGACACACCGCCTTCCTTTCCTCCCACTTCCGTTCATCTCCACTGAGCCGACCCCATCTCGGCCTCTCACGACCGGTGCCACCGTCCAGCAGCGAAATCGTCACTGCCCCCATCCCATTTGGAGCTCCCACCGCCAGTCGCTAAGACCCGACTTGCCCAACGCTTCCTCCCTCTTCCGCCGATGAAAGATCCAAGCAAGTGGAGCAGTGATTAAGGTCTTGGGTGCACGGGTTAGCTTTATTTTGCTGTGTATGTGAAAATTGGGGTAGATTTCGAGGTCGGGTGTGAGAAATTTGGGAACCAAAGCTCGGTTTAGAGCTGGAATGTGAGCGACTCAAGTTCAATTCCTTTGCACTAGACTAAGGAAATCCTTTGGTTACTGGGTGAGGTGCTGTCGCACGTTATCCAGTGGGTCTTCCTCTCCTTCGGTTTTGTTTTGGTTTGGTTTCACCGATGGTGTGCTCTTTGTAAGTTGCCTGTCGGATTAATGGCCAGCATAGGTGTAGAAACCTTGCAAGGAAGCTATGATTCGTTGTTTTGCTTTGTAGAAGGCCATGCATATTGTGAACATTTGCCTTGTACCGAGTTGTGGAATATTTCTTTGTAAGTAAAGACCTACTATGATCTTTTTAGATGTCGTGGAAGAGTGTTGAAGTGTTATAAAAGAGATTGGTAGAGAAATTTACAGTTTGGTTGAACTAGAAACGAAGAAACGGTATAAGATGTTTATGTTCTAGAGAAATATAAATGGAAAGCTTTTTATTTTGTGTTGCCTTGAATTCTAATGATGAAGAGAAGGAAAAGAACCATTTTACTTAAGAGAACATCCTATATGGCTCCCCTGCCGATTTTGTATGGCGGCAAGAGGACATCCAGGACCGACATTTTCCGGGTGTAGTCTTCGTCAAATGCACATCCTTTTTGACGGTAGATACAAGGGCGCCGACCGGGTCGGCATACATGGCCTTCGTAGCCCTTTACGCACAGATAGATGGTCGGCTGGAGGGGCCCTTGGTGCTGTACGACAACGGACCGAGCCACGGTGGTAGTCCCCCGGAGTAGGAGGTGGCAGAGGAGCGCTCGACATGTGGGAGAATTTTGTTTTTGGTTGTTTGACAACATGTACATACTTAATGGGAGGCAGGATGTTTAGTGTTTGTGGTTCATAGTGTTTTTTTTGTAGAAATCCCCCTCTTAATCTCAGCTCCCCATGTGTAAAGAAACAAAGTTTTATGATAAATAGAGCCGAGTGCAGCTCAGTTTCTTATGATTCAACTTGATTGAAATTTATTTTACAACTCTTGAAATTCAAGCAAGTCATGTGAAATCAACGTGAGATCCAGGGGGTTACATTAATTGGTATCAGAGCCCAGATTTGTTGGAGTTATAAGGCGTAGGAATTTTAGATGAATGGTAGTGTACTTGAGTGTTTAGACATGATTGTCCATGTAATTTGGGACAATTATTGGTATGGGCAGTTAGTTTCATGATTAATGTGGTTTGAATAACGTGGGAATATTACGTTACTTTTAACTAATAGCATAAATCTCCAACTCCTGATGTGGGTAATGTGCGGGAAGTTTAGGAGAAAGATGGTGCGATCGAGGAGCTCGTCTCCGCCAAGGAGAGAAGCGACTGTGTCGAGGGCAGGACCGAGGATGGAGGATGTGTTGCAAGCCTCGGTTTCCTTGAGAAATTTGGTGGAGAGACAGGCCCAAATTCCACCGCAACAACCACCTCTGCCGCCACCCCAACAGCCACCTCTAGCGGAGCATCGCACCTAGGGACTAGTAGAGCAGTTCCTAAAATTAAAGCCACCGAAATTCTCGAAAATGGGACGTCCCGAGGAAGCGAAGTAGTGGATTGATAGTATGGAAAGAATTTTTAAGTTGCTTGGTTGCAATGACCACGACAAGATAACACTTGTTGAATATCAGTTGGAAGGGAACGCCATGTATTGGTGGAGAGCATCGAAGGATACCATATTTCCAACAAGTACGGAAATGGTATGGGATGAGTTCGTGAAAGCTTTCTACAAGAAACATTTTTCTGAGTGTACAAAGGATCGAAAGATTACTGAGTTTGTTCAACTGAGTCAAGAGGGACGAACTGTGAATCAATACGAGGCAAAATTTTCAGAACTTTCTAGGTATGCTCCTAAATTGATTGAGGATCCCGAGGATAAAGTAAAGAGGTTTCTGAAGGGCCTAAGGACTAATATTAGGAAGCAGTTAGTGCCTTTAGGTATAAGAGACTATATTAAAGTGTATGCTCAAGCCCAATGGGTCGAGCAAGAGCTCATTAGAGAGCAGATGGAGGATAGGGAAAAGGTCAGATCAGGGCTGCAAGGAGTCACAAAGGATGTGCGTAGCGGCAAGCGACCTTTTCCATCTCGGGATACACCATGGAGTTCCTGGAAGAGGCTCGCTTATGGAGTTTTTGGAGGGACGAGTAAGGGACAATACGTGAATCAGGCTATGTTTCAGAACGACTTATGCCAACGATGTAACCGGCGACATGGGCCAGGGCCTTGCCCCGATCCATTGAGATGTTTTAAGTGTGGACAAATGGGTCATTTCAAAAGAGAATGTCCCCAAGGCAGGCAGCAAGCCGATCATAATCAATTGCTTCATGCGCTGCCACACCCAAGGGGAGCCTTCCACTAGGGAAGACGCAAAGACCGGCAGCAAAAAGGAAAAGTGTATGCAATGACTCAAGAGGAAGCGGAAGCTTCCAAGACCATTATTACAGGTACAATTTCCTTGAATGATCAAAAGGCTTATGCGTTATTTGATCCGGGCGCGACCCATTCCTTTATTGCTGAAAGATATAGGGGATTACATAATTTAGAAATGACGCCTCTCATAACACCTCTCAGTGTTTCCACACCATTAAGGGATGAAGTCTTGTCTACATTAGTTTGTGAAAATTACGAAATCTCAATAGGGGGAAGGACATATTCTATTGATTTGGTAGAAATAGGTATGTATGACTATGACACCATTATAGGCATGGACTGGCTTAGTAAGCAGTGAGCCAATGTAGATTGTTACAGAAAAAGGATTTAGTTTAACCCCTCTGATGAACCTAGTTATGAGTTCTTTGAGAACAAAATGACCCCCTTCACGAACCTTCTTTCGGCAATGGAAGCACATAGACTCTTAGGTGGGGGATGTCAAGGATATTTAGCGATGGTTAAGGATCAGAAAATGGAAGAGGCGAAGCTAGAGTAAATTAGTGTAATACCTGAATATCCTGATGTATTTCCAAAAGAACTCCTTGGATTACCCCCAGACCGAGAGGTTGAGTTTGCTATCGAAATACTTCTAGGGACGGAACCTGTATCAAAAGCTCAATATCGAATGTCTTTGGCAGAATTGAAGGAGTTAAAAATCTAACCGCTAGAATTATTGGATAAAAGATTTATAAGATCGAGTGTATCTCCATGAGGGGCACCGGTTCTGTTTGTGAAGAAGAATGATTGATCAATGCGTCTTTGCATTGATTATAGGACATTGAACCAAGTTACGGTCAAGAATAAATACCCCTTACTAATGATTGATGATCTATTTGATCAACTAGTTGGTAGTTCAATCTTTTCAAAAATTGACTTGAGGTATGGGTACCATCAATTAAGAGTTAAGGAGGATGACGTTCTCAAAACAACTTTTAGGACTCGGTATGGACACTATGAATTTCTAGATATGCCCTTTGGTCTAACCAATGCGCCTGCTGCCTTCATGGATCTAATGGACAGGATATTTATATCTTATCTAGATCAATTTGTGATTGTTTTTATAGATGATATTTTGGTATACTCAAAAGGGTCAGAAGAGCACAAGGAACATTTACGAATAGTACTACAGACCCTCAAAGAACACAAATTGTATGCCAAATTTAGTAAATGTGAGTTCTGGTTAGACCAAGTAGCATTTTTGGGTCGTGGTGTCGTAAAAAGGATTAACAGTGGACCCAGCGAAGGTTGAGATCGTAACTGAATGGCCAAGACCCACTACACCGACGGAGATTCGAAGTTTCTTAGGGCTTGCAAGGTATTATCAAAGGTTCATAGAAGGATTCGCACGACTCGCAAGTCCCTTGACCCACTTGACTAAGAAAAGTGTGAAATTTGAATGGAATGATAAGTGTGAACAAAGTTTTCAGGAACTTAAAAGAAGATTGACCTTGGCACCAATTTTAACCCTTACCTTCAGGCATAGGGTTCTGGAACATTAGGGGGTTTGTTGCCCCTCTTAAGCAAGCAGAAGTAAGGAACTTTGTCTTGACGAACCGGTTGTCTTTGATTGGGGTAGAAGAGACTAAAGTTCCCCACAATCTCTTCAAAGCCATTTTTGGGAATTTGATATCGAATTGGTGCCGACGGGCTAATTCTGATTACTCCAATCGGGGTAGGATTTGGGTTGGTTGGGATCCTACTACGGGGTCCTTCGAAGTTTTATCGGTCTTGGATCAGATGATTCATGGGAAGCTTTGCTGGTTGGAGATCGGAGTGGCCTGCTGTGTCTCTTTCATTTATGCTAAGCGTTCTTTTTCTACTCGTCGACCTCTTTGGGAGGATCTGGTGGCTAGAAGCTGTTGTTTGCAAGACGTGCCTTGGCTTGTTTTCAGAGACTTTAATGCTATAAAGGATCCCTAAGACAGATTGGGTGGTTCGAACCTTTGGTTGCTGTGCTTTGACGAAGTTGGATATGTGGGATTTCGATACACTTGGTCGACTTCTTCAGGTCCCTCTCGCAAGATGAGGAAGATTGATAAAGTCCTGGTAAACTCTCGTTGGAGCTAGGTTTTTTCCTTTTTGGAGGCGTCCTTCCTTATGCATGGGATTTTTGACCACTCACCTATGGTGGTTAAGGCGGAGAATCTGATCGTTCGGAAAAGGCCTTTAACGTTCTTTGACCATGGAGTTCCTACGTTTAAGAAGCAAGTTTCAGAGAATATGGGTTATGGAGTGCCTATGTTTAGGCTGGTGCACAAACTGAAGGCCTTAAAAGGTCGGCTCAAGCAGTTGAATAGAGATTCCTTTGCCAACATCTTCGAAAGGACTTCTGAAGCAAGGGAAGCTTTAAAACAAACTCAAGTTGGCCTCCCTAATGATCCCACCAGCATGGTCCTCACGGACCTGGAGAGGGCTCGGCGACGTGCCTTAGTGGAGCTAGGTCTCAAGAAGAGTCGTTCTTTAGGCAAAAAGCTCGAATAAGATGGCTCAAGGAAGGTGATCGGAACACAAAGTTCTTCCACCATTACATCAGTAAGAGACAACTAAGAAATAGAATTCTCTTTGTGGTGGATTCCTTAAGCAACCAAATCACTGAGCCTCAGCTGGTCCAACAACATTTTTTGGAGCATTTTCGTGATCTCATTTTGCCACGGATGGAGCTGGACACCCCTCAGGTGTCGGAGATTCTGGAGGTTATCCACTCTCGGCTGAATGATGACCAAATCACATTTCTTGTTCGCCCCGTGGTTGATCTTGAGATTCGAGATACTCTTTTTTCCTTGCTAAAGGGAAAGGCTCCAGGTCCGGATGACTTCACGGTTGAGTTCTCCAAGGAGAATTGGGATACAGTGGGTTAGCTGGTCACGGAAGCCGTGAAGAACTTTTCCACCTCGGGGGGACTCCTAAAGGAAATCAATAACACCATTTTGGTTATGGTTCCGAAGGTTCCCAATGCGACTACCGTTGATGACTACAGGCCTATTGCTTGTTGCAACACGGTGTACAAGATTATTACTAAAGTGTTGGCGAATAGAGTTGCCGCCATGCTAAAAGACCTTGTTAGTCTGTCTCAAAGTGCCTTCGTCAAGGGACGATGAATCAAGGATAATATTCTCTTGGCGCAAGAACTTTTCTCTAGGCTTCATGTCGAACCCTATTCTCCCTTGTGTGCTATCAACGTTGATTTCATAAAGGCATATGATACCGTGGACTGGCGATTTCTTAAGAGTGTTCTCCTTGCTTTTCGATTTCCTGATCGGCTAGCTCACCTCATCATGACCTATGTGAGGACTCCTTGGTTTTCCATTGCGTTGAATGGGGAGCTACTTGGTTTCTTCCCTAGTGGGCGTGGCTTGCGACAAGGAGATCCCACCTCTCCCTACTTATTCACGTTGGTTATGGAGGTGCTCTCTAGGATTCTTGGGAGGTGCCCGATGTGGCACCCCCAAAACGACCCCCGATCCGTTAAGGTCGCCACAGTTAGCTTACCTTTCACTTGTCCTAATAACATGTCACTCTGATACCATTAAATTATAGTGGGTCCATAAATCCTGGGGATTTGTATCATTTAAATCGGTCCCAACGCAGTCCATATACCGGAAGCATAATGAAAATCTCCCTACCCCATGCTCAACATGATAATGCAATGCAATGCACACCAACTACACATTTCATATATATATAAGTTAGAGCCGAATCACTTTTATTTACATAACTTTGATGGACATCACAAGTCGGTACATCAAAAGGCCAAGACTTTACTAAGCTCGGCTATAACCTAACAAGAGTCATGTACATCGATCCATCATCCAATGTCGGCTATCCAAAAAGTGTCATCCTCTACTAGTCACACGCATAATCACACCCAGCCCGATGCATCGGTTGATGGTGGCAACAGCATCCCCATCATGATCCCATCGCGATGAATATGCACGGACAGGAACTCCTGAACTCCTGGACTAAGGGGCCATCAGGTAGACCAACGTCATACATAACTAAAACTCGAACACGGATGAACACCAGACCACTAACACCAACACAGGAATGCTCCGAACACTCAACCTCAACATCAGACGGTAAGCCATAGAAAATACCACATGTGATTGGTAACAGAGGCATCTCTTAATCTAAAATGTCAGTCCCCAAAAGGGGTGAGTACAACCACTTAGTAGGAAAAGATCTATCAAACTACACAATGCGACAAGCAAGACAACCAAAATTTCATGTGAAATGCACATATCATCCATGAATCATGGATATATTTCCATGAGATCCATTCAATGCCTTAATGACCAAATTCTCAATGCTAGATAGTACCAACTCAATTTCATTGCACCATGCCATATGCACACACATGCGCATGATTCATTTCCCATTTTGATATTCAAAAGGATCTCATTTTTTCCCAGGGACCAATCTTTGCATCCCTCCTGACTCTCGCACCTAACCTGGCATTGTGAGACCTTCGACACACACCTCCAGGCATCTTGTACCCCAATTGGTGTCACAAGGCTTCCGGCACATACCTCCGGGCATCCCAACACTCCCGGGGCATCATCGACTCAAGGGTCCGACGGTATCATCAACATCACAATGTATATTCATATATATGTCTCACTTTCAAAATAGCATTTGATGCAACAATGTCAAAGGTTTCAATCAACTTTTGATGTCAAACGATATGCTAAATGTCACCACATATGCTATATAAATAACAACCCAAGATATCACCTCTCATAGAGCAATTCATTTGTTCTTGAAAATAAAACAATTTTCGGATAAAACATAATGCACTTCTTTAATTAAAATTCTGGAAAAATTAGTAAACGATCTTAATAAATTCTGAAAATTTAACATGTTATAAACAAGATCTAGAGAAATAAGTTTCATGAAGAACACCACGTCAAGAAAACGTCGCACGAATTGCTATGGTCCATGCATCGCAGCCTTAAAATTTTAAAACATCACCATTGCACAGAAAATTCGGTATAACCCTAAATCAACTCAGAAAATTCTGAGATTTTGATATGTTATAGACAAAACCTAGAGGTAAAAGTTTCGTGAAGAACTCGAAGTCAGATTTCTTATAGTTCAAAAGCTATGATCACCATAACTCTCCCTAACCCTCGGTAACAATTCCCAAATTTAACAATTTCAAAGAAAAATCGTTTCACCGACCAATACTTGTCCGTTTCATCTACAACTTTCATCAAGGACACGAAGTCAAATTTCGACTAGATAATTACAGAAAATTCACAGAGTCGCCAAAGGTCAATCTGTTTTTCCATGAAACAATTTGCTAGGTTGAAGAACTACTCCTATATCTTCGAAATTCCAACATCCAGCATCATAACTCAAGCATCTCCAAAATCTATTACACTTGACACACAACCACAGCCAGCAAAGTGTAGATCAATGGACTCTCACTTGCCTTAAGTTCATGCAAACACAACAAGCAAACGGCGATTTGAGGACTCCGAGCGCGACTCGATTGACGGCAAAGCTAGGTGGCGTCGACGGCGGCAGCAAGCACACGCACGGCGAGGCTGGTCTCCTTCTTCCCTCGCCAATGCACCCTCACGAACTCCCTCTTTCTCTCGAACTCTCTCTGGTTCTCTCGGATTCTCTCTCTCACGAACACTCCCTCGCTCACTCCGCCCCTTCTCTTTCCTTTCAGCCTCATGATTAGCTAGTAATCATTGGATTTACATGGAGGTCACTGGTGAAGCAATGGGGGCAGCGACACTTGCTTGATCTTCTCTTGCCACTTGTCAATCTTCATGCAAGGATGATGGGCCTCATTCGGCCGGGCCTTGGTCGACCGATCAAGAGGAAACGTGGACCGGTTTTTGGGCGGTTTTGGGCCTTAAGTGTCCAGACCACACTTGCTCTTATTTTTCCACCTTAATCCCCACTCATAATTACTTAATTACAAATATTCACATGGCCATAAAAAATTACAACATTAATCGATGGTAATCCGACTTATAGAGTACTCGGCCAAGAATAGAAAATCCCTTATCAATTTATCCTTTAGTACAATCCTTGAACACAAATGGACATAGGATACATTTCCGACAAAACAATTGTCCATTAAATGCTCAGCCTTGCTTAATTATAATCCATTGGTCCAATGGCTATAATAGAGTTATGGCGCTTCCATCACCTATTCATGGGTCGTAGTGGATCTAGAGGTTGCTATGAAATTTTAGGATGCCACTCACTACAGCCGGATTTCAAATTCTACTGGAGATGTAGGTCTACTTGCTTCTCACACTTGTTCTTCGCGGATGATGTTTTCCTATTTTGTGAGGGCCACTTGCCATCCGTGAAGCTTCTCAGGGAAGGTCTCCATCTATTTTCTTCTTGGATCGGACTTCTCCCAAAGCCAAGGAAAAGCGAGGTGTTCCTCTCGGGAGGCTTGCCGACCTTAAGAAATCAAATCCTCCTGGAGCTTGGCTTTGTTGAGAGCAAGGCGTGAAGCGAGGTGTCAGGGCAAGGCGCTCGGAGGAGGAAGAGAGCCGAGCGTCCAAGGGAGCGAAGTGTGAGGCGAGACGTTGCGGCAAGGCACTCGGAGGAGGAAGAGAGCTGAACGTCCGAGGGAGCGAGGTGTGAGGCGGGACCTTGCGACGAGGCACTCGGAGGAAGAGAGCCAAGCGTCGAAGCGAGTGGGGCGTGAGGTGAGGCGTTGGGGGCGAGACGTCGAGCGAGGAAGAGGGGAGGGGTTACAATTTTGAGAGGGAAAGGCAAAGTGAGACTTGCGGCAATTGCCGCCAAATTGGATTGCAAAATTTGGGAAAAATGGAAGTTGATGTGATGGCTACTATAGATTTGAGCAGAAACTAAAAAGAGAGAGAGAGAGAGAGGGATTTAGGTTTCAAGAGGGAAAGGGAAAGTGAGAATTGCAAAATTTGGAAAAGAAAACCTGGTCCGGCCGATTCCCGATTCGGATGGTTTCCGTTGCACACCCCTATTAGTAACTATAATTCAAAAAAAATTATAATGAAAAATGAGTAAATTGTGTATAATGCATACATTAAACATGATATCAAAGTCGAAAAATTCATGATCGTGAGGATAATGTAGGGATTTAAAGTAAATAATTTGCAAATAAAACTACCATTTCTTTAATCTAATCTATGATTAGTGCTTGCTCATATTACAACAATGGAAAATAAGTTCAGAAGAAGACAAACATAAAGGAAATGTTAAACATAATGGGAGTGGAAGAAGCAATTAGGGTGAAAAAAAAAAGTTACTTGAAAGGAATGTGAATAATTTTGTCACAAAAGAAAAGGAAGAAAAAAAAAGGAAAAAAATAATCTTAAGTCAATTCAACGCAAAAAGGGGTGTTAGGAGCTGAAAATGAGGTGGAAATAATGCAAGCCAAAAACAAAAGATACTATTACATTTTATGAAAACTTCCCACTTTCAAACACTTCTCTATGTATCTTATAATTTAAAAGATACAACATTTCATGCACGAATATAGTGTATACCTAGATATCATTTTGGTTAATAAGCCACAATTATCAAATTATAGCTGGAAACTAGTTGATTCGTGTTGATATATTAGTTAAGTGTGTCTCGCTGCATTATATTTGGTATAGTTTATGTATTTCTGCACGCCAATCGTGTCTAAGTTCTATCCAACCTAACAGCTTAGTTGGATGTGAGACTCAAACGGAGAAAGCTTAGGCATAGGAGCTATTGAAGATGGATTGTGAGGGAAAAAAAAAACTCCTCACTTAAATCTTTCTAGTTTTTCGTTTCATTTGTAAGTGGATAGAGGAAAAAGATAGAGGATAAGCCGAAAGTGTAACTTGAATTGTGGTCCCTTCAAAAAATGTATTATCTTTTTATAATATATTTGTGTTGTCGGTGTTAGTTTCCTAGCATGCGATGCGTTGACCCTCTCCCAAGTTGAGTCACAATGTTACGTCTTTTATACCCACCAGTATATAAACTTGAAGTGCATACAAGTGTCTTTCATGGGGACCTTCTTAACAAAAATTCGACTCATCAGTTAGCTATCCATGTGTACGAACTTCGTGTCGTGATTAAGTCGATGTCATACTTGATCATGTCTTTAATATTCGACCAGAGAGGAAAAGTTGCATCCCTTTTAAGATAATCAAATGAAAAGGTTAAAAGGAGGAAAGAGAAATAAAAATAAAAATAAAGCCTTGACTTTTGGGTGGGTTGATCCGTCTTGGAGAGTAGACTTTAAAAGACTAGTCTCTCGTGTATACATGTTCAAGTATATTCTAGCGGAGAAAATATTCGGCACGCACATACCACTCAGATATCGACGCGTGTCTTGGGGAAGCACCCGCTGGAGAATGAAAGGGCTAATTCTCTCGGCTAGCTTAGATTGGGTCACTGGCAGAAGAAAGGATGGTCAATAAGGGTGCACGTTTGGTAACATTTCTGTTTTAGAGAATAATTTTTTAATAGAAATAATTTTTTTTTTTTGTTTCTGTTCTCGGAAATAATTTCTGAGTATAAGAATGAGCTTGGTAATTGTACAAAATTTCTACTCGCGAAAAGCAATGCATTTGGTAAAATTGTATAATTTTATTATTTTTTTTAGTTTTTTAATATTTTTATTATATTTTCCTTTTTTTCGTCTTTCTTTTTTCTTTTCTCTCATTCTTCCTCTTTGTGGCCAATCGCCGACGGCCGACGACCGGCCGGGCGAGGTCCGGCGAGCTCGCAAGAGCCTCGCCTAACCACCGGCAAGGCTTGGCCTCGCCCAAATCGGCGAGGCCGAGCCTCCCAGTGGCTCCCGGCGAGCACCGCGAGGCTCGGCCTCGCTTGGGCTAGGCGAGTGTGAGGCCGAGAGCCTCGCCCAGCCCAAGCAAGGCCGAGCCTCGCTGTGGCGCAACGTCTCTAGGGGCTGGCGACCCTCTGACAAGGTTGTTGACCCTCGTTTGGCCGGTCGCCAACACCAGCCATGGCTAAGGCCGTCGACCGGCCAAAAGAAAAAAGAAAAAGAAGAAGAAAAGAGGAGAGAGAAAATTTATTTTTCAGAATTATTCCCGAAAATAAGAAGCAACTTTTTTCTTCTTCTTGTTTCTACTTCCAAATCTGTTCTTGGGAACAAAAATAATTTTTTTGTTTTCGGAAATAAAATTTTTACCAAATATATTTTTATTCTTTTTTTGTTTCCGGAACAAAAGAATAAAAAAATTTATTCCAAAAAATAGAAATACTTTTTACCAAACATGACCTAAATGCGTAAGGTGGCACGCACATGTCACTTAGGGCGCGTTTGGTAACGTTTCTGTTCAAAATTGTTCTAGGAATAGAAATATAAAAAAGTATTTCTGTTCCGGGGAACAATTTTTGACTAGAAAGATGCGTTTAGTAAACTTGTTCCGGGAATAAAAAATAAATAAAAACACATTTGGTAAATTTATATTCTTTTTTTGTTTCTTTTAATTTTTTAATATTTTTATTTTATTTTTCCTTTTTTTCCTTTCCTTTTTATTTTTTTTTTCTTTCGGCCGGTCGCCGGCCTCCCGGATCGACCGACAGGCCGACCTCACCCGGCCACGGTGAGGCTCGCCACCCGGCGAGCGAGGCCAAGCTCGCCCGGCCACCGACGAGGCTCGGCCTCGCCGGATCTAGCGAGCTTGAGCGCACCCGGCCAAGGCGAGGCCGAGCCTCGCCGGCCCTTGACGGCCGGTCGCCGGCCATAGCAGAGGCCGACGACCGGCCAAAAAAAAAAAAAAAGAAAAAAGAGAAGAGAGAGAAGTGTTTCTTCAAAAATGTTTCGAACAAGAAACAATTTTTTTGTTTTTCATTTCTGTTCTTTTTGTGTTCCTAACAAAATCAAATTTTGAACAAAAACGCAAATAAACGCATTTATGTTCTTTTTTTAGAACAAAAAAACAAAATTTCTGTTCATAAACAAAAAAAAAAAACAGAACATTATCATGTAACCCTTAATATTTTCTCAGAGTGGAAGGCGACTCCCACCCACTGCTTCTTGTTTTTAGTAAAGAAGTTGTTGATTCCGATTGGTACAGACCTTGACTTTGATACTTATTTGCTAGTGATGAGCAGCGCGCCAGTGCTGACCTTGACTTTGCTTGAGATAGAAAGCGTTCCCTTCATATGGCCCACTTTGAAATTACTCAAGGAGACTACTCCATTGCACCTTGGGAACGTCGATGAATATTCTATTCTCACGTCAACTTATTGCGACTGTTTATACTATTGATTAAGTAAATCCAAGGGTAAAACTCTAAATTTCAAACTTCTATTAAAGATTTTGGCAAAGAACCGACAGATATTTCTAAATTTCAATATTCTTTTATTCGTTATTAACTTAAATTTCCAATTATTTATGTTCACATGTTACAGATGTGCTCTTTTTTATTTTCCTACCATCATCAAGAGATCCTCCTGGAAGTAAAGGAAAACAAGGTAAATCGTGAAGGTTCAAAGAATTCTGATTCCTTCAAAATGGCAGTTCATGTTCAACAAAAGGAGGCTACTCTTCAGAAAAACGAAACCACTTGCATCATAGTCAATGGAGATAATTCGTGGACAATTAGGTCAAGCAGTACTTTTGTGACCGCCTTAGAACAATCTGTGTCTTTTTATACTCGGGTCTCACATAGTGACTTTGTTTCATGTAAATCGCATCAGCATCACAAGTAATTTTACAAAGCTATTAAAGCAAAATAAGTATTGCTATCAAATATAGAAGGGACAAGTATACTAGAAGCCCTAAAATTTATTACGAAAGTACAATTGAGTCTTAAAACTTTTAAATAATGCTATCAAATTATAAAATTTGTTAAATTAGTGTAATCGAGTCATTCCGTAGAAATCATCAATTTGGCTAACAAAAATGCTGGTTTAGCTTTTTAAATTAATTTCTCTCTCCTACTTGTAATTTTTTTAATCATTTTCTTCTTTTAATCTTATTTAAACTAAATTTAAAAACTAAAAAAAAAAAAGGCTAAAATTTTATTTGAAAAATAAATAAAACCAGGAAAAAAGGAAAAACAAAGGTAGGGGCTCTCTCATGGGACCTTGTTGCCAATGCCATCGCCAGTGGCGGCTCGGCCCAACCCCAAACGAGGGCTTGCTAGGGGCTGGCAAGTTGACCACCCTTGTCATGGGCGACATTGGCCATCGCCCGGGCTCACATTACGAGATATGGGTACCCAATTCGAGGCAAGCCTTGCTAGCCCTTGCTTGGGGCTAGCAAGGCCTTGACTCGGGTTAAGCCAAGCTAGCCATCCTTGCCCAGAACTAGCGAACTCCACTGGCCCCTCAAATGATGGGTGATGGCGGCAGCACCCCACCGAAGGGGCCCCTGTCTTTGTTTTTCTTTTCTTCCCAATTTTGTTTCATTTTAAAATAAAATTTGAGCCTTTTTTAGTTTTTTAAGTATATTTAAATAATATTTAGAGAAGAAAATAATTAAAAAAATGACAACTAGGGAAGAGAAATTAATTAAAAAATACCACGTCAGCATTTTCCATTATCTAAATAGACGATATTAACATAAAGACTTGATTATGCCAATTTGACAAGTTTAAAAACTTGATTGTACTTTTGATAATTCTAGAGTCAAACGCACCCTTATGATAAGTTTTAAGACTTTCAATAAACTTATTCCGATATGAAAAGACGAACCTAGCTTTGACATAACAGATCTAGCTCCAACTAATTGATGAAGAATAGAGTCGCATTGTAAATAGGTTTAAATTTATAGAAAGGAAAGATATTAATTAGTAAGAAAGAAGAAACAAAGTAGAGGAAGCCAGAGGAAAAAGAGAGAAAAGCAAATTTAAAATGAAATATGTTCACTAGAAGTTCTAAAACTTATCACAAAAATGCAATAAAGTTCTATAACTTACAAAAGTGCATATAAATCCTAAAACTTGTCAAATTGGTAAAATCAACTCTTAAAGTTAACACCATCAATTTGACTAACGAAAAATGTTGATATTGCATTTTAAATTAATTTTGTTTCCTATGTTGCATTTTTTTAATTATTTTTATTCATTTCTTATTTAAATTAGATTAAAAACTATAAAAGAAAACCTAAAATCTTATTAAAAAAAATTGGAAAAAAAAAATTGGAGGGCTGGCTAGAGGAGCTTCACCACTACCGCCCATCACTAAAAGGGACAACGAGTGAGAGTGGCCAAATCTCGCCCAACTAGGGCGAGGCCTCGTCGGCCCTAGGAGAGGCCAGTAACCCTCCCCCCAGCTTGGGTAAGGGCGCCCAAATCTAGGCAAATGGGCAACACTGGCCCTCATGAGGGGCCAACAATTAATTCTCGCACTAGCTCGAGGCTAGTGAGGCCTTGTCAACCCTCACCTGGGGTTAACGAGGCTCGCCAGCCCTAAGCAAGTGCTAGCGAGGCCTTGCCTAGGGTGAGTGTTGGTCACCCCTTGCCTATATCCGGGGGCGCTACACAACACCTCGCCTTTGCTGAGTGCGAAGGGGGGCCGCTACACAACACATTGCCTTCGCTGAGTGCAAGCCAGCCACCCCAACGTAGGGGTAGCAAAGGTTGCCATCTGATAGGTGGTGGCGGCTAAAGCTCCATCAGCCAGTCCTTTGTTCTTTTTTTTTTTTTTTTCCTTCAATTTTGTTTTTGATTAAGATTTTAGGTTTTCTTTTTTTACTTTTTAATCTAATTTAAAAAAGAATTGAATAAAAATAATTAAAAATGCCACATCGGAAATAAAAATTAATTTAAAAATGTCACATGAGTATTTTCTATTAGTCAAGTTGATGGTGTTAACTTTAAGACTCGATTACAGTAATTTGATAAGTTTTAGGATTTAATTACACTTTTTATCAATTTTAGGATTTAATTATACTTTTGTAATAAGTTTTAGAACTTCTAATGAACATATCCCATTTTAAAAAAGAAAGCAACATCATATGGGCTCAAGAAACACTTTTGTCATCCTATATTTATATGTGACCCTTGTAAGTCTCCCAATGGGAAAATAACTCCAAATAAGGAATATTAGTAAACATATATACTCTAAATTCTAGCTAGTGAAATTTTGTAGAATCAATGCCAATTGTTCTAAAAGTTTAAACTTTTAATTGAAAGCGTGATTTATTATTTAAATATTCTAATATAGACAATGTGGAATAACTAAAGTAAATAATGACACAAATTAGTATGTTTGTCTGGAGAATCTTATACTACATCGACTATTATTGTAGTAAAGGTTTCTACAGTGTTGAAATCTTTATGACACCTCTTATCACATGATTTGATAACTTTCACAGGGCTTACAAACATCACTAGTACGCAGTAGAAGTTAGCGGATCTGATTTTGTTAGTTTTGTACATATTGTTAAATTTTTATAATATGTTGACATGTATCACATAATCAAACATTGGCTCAGGGTGATGGAGTGTATGTACATTTGTTATTTTTCTATCTTTTTTTTTACTTTAATAATGTGAGGTATTCGAATTTTTTAGCTTGAATAGTCCACAATGATAAACTTATATTGTCTTATACACGTGCATTAAGTAAAGCACGCTCATCTCAGCTAGCAAGTGCGGTACACAAGATTACTTTGTGTGGATCAACTAAAGTTCCACGTGGAACGCAGAATGATATGAACACAAAATGCAAAATATGTCACCTTTTTCACAAATAAGAATAAATAAAGAAAAAGATAAAGAATCACATAATCATAGAATATCCTAAATACACCTCCAACAATAACATTCATATTTGAAACTTGGGAAAATTCCAATTAAGGACCCGAAGTTGACCAATTTTCTCAAAGGATCCGAAATAAACTTTGTGTCAGATAAAGACTTAAAGTGGATCCATTGTCTCAAATAAGGACCCAAAGTAGTTGAATCAATTCCAAATAAGAACCTGAGCTTGCTGGTTAGCCAAATATTCACGTGACATTTCCGACGACCGGAGTTTGGGCAATTTTGTCCAACAAAAATATAGGGAAAATTAACAAATCCTAAAATAGAAGCAAAAAAAACCCTAGGTTTTCTATGGTCTCCTCATTCCTTGCAGCCATCCTCTGCAAAGTTAAAGACCAAAGTTCTCTCCATTCCTTGTACCTATCCCCGCAAAGTCGAAGACCCAAATTCTCCGCCGGTTGTGGCACGTATTCAAAAACAAGAAGAAAACCACATGCTTCTTTCTTTGTTTACGGAGACTCAAATTCTCCGCCGGTCAAGCAAGGCGAGGAGCGACGAGAATTAAGTCGTGATGATGACCGTGTAGTGATTTGGTTGAGGAGCAGCGGGGGAGAAGAAAGAAGAAAACGCAAACATCTAAATGAATAACCTAAAATTAATTAATTTATAATTTTCTCTTTTTTTTCCAATCACAAATTTTTGACAAAATTGCCTCTATTTTAATTACCGGAAAATATCTGCCGGTGAACTAAGGTCCTCAATAAAGATTAACTTGATCACTTCAGATCCTTATTTGACACAAAATTCACTTCGGGTTCTTATTTGAAATAATGAGTCCACTTCGGGTCCTTATATGACACAAAGTTCACTTTGGGTCCTTATTTGAAAAATAGATTCACTTTAGGTCCTTATTTGGAATTTTCCCTAGAAACTTTGAAAAAGCATAAAAAAGAGGGAAAGGAAATAGACTAACTTTTCATAATTCAATGTGTGAAACGTAACAGTCATAAGATTTTTCTTAATTTGAGACATCTTCGGAGAATTGTAATCAATATCATTGTGCTCATTGTTTCTCTCCAACTTCTTATACATGACAATTTTCAATAGTGGCTGCCATTTAGAAATTTTGGGTTGCCTCTGTCATAGGTTCATTATAGTCCGAAGAACTTGATTGTAGTTTTGGAAAGTTGAGATTACAATAATGTACTCTATCCACGAAAATATGAGAATTTTAATGACTTTACCCTTAAAACACTAGTCATCGTGAAAAGGTAACTATTTTATCTGTCTCTTGCTTTAAATTTTGCGAGTTTATTTCTAAAGCTATATCTTTTTTTTCCTCCTCCCTTTATTAATGAACAAAGTATAAAGAACCACAAAAATATGCAACGCTATCTTTATTTCGATTCAACGGATTCCGTATTTAAATCAAAGCATCTCCCATTTAAATTAAGAGTTCAAAGCCCGTGTTACACAAGAACAAAAATGAGAACAAATAAGCATAGATTGTGTCATATTAAATAATTTCTTGAACAAGCCGCGTTCTATATTTCTCCCACTAATTTCGCACAATGTTCTACGATTTGGCTACAGATTTTAGCTGGCTTAAAACGAAAAAGAGGATGGTCAGCAATTCACACCTTGGTGAAATAAAATAATGTCTTGATTTGATTACTATACATTGTTCAGTAACGTGACACATGTGGTGACGCATGTGTTGACATTTGTTACATGTAGATTGTCTTGAGTGATAACTACACATTAGAGCGTTATTATTGGGATTAATGACATAACAAAATGTGAAATTTATACATTTTTGACAAATTTATCGAAAAATAATATTTAAGTTACCAAAAATCCTGAATTGATTCACCTATTATAATTTTACTCCAAATTGATATGAATCTCTGTGAATTTTCCATATGTTATCAAATCCAATAATTTCGCAATAAGATCTAATGAAAATTAAGGAAAGATAAATATGTTATAAGTATACAAGTTTAAGGTTTTTGATAACTTAAAAAGTAATTTCAAGTAAATTTACCATAAATATGCTGATTAAGAAATTTTTGTAATTTACAAATTAATTTAAAATAAATTTATCAAAAATATATTAATTTGAAATTTTTCATAATATTAAAATAATTATTTATATTCTCGGGTTCCGCCTCCTTTGTTATTCAGTAATGCCAGAAGCGTACTGTCCAGTCTCTGCATGCTCAGATGATATACAGTACAAAAGTAGGCATCGAGAGAGAGAGAGAGAGAGAGAGAGATAGAGAGAGAGATGGAAAAGAGGAGAAGAAGATGTGGTCAATTCAAAGAGGGTAGGCTTTTATGGTGTGAAATGACGGCTTAAACAAGAGGAACTTCCGAGTCCTGAGGTTCCACTTTTCGGACCGATTATATCGCCTTCTCCTTAATATTAACCAGAGTCCCTCGGCCTTTCTCGCTCATCTCCGTTTCTCCCACATAGCCCCAGCGTCACCGAACCTAATACCAGCAGCCATGGAGACCTTCTTCATCGTCCTCGCTTTGGTCGCTATAGCTCTCGCCCTCGCATCGGTCGTCTTCGCATCGAGGCACGGCAAACGCGGCGGCAAGAACCTCCCGCCCGGTAGCTTCGGATGGCCGATCATAGGCGAGACTGTCGAGTTCCTGTTCGGCAAGCCGGACAAGTTCGTCTTCGATAGGATGGCGAAGTACTCTCCTGACATCTTCAAGACCCGAATCTTTGGAGAAGACACCGTGGTCATCTGCGGTCCGAGCGGGCATAAGTTCCTCTTCTCCAACGAGCAGAGGTACTTCACCGCCTTCCGGCCCCGCTCGATGCAAATGCTCTTCCGGTCCTACAAGAAGGCGGCCCCGCCTGCCAAACACGAGGAGAAGGTCCTCCGCTCGCCTGGGTTTCTCAAGCCTGAAGCTCTAGTGAGGTACTTGGGGAAGATGGACTCCATCACGAAACAACAAATGCAAAGCGAGTGGGAAGGCAAAAGGGAAGTCCGGGTCTATCCTCTAGCCAAGTCGTTGACGCTCACCCTAGCATGCCGGTTTTTCATCGGCACCGACGAGCCGGAGCGGATCGCGCGGCTAGTGGACTATTTCGACGACATAACGCTCGGTCTGCACTCGATCACCCTCAATATCCCGGGTACGATCTTCTACAAGGCCAACAAGGCCGCGGCGGCGATTAGGAAGGAGCTGAGGGCGGTGATCAGAGAAAAGAAGGCCGCCATCTCGACCGGCACACCGATGCAGGACATATTGTCGCACATGATCGTGGCCAGCGATCCCTCCGGGAAACACATGCCGGAGGCTGAGATCGCCGACAAGATCATGGGGTTTTTGACCGCTGGTTACAGCACCGTAGCCACTGCCATGACCTTCTTCATGAAGTATGTCGGAGAGAGGCACGACGTCTACAAGAAGGTGCTGGATGGTAAGTACTTCAACCCATCGATTCCTTTCCTTTCCTTTTATTGTCCTTCCTTTTCCAAAAAATAACCTTCGGAATCATGCGCCAAATCCGATATAGCTTGAATTTCGCATAGACTATGCGAAATAAAAATTTTCCCCTTTTTCCGCAGATATTTCTATTCAAGTTTTAGTTCGAGCCGAAAAAGAAAATTCCCTAAAATTTTGAAATTTGTATTTTTTTTCCTCCTTTGAAATATAGAGCAATTGGAGGTTGCGGCATCAAAGAAACCTGGGGAGTTTCTGGAGTGGGATGACATCAACAAGATGAAATATTCATGGAACGTGCTGAATGAGGTCATGAGGCTCACCCCACCTCTCCAGGGAACCTTTAGAGAGGCCCTCACCGATTTCACCTACGCTGGTTACACCATTCCAAAGGGATGGAAGGTATGTAAAATTCAATTTTTATCTTGCGAATCCTCTTTGAGATCGAGCGGCAAAAAAAAGTTTATTCCTTCAATTTGTACATAATTTCGATTCTGGCAACTTAAGTAATTTGACTTGACTCAAGAGGTGGATTAAGCTTAGACCCGATCATGTCGATCGAGCCGCCCACTCCGAGTCGGTCCGAAGGGCGACATGGGTTGGCTGCTGGGCAGGCATATTCCTCGTTGAACCGAATTCGCCCGCCTTGTGTCGCTCGATCTTGTCAATTTATATAAGATAATTCATCAATCTGTTTTAGCATGCGCATGACCTTGGCAAAAGGACACTTTAATCGATCGGGTCTAGCTCACGCCTAATGCGTCAAAATTAGTGCAAAAGACCGTATGAAAACATTAGGTGTTAAAAAAACTGAATTTTCAGTCATCGTGTTTTAGCCCATTACGTCTCTTTATATACCTGCTCTTCATGTATGTAACTCCTAAAAGATTGTGGTTCATCAATTTGATCGTCTCCGTTAGGTCTATTGGACTGTTAGCACAACAAACAAAAACCCAGAATACTTCCCGGAGCCGGAGAAGTTCGACCCGTCGAGACATGACGAGGGCAACACCTTCCCTCCGTTCACATTCGTTCCCTTTGGGGTGGGCCAAGAATGTGTCCAGGTACAGAAGGCGAAAAGCATTTTGTACTTCGCATATATGCACCTCGCATCAGATCTCACGCTCATAAAATTTCGAGATCGACATCTTGTTCGTGATGTCATTATATTCTTTGAAAGCGATTGACTTTTATCCGAATTTTTCCGTACAGGCAAAGAGTATGCACGCTTGGCGATCCTCGCATTCGTCCATAATGTGGTCAAGAGGTTCAAGTGGGAACTGGTGGATCCGACAGAGAAGATCATCGGGGATATGATGCCCGCCCCGCAGAAAGGCCTCCCTGTTCGCCTCTCACGTCAGTGATCGAAGCTTTCGTTCATTGCTGGGACCACCTCTTTAAATCAATCAAGGCTTCTCAACTTGAAACTCGGTGTGCGGCGCATTTATATTTGATTTGATGTAACGTATGGCTGCTTTTTGCAGCTTGTCATAAAAGACTGAGGTACGATAGTCTTAGAAATGAAAATGGAATCTCTCTCTCTGTAAGTTTTTTTTTTTTTGAACAACCTCTTTGGAAGTTTCTTAATCCTATGTTGTGTCAGCAACGTATCATATTGATCTCTTGAAGTAGTATTTATTTCCAAACCGTATGCGCCGAAGTCCTCGGTTTTTGTCAGATTTCATTGCTAGCGAAATTGTGCCTCCCGTTGCATCCCGTGATCAATTTTTTTGTTTCGCCAACGAGTGCTAATGCTTTTAAATAAGGTTTTGTTTTTTTCTTCCAATAGCCGTTCCCTGCAGGGAACTATTTAAATTACATGAGCCGGGTTCGGGTCGGCAACGGACACAACTCAGTCCAAAGTCCAACAAATTCTTCTGCCACTGGTTCTTTTGTTTTAAATGTGGGACAAGTATGGTCAATTTTATAATCTTTTAAATAGTACAATATCTCAAGAATTTTTCTAACGAATCTCTCACAATATATGAATTTCCAATGTAAACGTTACAAAAATAGAGATGAACCTAATTGTAAATTCTATCTATACCGAGCGTTACTTCCCAAATTTGTAAATAATTACTGTTAAATTAATGTCTTGAGTTTTTAATTCAAATAACGATTTGTTAAATCGAATT
Source organism: Eucalyptus virginea (assembly GCA_014182375.1). Lineage (NCBI taxonomy): Eukaryota > Viridiplantae > Streptophyta > Magnoliopsida > Myrtales > Myrtaceae > Eucalyptus > Eucalyptus virginea. The sequence continues at coordinate 17,323,790 of CM024517.1, read as the reverse complement.
TATCGATAAAGATTTTCCCAGTAGATTTCAAATTGGATGAAGAATCCCTTGTTTTCTTGGACTCCTTACAGCTGCAAAAAAAGAGAAAATAAAATAGAATAAAAAAAAAAAGAGCAAAGGTTTCTTCTTTGTCTGCTGAGCCGAATAGGAATTTTGAAGAAAGGATCCCATGTGGGGTCTAGAGTCAAAGTTTGACTCTGGGCACATAATATAAAAAGGCTAGGGTTTCTTTTATGTGGAGGAGTGAGCTGCACGTGGAATCGCACAAGAAAGACGCCCAGCCGCACGAAGCCTTGAACAGGAACGCAAAGATGTACGTACGCGAACCAAAGACAAACGTTGGAGTTCCTGATAATTTTGTGCAGTGAATTTATGTCCAAATAAGTTGTTTAAATTTAGGTGTGGAAAACACTCGAGTGTGTGAGTGATTATAAACTATTATTCTCCAATTATAGTGGATTATTTCTTTGTTAGCTTTCTTCCCGCTGTGGATGTAGAGCATGCGATACTCTCGACCGAACCACGTAAATTTCTAGTGTCCTTATTATTTCTCGTTTATTTCTCTGGTGATTTTGCATTAACGTAAATTGCAGGATTCTATTGTTTCCGCGTATTATATTTCACAATTGGTATCAAAGCTTGGGATCAGATTTCTTGATTATAATTTGGAGCGTTTGTTTATTTGATTATTATTTGGAAATTTTGTTATTGCAATTATGTCTGAGAGGAGATCTAAAATTGAGTAGTTTAACGGGAAGAACAACTTTGGGTTATGAAGCATCAAGATGCTGGCGTTATTGACAACCCAAGGTTTGGCCAAGGCACTGGATGGTGAAGATGAGTTGCCAATTATAATGAAAGCCTCTGAGAAGGTAGAGTTAATGGAAAGAGCAAAGAGCACAGTCCTATTAAATTTGTTAGATGAGTTTTTAATAGAGGTTGCTGAGAAGAAGGATGTCACATTATTATGGGCAAAACATTAAGCACTCTATGTGAAGAAATGTTTGAACAATCGCTTGTACATGTTGAATATGATGTTTCAATTTAGATATACTGAAGGTACGTCTATTAGAACCTATTTGGATGAATTTAATAAACTCATGATAGATCTGAAGAACGTCGGTAAAATACTTGATGATGAAGAACATGGCATGATGTTGTTAACCTCTTTATAAGAGTCATGAGAGCACTTTACTGATTCACTATTGTAATGGCGTACTACAATTACCTCAGAAGAGATAAAGTCCGCCTTATTCGCTAAAGAGTGGTAGAGAAAATTGCGAGATGACGGTCTAACGCAAGGAGTAGCGCAAGCACTGACAATTCAGGGTAGAGAACAACATCGAGGGTCTAGTAGCAGTAGAGGTAAACGTGGATCAAAATCACATCATAGAAAGTCCAAGGGACGGGTGAAGTGCTTTGAGTGTCAAGAGGAGGAGCACATCAGAAGAGATTGTCCAAAGCGGAGGATTAAAGGTGATAGGCAGAATGCCACAAGCAGTGTGGCGAACGTTGTCGAGAGGAGCACTAGTGATGTAGAAGCTATTTTATGTGTGACTACTACTTCGTCAGGAAACGAATGGGTGCTAGATTCGGGGTGTTCTTATCATATAACGCCTTATAAGAACTAGTTTACTACTTACCATACCGCAAATGGCGGTAGGGTTCTTTTGGGGAATAATGCATGCGTAAGGTTGTGGGGATATGAACAATTCGGATTCGGATGTACGATGGGGTGGTGTGCACATTGACAGATATGAGGCATGTACCGAAGCTCAAGAAGAATCTTATTTCTCTGAGGACACTCGATGACATTGGGTGTAGGTATACTGCTAAGGTGGAGTACTGAAGATTTCTCGAGGTGCCATGACAATGATGAAGGGGAAGAAAGTGAATACTCTCTATCATCTACTAGGAGAGATCGTGACCAGAACCGCTATAGTTTCATCAGGTGAGTCAGAATCTAACTAGACTTAGTTATGGCATATGCTTTTAGGGCATATGAGCGAGGCAGGTATAACGATGCTGAGTGAAAGAGGGTTGTTGAAGGGTCAAAAGACAGGGAAGCTGGACTTATGTGAGCACTACATCTTTGGTAAGCAGCATCAAGTTAAGTTTACTACAACTGTTTATTCGACCAAACGACCAATTGAATACATTCATTCAAATGTCTGGGGCCCGTCTTCAGTTCCTTCGAAAGGAGGTGCTCGATATATATTGACATTTATCGATGATTATTCGAGGAATGTATAGGTATACTTTTTGAAGCACAAATATGATGTGTTTGATCGGTTCAAGAAATTTAAGGCATTGATTGAGAAGCGATCGATAAACAAATCAAGTGCTTGAGAACGATAATGGCATGGAGTTTTGTGGTAAATATTTTACCGAGTTCTACGAGAAAGAAGGTATTGTGAGATACCGCATAGTACCTGAGACACCACGGTAGAATAGTGTGGTAGAACGGAAGAACAGATATAGAAAACTTTAACCAATGTCTTTCAATTTTTTGAACCATTAGGTGAAATCGAAGAGCTCGATGCATGCTTTCGCATGCAAGATTTGGCAAGGAATTTTGAGCCGAAGCAATGAACATGGCATGTTACCTAGTTAATCGATTTCCATCATTTGCTATTGAGTGAAAGACTCCGGAGGAAGTATGGTCAGGGACACTTGTTGATTACTTGGATTATGTATATTCGGATGTCCTGCGTATACTCATGCGAGTGATGGTAAGCTTGAGCCGAGGGCGAAGAAATGCATATTTTTGGGTTATGCACATGGGGTGAAAGTCTACTGGCTGTGGTGCACTGATCCCAAATCACCCGGTTTGTAATTAGCAGAGACATGATCTTCGACGAGACTGCAATGCTTCAACAGAGGAGTTCTCGGACACAACCAACATAGTAGACAAATTGTGGTGTTATTAGTGAGGTGGAGCTTCAAGTGGAGACTCTAGAGACCTCTAAGGTAATAGAAGTTGAGATTGCGAGATGAGGTTGCAGTTCCTCGAAGTCGGTGATAGTGAACAACTTGCAAAGGCAGCACACTATAGCCACGAGATAGACAAATAAGACAAATTAAATCATCGGTATGTTATGGTTATATAGATATTACTTATGCATTGATTGTAGGTGATGAGGTCGAGACACATGCCTTCGTCTTACTCTAAGGCAATGGCTAGTTTGGAGTCGTCTTAGTGGCTAGGGGCTATGAGTGAAGAGATGGAATCACTCAATCGAAATCAGATATGGGAGCTGGTCAAAGTATCCAAGAGCCAAAAGATTGTCGGAAGTAAATGGGTCTTCAAACATAAAGAGAACATTCCTGGTGTCAAGGCAGCGAGGTATAAGACAAGACTTGTGGTGAAGGGATATACGTAGTGTGAGGGCATTGATTACAATGAGGTGTTCTCTCCTATGGTAAAACATACTTCTATTTGCATTTTACTTGCCTTAGTTGCTTCGCAAGATCTAGCAACAAGATGTGAAAACTGCGTTTCTTCACGGTAAGTTGGAGGAGTAGATTTACATGAGGCAGCCAAAGGGATTTGCTATTCCAGGTAAAGAAGATCACGTTTGCTTGTTAAAGAAATTTTTGTATGAGCTAAAATAGTCTCATAGGCAATGGTATAAACGTTTTGATGCTTTCATGGCTAGTCAAGACTATTCAAAAAGTCAGATGGATAGCTGCATTTACTTTAGGAGATTGGAAAATAGTTCTTTGATTTATCTACTTTTATATGTTGATGATATACTGATAGCAGCTAAGAATATGTCTGATATTGATGTGTTGAAGAGATGGTTAAATGTTGAATTTTAGAGTGTTGTAAAGAAAATATTCGGTATGGAGATTTTACGTGACAGGGCTGTAGGAGTTTTACACCTATCTCAGAAGAAATATATTGAGAAGATTGTGGCACGTTTTAATATGCAGTAGGCAAAATTTGTAAGTACACCTTTAACAAATCACTTTAAACTTTCAGAAAAATTATCACTACAGACTGAGGAGGAGGAGAAGCATATGTCCCGTGTTCCTTATTCTAGTGCCGTAAGTAGTATTATGTATGCTATGGTGTGCATTAGGCCTGATATTTCACAAGCTATGAGCGTGATTAGTCACTATATGAAGTGTCCTAATAAAGCTCATTGGGAAGTTGTGAAGTTGATTCTCAGATATTTGAAAGGGACAACAGACGTGGGTATAGTATACCGTAGGGACAACAATGGCAGTAAGATCACTGGTTTTGTAGATTTAGATCACGCTAGGTCTTTAGCAGAGTAAGTGTTTACGCTAGTAGGTAGTGCAATTAGTTGGAAAACGTCTTTACAGGATCACATTGCATTGTCTTCGACTGAGGCAGAATATATGGCACTAACATTTGTAGTAAAAAATGCGATATGGTTACAAAGTTTGCTCTCGGACTTTGGGTTAGAACAAAAAAGTGTGGATATACACTGTGATTGTTCTAACCAAGGTGCGATATATTTGGCGTATAATCTAGTTTATCACGAGCGAACGAAACATATCAACATCAGGTACCACTTCATCCGAGATGTCTTAGCTAAGGGTAATGTTATTGTTAAAAAGATTGTTATAGCAGATAACCTAACAGACATGATGACTAAGTCTGTTCCTTTGGCGAAGTTCAAGCTCTGCTTGAGCTCTATTGGCGTCTGTGGGAGTAAGCGCTTGTTGAGGCGTTGGGAGAGCAGCATGGATGACTTGTTAAATTAATGTCTCGAGTTTTGAATTCGGATAACGATTTGTTAAATCGAATTTGTCGATAAAGATTTCCCAAGTAGATTTCAAATTGGATGAAGAAGCCCTTCTTTTCTTGGACTCCTTATAGCTGCACAAAAGAGGAAATAAAATAGAATATTAAAAAAAAAGGAGCAAAGGTTTCTTTTTTATAGGAATTTTGAAGAAATGATCCCACATGGGGCCCAGAGTCAAAGTTTTGACTCTGAGCACATAATATAAAAAGGTTAGGGTTTCCTTTATGTGGAGGAGTGAGCTACATGTAGAAGCTGCACAAGAAAGATGCCCAGCCGCGCGAAGCCTTGAATAGGAACACGAAGACATACGTATGCGAACCAAAGACAAATGTTGGAGTTCCTGATTTTGGTGTACGTAAAGCGTTTTGTTTTGAGCTTGAACACATGGTAATTTTGTACAATGAGTTTATGTTCAAGTGAGTTGTTTATTTATAAACACTTTGGGTTTGGGGTTAAATCTAGGTATGGAAAATATTCGAGCGTATAAGCAATTATAAACTCTGATTCTCCAATTATAGTGGATTATTTACTGCTGTCTCTCCTAGTGGATGTAGGTACCGATACTCGGACCGAATCACGTAAATTTTTGGTGTCCTTATTATTTCTCGTTTATTTTTTTTGGTGATTTTGCGTTGACGTAAATTGCAAGATTCTGTCGTTTTCGCGTATTATATTCCAACAATTACTCCCTATTCCTCATATTTCACATTTAGAAGCATTGTCGTCGGAAGACATGACTCCTAAAGTCAGAAGACTTTAATGCCAGGAGCTCCTAATAATACTTCCTCGAACTTTAGAACGCAAAGAAATTGAAAAATTCTGGTGGGACCAAGATATATGGATGAATACGTAAAACTTTTTTTAAAATGGGGCTTAAGCATGATTTCGGAAAGTTCAAGACTTATGGTGAAGCCATTACACGCCGTTTTCTTTGCTCGTGGATTGACCCACATGAGAAATCATTTTCCCATGTCAACTTCCAACATTATGTCGCTTGGCTCGCCGACCTCCCCTCCAACGGATCAAATCTCTCATATTTTAATCCGTGTGGACCAGGACCGCTTCGTACCCCATTGACACCCGCAATTCAGACCAACGACAACCACCGCATGATGTGTTTCCAAGTCCAGAATTAAGCCGTTCGAGTTCGTAAAATGTAATAGCTAGATACGTACATCTGTGGATGCAATGTTCGGTAGCACTTTCTGTGCTTGTGGCTCAATGTCGTCCTCGATATTTAAGCCAACGGTAACTTGTTTCGATCAAAAATTGCTCCTTTGAATGGTCGACTCGATAAAGAAAAGTATCGTTCCTCGGATGATCAATGATTTTCACTGATGATTGCAGTCCTTAGTGCTCCGGTAAGGGTAGAAATTTCGCACATAGAAAGCAAAAGAACTGGATGATTGGGTTCTAAATACGGATGAAATGAACTCATCGACAACAACATAAATGTTTTCTAAAGATCAGGAGCAAGTGCTTGCTTAGCTAAAGGAAATATATTATACATGTACAAGTTTAGGGTTTTTGTGTCATAAAATATAGTTTGGGATAAATATGTTACGGGAACATAATTTCGGATTTTTGATAACTTTTTCCCTTTTTCTTGTCATTTCTATTTGTTTTATTCCTATTTCGTCCTTTTACGATCTAATTTTACCAAAATTTTGACTCTCGATTTCTCTCTTGTTTAGAGTCTGATTGACCCGTTTCCTAATGCGTCCAAAAGATCGTGCCTTGAATTATGAAAAGGACCATGAACAAGAAAAAAAATTCACTTATTTCACTAAAGACGTCTCTATTAAACTATTCATGTAAAAAGACGTGATATCTTTTTATTTCAATGGCAGATTGAGGCTATTTGTATGTTAGAGATATTTAGGATAATTCTAATAATTTCCTATATCTCTCAACACTAAGAAAATATTTATCTTTGATTGTGCAGTTTTTGATTGATATGTTATCTTATTAATTCATTTTATAAAACCTACAAATAAGCTAATATATTTCATTATAATATATCAAAATATATACAAATTCCTCAATTTTCTCTTCCGCATTATTATTTGCAACTTGGTATCATAGCCTCCTCCTTTTCTAAGGCAACCCTAGTGCACCAAGCGCACTTTGCATCTAGTGCACTCCATGTGCCTGGTAGCAATATCCCGTCATTCAACATTATTCACTCTATGTACATAAGTCTCATATGAGAAAGTACTCGGAATAAAATTGATTTTTTTTTATCTTTAAGGCTTAAGATCAATTTATCGATTTTATTAGCGAGAAAATCAAATCTGATTTAGATATTATTCCTTGATCTGAACGATATATGGTATCTTTGATGATTTTGAATGGTTTGGTGTTTGTCTCGTCTTGATTGCTTTATTTGTCCTGAAATATGTTTGAGTTAGATTAGGTTCATATTAGAAATCGCATGCTTTAGGGTAATTTGCATATTTAGACTAAGCATTTTATTTATTCTGAATTTTTGAAATAAAAAATACCAAAAACATGAATTTAGGATGTTAGATTTTCATTTCATTAATTTAAATTGCATGTTTAATTATTTGAAAATTTCAATTTCGATTTTTTATAAAAAAGAAAAAGAAAAAAAATTTGAATTAGGGCATTCTGTGCACGTCATTGCATGTTAGGATATATTGCACATTTATTAAGACAACACAAAAAAAAATAAAAATTATGTGCATATCATTTAGAATTAGATTCATGAAATGCATGCCATTTAGTGATTGTTGCTAGGTCTATTTAATTAGAAATTGCCTATAATTAGAATTAGGTCATTTAGTTATATTGCATCACATAAAGCATGATTCTCATTAATTAAATGAAAATAAAAAGAAATTTCGTGTTAATTAGAAATCATATCTAGGGTTGTTGATGTGGATTCTAATTTAACATTGCAGATGCTTTCGTTACTTTGAGGTAAGTTTTTTTTTTGCAATTTATTCATTACTTTTCTTGGATGTTAAATTGGTGGTTTGCGCACCCGCATGATCACATCACATGTTAGGAAAATAGATTTAAAATCAATCCAAACTGCCTGCAAAACATTTTTTTTGAAAAAAAAAAAATGGTACCGAAAGGACATTAGAGAAATCTGGTGTAATCAAGTCCCCGTACCCATAGTCTCTAGTTCGTAGGAGTAAAGTAAAACTCCCGTTACTTTACTTGGATTTCTAATCGACCCATCAAAAATAGATTAGTGGCGACTCCTAGATAAAATCCACTTGCATGTTAAGAATTTGAACAGAAGTCGCGAATTGGTATGGACTTGGGAGAGCCCGAGTTAAGTCTAGGCTTAACAATCCATTAGCCAAACTCTAGGTGGTTCACACCCGAAAATTTGGTTGCAACACTTGAAGTAAAATAATTTTGAGTCTAATTAAGTCTTCATTCTTGCGTTCAATCTAGAACTTGTTAGAGTGGGCAGACTTCTGATGTAAGATAGACTTTGGCACATAAGTCTGGCATTTTTCAGAATAGAACTTTGATAAGTTTTGTTAGCTTCAAAATATCATAGGAGTTTTATCCAACAACAATAAGCGAAACATTGCTTCAAGTAAGATGCCATTAAATCATAGCTTAATCTCAGTGAAGGTAAAATATTAATTTGTATTTGCCGCGTCTCACTATCTCCGACACATTCCCAATTGCTCTGGTTGTTTTTTGAATACAACAAGCATCCCAAAGTGTTCATCGCCATAGGATTTCCCTTGTGCTTGCTCACGATTTCCTTAGCAATTACAATAAGGTCCGGGTGATTCCTCTCTTTCCCTTGATCAAACACAAAATTCACGAACAAAGTCAAAGACTCTTCCAACGAGAGGTTGGCCAAATTAAGCGGGGGTACAATGCCCATGATTGAGACAATCAATTTATTCCGCGTAGTCACGATGACTTTACTCCCTTCGAAACTACCTCCTGACAAATCTCTCAATTCCACCCAATCCTTTCTCCCCATTTCCCACACATCGTCCATTGCGAACAAACACCTTTTGTTCTTCATGATGTTTCTTAGAGAATCTTGCAGCATTTCAAGTCCATCACTATTTTCTTTGCGATGAAGAGACTCGATGATGTCTTTATTATCATCTTAACTTCAAATTTTACTGGCATGGATACTAAAACTTTGTGATCAGAATGTTTGTTTACCCTATCATCGTCGTATACTGATTTAGTGATGGTCATTTTTCCAACACCCCGATTCCAAGAATTGGAACAACCGTTATCCTCCCAGCTCCACCATCATCTGATCTTATCAACAGCTCTATTATCCTTTCCTTTTCTTGCTTTCTTCCAATCACATTCGAAGGGGCTACAAAAGAATTAGTTTCCCTTCGTGGAGCTATGGTCTTGACATAGACATCGCTCGACAAATTCAAATGAGTTTTCTCTTCATTGATCCCATCAAGTCTCTTTCTTAGTGCTTTCGTATTATGTGTCATCTTAATCTGGAACTTGAAATTGGATATCCATGAGAACAAGTAGCATACCTTCCTTATCAAGTGCTCGGTGGACCTTGTCCGCCTCCACAAAGCCTTGGCTTCAAATTCATCTAGCACGTCCTCGGCATCATAGCAGAAGTCTTTAAGCTTCAACAACCAATGTGTCAGCATCGGCAAGCACCTTCTGGATCATCTCTAGCGTGCTCTTGAGCTTCTCTAAATCATCCTTGACACCCCATACCACTTGAATTTCTTCAAAAGCGGATAAAGCTAAGTATCTCCACAAGATGCTAGAGACAAGCTAAGTCCTGCTTGTGATTGGTGTTATTGGTTTTTAAGGAGGTTTGGCATAACCGCTATGCAGGAGCTAAACTAGCTATCAGGAAAAGCGTAGCAAAGAAGCATGATTTTGCTAGTATATATAAGCACGGACATAGGAATCCACATGATGCGATGTAGTATGTACAACGTAATTTCAAACGGTTGCATAGTACACTTTATTCTTGGTGTAAATTCGCAAGCAATATAATGTTGTTCCAATTAGATTTAGAATACCTTCGTCTAAAAAATAAAGTCGAAAAGACCCGAATTCTGCTTGCTCTCTCTCTCTTATCTTTACTACATTTCTTTCTTTGTTGCTCTGTTTCTTGTAAGACAGACATGCGCACAGAGAAGAATAGGCTCCTTTTCATTGCTTGATCCCTGTATTAGATGCCCACTCTTTCACCCTTCTACAAGAATGAGAATGATTGGTTTACAAGTATGTGCTTCTTTCTCTCCACAATTTTGAAAATTGGAAAGAATTCTTGAATATTAGAAAATAATGGAACCAATTTTGAATGGGGAAAATTGTCCAAAAAGTCATAAACTTATTGCACTTTTGCCAATTCAGTCATAAACCTTTTAACTTTGCAAATTTAGTTCTAAACCATTTCACTTCTTGCCGATTCAATCCATCCGGCCAATTTTGGCCGGAAAATGCTGACGTGGACGTTGACGGTGCCACGTAGGACCGCTGGCGCTAACATGGACAATTTTTAATAATATTTTAATATTTTTTGAATTATTTTTTATTTCTTTTTTCTTTTTTTTCACTTAATTTTTTTTTCTTTTCTTTCTTTTCTTTTTTGCTTTTTTCTTTGCCTTTTCCAGTGGCCAGCCACCGACCTTAGGTGACGGCTGGCCACCGCCACGCCCAGCTGACCGGTCTCGCCCGCCACAAGCGACGCTCGGGCTGGGCGAGGAAGAGCCTCGGTGAGGGAAGCCCTCGCCTAGGCGCGACCTAGCAAGGGTCTCCTAGGCGAGGCCGACCCTCGCCTAGGTCAGGGCAACCTCGCCGGGCGTCGGCCGGGGGATGGTGACGCCGGGCAAGGCCGCCCTAGCTCCGGTGAGGGCCGGCCTTGCCGGATCCGGCGAGGGAGCCCTCGTCGGGGCTTGCCCTCACCCGGGCGAGGGTCGGCCTCACCCCCGGCTAGCCGACGCGTGGCGAGGCCACCCCGGCCTAGGCGAGGGCCGGCTTTGCCAAATCTGGTTTGGGCAAGGCCAACACTTGCCTAAGCGAGGGCGAACCCCGACGAGGGCTTCCCTTCTGGCGAGGCAGCCCTCGCCCAAGCCAAGGCAGCCTCACCTAGCCTTGCCATCGCCCGGCCGACAGTCGGCGAGGCCGCCTTAACCTGGGACAGGTCGGCCTCGCCTAGGCAACCCTTGCCGGGCCTCGCCGTGGCAAGCAAGGCCAGGCTGGCTGGCTGCCAGTGGCCGGCCACTGGAAAAGGCAAAGAAAGGCAAAAAAAAAAGAAAAAGGAAAAAACAAAAAAAAATTCAAAAAAGTATTAAAATATTATTAAAAATTGTCCACATCAGCGTCGGCGGTCCTACGTGGCACCGCCGACATCCACGTTAGCATTTTCTGGCCAAAATTGGCCAGATGTACTAAATCAGCAAGAAGTAAAAAGGTTTAGGACTGAATTGGTAAAGTTAAAAGGTTTATGACTAAATTAGTAAAAGTGCAATATGTTTAGGACTTTTTGGACAATTTTCCCATTTTAAATGATTCTAGGTGTCGATATTTGTATAGCTGCCATTCAATATTAAACAAGAGTCGAATTGCATACACCACTACAGAAAAAAGGATCTCAAAAGTAAACCTCAGTTCAAAATGCTTCATGATATCCCTAACTTGAATTAATTCTCCAATCCATGATTTGCATGAAATGGACAATGCATGAGATAATTTCATTATAGGAAACACTCCATAATACTCAATGCACACGATGATTCTAGTGTGAAAGGGAGTGCCGGCACATTGTGTTTGGCTTTGAACGTTGTTGCATATCTCAATTTGGGTGATAAGGTCTGTAATCAATATGCCTGGGATCGTGTTAGTTATTGCATGTCCGTAGCAGGGTTGGAATTACATTCCTGACTAAATCTCGTCCACAAAAACCAAGTGATTGTATTAGTCATGAACATAGGTGTTGCGTAAAGATATTGAGCATCAAGCACCAACAGCATGTACTAAAATCGAACAGATGCTAGTACTTCATGGCTTATAAGGAGCTGCTAGAGAATAGAACGGGGCAAACTTGAGGAGTAATAAATTGAGCCTAATATTTAAGTGACGGCCCAGGCGACTGTGCGCAGGGAGGAGGGATGGCGGTGCGTTCATGCCTCGGTCAACTGACATGCGCAGGGAGGGGCCGCGTCGCTTGTCTCACATCGACTAGAGAGGGAGTTCTAGGCTACCTTATAAAACAATGGGCCCTCTAACTGTATACATGTATTTTCTTGGGGTAGTGTGGGCTACCCTAAGAAGAACAAACCGCAAGAACTTAGTGTCCAAAGCGGACAATATGTGTACAGTGGAGACACAGGGCATTACAAGTGGTATTAGAGCCAATGAGGCCACAGTGAGGACGTTGTGCTCTTATGGGGTTGAGAGCTTGATGGCCCAGACGGCGGTGCACGGGGAGGAAGGATGGCGGTGCATCCCGCCTCGGTTCTCGGACCAACGCAGGGAGGGGGTGAGTGTCTTGTCTCACATCGCCTAGGGAGGGAATTATGGGCTACCTTATAAGACAATAGGCCCTCTAACTATATATATGTGTTTTCTTGGAATATTATAGGCTACCCTGAGAAGAACAAAACCGTAAGGACTTAATGTCTAAAGCAGACAACATGTGCATAGTGAAAACCCAGAGCATTACAATTTAAGTTAGAAAAAAGCGAACAACTATATAGTATAGGCTACCCTGAGAAGAACAAAACCATAATAACTTAATATCCAAAGCGGACAACATGTGTACAAAGTGAGGCTCATACTTCCTTTGTTGAAGTAAGTACAAATGGTTTGATTCGAGATTTCCTAAGTGGGCAACATGTGTACAGTGAAGACCCGGAGCATTACAATTTAAGTTAGGAAAAAGCGAACATGTGTATAGTGAAGATCCAGAGTGTTACAATTTAAGTCAGAAATGGCTTTCATTCACCACAGGCTACTACTTGCCACACCAGCTGATAAGGCATTAGATCCATAAGGCAGAGATTCATGACAATTGAGCATCAAGGCTTAAGGCAAGATTTGACGACAAGTTTTTGACCACCTAAAGGGATTCGTGATGACCTACAAGTCTACTATTCGAGGCCATGCTTGAAACTCCGTATCCGTTTCATCCTACCATTCTTTGCCGGCAATGGTTGTTGGTGTGGTTCCTGAATACTCCAACAGAAAAGGGAAAAAGGAAAATTAAACAACATTTGTATTTGTGACTTTCTAGTTAAGGGCTACATCCAAATACTTAAATGGTCTTCAGTGCTTATCCACAACTTTTCTAATGACTTTGTGTAATTTTAAGCCCAACAACTGCTTGGTTCACCTTTGAAAATAAGCCTTAGAGAAATACAAATGCTTTTGGCCTAAAAGGCTTTAGGAAAATGTAAATCGCGTTTGATAAAAAATTTCTTTCCAAAGATACCTTGGCATAAATAGTGCTTGGCAAATCTTTTTTTGCAAAGGGCTTTTGGGTTTAACTTTTCTTTTTTTTTTTTAGTTAAAAAATATCAGACTCTTTGTTGACTTTGGCAAAGGGGGGTAGTTTTGGAACAATGAGGGATAAAATCTAAAACTAATGAATTTATGAGGGTAGTTTTGGGGGAAAAAACTAGTTTCAACATTTAGCCAAATTCTGAAAATCCAAAACTGTTCCCATTAGCATTGGGTTTTCAACTTTTCCAAGATTAGCATTTGGCTAAAGGCCTCTTGAAAAGGCTTGTTAAACACCCCGGCATTTCCCAAGACTGCGTTTGACAATTAGGATAAAATTCAAAATAAGATAAAATTTAGGGATAAGTGCATTGGAAGTCATAAAAGTTGTAATGAAAATGCAATTAAGTCCTAAAACTTTCAAAAGTGCAATTAAGTCCTAAAACTTGTCACAAAGTGCAATTAAGTCCTAAAAATTTCAAAAAGTGCAATTAAGTCCTAAAACTTGTCAAAGTGGTTCAATCTAAGTCCTTCAATTGATTGCACTTTTTGAAAATTTTAAGATTCGGTTACACATTCGATACAAATTTTAGAATTTTATTGAACCTTTTGAAAGTTTTAGGAATTTATTGAACTTTCGTGACAAGTTTTAGAACTTAATTGCACTTTTTGAAAGTTTTAAGACTCAATTGCATTTTCGTGATAAGTTTTAGGATTTCTAATGCACTTATTCCTAAAATTTATTATATCCTACATTTAGTACCTACTCAAGACATGATAAAATCGAATATAAAATATATATAGGCCGGATAAAATTATTCCATGGAAGAGGTGGAATAAAATTATCCCATGGGACTCATTTTTTATCCACTCAAACTCGATCCAATCTACTCATTTAACAAGTACAGTAGAAGAGCACCAAATTAAGTCAACATTGATTAACCATAGTTTGTGCAATGATGGTGGGCTATGAAGCACAGACATGCCATCGAAGCTTTCATATCATGTCGACACGTGTCAATGTATCCGATATGACTAGACACGTTCGAACACGTTCGGACACGTTCGGACATGCGGTTAACACGTGTTGGATATTCCGACACGTGGTCAATTTTTCATGACACATTCCAAAACGCGTGTCCGAGAGAGGATTGTTGAAGAAGACAATGGAGGGTGGAGATGAGGGCAAGGGAGCAAAGGCAAGGCCGTGATGGCTAGGGACGACTAGAGGAAGAGCAGAGACCAAGGTGAAAGGATCGTGATTGCAATGCTACGATGGAGGGCCTACGGTGAGGCTACGGCTATGAAGGAGGAAGGGCCGGAGGCAAGGCAGTAAGCGATTGCGATGAAGCGACTAAAAGAGAGCATAAAGGATCGTGCAAGGAGAAGAAGGTTGCAGTTAATAGGCGATGGGGGGAGGGGAAGAAAAGGAAAGCATCGAAGAGGGAGAAGAAAGGGGAAGTACCGAAGGCGGAGAGGGGGCCTTGGGCGGTTGGGGGGGGCACAATGGGTGAGGGGGCTGGAAGAAAGGGAAAGAAACGAGGCAGGGGGTTAGGGTGGTGTGGGGAGGGGGAGAGAAACAACAGGTGATGGGGGGCTTAAGGCGTTGGGGTGGCATGAGGGGGTGGGGGAAGAGAGAAATGATGGAAATGGTAGGTGATGGAGGGGGACAAATGAGGGAAAGAAATCAGGGGGTGGCATGGGGTGGGAGACAGAATCGGGGGAAATGACAGGAGGTGATTGGGGGAAGAAAGGAGGAAAAGAAACTGAAGGGGGTTTGAGGTTGGGGGAGAGGGAGGGAAATAATTTTTGGGGTATGAGGGCTTGGGAAAGAAAAGGAGGGAGAGAAATAATTTTTGAACGGCGAGGTTATTTTTGTTAGAAAAATAAATAAATTGGTTAAAAATAGTTTTCAAAAATAAAAATATTGAATGTTAAATAATGGTAAATATTTTGTTAGTCATTAGTTTCATATATAATTTTTGTTAAAGTTAGAAATATATTCCCAAATATGGTTACGCATTAACTATGAATATATCTTTCAAATTTCCTATGAATAGATTTATTAATATTATTAGTATAAATTCATTGTAACCTCTCTTTTTATTATTTATTTATTCGTGAATTTGAATCAAATTAGTTAAAAATAAAAATATTCATTTAATATTGTAACGCCCAAAATTTCGTTAATTAGATTGAGCATATTTGAGACTATTTCAAAAAAAAATTAAATTAAATTTCCAATGATGACTCACTTCGCAGGTGGGGGAAAGGGAATTATAGTGAGATGAAGTTTTCTTCCTCCCTCACATTAGCATCCAGGTGTAGTCGAAAAAGGGGGGGAGGCTACATGTATTTTATTTCACTTTTCTTTTCTTTTTCGCTCTCTCTCTTTCCTTTTGGGGGAATTGCACTTACAGCCCGAAGAACCCACCCTCACCTACATTTTCTCTACCGAGACACACCGCCTTCCTTTCCTCCCACTTCCGTTCATCTCCACTGAGCCGACCCCATCTCGGCCTCTCACAACCGGTGCCACCGTCCAGCAGCGAAATCGTCACTGCCCCATCCCATTTGGAGCTCCCACCGCCAGTCGCGAAGACCCGACTCGCTCGACGCTTCCTCCCTCTTCCGCCGATGAAAGATCCAAGCAAGTGGAGCAGTGATTAAGGTCTTGGGTGCACGGGTTAGCTTTATTTTGCTGTGTATGTGAAAATTGGGGTAGATTTCGAGGTCGGGAGTGAGAAATTTGGGAACCAAAGCTCGGTTTAGAGCTGGAATGTGAGCGACTCAAGTTCAATTCCTTTGCACTAGACTAAGGAAATCCTTTGGTTACTTGGGTGAGGTGCTGTCGCACGTTATCCAGTGGGTCTTCCTCTCCTTCGGTTTTGTTTTGGTTTGGTTTCACCGATGGTGTGCTCTTTGTAAGTTGCCTGTCGGATTAATGGCCAGCATAGGTGTAGAAACCTTGCAAGGAAGCTATGATTCGTTGTTTTGCTTAGTAGAAGGCCATGCATATTGTGAACATTTGCCTTGTACCGAGTTGTGGAATATTTCTTTGTAAGTAAAGACCTACTATGATCTTTTTAGATGCCGTGGAAGAGTCTTGAAGTGTTGTAAAAGAGATTGGTAGAGAAATTTACGGTTTGGTTGAACTAGAAACGAAGAAACGGTATAAGATGTTTCTGTTCTAGAGAAATATAAATGGAAAGCTTTTTATTTTGTGTTGCCTTGAATTCTAATGATGAAGAGAAGGAAAAGAACCATTTTACTTAAGAGAACATCCTATATGGCTCCCCTGCCGATTTTGAATGGCGGCAAGAGGACATCCAGGATCGACATTTCCCGGGTGTAGTCTTCGTCAAATGCACATCCTGTTTGACGGTAGATACAAGGGCGCCGACCGGGTCGGCATACATGGCCTTCGTAGCCCTTTACGCACGGATAGATGGTCGGCTGGAGGGGCCCTTGGCGTTGTACAACAACGGACCGAGCCACGGTGGTAGTCCCACGGAGTAGGAGGTGGCAGAGGAGCGCTCGACATGTGGGAGAATTTTGTTTTTGGTTGTTTGACAACATGTACATACTCAACGGGAGGCAGGATGTTTAGTGTTTGTGGTTCATAGTGTTTTTTTGGTAGAAATCCCCCTCTTAATCTCATCTCCCCA